>CM035133.1:83874396-85124396 GCA_020205605.1 Panax ginseng | reverse complement strand
CAAAGACCTGAAAGTCAGTAGCTTATATGTTCAATCCACACAAAGACCTCTCCCTCAAGCATACCGCGTTGTGCTCTCCTTCACAAGGTCATGCTTACCTGTGGCATGATCATCGCGAATTGGAAATTTTAAAGGGTTTTAAAACCGACTCGTGACTTAATTGGGTTTTCACTGGACAAAACAGAAGAGAACCCTTCAGCTCTTCCATAACAGCACGACTCCACAATTCTCTCCACCTTCAACATTCAGACTCACGCCTCTCCTTCACAGGTATAAAGCTAGGGTTACTGTTTTGATTGTGCAGCAAATAGTTTGGGGATACAGAGTACTCATTCATTATTAAGCCACTCATCTCCATTCTCTCTAACATCTACACATGGGTTCTAAATGAGCACGCTCCATCCCCATCTCTTCCGCATCAGAATCTTCTTCCAATAACCAAGAAGAGGATGTCGTGGACCACATGAAATTTATCAGTCTGGAAGCTTAACAAAAATATTATCGAATCGTGGCCAAATCGTTTATAAAGGAACGAGGGTTTAAACCTGAAAAGCAAGATGGCAATTCTGGAATATGATACGTAAAAGAAATTGGGTTGGTTTGGCTGCAACTCCTATGCCTATTCCCACGGGGGTTGTTAGAGAGTTCTACGCGAATGCTCAGGAGATGAAAGGAGGGATAACACTGGTTCGATGAGTGTAAGTGGACTTTCGACCACCAGCGATCAGAGCAGTCTTCAGAATAAATGACGCACCACCGACCGGGTCTGCTAATTGGGTCACAGGTGCACATTTGATGACGGACTTGGACTTAGTGATTTCTGAATTATGCATTCTGAGCACCAAATGGAATTATAAGGTAGGGACGACCGAGCTAAAATCTTTTCCAGCGTCCGCCTTGAATCGATATGCCAAGGCATGGAATCAATTTATCTGCGCCAAATTAATTCCATCAGCTCACCAGCATGAAATAACCACTGAGCGGGGTATCATTTATGGGGCATTATCAAAGGCAAGTACATTGATGTCGGCCACCTTATTCATCAGAACATGTTGCGTTATTTGCAGGGGAGCATGACTGGGAGTATTCCACACGCGTCTATGGCAGCCGTGTTGTATACACAACAAGGAGTCCCGTGGAATAACGAGCAGCTGCAGAACCTGAGCCATGATATCACGCATGCTACTATTGTCAAATTCAAGGATTGGACGGGTGGTGCACCGCATCTGCGAGGACTAGGTTTTATTAGCCAACCCACATTTCCCGAGCCATCATAACATCCCCCTCAGACCGATGAGGCAGGTCCCTCATCACGACCACAAGCTCCTCGTGGTGATCGCCAGCTTCGAAGGTTGAAGCACAGGGTTGATGCCATCTACGACAATTTTGGAGCATTTGCTATGGGTCTCACGCGAGCCTTAGCCGAGGCCTTTGCACAATAATGAACAATGCTAGAGTGGCCTCAGTTTGGGACCGCAGTTCCTTATCCACCACCAGATTCACCACCCGAGGAGGGTAGTACAGCCGAAGAATAGGGGAGTTCTCTTGTACCCTTTACCTTCATTCAATGGGGCATTAAATACTTTAATTTTGGGGGTATTGGGGAGTAGTATAGTAGCATGTAGTTTAGTTTTGCATGATTAGTTTAAAATTCAGCATGTGTAGTTTATTTATTTTATGTGGTAGATTTTTTTTATTTTTTTTAGTTAGTTTGCATGTCTCACAAAAATTATTGCTTTATAGAAATTCTTGCCTAGCTAATGATGATAGTGAATTGTGAAAAAATTTAGAGTATATTGGATAACATGAACGTAGTTATAATGTTTTACATGATGGAATTCATGTTGCTGTTTAAATGCTATCGGTTTGCACGGATGTGTTCACAATCACTTGCAGGTATAAGAATTATGTGTTGTATTGCTTGTGAGAAAATGTAGTTTTAAAAAGAGAAGTATTGGAAAATTCATGTAGACTGGACAAACATTGACATTTGAACTTTATGAAAACATGGGTATGCTATGTATAAAAAAAAATCAATTAGCAGTAACGTGGCTAGTCTTATTTCGGGGCCCTGGCTACTTGAGTAAGTACGCTCGAGGGGATTATCTCTACACCTAGCGCCCTAAGGTCTTTCATGGTCTAGGAGTCGTTGGTTGAAAGCTCGCTAAGGGGTAGCAGTGTTGCCTAATGGAATAAGGCATTGCACAGTCATGTATAAAAAAGAAAGAAAAATAACAATAAACACCGCGAGAAAGAGCGAAAATCGCCCTCGTGAGTAGCAATAAAGTAGTTAAGCCCATTGTTGAACATGAGTTTGTTTGGATATGTTGGAACAGTCTTCGTTGCATAAGTATACATGAGTCTTAATTTAGACTATAATTTTCTGTTTTGAGCAGTTTAGCATATGTATTCTTTGCTTGAATCAAGTTTTGGTGAACATAGCACACACACACAGCATCTCTATAGCATGTATGAAGTATTTGAGTGTATGATGTTATGACCAACATTCAGTTAGAAGTTGTATTTTTGAATCTGGATAATTCGTTGAGGCATATTTAACTGAAATTCTTTTTAAGCTGGAATGATGTGGGACTAGTTTGCATAGTAATTTAGCTGCATAGTAGTGTTTTTACATTTTCATTGTTAGTTAGCATGCATTGCTTGAGGGCAAGCAATACTTATTGGATATCAATTTACGCGAATTATGCCCACCTCAAGTACATTTTAGTTTGTTTTAGTCGCATTTAATGTTATTTTGCATTGCATGTACTAAGTACTCCTTTTGGTGAAGAAGTACAGGAAATGGCCTAATTTGGTGGTATTAGAGGGCACGAGGTTAATGGATGCATGAAGTGAGGCACAAGCTGGCTGATGTAGATGGCATGAGGTTGACGGATGCATGGCATGAAGGTATAATTGAGCAAGGAGACCAAGCAAGGAAAAGAATGAACATGTCGTAGCAGCAACACTAGAGAACCAGAACCAGAATCCACAGACTAAAAGCCAAGAATCATCAACAGCCACGCCAGCAATGACGTGGTAGATTAGGCTCGAGGGCGCTACGGCGCTAGCAGAGAGCCCAAATAGACAACATGACTTATCTGTAAGTCTTATGCCTGTGAGAATATATTAGGGGGGAAGCTGGTATGTGCTGATGGGTCAAGTCGCTAATTTGTTTTATTTTAATTTCCAATTTTAAAGGTTTGTAATTGATAAAAAACGATATCTGACTGGTGTCAGACATAACTTTGATAACTTTTGACATTTTTTCATAGTAGTAACTAGGGTTTACACATTATGAGAGATTCCAACGAAGAACGAAGCCTAAAACTCCGTCTTCTCTAATTCTTCTAGGCATTTTCTGTCATTGTGGATTTTTATTATTGTTTTGCTGGATTTTTATGAGGATTTGAATGTTGATATTGGTTTACAATCTGCAATTGGGTTTGATCGTTTCTATCCTTCATCTTTTAATTATTTGCTTGTTAATCATGTTTAGCGTTGATCCCATAATGGCTTTTGGTTCAGCCATGAACTAAACCCCATTATGGGATTCTAACGGATTTTAATATGTAGTTTAGTTGCATTCTTGATTGCTAGTGTTGTTTACATATCATATGGGAATTCTATTATGATTGTTTTGCATGTATGAATGCTTGATCAACATTAATTTCAGTACTTGTATGGAATTGACAATGAACATGCAAGTATGGATTGTAATCATGATAGCATACGTATATGGGGTTGTTTTATATGGCTTGTGTATTTTGTGAATGAGATAGACATATACTTATTCACCGTATGAGTTTTAATACGGGCTTTTGCTTAAATTCAGTACGATTGCAATTTCACCTAGATATATAGTGATTTTGGTTATATTGATGATCCCAGATGACTAGAGAGGAGGAGCCTCGAGATATTCAGGTCATTTGGGAACAACTACTGCCACGGGAAACAGTTTCGTCGGTCACAGTAGTTGAGCAGGAGATAGTACCTGATGAGGACGATGAGATGGAGACGGATGAGGAGGACTGTGAGACCCCAAATTTTATGAATAAAGATTTAAATTTCTCGAAATATTTTTTTGAATATTATAGTGTGGATTTGATATAATGTTATAGTTGTGGGTAATATTTATAAATTTTGAAAAATATACAAGTTGTTGTATAATATTCGATTGGTCGGGAAATATTCTTTTTATCGGGGAATATCCGTACGATGGTATAATCATTGGTGGAACCCACAACGGAATTATTGTCGAATTGAAAAAAATGACAAAAATATTTTTATGAAAACAACGTTGGAAGTTTTACTATTAAAACTATTGAACTACTCGGTAGTAAAAGTACATTAATACGCGTGATTGCATAGTAGTACACGATATTGATTATTGATGCTTACATGAGAAGTCACTCAGTTATACTCAATTATTTATACAATAATTGTTGCATCATATCTCTCATATTATTGATTCGATTATTGTCACAGTATCATCTGCATTATACGTTATATTATTAAATCAATAATTGAGACGATAAAGTTATTCATATTATTAAATTGCAATATTTATAATGTCTAGAAGTTCTGTCAAGGAGAGGTTTGGTCACCTAATCGCGCGCCAATAGGGAGAAATCCTTATTGGAAAGCCCCCTCTTTCTTGGGAACAACCTGTTTGTTAAATATTGTGAGTTATAATATTAATGATGAATAAGTTCGTGTTGATTAAAGATGAATTTGATAGTTCCATTGTGTTGGGATTATTTGTGTTAGTAGAAATCGACATCTATTCCGATGATAATTGATGTCTGGAGGTTATATTGTTCAATCGGGTATTCGGGACACTTTTTGTGTCAGACTACTATTCACGAGTTATTATTCATGAGTTACTATTCATGAGTTACTATTCATGAGTTACTATTCACCCGAATAATATATTTCTTTTTGGTCCAAATTATTTTTGGGTACAATATTATTCTATGAGGACATGTTCTAATTTTTCAGACCGTTGGTTGAATTTATAATAGTAAATCAATATGGATCGCTAGTTTAAAGTTTTAATAGTAAATCAATATGGATGGCTGGTTTAAAGTTTTAATAGTAAATCAATATGGATCGTTGGTTTAAAATTTTAATAGTGAATCAGTATGGACCGTTCCTTTAAGTTTTAATATGGACCGTCCGTTTAAAAGTAAATCAATCTCGACCATTCATGAATTAGTTACTATTCAATCCATTCTCCTATAAATAGAAGCTCATTCCTTCATTATTTCTTACGAATTCACTGAAAGTCTAAAGAGAGAAATTATAGAGAGAAAGAAGAAGAGTATTTTGCTACTTCACTACTTCTATATACAGTTTCTTCTTTATAAGGTAAGGGATATTATTTTTTGTACTCGTAAGGGGTATTATTTCTTTTATATTCATGAAGAGAACTTCTGTTATTCCATTCTTTATTATTCTGTTGGAATAACCTGTATACGCGGTCTACCCTATACTTGGTGAAATTCTTCTGTTATTCCGTTATTTATTATTCTATTGGAATAACCTGTATACGCGGTTTACCCTATACTTGGTGAAATTTTTCTGTTATTCCATTATTTATTATTCTGTTGGAATAACCTGTATACACGGACTACCCTATACTTCGTGAAATTCTTTTGTTATTCCATTCTTTATTATTATGTTGGAATAACCTGTTTATGCGAAGTACCGCAAACATGGTGAAATTCTTCTATTATTTCATTCTTTATTGTTCTGTTGGAATATCCTGTCTGTGCATTTTACGCCGGACCGGTTAAAATCTTTATTATTCATTGGAATATCACCATCATGCGTTTTTATGCCGAACTCCGGTTCGATCTTTTTTATTATTCGTTGAATATCTGTGTGTGCATTTTACAGGACCGGTTCCGCTCTTTATTATTCGTTGAATATCTCGTCATGCATTTTACGACACTGTGTTCCGCCTTTATTATTATTCTTCTTGAATATCTCACATGCATGCGCTTTTACGCCGGACTGGTTCCATCTTTATTATTACATTGGAATATCCTATCGTGTGTTTTACAAGGACCGGTTAAAAGTTTTTATTATTTTGTTGAATATCCGTCCGCATGCGTTTTACGCGGACACGGGTTCCATCTTTTATTATTCTCTTGGAATATATCACATGCATGCGTTTTTACGCAGACCTAGTTCTCGTTATTTATTATTACGTTAGAATAACTTGTCTACATCTGGTACCGCATGCATGGTGACTTCGTTGTTATTCCATTCTTTATTATTACGTTGAATATCCCGCCGGCGCGTATTACGCTCGAATTCGGTTATGTTATTTATTATTCTGTTGGAATAACCTGTCTATTCGAAGTACCGCATGCGTGGTGATTTCTTTTGTTATTCCATTCTTTATTATACTCAGTTGCTTAAAGTTTTGACTTCTATACTCCATGAAATTAGTGAAATATCCTTAATATTTGCGTTTCATCCAGTATCTTTTCATGGAAATATTCTTCTGAGCATTCTTGAATTTTACTCTACAAAGAAGTATCATGTTGACAATTTGGACATTATTAGTTCTCGGATAATTTAATTCTTGAACTTGTTTTATTAAATTCTTATATCATTGTCATCATCCTCATGTTTATATTTTGTTGAATATCCTTGTCAGAAAAAGGTGGATGATGTGGATTATTTATTGTCGAGTCTCAAAGAATAAGAGTGATGAAAAACTTTTAAATCATAAAATATAGTAGATTTTATTCTCTACTTGACTCTTTTAATGGATTGCTTATTCCGCTGCAGTTAAACTTGTTGTCTATTGTATTTTATCAGTTTAACATTGTTGAAGGCTAATGATAATTTATCCTGCATTATCTTAGTCATAATATTTCTTACTGGGCTAGTTGAGCTCACCCTTTATTTCACTGTTCTCTTCAGGAAATGAGAACGTAGCAGGGACTAGTCAGGGAACGAAGTGATAGTCCAGATGATAGCATTAGTAGTCCTCACTATTCTATGAAATAATGTGATAATAATTTTAATGAGGACTTATTCTGAGAGTGGATATTGTCTAGAAGACAATATTTGTATTAAAACTCACAGCTCTTGTTGTATATTTAAGATTGTATTTGTATTTTGTTCCATGTATTTGGCGACTCAAGATGGGTGATGTATACCTATTTTGGGGGCGTCACAAGGACCCCGTGGAGCTGCCACCGTCGGATGAGGAGAACGAGGAGGAAGAGATTCCACTTGACTAGATTGCTGCCCGTATGTACGACGAGGTGTGCGACCGTAATGTGGAACTTCAGGATACCGTCGAGGAATTGCAAGAGATAGTAGCTAAATAGCAGACCTCGATGGCACAGAAGGATGACGAGATCCAGGATCGAGAGGAACGTCTGAATAGAGTTGAAGAGAAGCTGGTCCACACTGAAGAAGAGAACGAGCGTATGATAGCAGAGATTGCAGAGTTGAAGAACAAGCTGAAAGAGGAATCTACTAAGAGGGCAAGAGCTAAAGATGCGTACAATGAAGTTTATCAATTAGCCGGAGTAGCAGAGAGAGACGCACAAGCAAAGAGGATGAAGATGGAAGAAATGAATAACGTATTCAACACCATGATCAATTGAGCTCAAGATCGGGTCATGGGTTATCCAATCCACTTTGAGACGCTACCATCATACATATTAGATCGCCGAACAATGTTCCGAATTATGGAGGAGTGTCATAAGGCTATGCAGCATCTTAGTAGGACATCGTAGGGAATGTAATTGATATGTAATTATTATGTGATTAATGAGTAAATAAGATGTAAATCCCAGGTATGATTCAACCAATGGGATGTGATGATGATGAAGTAGTCCTGCAACAGTTGTAGTTCAGGAAAGTTATGTTAATAGCAGTGATGCTATTATTCTGATGTTTTTTTAAAAAGATTATGAATGAATAAAAGCTAATATTTTATTCAAAGTGTTATATGTTATGTGATGATCTTTTATGATGTGCAACTTAAGTACGTAATACTTCAAAAGTTGAATAGAATATAATGGGTGTATTTTAACAGTAAATGCCTCCAAGACGTCAACCATCCCGAAAGAGAGCCACTGAAGGAACTAATAAAAATAATGCTGAAGATAATTGAATTTAACAATTCGTAACGTTACTAATAGGAGCATTGCAGAATCAACCTCAGAATCAAGGAACAAATTTTAAGGATTTAAAGGCGGTTGTACCACAATAATTCCATGGAACCATGAACCCGATTGAGGCACAGACCTGAGTCATGGAGATAGAGAAACTGTTCGATGTTACGAGAGTAGGGGAGGAACAGAAGACTGCTTTTGCAACATTCATGTTAAAAGCAGAGGCTAGTTATTGGTGGCAGGCCAATAAAACCCGAGGAGGTCAAGGGGTAATGTCTTGGGAAAGGTTCAAGGAGATATTCTTCGAGACCTATTTCCTATAGAGTTCGAAGAGCAGCTAGAAGTGCAGTTTTTGGAACTGAAGCAGGGAACAATGTCAGTATCTGAGTATGCAGTAAGATTCAATGCGTTGGCGAGGTTTGCACTATATCAAGTCAGCACAGACGAATGCAAGGTGAAGAGGTTTGAACAGGGACTGAAGCCCTGGTTGTACAGTATGGTCTCCCTGTTCCAGCTGAAGACGTTTGTAGAGGTAATGGAGAAAGCAATTCTTGCTGAGAGTGGAGGCGAGGCTATAACAAAACACAACCAAGAACAGAGTAAGAAGAAGAGTGACGGTGAAGCTAAGAATTATGGTGGTGGTAACGGTGGGAATGGCAACAACAATTTGAAGAGGAACTGGAATGCAAATGTGGGAGCTGGGAATCAACAAGGAAACTAGCAAAAGAAGAAGTTCGAAGCATGTGCTACATGCAGGAAGTTTCACAAGGGGGTGTGCTTGATGGGAAAATGAGTATGCTTCAACTGTGGCTAGGAGGGTCACATCGCCCTAAATTGCATTCAACCTAAGAAGAACATTTGCTTCATGTGCGGGTCCAAGGATCACTTTGCTCATGAATGCCCTAAAAAGAGGTCGGGTGAGGCAAATGGAAGCAAGGGAAATGTTGGTGGAGGTACACTGACTATTGCTGGACCAACATTAACAAGTAAGCCTATAGCAAGAACCTTCAACATAACGGTGCAGGATGCAGTGCAATCAAAAGATGTCGTGTCAGGTATTTTCCCAATCAATGAAATAAATGCATATGTATTATTTGATTCGGGTGCTACTTGCTTTTTTATATCTGATGATTTTGCTAAGAAGTTAGAAATACCTAGTGAAGAGTTGAATTTCCCTTTAAACATAGAAATTACGAATAGGGAAGTAATTCTGTTAGGTTTGTATACAAGAACTGTAGGGTGAACATTAAGGGGAATGTTGTGAAAGTAGATTTAATCCTGATAAAACTCAGAGAGTTTGATGTGATATTGGGAATGGATTGGTTATTCAATTATGGAGCGATAATTGATTGCCAAAAGAAATGTGTAAACCTTATGACTCCGTCAAAGGTAGTTTTTCATGGTAGCAGATCGCCTAGACAAATGAGATGTCTGTAGGGTATTTAGCTTACATAGTCGATACTCAAAAGCAGAAGGGTGTGAAATTGGAGGAAATACCAGTGGTTAGGGAATTCGTGGACGTGTTTCCAGATGATTTGACAGGACTTCCGCCTGACCTAGAGATTAAATTTGTGATCGACTTAGTGCTAGGAACCGCTCCGATATCGAAGGCCTCGTACAGAATGGTTCCGATAGAGATGAAAGAACTAAGGGTATAACTGCAAGAACTATTAGATAAGAAGTATATTCAACCGAGCGTATCACCGTGGGGAGCACCAGTGTTATTCGTGAAGAAGAAGGATGGGTCAATGCGTCTTTGCATTGATTATAGAGAATTAAACAAATTCAATGTTAAAAACAAGTATCCATTGCCAAGAGTAGATGACTTGTTTGATCAATTGAAGGGTGCTAGACATTTCTCAAAAATAAATTTGAGAAGTGGGTATCACCAACTGAAAGTGAGAAAGGAGGATGTACCGAAGATGGCATTCCGAACTTGGTATGGACAATACGAATTTTTGGTGACGCCTTTCGGTTTGACAAACGCCCCTGCAACGTTCATGGATTTAATGAACATGGTGTTTAAACAATTTTTAACAAGTTTGTGGTGGTATTTATTGATGATATTCTGGTGCACTCTAAAACTCAAGAAGAACACGAAGAACACTTAAGTCTAACATTGGAGACATTAAGAAAAGAAAAGTTGTACGTGAAATTATCTAAATATGAATTTCGCTAGAACATGTACAATTTCTCGGGCATGTAATTGACAAGGATGGGATTTTAGTGGATCCATCAAAATTCGAAGCTGTGATAAATTGGGAACAACCAATAACTCCATCATAATTAGAAGTTTCTTGGGATTGGCAGGTTATTATAGACGATTTATCCAGGATTTCTCAAAGGTTGCCACTCCGTTAACAAATTTGACAAGGAAAGCTGTAAAAAAAATTTGGACAGAGAAGTGTGAAGAAAGTTTCCAAGAATTGAAGAGGAAGCTCAGTGTGGCACCTGTGATGTCATTACCAGATAATACAGGAAATTTTGTGGCGTATAGTGATGCGTCACAGAAGGGATTGTGTCCTTATGCAAAACAGAAAGGTCAATGTATATGCATCAAGGTAGTTGAAGGACTACGAGAAAGGGTATCTGATTCATGATTTAGAGTTGGTAGCAGTAGTGTTTGCTTTAAAGATATGGAGACACTATCTCTATGGAGAAAAATGTGAGATCTACACAGACCATAAGAGTCTAAAGTATATTTTCACTCAGAAGGACCTGAACATGCGTTAAAGGAGATGGATTGGAATTGATAAAAGATTTCTATTGTGAGATCTTTTATCATCCTATCAAAGCGAATGTGGTTGCAGATGCTTTAAGCGGGAAAGGTCGGGAGAAGTTGATGTTGTTAACCAACCAGGAGGAGCTCATTTCAGCAATTGTAAGGCTAGAGTTGGAAATCAAATTTCCAAAGAATCCGATGAAAAATTATACCAGATGGAAGCTAGTCAAACTTTGGTAGATAAAGTGAAGAATGCTCAAGTACAAGATGAAGAATGCAAAAAAATAAAGGAAAGTGTGGTCGAAGGAAAATAAGTGAAGTTCAAGATTGATACTGAGGGAATGCTAAGATTCGAGGGACAATTTGGGTTGCAGAAGTACAGGATATTAAAGAAGACATCTTGACAGAAGCTCATAGCTCAAGATATTCAATTCATCCGGTAAGTACGAAGATGTATCAAGATTTGCGGCGACATTTTTGGTGGCCAAATATGAAAAGAGATGTTATAGAATGCGTTGCAAAGTGCTTGACATGTCAGAGAGTCAAGATTGAGAATCAAAGGCCAAGCGGATTACTTCAACCGTTAGAGATACCGGAATGGAAATGGGAGCCTATCACAATGGATTTTGTGGTAGGTCTTTCAACAACTTAGAAAGGATACGATGCGATATGGGTGATAGTGGACAGATTGACAAAATTTGCACACTTTTTGCCAATAAAGAATAGATTTAATCTTGATCAGCTGGCGAAGCTATACGTTAAAGAGATTATCTCAAGACATGGAGTTCCAATATCAATAGTGTCAGATTGAGACCCGAGGTTCACGTCAAATTTTTGGAAGAAACTTCAAGAATGCATGGGAACACAATTGAAGATGAGTACGACATATCATCCGCAAACTGATAGGCAAAGCGAATGAACAATCCAGACACTAGAAGATATGCTTAGAGCGTGCATCATGGATTTCAAAGGAAATTGGGATAATCATCTACCATTAGTGGAATTTGCATACAACAACAGTTACCACATGAGCATCGACATGCCGCCATACGAGGAATTATATGGCAGGAAATGCAAAACTCCACTATGCTGGGATGAAGTTGGTGAACGTCAAATTCTAGGACAAAAACTGGTACAATAGACCGCTGAAACTATCAAACTCATCAGAGCAAGGCTAGTAGCTGCTCAAGATTGACAGAAAAAGTATGCTAATCAACACAGGCAGAATAAGCAGGAAATTTCGTGTTCCTGAAAGTTTCTCCTTGGAAGGGGAAAATTCGTTTCAACAAGAAGGGAAAGCTAAGCCCATGGTTTATTGGACCTTTTGAGATTATGCGAAAAGTGGGAGAAGTAGCTTATGAGGTACCTTTACCTTCAGAGTTAGAACATGTGCACAACGTTTTTCATGTGTCGGTGTTGCGACCGTATAAACCCGATTATAAACATATGATCGAGTATGAACCGTTGAAGTTCAGTAAAGATTTATCCTATGCGGAGATTCCTATCCAGATAGTAGACAGGAAAGAGAAAGTGCTCAGGAATAAAGTGATACCTTCTGTGAAGGTGATATAGAGGAACCACAATGTTGAAGAGGCTATGTGAGAACTCAAAGCAGAAATGATGAAGAATTACCCTGAGTTATTTGTTTAGTATGTGTCTTTGATTCTAAGGACAGAATCTTTGTAAGTAGGGGAGAATGTGACGATTTGATTGTTTGAATCGTGATTTTGGGGACAGAATCCTTGTAAGGAGGGAAGGATGTAACAATCCAAAATTTCAAATTATAATTTTAAATATTTATTAAATATAAATATTTATTTGATGAGTATTGTTGAGATTGATGAAATAAATATTTTATTGATGTGATGATTGTTAGTAAATATTTATGAATCTAAATTTTATTAAATAATATTCTAAGTTATATTAATTTATAATTTAGAGAGTTGTAATATGACATGAAATGTTATATTGTTAGTTAATAATTTAAAATGGTATATTAAATTATTAAATAAAGTTATAATGAAAATTATAATTTTGTGATATTTGCTAAAATGATATATTTAATTAAAATAAGGTATGTGATTAATTTAATTGGTTAATCTTTGGATATGGAAAATCAAATAAATAAGATGTAATTATAAATTATAAACTAAATTATTTATTAAAATAAATTAAAAGAGTTTAATTTTAATTTAGTTTTGCCAAACAAGGCTTAACATATTAAGTCTTTAATATTTAAAGGGGTTTGCCAAACAAAGCCTTATGGCTTTTGAATTTTTAATTTTTGAATTTAAATAAAATAAATAATGTAAATAAAATAATAAATAAAAATATTTATAATATATACGTTACTTTGGTAACTGATAATAGTTATTATTATTATTAAGCTTATATCAGTTTTTTTTTGTTTACGCTTGCTATTCAGTTTGGTTTTTATGCATACTAGTTGGTCAGTTGGTTATTGGCTAAGTCTGAGTTTTGAGAGAATTAAGAGAGCCTGAGATAGAATCAAGAGAGGAAATTCTGAGTTCTTCAAGCTATTCTCAGTGGTTAACAAGAATTGTCTAAGCAAATTAAAAGTATGTTACATAATCTTAACATATATATTTTATAATATAATTCCTTATTCTCTGTGTTCTTATTTTAGAGGTTCACTATGTGTTTATAGCATAATCTCTGTAATTCATATTTTTATAGTTGATTATGAAATTATGTGTATATGTAATGTTGTAACTATATATATATAGATATATATATATAGGTGGTTGTATGATGAGCATATACATGTATGTGACTGTATGAATTACGATCAAAAAGGAAGAAATTGGTTTCTACTGTGAATATATAAATATATGTATTTTAGTGGCGTGAGTTTCAATTTTATATTCTAGGAATTCTATTTTTTTTTAAATTTTGCCTTACAACTGAATTGTTTCAATTAGAAGTAGTTGTAATGCTAGAAGTTTATGTTTAGACAAAGAATTGTACGTTAAATTTGTTTAAAAGAAAGGGAAACTGTTTTTCAGTGTATGTTCTTATACATGGCTTATGACAGTAACAAATTTGATGGTTCAAGTGTATACGACTTGTAAAACCTGAACTGTGAATTGTTAATTAGGTATGAAATAAAGAGAACTTAATTCAAAGGAATCAAATTGGTGTATCATTATGACTGCAGTGTTCACTGTGTCAAGATATATCAAAAATGGAGTTTTGTTGGCTTAAAATCAGTGCTTTCAAGGATTTAAGTTTTCTAAAATTGTTGTTAAGTTGTGCTAAATTAGTATATGTGTGCTTGTTAATGATTTACATAAATTATTTATGTTAAATTAGCCGCTAGAAGCCATTAAACCGTTAAGAATTGTTGTGTTTTGTTCTTCATGTTTGGGTTCTGTAAGTTTTGGCGCCCCAACGCTGATTTTCACGCCATAGGGCGAAAAATAGCCCAGAACTTCATGCCCCAGTGCTGAAATTCGCACCCCAACGCCAATTTTGTGACCCAGCGCCACTGTCTGACTTAGTTCTTGTGCCCAAGTGCTGGAATTGTAGTCTGGGTCGGATAATTTTGACCTCTTGTAGTAAAACGGTCATAACATTTCCATTTGAACTCCAATTGAGGTGATTCAAGATGATTCAAAACGAGGACAAATAGGCCTATAACGTTTATGCTTTAAGGTTTTCAATTTGAAATCATTATGAAGGGTCAAAATGTCCATCTTTAGGACTGTTGTGTTTTTGGAGGCAATTGGTGGGCGTCGGGATGCACGAATGCAAGTGCAATCCTTTGTGTATTTGTATAACATAATGATAACATGTTAGACATGTAATAGGATGTTGTATCAAGTTGTTAATGTGTACGTGGTTCAATAACATGATCACTTTAGTAGTTGTAATAAAGCTAAAAAGTAATGTTCATGAAAAGATGCGATGTTGTTTAAACTTAAACTTAGTTAGTAGCTATACTAAAAGTAAGAAAGAAACTCATGAAGGTAATGTTAGTGTAACTAATGTGTATTGTCAATACATATGGTATGTGTAGGACTTGTGGTGAACGTGAGTAGTGATTGTTTAACCTACGCTCGAGGCAAGTTTCTAAACTTATCTTTTTACATTGAGCAAGTTCTCTAACTCTACTTTTATAATTGTGCAAGTATCTAAACTATCTTTGAGCAAGTTTTCCTAACTCTAAACTTTCTTTGTGCAAGTTTTTTAACCCAATTTATATCGTGCAAGCTCCTAAACCTTATCTCTTGATTTTGAGCCAATCTTTAACTTGTTAATTAACATGCAAATTTCTACATTCTAACAGGCTAATGTTGAACAAGTTTTATCATTCAACTAATTATTTGTTATGAATGCTTAAGATTCAACTCTAAATAAGGTTTTAACCTTAGCTTAACATTGTTCAAGCAAGGTATGTTACATTATTCAATACTTATGCTCTTTGATTATTCCTAAAGCATGAGCTTATTACACAATGTTGATTCACTTATGAATTATTCCATAGCATAATGTTATTACAGTTTTATTCAACTAATCCTTAGTTGATGTTCGTAAACTCTAAATTACCTTGAAACTTATCCAAACCAAACTTACTTTGGCCCGGACTCGTATTCTAAATGCTGAGATGAACAACCCTATTATAGGGGATAACTTACGCGTAGTGTTAAAATGTTTGTGCACAATATATTGTACGAAGGGCTGATCCCCCTAAGTACGAGGAGTCCTTATAGTCTTATGACTATTAAAGTTGAAGTTGAAAGATTACTCACAACTGTGGACATAGTTCGTGGTCTCGTGACCCTCAAATATATATTCCATATTTTGATTCCAGTCTTTGGTTATCATTGATAAAGTACTATTCAGTTTTGATGAGCCTATTTATTGTCAGCTATTATATTCCTGTTGACTCATTGCTATATCTAGTGAGTAATTATTTTGCACACTCTTCCACATATATACACTCATTGCAGGTAAAGTTGAGAAGGTTGACGAACCTAGATCTAGCAAAGGAAAGGGGAAAATGTACAAGTGATGAAGACTTGTAATTTTATTTTATTGTTATAATGATAGACTTTTATTTAATGATGTGATATAATAATTTATTTCCGTATTTGTATGATGTTTAAGTTTAGACAACCTGAGATGTTTTTGGATTTATTTATGTAATCCTTTATGGGAAGGTTTATTATTCAATTTTATTTTGATTGGGTAGTTAGATATGAATGATTGGATAGTGAACACCAAATCTTGTGGCAATGAAGTACCTAGATTTGGGGGTGTCACATGTGTTATGTGATTATTACTTTTATGGGGGCAAGTTAAGTAGAAATTACTTAAAAGAGTTGAGTAATAATCTAATGAGTGTATTTTTAACAGAAAATGCCTCCAAGACGTCAACCACCCCGGCAAAGAACCACTAAGGAAACCAATAACAATAATGCTGAAGCTAACCCCGTTCAACAACTAGTGATGTTACTAACATGAGCATTGCAGAATAAACCTCATAATCAAGCTACAACATTTAAGGACTTCAAGGCGTTTGGACCACTAGAATTCCGTGGGTCCATGAATCCAGTTGAGGCACATACTTGGATCATGGAGATAGAAAAAGTATTTGATGTTGCGGGAGTAGGGGAAGATCAGAAGACTTCTTTTGCAACAATCATGTTTAAGGGGTTATGACTTGGGATAGGTTTAAGGAGATATTCTTCGAGACTTATTTCCTAGAGAGTTCGAAGAATCAGTTAGAAGTGCAATTTTTTGAACTGAAGCAGGGAACGATGACGGTGTCTGAGTATGCCGCAAAATTTAATGAGTTGGCGAGGTTTGCGCCATATCAAGTGAGCATAGATGAACGCAAGGCGAAGAGGTTTGAACAGGGACTGAAGCCCTGGTTGTATAGTAGGGTTTCCCTGTTATAGTTGAAGACATTTGCAGCAGTAATGAAGAAGGAAATTCTCGCTAAAGGTGGAGGCAAGGTTGTAACTAAGTTCAATCAAGAACAGAAAAGGAAGAAGAATGAAGTGGAGGTTAAGAATGGAGGTGGTGGTAGTGGAAATTATTACAATAATCTGAAAAGAAAATGGAATGGAAATATGGGTACTGGAAATCAGCAAGGTAACCAACAGAATAAGAAGTTCGAAGAATGTGATACATGCGAGAAGTTTCATAAGGGATGCTTAATGGGGAAACTAGTATGCTTTAACTGTGGCCAAGGGGGTCACATCACCCTAAATTGCAATCAACCCATGAAGAACGTTTACTTCACATGCGGATCCAAGGATCACTTTGTTCGTGAGTGCCCTAAGAAGAAAGCTAGAGAGACCATGGGAAGCAAGGGAGATAGCAGTGGAGGTATATGCGCCATTGCTGGACCAACGACATCAAACAAACCCACATCCAGAATCTTCAACATGATTGTGAAAGATGTTGTGCAATCAAAGGATGCGGTGTCAGGTATTATCCCAATCAATGATATTGATGATATGTATTATTTGATTCGGGTGCTACTTGCTCATTTATATCTGATGAATTTGCTAAGAAGTTAGAAATATCTTGTGAAGAATTGACTTTCCCTTTAAACATAGAAATTGTGAGTAGGGAAGTGATCCCTGTTAGGTTCGTATACAAGAACAATAGGGTGAATATTAAGGGAATATCATGAGGGTAGATTTAATTCCAATTAGACTTGGAGAGTTTGATGTTATGCTGGGAATGGATTGGTTGTTCAATTATGAAGAAATAATTGATTGTCAAAGGAAATGTGTAAACCTTATGACTCCGTCAAAGGTAGTTTTCCATGGTCGCAAATCGCCTAGACAAGCAAGGTGTCTGACGTTTTTGCAGGCCAAGAAGTTGTTGAATCAAGGCTGTGTGGGTTATTTAGCTTACATAGTCGATACTCAAAAGAATGGGGTGAAATTGGAAGAGATATCGGTGGTTAGTGAATTCATGGATGTGTTTCTGGAGGATTTTCCAGGACTTCTGCCTGACATAGAGATTGAGTTTGTGATCGACTTAGCGCTAGGAACATCACTGATATCGAAGGCCCGATACAGAATGGCTCCAGTAGAGATAAAGAAATTGATGGTACAATTTCAAGAACTATTAGACAAGAAGTATATTCAACCAAGCGTATCACCTTGGGGAGCAGTGGTGTTATTCGTAAAGAAGAAGGATGGTTCAATGCGTCTTTGCATTGATTATAGGGAATTAAACAAAGTCACTATTAAGAATAAATATCCGTTGCCAAAAATAGATTACTTGTTTAATCAATTGAAGGGTGCTAGATATTTCTCGAAAATAGATTTGAGAAGTGGGTATCATCAACTGAAAGTAAGGAAGGAGGATATACCGAAGACGACATTTCGAACTCGGTATGGACATTATGAATTTTTGGTGATGCCTTTTGGTTTAAAAAATGCCCCAGCAGCGTTCATGGATTTGATGAACCCATTGTTTAAACCATTCTTAGATAAATTTGTTGTGGTATTTATCAACGACATTCTGGTGTACTCTAAATCTCAAGAAGAACACGTGTAACATTTACGTTTGACATTGGAGACACTAAGAAAGGAAAAGTTGTACGCGAAGTTCTCTAAGTGCGAATTTAGGATAGAACGTGTTCAATTTCTTGGGCATGTGATTGACAAAGATGGGATTACAGTGGATGCATCAAAAGTTGAAGCTGTAATCAACTGGGAGCAACCAAGAACACCTTCGGAGGTGAGGAGTTTCTTGTGACTGGCCGGTTATTATAGACGGTTTATTCAGGACTTTTACAAGATTGCCACTCTATTAACAAATTTGACAAGGAAAGTTGAAAAATTTGTTTGGATGGAGAAGTGTGAGGAAAGTTTTTGAGAATTGAAAAAGAAGTTAAGTGTGGCAAATGTGTTATCATTACCAGATAATATAGGAAACTTTGTGGTGTATAGTGATGCCTCACATAAAGGATTGGGTTGTGTTCTTATGCAGAACGTTAAAGTTATTGCTTATGTATTAAGACAATTGAAGGACTATCAGAAAGGAAATCCGACTCATGATTTAGGATTAGCTGTAGTAGAATTTTTTCTAAAAATATGGAGACATTATTTTCACAAACCATAAGAGTATAAAGTATATTTTCACTCAGAAGGACCTGGACATACATCAAAGGAGATGGATAGAATTGATAAAATATTACGATTGTGAGATCTTTTATCACCTGGGCAAAGCTAATGTGGTTGCAGATGCCTTGAGTAGGAAAGGAAGAGAAAAGTTGATGTTGTTAACCAACAAAGAGGAGCTTATTTCAGCAATGGCAAGACTAGAGTTAGAAATCAAATTTCCAAAAGAAACCGATGAAAGATTGTTCCAGATGGAAGCTAGTTCAACTTTGGTTGACAAAGTAAAGAATGCTCAACTACAAGATGAAGAATGTGGAAAGATCAAAGAGTAAATGGTTGAGAGTGGAGAAGTGAAATACAAGATTGATACTGAAGGGTTACTAAGATTCGAGGGAAGAATCTGGGTTCTAGCAGTACCAGATATTAAAGAAGAAATCTTGACTGAAGCTCATAACTAAAGATACTCGATTGATCTAGGAAGTACGAAGATGTATTAAGATTTACGACGTCATTTTTGGTGGCCAAACATGAAAAGAGATGTCGCAGAATGTGTCACAAAATGCTTGACATGTCAAAGAGTCAAGGCCGAGCATCAACAACCAAGCGGATTACTTCAACAGTTGGAAATACCAGAGTGGAAGTGGGAACACATCACAATGGATTTTGTTGTGGGTTTTCCAACTACTCAAAGAGGATACGATGTGATTTGAGTGATAGTGGATAGACTGACGAAATCAGCACACTTTTTGCCAATAAAGATTAGATTCAATCTTGATCAGTTAGCAAAGTTATACGTTAGAAAAATCATTTCGAGACATGTAGTGCCAGTGTCAATTGTGTCAGATAGAGAACCGAGGTTCACATCAAACTTCTGGAAGAGACTACAAAAATGTATAGGAACACAGTTGTGAATGAGTACGGCATATCATCCGCAAATAGACAGCCAAAGCGAACGAACAGTCCAGACATTGGAAGATATGCTGAGAGCATGCATAATGGATTTCAAAGGGAGCTGGGAACACTTACCATTGGTGGAATTTTCCTACAATAACAGTTACCACGCAAGCATCAGCATACTGAAATACGAAGCATTATACGACAGAAAGTGCAAAACTCCACTGTGCTGGGATGAAGTCGGTGAACGCCAATTGTTAGGACCAGAACTGGTGCAACAAACTTTTGAGGTTGTTAAACTCATCGGGACAAGATTGATAGCTGCTCAAGACAGATAGAAGAAATATGTTGATCAACACTCACAAAATCGTGCATTCGACGTAGGAAATTTCGTGTTCTTAAAAGTTTCTCCTTGGAAGGGGAAAATTTGTTTTGGTTAGAAGGGAAAGCTAAGTCTAAGGTTTAGTGGACCTTTCAAGATTCTACGAAGAGTGGGAGAGGTGGCTTAAGAAGTAGCTTTACCTCCAAAATTGAACATGTACATAATGTTTTTCATGTTTCGATGTTGTGACCGTAAAAGCCCGATTACAAACATGTGATCGAGTATGAACTGTTGCAGTTCAGTAAAGACTTGTCGTATGAAGAGATTCCTATCTAGATAGTTGACAGGAAAGAACAAGTGCTCGGGAATAAAGTGATATCTTCTGTGAAGGTGATATGGAGGAACCACAATGTCGAAGAGGCTACGTGGGAACTCAAAGTAGAAATGATGAAGAATTATCCTGAGTTATTTGTTTAGTCTATGTCTTCGATTCTTGGGACAGAATCTTTGTAAGAAGGGAAGAATGTGACGATTTGATTATTTGAGTTGTGATTCTAGGGACAGAATCCTTGTAAGGGGGGAGGATGTAACAATCCAAAATTTAATTGTAATTTTTAAATATTTATAGAATTATAAAAATATTTAATGGATGTGTTTATCGTTGAATAATTACTTGTTTAATTTGAGTTGATTTAGTTGGTTATTTATTTGTTAAATAAATAATTAATGTGTTAATGAAATTTTTTATTATGAGGAAATCTTCTAATTTAATTTAATTATTAAGTTAGAGAATTTATAATGATTAAATTAATTATTATATTATTCAATAAATTGTTATTAGAATTAATTAAATTATGTATGAAAACTTAATTAAATAAAGTGTGACAAATAAGTATAACACGAAAGAGTTTAATTTAGTTTTGCCAAATAAGGCTTCAAAATATTAAGTCTTTAAATTTTATAAGGGTTTTGCCAAACGGAGCCTTATGTCTTTTGGATTTCTTTTGAATTTTGAATTATAATAAGATAAATAATATATATATATATATATATATATATTATTTTTGTAACTGATAATTTATTAGTATATTAAGTATAGCGTCGGTTTAGACGTTTTAAAAATCGTACATTGTTTGTGTTTTTTTACTTTACGTATAGAGTAATCGGTTTAAGTCTAAGAAAAGAATAGAAGAAAGGTTTGTCAGAGGCTTGAGAGAGAGTTTGAAAGAGAAAAACAAGAGAAAGCTCTGAGTTCTTTAAGCTATACTTCGAGGATTAGCAAGGTATTTCAAAGCAACAAAAGGTATTTTTTACCAATAACCTTAATGTTATATTTACATATATGCGTAAATATGTTTTACGACATAGTTTGAAGTCTTTGTGTTCTCGACGAAAGTATAAAATTTTTTACAAATTTTCTGTAATTCCAAATGTTATAATTGGTGATGAAAATGATGTGTATATATAATTACATATATATATATATATATATATATATATATATATGTGTGTGTGTGTGTGTGTGTGTGTATATGTAATTGTATATACTTACATCTAAAAGAAAGAAAATGGTTTTTACAGTGAGCATATATGTATGAACATGGTGACTATAGATATGAATATATATGATTGTATGCTAATAGATAAATTGAACTTTGAATATATTAACTTGATAAGAAACAGAGACAACATAGTTAGAATAAATCAATTGGGTTATAATTGTAGAATTACACTTAATTGTGTCATGAAATTTTAATAATGGAGTTTTGGTTTTAAAATTTGCTTTCAAGGATTTAAGATTTGTGATATTGTTGTTTAGTTGTGTTAAACTAGTATATGTATGCTTGGTAATGTCTATGTGTAATTTACATAAGTTGTATGTTGTAATTTAGCTTCTAAGTAAACATAAATTAGTTGTGTTCTGTCTTCGTATGTTGGTTCTGTAATTCGGCGCCTCAGCACTAAAATCAGAGCCCCAACCCCACTCTTCGCGTCCGTGGTGCTTGGGCCTCGGTGCCCTTGCACACCAAACTCGCGCCATATAGCCAAATTTCTAGGTTCGTGAGTCAGCGTCCTAACGCCTTGCCAGACATAAAGCAGCAGCATACAAGCTTAGTTCAATTTGTGGCGCGGCAACGCCGATTAATAGACTGTCCATAAATAACTTTTCTTTTGCACAGAGTCTGTAATTGTTGATGTAATGTGATACTATGACTATTAAAATATAGTTTTAGTTATTATGGTATCATGAATGAGCATACAATTAACACTTAACAAATGTTGTTATTATTTTAATTGATGTAACTTGATTATGTGAATAAACATTAAACCATACATGAAATAGATATGTATTATGAGTAGTGGCTAATTGTATCTTAATGGCATATGAATAGGATATTATGAATTGAATTGTTACGGTTTAGCCTACACTCAAGGCAAGTTTCTTACTCTACCTTGTTTATTTTTGAGCAAGTTATTGATTCTTGTTTGATTACATTATTCAAGATTTCTAACTCTACACTTTCTTTGAGTCAGTTCTGTTGTTACATTATGCATGTTTTTCTAAACCTAAACTTGTTATTTTAGCATGCAGTAATCTACATTTTGATGAACAAGTTTTATTATTCAAGTTATTGTTTATGATGCATGCTTAAGCTTCAATTCTAAAATTTTAACCTTAGCTTAACGTTGTTCAAGCAAGGTAGGTTATATTATTCAATATGTATGCTATTAGATTATTCCTAAAGTATGACCTTAATTTACAATGCTGATTCAGTTATGATTATTCCATAGCATAACGTTATTAATTTTATTCAACTAATCCTTAGTTGATGTTCGTTGAACTCCAAATTACCTTGAATTTTATCCAAACAAAACTTACTTTGGTGCGGACTTGTACTCTAAATACTGAGATGAACAACCCTAATATTAGGGGATAATTTACGCTTAGCATTGAAATATTTGTGCACAATACATTGTAAGAAGGGCTGATCCCCATAAGTACGTGGAGTCCCTATAGTCTTATGATTGTTAAAGTTTAAGTTGAAAGTGTAATTATAACTATGGACATGGTTCGTGGTCTTAGGACCCTCAATTATACATTTCAGAATGTTGATAGAACATATGGTTCAGTTTTATTATTTGGCAATTGTTGTAAAGATTATTTCTTATCATTTCAAGTGAGCATTGTTTGCTCACTCTTGCTTATATAAACCTTACAACCAGAGTTGAGAAGGTCGATGTACCTAGCACCAGTAAAGGATAGGATAAGATGAATAAGGATTGAAGACTTGTAATCATGTTGATACTTTATTAGTAGACTTTAGTTGAATGATTGTAATGAAGTTTATTTATTTTCCGCATTTGAATGATTGTATTTAAAAGTTAGACAACCTGGGAGATTTTTATTTATGTAATCTTTTTTGTTGATCTACTTTATCCACGTCCCCATCTTAAGTGGTTTTGGCTCTACAAAAAACTCTGGTGGTCCCATCTTCTTGAATTGCTTAGCGGTGATCGTTCGAGAGTTGTCAGTGTTTTCCACCTGCATTTTGGACAGGAGCTGCTCTCGTCCGATGTTGCATGGATTTCATAAAACCTCTGAACATCCCATCGTTCACCATTTCATCGGTGTTATTGTTTACATGAGGATTATTGTCTTCCTGTTGCACATTACCCTGGGTATTAATCGTTAGTGACTCAACAGTCTCATGTGCTTCATTGCTTATCTCAACATTTTCTGATGCCATTTTCAAATACTGCCCCAAAACAAGGGTTAATTAACATTTCACATATTATCCCTATACTCTGACCGACCAATTAAATACCGAATAAACTTAGGTAGGTCATACTAGCGAAGGAATTCCCCGTCTCTCCCCTCCTAGTTCTTGTCTCACATCTTAGCCAGGGATCATATCCCTAAGCTTTAATACCAAATGTGACGCCCCAAAAATAGGTATACATCACCGATCTCGAGTCGCCAAATACAAGGTACAAAATACAAATACAAACTTAATTATACAACCGTAGTGTAATATACGACAAAACATACTTAAGAGTTTAAATAAGAATATTGCCTTCTAGACAATATCCACTCTAAAATAGAGTCCTCATACATTTATTATCACACTATTTTATAGAATAGCGAGGACTACTAATACACTATCTCGGATCATCACTCCGTTCTCCAACTAGTCCCGGCTATGTTCTCATTTCCTGAAGAGAACAATGAAAGCAAAAGGGTGACCTCAACTAGCCTAGTAAGAAATATTATGACTAAGATAATGAAGAATAAATTATCATTAGTCTTCAACAATGTTAAACTAATAAAATATAATAGACATCAAGTTTAACTACGGCAGAATAAGCAATCCATTAGAAGAGTCAAATAGAGTATGATATCTAATATCTTCTATGATTTAAAATGTTTTCATCAATTTTTATCGCTGAGACTCAGCTTAATAAATAAACCACATCATCGAATCATCCCTGCACTATGGGCCAAGGATATTCCTTAAATCATCAATGGTCATGACTATACAGAATAATCCCTGGTCATAATCATACCAAAAACTGTCCATCAATGCACTACAGGCCACTGAGGACTTTTACCACATCATTTATAACATTACATGTCATGATTATACCGAATGATCCCTGGTCATAATCATACCGAGTCCATCTATGCACGTAAGCCAATGATGACTTTCATCACAATATAAGCATGAGGATGATGACAATGACATAATAATTCAATAAAACAAGTTCAAGAATAAATTTTAAAGATTTATAAGTTAATTTATCCTGAAGTCAATAATGTCCAACTTGTCAACATGATACTGCTTTGTGGAGTAAAATTAAAGAATGCTCAGAAGAATATATTCATGAAAAGATACTGGATGAAGCGTAAATATCCAGGATATTCTACTAATTTCATGGAGTATAGAAGTCAAAACTTTAACCAACTGAATATAATAGAATATATGAAACTACAAATGGATTTTCGCCCGCCATACGGTAATCTGCGTAGACAGATCATTTCCACAATTCAATAAGGAATGAATACGAAGGATCATTCACCATGCATGTGGTAATCCACATAGACAGGTTATTCCAACATAATAATAAAGAATGGAATAACAAAAGAATTCATCAGGCATGCGATAGACCACACATACAGGTTATTCCCAACCGAATAATAAAGAATGGATCTAGGTCATGCGAAATCCACACAAACAGGATATTCCAACAGAATAATGAAGAATGGAACCAGGTCATTCGTAATCCGCATAGACATTTTATTCCAACAGAATAATAAAGAATGGAACCAGGTCATGCGTAATCCGCACAGACAGGATATTCCAACAGAATAATAAAGAATGGAATAAAAACATGATTCACCAGGCATGCGATAGACCGCACAGACAGGTTATTCCAATAGAATAAGAAATAATGGAATATCAGAAGAATTTCACCATGTATGCGGCACTTCACATAGACAGTTTATTCCAACATAATAATAAAGAATGGAATAACAACCCTTACGAGTACTGAAAGAAAATAACTCTCTTCATGAATACGAAAGAATAATACCCCTTACCTTAGAAGAAATTGGATATTGGAATAGTGAGGTAGCAGACTTCTCTTCTTCTTTCTCTCTATACTTTCTCTCTATAATAATTGCTCTAAATCTTTAGTGAATTGGTGAGAAATGAAGGAAGAATGAGCTTCTATTTATAGGAAAATATAGTTTAGATAATTGCATGCTTTGGGGCTCAAAATATTACAGTACAATACCTTCAACTTTTTTTTATTTTTAATTTAGTCCTGCAAGTATTATCAAACTTAGACCACCTCCCCTAATAGTAAATCATGTGAATTAATAGTTCATTCATGTGACTCAATAGTATAATTATGTGAAAAAACTAATTACAGTATAGTACCTACAACTATACCTCAATCTTTAATTTAGTCATGCAAATATTATCAATCTTGCACTAACTCCCCTAATACTAAATGAATGTAAATAAATAGTACACACATGTGAACAAATAGTTCACCGACTGCTCTTCTCTTTGATTTCGATTCTGTCGTCTAGGCGGCATGATCTGATTTAAATAAAAATCTTATATTAATTCTCTTTCTCTACACAAATTCTTAACACAATAAGAATTTAATACATATTTTTCATATAATTGCATATTTATTCAAATAGCATATAGTACATTTAGTACTGAACACATATTACTATCCCATTTTTAATAAATTTTAGGATTAACAACACAACTTTACACAGAAAGCTGCAATTCTCCAACTTTACACAGAAAGTTGCCATTTACCTTATTCATATATATAATCCCAGTTCATCAAAATTTCCACACTTATGAGTTCAGAAACTTGCTAGAATTATATGAGTGTATGAACTTACCCTAGTCAGACCTTCGGCGTCCATTCGCTGAGGGGATTAGAAACATTTCATATAATCATGAGTCATGAACTTACCATAAGTATGAGTTTTAAGAACACACAAATTAATCTTAATCTTATATTCATATAGAAAATAAATATTTCATTCATAAAACATATATATTTACATATGTTTAAACATCATGCTCGATATTACAACACTTAATATCATAAATTTCTACCAAAAGATACTATCACATATATCTAAGTTGTCTACCGACCACTTCCATCACCAATCTTCTTCTTGTTGGGACACTTGTTGAATCCATGACCCGTTCTACCACATAAGAAACACTTCCTCAAATTTGACTTAGGATAATGTAGAGAAATATGTCCTTTATGCTTACAATTGAAACACACATTCTCCCACATGAGTCTTCCCACACTTGCTGCAAGCTTGCCTCTTGCTGGTTCTCTTATTCTTGCCCTTCTTGCTGGTTCCTTCAGACGATCCACCACCTTCAGTCTTCATCCTCTCCACATGCGCCTTCAGCTCATTCCGTTCTTCAGTCATTTCGCGTAATGCTCTCTCCATCTTCCATAACTCCTCTAAGAGAAATACCTTGCTCTTGAGTTCCTGGACTTCTGCAGATAGTTGATCTTGTTCTCCTACTTTAGTCTTCCTTTCTTTCTCCACCTTGTCTTCTTTAGACTCTGCCTCCTCATCACCACTTAGATACATCTCGGGATAATCATCATGATCACTCCCGAGATTAGCCATAGGTTCATCTTTTCCCACCTCTTCTACTAACTCGCTCTGTGCTGGCACTGGTGCGATAGCCGCTGGCATCTCCATACTTATATTATCTTCTCCTGACATCCTGCAATCAGTTTAAACAACGTGATTAGTACTTTAATTGTACAAAATTCTCATGCTACGCATCCACATATCTCACTATCGATACGCTTCGACAATCCGTCACTTAGTACTCTATATGAGTATTCTTTATCTTGCTTATGGTTATAATCCTAGGGTTTTCCCCACCCCACTTAAGGTTTATAACCTACAACTTTACTACCAACTAGTGACACCTTGGTCACTATAGCTTTGATACCAACCTGTGACGCCCCCAAATCCGAGTTAACTGACCCCCCGAGTTTGGTGTTTACGATCCACAATATAATAGCATCTAAGTACCCATTTATATATGAATAGTAATACATGCCATGTTAACATACGTTGTTAATACATTATCCCCAGGTCCACTAACCTTAACATTACAAACATACCCCTTATATATACAAAAAGGGTTTACAATACAACATAATAAATATGCTAATCATAACTAATTAATAACTATGCCTTTGTCTTTATCCTTCGCAGCACCTCCTGCTACTTCGTCCCTAGCTGAAAAGTTTTATTTAGCAAGGGTGAGCAATTAATTTGACCCACAAGTTAAGACATACAATAAATGTATAAGAATTCAAAACAACAGACTATCTATTTTGATAGAATGAAACCAAAGTTTGGGGAGCTATGAAATAGCTGAACAAATCGTTATTCAATAACAAATCTTCTCATATTCTATACAACACAATAATTTAATAATGAAAGTGTACAACGCTTTCAAAGTTTCTACGATATTCTAATGAATAATCAAGAATCAATTCTACGAAATAGCAAAGTGGAATGTTTTCCAGATTTATGCTGAGTGATCACACAAGATCTTGAACTTATCTTCTTGAGTAGATATCAAAGATTTACTTTGATATATACTCAGGTGTATTAGATAACCATAGAAATTAAATCATACCCCTCTGTAAGTACTTAGAGCCGACCAACTCCTTGTACCAAATATTATGCATAATACTTAAACATAGCGCGCAGTAGTCGAATTTACGACCAATAAAATGTTCCCTTTATATAAAAGGTTGTTCTTCTCAGTCTTAGAGTCAAGATTTAACAACAAAATACTGTGATTTCAAAATCTAATTACTTCTCGGTCTAACTGAAATAATTGGCATCGATCTGTCAATAATAATTGATTTCTCTTTTCGAATCTATCAAATTCTAACAAATGTTCATCTAGCCAGAATGATTAGCTAAGACATTTCTCAACATAATTTGACAATAAACAGGAATTATATGTACTGTCAATTCTAGCTTCTACGGATATGAATATCCTACAACAGTTATTCTACAAATGTATATTTTCCGAATCAGTAATTTAATTTGAATTATTAAACATTCACTAACTGCGAATAATCAACAATAAATCTCTAGATGTGGTATAATTAGCAACAATTAACCACCATACTAATTGAATGAATATAACTCAAGGTTGAGTTAGGAAACTTGCCTCTTCCGCTGATTACATCTACACAATAAACTTATCTGCTTTCGAAAAACCTATAACTAATAATTTCGGTCTCACAATTAGCACAATAATTCATAACACACATCACTGTAATCTACAATCAAACTTCTCCTAGACACATTACCACATAGCCACATCAGTGTTTATAACTTATATAAACACTTAACAAGTCTAACTAGTTTGGTCTAGTTGGACTTTGGTCCACTCTCGGTGTTCTGGTCACCCTACCCGACAATTAACATAGTTATTGTCAATTAAATTCGGTTTCTAAGCTTTAATATTAATTTAGATAAGTCAAGTATCATTAATAATATTTTTCAGAAGCTTTTAATAATTTATAAGCAATTATTATAATTTATAATAAATTTGCAAACATCAGAATCATTTTTAAATGATTTAATCATCAAATAATCTTATCATCATTAATATCTAATAATATAAAAATATTAATGACATACTTGTCAAAATATTAAAGTTATTATTAATAACTTAAAATATTTTTAAATCAACAATATTCAACTTAAATGATTTTTAAATCAATAAAATCATTTTTAATTCAATTATTTAATATAATAATTAAATAAATCTAATATCATTAATATTCATTTATTAATAAAAATTCTCCAAAATATTGAAAAGTATATTTTATAATTCAAAAAATTTCTAACACTTTATTCTAATTGAAAAATGATTTTTATAATATTAACATCATTGTTCTCTAATTTATTTAATATATTAATTAAATAAATTAAACATCATTAATATTAAATTATTAATGAAAATTCTCTAAAAATATCAAAATTTATATTTTATAACTCAAAATATTTTTAAATATTTTATTCTTATTTAAAATGATTTTTAATAATATTAAATCATTTTTCTCTAATTTATTTAATACACTAATTAAATAAATTAAATACATTTAATATTTAAATAATTATAAATATTAAAGAAAAATATTTCAATTGGTCAAAATTACTTTTTATAATTTAAAATAATTTTTAAATCCATTTTTGGTAATTTTTATAATTTATTTCTATTTTTAAATAATTTCCAGAAAAATCAGAAATTAGAAAATAATAAAACTGTCGCTAAAGACCTTTAGTGACACTTGACTGTTGTCTTAGGTGTTCTTGGCTCAAGAACACTGACAATCTCAATGTACAAGGGGTCATGTTTGACCACACTTTAATCTCGGTTCATGTATGTTCTGTCCATCCAAAAACTTAGAACTTGTAGTCATTATGTAACACTACAACTATCAATCAATTTCTAGGTCAAACAACAAACACACAAGGAGATCTGGGCAATCAAAACTCTTGTCAGACCGTGCCTGTGTTTTCTGGGTAATCCAGAATACCAAGGCAGTGTCGACCAGACACGTTTAAGCTCAAATTGCAAAGTGTTCTGGTAATTATTTTGGTGGTTTCTTGGTTCATAACCGTAATATAAATGACAAAGAATAACAACATAACAAGATCTCAGTCTAACAATAACAGATTCAGAGATTATGACACAGTCAAACCTTGTCAGAATATTCATTCTTGCAATTTTTGGAATTTCCAGAAAATAGAAAATCATGCCGGATGGTCTACTTTGACCATCCACTACATTCGATTATTTGATGTTTTAAGGGATCTAATGGCCAGGAGCTATGGTCCATATTACAGGCTATAGAATCATTACAACAACATCAACAAACATCACAAAATCTGACAGATCTGGAAGCTTGAAGTCGTTGTCAGACGCTATATTACACTTTCTGGGTTACCCATAGAGTTCATGGTCGTGCCTGGTCAACGGGTTTTGACCATGAATAACTACAAATCTAGACATCAAATGAGACTGATTCAACTTGCATATTAAAGACCATATACCAGGCTACAAATTACAACTTTAAAACAACAAAAATAACAAACAAACAAGAATCTGTGGCTCCTGACATTAGCTTGTCACACCACAAATTTTCTTCTTGGACAAATTTTGAAAAACACTATTTTAAAGCCATTTGATGCTATGGATCCATCATGGATCATCATAAATCAATTAAGAACATCATATAACACCTGATTAAACACTTTAAACAAACAAAATTCTTAGCAACTTGGATCAAAAATCAACTTAGGGTTATACCTTTTCTTGAGGATGCTTTGATCTTGGCTCTACCAATCTATTCTAGATGTTTTAGAGGGTTAATATGTGACTGATCTACTAAGTTTTTCGAAAGTTTGGTGAGAGAGAGTTGTTAAGAGTTTTGGTGAAAAATGATCAACTTTTTGTGACTTTCTCTCTCTAATTCTCTTATATAATTGATTCAATGAATGCTCAAAGGCTATGTGGCGGTTTTGATTAGATTTTGGCTGAGATAAAAGTTAATTGGCTGCCTTTAGTTGGTCACCAACTAAAGGTTTTGCAATTTTTACAAGTTAGCTCATTTAAAATGTAAAAAGGGTATTTTTGTCATTTGCACTCCAAATTTAATGGCATGATGGTCAGTTGCCCAAACCCTTAAGGTTTAACCTTAAGGTTCTAACTCTTAGGTTTTACAACTTTAATTTCCACAATTCTCAAATTAGGGTTTTCATAATAGAAAATTAAGATGATGAAATATAATTAGTGATTACTAATTACATTAAATGCTATCAAACACATTACGACTTACTAATTAGGATTAGGGTTTAGTATTCTCGGATTTTAAATTAGGATTTCCCAGCTTTCGATTAGGGTTCCTAACTACGCATTACGGTTCCAACTCTTGATATTAGGGTTTACAAATATTGTACCCTACCCGACCAATCATTGATCAACATTCTATACAGTACAAACACGTACTCATCAATATAATTATTTTAAATTGCATTTTCTACTGAATCCCTATCCAGAAATTAGGGTTAAGGTTTTCTAAAGCTGTTAAGCACAACTCTACTCTATTTTCTATGTTAATACACAAATTAACTAATTCTCGAGACTCGTATCATAGATACACAGTACAATATTAACAGTCAATGTCAATATTAAAAAAAAAATTCGTAAAATTTGGATTGTTCAAAATCCCGGGTTATCACATGTTGTGTGGTTCCTCCACCAAGAGGCTATCCTGTCGGTGTTTGATTACTGGACTCGTAGGGAGACTAATTCCAACGAGGCTCAGGAAACGCACCACCCAGATTCGCTCCAGTTGAAAGACCGGATTAAGTTCCCGTCAAGTAGATTGCGATGATCTAGGAACCTTCATGCCAAAAAGCCGCGAGAGTAACCCTAAGATAGGTCAACCTCTGATAAACCAAACACGGAGAAAAGTCTCTTCATGCTTTCCATTTTCAATTACTTGTAAAAGAATTTACTTGTAATCTTATTCTATGTTCATCTATATGTAATGGAAAATATGAAGAATATCTGTGCATACATGGCATGTTATCAATTAACACCCCTTTTTGCAGGATGATATTCCTAAAATGGACACAGTATGATAACCTTTATATTATCCCTAAGACTAAACTACATAAGTCTTTTATAGGGAAATCATTGGGCCTGTTATCCGCTCAAAATCCAAAAAGGCCACGAGCCTACAACCAATCATGTCTTCTTCTGACCAATCTAATCCTGTTTCTCAAGAAACATTTGACGGATTAAGTAAACAAATTACAGATTTGGTTGTTCTGCTAAAAGAATTGCATCAGTCTATTCAGGGTACAAAGATGCCTACACATACAGAATCCTCTGCACAAGGAGGAGCTCAAGGTTTGGAAAAAATAATTCCAGAACCTCAATTAGATACGACCAACAAAGACCCTGAAAACACCCATCTCAAAGGAGATCCAGACACCGGTGATATCAGGAAGAAGGTCCTCCAAATGGAGGAAACTATTCATGCTCTCAAAGGGATTGGAACACATGGAAGTGTTTCATATGCTGACCTTTGCATATTTGTTGGTGTTCATTATCCAGAGAAATTTAAAACCCCTAACTTTGAAAAGTATGACGGGTTAGGGGATCCTTATACACATTTGAAGGTATTCATTGGAGAACTTAAATCTTATGCGAAAAACGAGAAGCTTAGAATGCAGCTGTTCTAGAAGAGTCTGACTGGAGAAGCCCGTTCATGGTATACCAGATTAGACAACTCAAAGATCAATAGCTGGGAAGAACTAGCTCACGCCTTCCTCGCTCAATATAGTTTTCAATCTCAGATGGCTCCTGACCGGTACTACATTACCAAGGTTAAGAAATAGTTTAATGAGTTTTTAGAGAGTATGCTCAAAGGTGGAGGCTCCTTGCTCCTCAAGTTATTCCTTCCATAACAGAATTAAAAATGGTAATAACTTTCATAGACATACAGGAAGCTCCTTTCTATGAGAGAGTTTTAGCTGGTATTGGAAAACCATTCTCTGAAATAATCAAGCACGGAGAGATGGCTGAGATGGGATTGAAGTCCGGTAAGATTCAAGACCTAGCCGCTCTTAAAGCAGTTGTTGAGCACATCCAGTCCGGATCTTATGGAAACAACCCACGGAGGGTCCATAAAAAGAAAGAGGAGAATGTTTCCTTGACATTACAAGGTCAAAAAGGCAGTCAGAACATGCCTATACAGAGGAGAAACTACTCCCCTTTCCAAGCACAGTCTTCAAACCTCCATTGCCTAAAAGTGGAGAAGTAAAGCGCCCTCGAATGTTCACACCCTTAGGGGACTCGCTCGAGAATATTCTTGCTCTTCTGACTACTCAGAAGAAAATCACATGTCTTCTTCCACCAGTCAACCCTAATGGGAGGGGTTTTAATGCTACTCGGAAGTGTGCTTATCATGTCGGGGCACCTGGGCATAATACTCAACAAAGATCCAAGATTTAATAGACAATGGTGAGATCATGGTCACTAAACCAAATCAACCGCATGTGCAAGACAACCCTCTTCTTCAACACAAAGAAGAAGAGGTCAACATGATTATTTGGAGCACTGGATATAGTTTCAATTTTAATGGTGAATCATCCCAGACCATCAAAGACGATGTTGACAGAGGGGCTTACGTAATGTTCCAATTTACTATGGAACAAAAAATGAAAACTCTTTGCAAGAAAATTGAGCAATTGGCAGAACTAGTGACCCATCAGCATCAAGTCATACGTCAATTAATCAGCCAGGAGAATGCCTATCTCCTTCCTTTTGTTATGAATGCTCCACCATCACCTTCAAAAAGTGAAGCTATAGAGGATAAGGTTACAAAGAGAGTAAATGCTAAAGCCCGTTGGGATTTTGCCAATCAGAGGGAATTCACATACCTTGGCCAACTTATGAAAGAAATATTTCAAATGCTGATCAACGAAGGAAGAATAACCTCCCTTCTGCCTCCAATCAATCCCCGTTCAAGACGGTTCAACTCCGATGGAGTTTGTCAATATCATTCACATTCTCACGGTCATAGCACAGAAGATTACTGGGCACTCCGCCATCTTATTCAGAATCTTATTGATAGCGGTGTCCTGCAACTGGCAGACGATGACACTTTGCAACTCGAGAGTGGGAATACATGTCCTACCAAATGGAAGGGATTAGTAGCAGTTATATCCACTAAGGATGATGAGACTATCAAATCATTTCCCATATAAGCATTTCAACTCAAAGGAGCAGACAATCCTTTGAAAGTGGTCGCACCAGAGCCAATTTATTTACCTTTCAAACCACAATATCCTGTTGTCAGCTTACACAAAGTTGCATGGAATTATGGAGAAGCTGAAGGATCTATGTCTCATACTGCTGCTATAGTGTTAAAGGAAAATCCACTTTATCTTCCTTAGAGGGTGATGAAGCCCGCCATCAAAGCAAATGGGAAGATTTCCATGGAGAAAATTGAAAAATTCCTCCGCACTATGGGCCATAATGAAGCCAAGGTGGTTTTAAGCTTAAAAGAAGCTCCACATCAGATATCAATTCTGGACTTGGTTTTCTCTTCCAAGGATCACAGGAAGATCTTACTCAAGGTTTTGGAAGAAGCCCACTTACCGAAATCAGTGGATGTGGAAAAATTTCAACATATGGTTCTGTCCTTCACTGATGACGACATATCGCTCGAAGGGACCGGTTATTGCAAACCATTGCACATTATAGTTCTGTCCTCCAGGTATATATTAGCTGGTGTTTTGATAGATGTAGGTTTGTCTCTGAATATCTGTCCTAATGCCACCTTGATGAAGATGAATGTCAATCTCAAACGGATCAGAAGTAGCCATACGATTATCAAAGCTTTTGATGGATCCCGGTGAAATTCCGTCTAAAAGATTGAGCTGCCAATTGAGATTGGTCCAAATACATTAAATGTATCCTTTCACGTCCTTAAGATATATTCAGGATACAACCTGCTATTGGGGAGACCATGGATCCGCATGGCTGGAGTCGTTCCTTCTACACTACATCAATAACTCAAATACATTGTCAACAACAGTCTAGTCACTGTCAACACTGAGCCGGAATGTCCTGAAAAAGGAGATCTACCAACCATTAGCTTCAATTCAGAAGTTAAGCCGACTAGTTTTTATACTTTGGAAGTGAGTAACACGCAATACCATCATATTAGAGCGCCACATCCGGTACCCAAGATTTCTATCGAGGTTATGTCAGCCACACAAGAAATGATGTCATTGGGACATCAGCCTAGACAAGGGCTTGGAAAAAATCAGCAGGGTATTAAGCACCCTATTCAAGTGACCAGTCAAAACGGGACAACCGGACTAGGCTATTCTGCTAGTTCCAGTCACATGAATCCTCATAAGCACAAGAATGATCCTCAAGCTTATGCCACACGGTGATTTTTTCCATCTGCACCGCATGAGCTGATATAGTCTCCAGTAAAGGCGCCAACCCATGTTATGGCTATGCTGTTTCCTAAACCCGTACCATTCAAAGCAAAAGAGATGTTGATTCCCAATCCTGAAGTGGAAGGAAGGGAACAGAAATGTACACATGACATCGCCTTGATGATGTCAGGCATACACATCATTGTCCGCGATGAACATACAAACAGATATACCCCAGACGATGATTGCCCAGATGTTATGGTTATCATTCGATAAAAGGAGGACAATGACAATCCCTCCATCACTGCAGTCCATCAGGACTTTTCCCTCGACAATTGGAGCAACACTCCATGCATTGGTCGACGATGGTAAAACGGGCAGAAAATCCCTCTACCCTATAGAAACTTTAATTGCTTACTTTTCTATATTGTATTAGTAGTTATTTTATCAATACATGCTAACATTTGTTATTGATTAAACAGTTTCATATATTAAGTGAAAGAATATTTTCTTTCAGGACCCTAAATTTAGATGTACCTGTACTTGCTGATGAGGTGCCTTCTCTCCACAAGGACTGTAACTTTGATTCAAAGTTGGACTCAGACTTGATGGAAATACAAGTGGACATTTAGACACCTCATGAGATTAAGGAATGGGTCGCAGACAAAACTAAACCCAACCTTAACCAAACCACTTCTTTCAATCTTGGAACCTTAGAAAGCCCTAAGCTAATCAAGATTGGTTCAGACCTCACCCCAAACCAACAGAATAACATGGTAGCACTATTAACCCAATTCCAAGATGTGTTTGCATGGTCCCATGAAGACATGGTGGGTTTGTCCACTAACATTGTTCTTCATCGCCTTCCCATTAAGGAGGGATTCGAGCCAGTTAGGCAGAAGCTCAGGGCAATTGAAACCAGATTGGAGTTTAAAGGTAAAAGAAGAAATTGTGAAAAAATTTCAAGCAGGCATTATCATGGTGTCTACATATCTGGAGTGGATATCCAACATTGTTTCCATGCCTAAACTAGGAGGAAAGGTGCGAGTTTTTGTGGATTACCGGGATTTGAACAAAGCTTGCCTTAAAGATAGCTTTCCCGTACCCTTTATCCACATTCTCATTGACAATACTGCTCAATACGGCATGTACTCCTTTGCTGATTGCTTCGCGGGGTACCATCAGATTATGGTCGCTGAGGAAGACCGTGAGAAAACTGCTTTCATCACGCCTTGGGGAACCTTTTGCTATAAACAGTTGTCATTCAGCCTCATCAATGCCGGGGCAACCTACCAGCGAGCTATGATGGCTCTTTTCCATGATTTAATGCACAAGGAGATAGATATCTACGTCGATGACATTATCGTCAAATCCAGAAAGAAGGAAGACCACTTAGACCATCTCAAAAATCTTTTCAACAAGTTGCGTAAGTACAACTTGAAGTTGAATCTAGCCAAGTGCGCCTTTGGTGTCAAATCAGGCAAGTTGCTAGGTTTCCAAGTCAGCCACAATGGGATTGAGCTGGATCCCACCAAAATCCAAGCCATAAAGGAAATGCCCATTCCTTAGACAGAGAAGGAAATACAGGGATTTTTGGGAAGAATCAACTTCATTAGCAGGTTTATCTCTCAACTCACAACAACCTGTGAGCCCATCTTCAAGCTGTTAAGGAAGAAATCCTCCATGAAATGGAACGATGAGTGTCAGAAAGCCTTCCTTACTATTAAAGAGTAGCTGGTTAATGCTCCTATTTTGGTACCTCCCTAGGATGATGTTCCCCTATTTATGTGTCTGTCCATTAATGACAATGCCACGGGCTGCATGCTAGGGAAAAAAGACGATTGATGCCAAGAACGAACTATCTATTACCTCAGCAAAAGATTCAGTATCAGTGAGTACAAGTACACTCTAATTGAGAAGACTTGTTATGCTTTAGCATGGGCTTCCATGAGGTTACAGCATTGTTGACTGTCCAGATGGCAGTTGATCCTACAACAATTTGACATCGTCTACGTGACGCAAAAGTGTGTCAAAGGTCAATGAATTGCTGATCAACTGGCCGCCGCACCTGTAGGGGATTACAAACCCTTAGAAACATATTTTCCCGATGAAGGGGTAATGGTAGTTCAGCAACACCATCAGTACGATGCATGCCACACATGGAGAATATATTTTAATGGAGCTGTTAATACATAAGGCTCTGGAGCTGGAGCAGTTCTAGTATCTAAGACGGGAGCGATATCCGTCGTAGTCAAATCTGATTTGTCAAGACCAACAACACACGGTGAGTATGATGAAGGCATATCATGAGGCTAAAACTTGCCCATTCAATGGGCATCGGTGATTAAATTGTCTTTTGGGGATTCGAATTAGTAATCAAACAATCCACGGGAATCTATCAAACCAAAGAATTACATTTGCTGCCTTACCATCGGCAAGTTTTACAGATGGCTTTAGAGTTCGAAGAAATCTCCTTTCTACACATTCCTCGTAATAGGAATGATTTTACGGATGCACTAGCAACGTTGGCCTCCTCGATTCACATACCTGACAAGGAAAATATGCCAAGCATCACATTTTCCCTGCAAAAGGTCCCAGTTTATGGGAACTACGTTGGAGAAGTATCGAATGAGCTACCTCCCATCCACCAGCCTTGGTATCAGCATATCAAAGAGTATCTGCGAGATGGATCTACACCCACTGAGGTGAGCCTGACTGAAAAGAGGCGGATCCATCAACTTTCTATGAAATTCTACTTGAGCAGAGATACACTCTATAAAAGAGATGCATGATTAGGTCTCCTCAAATGAGATCTATTGTGGAGTATGTGGCCCACACATGAGCAGGCCCTTACTTATTAAGAAGATCCTTAGAATAGGGCATTATTGGCTTACACTCAAAGCTGACAGTGATGATCACGTCAAGAGGTGTTATCAATGCCAAATTCATGGGAATGCTATCCACGCCCCTCCAAGGGAACTCCACAAAATGAGTTCTCCACGGCCCTTCTCAATGTGGGGAATGGACGTGATTGGGCCCATCGAGCCCAAAGCCGGTAATGGACATCGATTCATATTCACCATGATCGACAACTTTACCAAATGGGTAGAAACATCCTCCTTCCCCAAGGTTACCAAATAAGTCATTATTGCTTTCATCATAAACAATATCGTCTATCGATATGGACAACCAGAGGTCATTGTGTTAGACAATGCTAAAAAGCTCAACAAAAAAATGATGGAGGAGTTATGCAGTAAATTCCACATCAAACACCTTAACTTCATCATCTACCGTCCAAAGATGAATGGTGTTGTTGAAGCGTCTAATAGAAATATCAAGAAGATCATGCAGAAAATGTCTGCCAATCACAAAGGATTGCCTGACCTCTTACCTCTGACTTTATTAGCCTACAGAACTTCCATGCGTACTTCCACTGGGGTAACCCCCTACTTATTAGCCTATGGAATGGAAGCAGTGCTCCCCATAGAGGTGGAAATGGAATCCCTTAGAGTGTTGATGGATGCTCAGTTGGATGAAGACCAATGGGTACAAGACATATATCACCAAGTACTAAGATAGCTATTGGTGAGAAGCTTCTTGGCAAAATTAAATTTCCCTAGGAATCCATTTGCGAGTACTGAGATAGCTGGATACTCTTTGAAACTTCAGAACATGTGATCCTAAGAGTTCAAAATTTGAGCTCGGTGGAAGGGCATCATAGGAAGATATGCAAATAGTTGCTAATAGTTGGCTCTTCTGTGCCCATCAATGCCAACAGCTATGATCTCAATCTCATAATCTTCTTCTCTGTTTTCACTGGAGGATTCCATTATGTCAATTGCTTCAGGATGTTCTTGCACTAGTTCTTCATTATCTCCTCCAGGAATTTCTTTTTCTGCTATTGAGGTGTCATGATCCTCCCCCTCAGCTTAATCATTCTTTTGAAATGTCGATAGCTCCCCCTCAACTGGAGCATCTTTTGGCAGGAGATCTTCAGGTATCTCCCCCTCAGCAGGAGTATCTATTATCATGAAATCTTTTGGTGTCTCCCCCTCAGCTGGTTCCTTTTCAGTAGATAGTTCTTTGTCTTCCTTCTTTAGAGCTTTTTCATTGACAAGAATATACTTCTTGACCAATTTCCTTCTTGGCTTTTTAGGCCATGCCACAGCCTCAGGACTTTCTTTAGTTTTGTCCTTCAGATCAGCCAATACATTTGATGCAGCTGCTTCCTTGTTTGGTTTGGGCTCTATGATCGGAGGAGACTCTACGATCGAAGAGGCTGCTGGATTTTTGCTCTTGTGGCTGATCTTATTCATCTTTAGCAGCTGAGATATAGTTGCTCTATCTTCTTCTGCCTCAGCCTACTGTTCCTTTCTTCTTAGGATCCTTAGAGTCTCAATATCTGAGGACTCTACAGACTTGTTGGTGGTGGATCCTTGAGGTTCTTCTGAAGTTCTGGCTTTCTTTTTCCCTTTACTTTTTCTGATTAAAGCAATGGGTTCTCCTTGATTAGCTTCTTCTTCTTCTTCAGTTTCTTTGACAACAGACATATTCCCAGGCACTCCTATTCCCTTTATCTCACCAGTTCGACCATTGGATTCAGACATCATCTTTATATTTTTAGCTGGATTTCTTTTCCACTTTTCAAACAACTGCTGAGTCATTCATCAATTTGGATTTATGGCTTCTCCTTCATCATCCTCAATTAGGTCACCAAGAGCAACCTGTAGGATAATGCTGATAAATCGTCCGTAGAGCATCTTCTGTGAGCTCTTTGTTTTCTTTGAGTTGATTAACCATTATCCAATCCACTCAAGTAATAGAGCCCCATAGTTGAGTTATATTTTGTAACATATGGCAGTCATGAGTTTGAGTTGTACCTCAATCACAGAGTCATGACCTGAGCTCTTACAACATATCCATTTTCCAACAATATCAGCTAGAAAGTCATACATTTGTGGAAACTCCTTTTTATATCCTTTAACAGAAAGTGACTTCTTGTGATGCATCTTCTTGAGACCCTTATGAAAATCTATGCCTTCTATGGACGGGTGCCCTTCTGATTTGAGACCTAGGGCTAGGTTGATGTCCTCAGCCTTTAGTTTGATTTCAATGTTCCTGACTTTTGCAGTGATGGTGTTGTTTTCAAACACACCTTTATTGTAGAACTCTTTTACCAGCTTCGGGTAGATCAATGTGTCCATACCCAAGGCTTCTTCGAGACCTGACTTCTTTAGTAGCGACAGAGTCTTGTGAAATTGGGGTTTAGCAGTTTTGAACTCATCAAAGCATAGTCTGTAGCCAGAGATAACAATTGAAGCTGCCATTGATTTCTTCTCAGGAAGTGAAACTAACTGAGCTTGTTACTGATTTAGGGTTTCTTCTTGAGAGAGGAAGAGAGAGATGGTCTTTTGAACTTTCAGATTTCAAACAGACGATTTTAATTTGTACTTGAAACTTCCTTCTCTTTATTTTTCTTAATGGGACAGGTGTCGAGTTTCGCTTGGCTCTACAAATTTTGATAGAGAGGGATTGTACTGAATTGCCCTTTATTTTTCTTTAGTGGGAGTACGATCGTTGAGATGGTCCTTGGAGTCGTCGTGTCTGTTCTACCATCGTTGAGTCTGTGTAGCAGTCGTCGTGTCTGAGCTGTAAACGTAGAGTCTAAACTACAATCATTGAGTCTGACTGTCAATCGTAGAGTTTGAACAAGTCCTTATGATGAATCTTTTTGACTTAACATTCTCCTTAAATTAAGGTAGCTCAGGAAGGGCCAACCTCTTGAATGAAACAAGCGTTAGGTTTGTCCCTGAGGCACTTATCAGAGAGAATGCTTTGATTTATGCTTGATCATCATAGGGTGGTCCTTTTATTTTATTGATGTAGCTCTGCTATTGTTGAGTCTGTGCTGCGATCGTTGAGTCTTCACTGCGATTGTTGTCATTTATTAATACTCTGGCTCTACGATCGTGGACTTTCTTTGATCATGTTTTTGATTTTAGACATAGCCCTTAAATCTGTATGGTTAGCACAAACTAGAGCATAATATTTCAGGTTTGCAAGTTAAGCATGTCTAGCTCACTTATCAATTTGTTGAATCTGGATTCATCTAGAGGTTTTGTAAAAACATCAGCAAGTGGATTTTCACTAGGAATATATTGTAAAGATATATTTCCATTTTGTACATGATCCCTAATGAAGTGATATCTTATTTCTATATGCTTAGTCCTAGAATGCATGACAGGATTATGAGTTATAGCAATTGCACTTGTGTTATCACAATGAATATGTATGGATTTGAATTCAAACCCATAATCTGCTACTTGATTTTTCATCCATAGGATCTGAGCACAACAACTGGCAGCAGCAATGTACTCAGCTTCTGCAGTTGATGTGAGACCCCAAATTTTATGAATAAAGATTTAAATTTCTTGACATATTTTTTTGAATATTATGGTGTGGATTTGATATAATGATATAGTTGTGGGTAGTATTTATAATTTTTGCAAAGTATGCAAGTTGTTATAAAATATTCGTTTAGTCGGGGAATATTTTTTTTGTAGGGAATATCCGTACGACGGCACAATCATTGGTGAACACACAACGGAAGTATTGTCGTAGTAATAAAACGACAAAATTAATTTTATGAAAATAATGGCGAAAGTTTTACCGTTAAAACTGTTGAACTACCCGGTAGTAAAAGTACAGTAATATGCGTGGTTGCATAGTAGCACACGGTATTGGTTATTGATGCTTACGTGATAAGTCACTCAGTTATACTCAATTATTCCTACAGTAATTGCTTCATCATATCTCTCATATTATTGATTCGATTATTGTCACAGTATCATCTGCATAATATTATATATATTATTAAATCAATAATTGAGACGACAAAGTTATTCATATTATTAAATTGCAATATTTACAATGTCTAGAAGTTTTGTCGAGAAGAGGTTTGGTCACCTAATTGTGCGCTAATAGGGAGAAATCCTTATTGGAAAGCCCCCTCTTTCCTGGGAACGACCTGATTGTTAAATATTATGAGTTATAATATTAATGATGAATAAGTTCGTGTTGATTAAAGATGAATTTGATAGTTCCATTGTGTTGGGATTATTTGTGTTAGTAGAAATCGACATTTATTTCGATAATAATTGATGTCTGGAGATTATATTGTTCAATTGGGTATTCAGGGCACTTTTAGTGTCAGAGTTACTATTCACGAGTTACTATTCATGAGTTACTATTCAAGAGTTACTATTGAGTCACATTCACTTACTATTAGGGGAGTTGGTGCAAGATTGATGATACTTGCATGACTAAGTTAAAAATGGAGGTATAGATGGAGGTACTATGTTGTAATTAATTTTTTCACATGTTTAGAAGTATTGAGTCACATGATTTACTATTAGGGGAGGTGGTGCAAGTTTGATAATACTTGGATGACTGAATTAAAAATGAAAGAAAAGTTGGAGGTATTGTACTATAATATTTCGAGCCCCAAAACGTGTAATTATTGAAACTATATTTTTCTATAAATAGAGGCTCATTCTTCCTTCATTTCTCACCAATTCACTAAAGCTTTAGAGCCATTATTATAGAGAGAAATTATTGAGACAAAGAAGAAGAGAAGTCTGCTCCCTCACTATTCCAGTATCTAGTCTTCTTTTGAGATAAGGGATATTATTTGTTGTACCTGTAAGGGGTATTATTCTTTCGTATTCATGAAGAGAATTACTTCTTTCAATACTCGTAAGAGTTGTTATTCCATTCTACATTATTATGTTGGAATAACCTGTTTATACGAAGTACCGCATACATGGTGAAATTCTTCTGTTATTCCATTCTGTATTATTATGTTGGGATAACCTGTTTATGCGAAGTACCGCGTACATGGTGAAATTTTGTTGTTATTCCATTCTTTATTATTCTGTCGGAATATCCTGTCTGTGCATTTTACGCTGGACCTAGTTCCATTATTAATTATTCTGCATTCATTATTCTTTTGAATATCACATGCGTGCGCTTACTACATGGGACTGGTTCCATTATTTATTATTCCGCATTTATTATTCTGTCGGAATATCTTGTCTGTGCGTTTACGCCGGACATGGCTCCATTATTTATTATTCTATTGGGAATAACCTGTCTGTGTAGTCTTTATCGCATGCATGGTGAATCTTCTGTTATTTCATTCTTTATTATTCGTTGAATAACTCGCTCATGTGGATTACCACATGCATGATGAATTATCCTTTATATTCATTCCTTATTAAATTGTGGAAATGATCTGGTTACGTTGATTATGATGAGAGTCATAATAAAAGCTTTGGACTGATGAAAATCATGGGTATATGAAGTATTAGCAAGTGTTATGATGAGTTATGTTGGTTATTATGTGAAAACATGAAAGTTTCTTAGAAATCACAAAGGGTTGAAAATCAGACTTTAGTGAAAATGGAACATGAAATTCAATTGACCATATCTCCTATTATATTTTGAATTTTTGAGTGTGGTCAAGTTTTAGAGTTAGATCTATGAGTTTTGTAGCATCACCAAGTGGAATCATTGGAAAAGGTATTGTAGATTTTCGTGTGGACTGATTTTAGCAAATGAGTCAAAAGTTGGAAATTACTGAAATACTACTATCCAGATTTTAGAAGGGCTATTTCGGCCACTTAATTTGTGAGAAATTTTTTGGCCTTTTGGGACATGAATGTATATGGTATAAAGAACCTCATGTCCAAAAATGAGCTCATTCCGACTTAAAATAAGCAAGTTATGACCATTTCAATATTTAGGTTTTTCCGACGAAAAATGCTATAACCGGAGTTCTATAACTCCGATGACCATGAAATTTAAACTGGAAGCTTACGTTAACATGTGTAAGATTCTGCTAAGATTTGGGAAATTTTGGAGTTAAACTTGAGGTAGCTAATTTCTTAAGGAAATAATTGGAAATTGATTTTTTTGAAAAATAGTAAATAAATTTTAAAAATTTCGAAAAAAATATATGTTCTTTATGGGACTATATTATGCTAAATCCCAAAAAAGAAATATTTTTGGGACTGATTTGGTATTTTTCATGAAAATAGTTTAGTTACGAACATATTAGTTAAATATGTTATGTGAAGTAACAAAGTTGGAAAATAGGATTTTATGGCTTGAAAATCCTATATAAGGTATATGTAGATTGTTGATAAGGGATTTGATCATTGGTGATGAAATCTTATGAGTATGGCATTTTTGAATGATTAAATGCATTATTTGATAAAAGTGTAAACAATTGAAATAAATTGTTTATAAGTTTAAGAGGTGATTAAAATATTGTTATAATATTAATAATATTAGATTATGAGTTTATTAAGTGATTGATAGTATTTGGATAAATTTAAAGTCTTTAATATTTATCCTTGTTTTTATTTGATTAATGCTTATATCATTGTCATCATCCTCATGCTTATATGGTGATGAAAGTTATCTTTGGCTTACGTGCAAAGATGGATTGTTGATTATTGAATTGTGTATCTTTGACTTACATGCAAAGATGGATTGTTGATTATTGGTTTTATTGTTGTATATCTTTGGCTTACGTGCAGAGATGGACTTGGTATGATTATGACCAGGGATTATTCGGTATAGTTATGACCATGGATGATTTAATGAATATCCTTGGCCCGTAGTGCAGGGATGATTCGATGATGTGGTTTATTTATTTAGCTGAGTCTCAATGATTAAGTTGATGAAAAACTTTTTAAATCATAAAAGATAGTAGATTTTATTCTATACTTGACTTTTCTAATGGATTGCTTGTTCCGCTGCAGTTAAACTTGATGTCTATTATATTTTATCTGTTTAACATTGTTGAAGACTAATGATAATTTATTCTGCATTATCTTAGTCATAATATTTCTTACTGGGCTAGTTGAGTTCACCCTTTCTTTCACTGTTCTCTTCAGAAAATGAGAATATAGCTGGGACGAGTCGGGAAACGGAGTGACGGTCCAGATGATAACATTAATAGTCCTCACTATGACATGACATGCAATATATAATTGTATTGAGGACCTAAGATGTGTGTGTCGTATTTTATACGTCACTTAATAATTGATTTTAGTGAACAACAATAGGGTGATGAGAACCTTGAACCTTGAAAGCGCCAAAAGTGCAATCTGTGAAGAAATGAAGAGAACATAAATCTTCTCGTTTCCCTTTGGAGACTTGAAATATTTGCTGTTGTACTTTAAATGACATGTATTAATTTGAGTATGAATATTGTCGTATTATATACGTTACAATATTTGTATTAAAACTCACAGTATATATGTCGTTGTATTTTGCACGACTGTTGTATAATTAAGTTGTATTTGAATTTTGTACCATGTATATGGCGACTCAAGATGGGTTATGTATACCTATTTTGGGGGCGTCACAGTTGAGGTAGCTACTGAGTTTTGCTTCTTGCTAAACCAGGACACAAGTCTGTTACCTAGTAGTTGACAAGTGCCACTGGTACTTTTTCTATCTATTTTGCAGCCTGGAAAATCAGCATCTGTATATCATATTAGCTCAAATGAGGATTCCTTGGGATACCATAACCCCAAGTAGGGTGTACCTTTGAGATACTTGAAAATCCTCTTAACAGCAGTTAAATGAGATTCTTTAGGGCTAGCTTGAAATCTAGCACATATGCATATTGCAAACATTATATCTGGTCTACTGGCAGTTAGATATAAAAGAGAGCCAATCATACCTCTGTATTGAGTTGTATCAATACTTTTACCTTTTTCATCTTTGTCAAGCTTGGTTGCAAGAGCAATTAGGGTTTTCATGGGAGAGGCGGACTCCATGCCATACTTCTTAAGTAAGTCTTTAATGTACTTGGCTTGATTTATGAAGATTCCTTCATCAGTCTGCTTTACTTGTAGTCCAAGGAATAAGTCCAGCTCACCCATCATGCTCATTTCAAACTTGCTCTGCATAAGCTTGGAGAATCTCTTGCATAACTTTTCATCAGTAGAACCAAAAATGATATCATCAACATAGATTTGAACTAATAGGACTTTATCCTTATTCTTTTTAAGGAATAGTGTGGTATCTGCACTACCTCTAGTGAGCCCATTTTTAATAAGAAAATTAGTCAGTGTTTCATACCATGCTCTAGGTGCTTGTTTAAGACCATATAAAGCTTTGTCTAATCTAAAGACATAATTAGAAAGAGATGGATTGATGAAACTAGGAGGCTGCTCTACATAGACTTCTTCTTGAAGTTCACCATTCAAAAATGCACTTTTGACATCCATCTGGAAGACTTTGAACTTCATGTGAGCAGCAAAGGCAAGGAATATTCTGATGGCTTCTAGTCTGGCAACAGGTGAAAATGTCTCATCATAATCAATGCCTTCTTCCTGAGAGTAGCCCTTGGCTATTAGTCTAGCCTTATTCCTTGTTATCACCCCATCTTCATCCATCTTGTTTCTGAAGACCCATCTGGTTCCAATTACAGGATGGTTCTTTGGCCTTGGAACCAATCTCCAAACTTTGCTTCTTTTGAACTGATTAAGTTCTTCCTGCATGGCCTCTATCCAGCTGGAATCTTCCATAGCATCCTCTATCTTCTTTGGTTCTATTTGAGATAGAAAGCTTAGATAGAAGCATTCATTTTGAGTGGAAGCTCTTGTCTTGACTCTCGCAGTCGGATCTCCAATGATTAGATCTTGAGTGTGATCTCTTGCCCATCTGATTCCTATTGGAACATCTGTTCTTATGCCTTATTGACTTAGATCTTCAAGATCTATTTCTTCTTCTAGGTGTGGAGTTTCGTTGTCTAGCATAGGTCTATCTACGATCTCGTTTCACTGCTCAACGATTTCACTGTCAGGTTCTACGATCATAGTGTTGAGCTCGACGTCCTCGTTCGTAGTGTCTTCATTGTTGATCGTAGTGTCTTGGAGCACTGTTTTTTCTAAGTCTGTTTCATCAAAGATGATGTAAATCGAGACTTCTACACTCAGTGTCTTCTTGTTGAACACTTTGTAGGCCTTGCTGTCTATGGCATATCCAAGAGAGATTTATTCGCCTGATTTCGGTTGAAACTTTGTCAAGTAGTGCTTTCCATTGTTGAGTATATAGCATGTGCAACCGAACACATGAAAGTAGCTTACACTTGACTTTCTTCCTTTCCAAAGTTCATAAGGAGTCGTCTTAATCATAGAGTGTATGAGTGATCTGTTCTGAGTATAACATGCAGTGTTGACTGCTTCTGCCCAAAAGTATTCTGGTAGATGAGCTGCTGCTAGTAGAGTCCTTCAAGCCTCTATTAATGTCATGTTCTTTCTCTCAGCAACTCCATTTTGTTGGGGAGTTCGTGGAGATGAGAAGTTGTGACTAATCCCATTGTCTGTGCAGAACTGGTCCATTTCTGAGAAATTGAATTCTCTACCATGATCACTTCTTATGGCCTTGATTTTCTCTCCTTTCTCATTCATCACCAGCTTGAACATCTTGATCAGTTGAGAGCTTGTTTCATCTTTTGAGGTTAGAAAGAATACCCATGTAAATCTGGTGCAGTCGTCGACTACGACCATTGAGTATCTCTTTCCCCCAAGGCTCGTCGTTGGAATTGGTCCAAAATGATCCATATGTAGTAATTGCAGAGGCTTGTCAATTGAGTTGATGGTTTTTCTCTTAAATTAGCTTCTGGTCTATTTTCCAAGTTGACAGGCATTGTAGGGCCTTTCTTTAATGAAGTTAAGTTTAGGTAGGCCTGCAACTAGATCTTTTGAAGCTAATTTGGACATGCTCTTGAAGTTGAGATGAGATAATCTTCGGTGCCATAGCCAGCTCATTTCTTCATATGCTTTAGCCAGAAAGCATATTGTCTCATCTGAGCTTAGTTGATAAGATTTAATGTGTAGACATTTCCTTCTCTTGTCCCGGTTAGCTTTACTGCAGATGTCTTCAGGTCTCGGACTTGGCATTGGTTATTGAGGAAAGTTACTTGATGACCCTTGTTGCAGAGTTGGCTAATACTTAGAAGGTTATGTTGTAGTCCTTCCACATAGGCCACTTTGCTAAAGGATACTGCACCATTTCCTGCTGAGCCGCAGCCTCTTGTCTTGTCATAGCTATTATCTCCAAAGATGACCGAAGGACCCTCCTTCTCTATGTAATTGGACAAAAGGGCTTTGTTTCCTGTCACATGCCTTGAGCATCCACTGTCCAAGTACTAGGGTGTGATTTTGAAGTCATTTCCCTGCAAAAATATTAAGCCTTCATTTTGGTACCCATACTTGCATGGGTCCTATATTGTTAGTGCCGTTGGGGACCCAAATCTGCTTGATTTTAGGTCTCATATGCATGGAATTGTAATAACATTTGGAAGCCTTGTGACTAGTACTGTAGCACACAAATCTTTTGATATGATGCAAGTTTGTGTGTGTGTGAAAGTTCTTCCTCCGTTTGCACTTGTGTGGGATATTGATTATCCTCCTGTTGGGCTGATATTCCTTCTTCCATGTGCTCTTATGTTTCATCGTTTGTGAAGAGTATGTTTTATTTATATTGTACCTTCCAGGTTGGTTCGTCGAGTTAATCTCATTGAACTCAATGATCCTTCGCGGTTGGTGAGTAGGAGCTAGATTACTCTTTTCTTTTCTGAAACCTAGACCAACATGAGATCCCTTGCTCCTAGGAATATGGATTGAATCAGATGAGCAGGGTTTGACAAGCTCATCCCTTTGTGAGGATTTCACAAATATAATGCCTCTACTAAAACTTAAGGCATTTCTAGTGTTAATATCCTTTTCTTTTACCACACATGACTCTGAGGTAGGTTCCCCAAAGCCAAGCCCTGTTCTATCAGAGGCACTTCTCTGAATAGAGATTAAAGAATCCTTGGATGAAGAGGATTTATTCCATGTAGATAGTCTTTTCTAGATCCTCAATTTTTGAGGTTTGACTAGACTCTCTTTTTGCACTGAGCTCATTTGTTTGTCTCAAGAGCTTATTCTCAGCTTCAAGCTCAGAGAAAGAATTAGTACTGAGAAGAGCAGTTTCCAGTTCTTCATTAACCTTTTCTTTCTCCTTTTGAAGAAGTGAATAATCCTTAGACAGAACTCTAAACCACTTCATGTATTGGTGTAGATCTGATGTTATGCCATGTAATGCAATTCTAAGATCACCAATATCTACATTAGGAGAATTAAAGTTAAATACCTCGTCGATACTTACTTCATGTATGTTGGAGTTCTGTTTGTCCCTTGCACTTTTGGCCATTAGGCAAAGGTTAGCCATTTGGGGATCTTTATCGTCTCCAGATTCTAGAGTTGAGTCATTATTAGAGTCACTCCATGATCCTCCAGCTACAAGGCCTTTGTCTTTCTTTGCTGGTCTCTTCTTTCCTTTGTATTCCTTCTTTGCATGTGATTTCTTTTTGAGTTCTTCTCTGAGAGGTTTGTTGCAGTTGGCAATGAAGTGACCAGGTTTCTTGCAGTTGTAGCATAGGTCATTCATTTGTTCCTGGATGTTGTAGTTTCCAACTTTCTTTGGCTTACTAGTTCTACCTTGTCTCTTGAATCTTCTTAGTCTTTTAACTAGCATTGCAAAGTCCTCGTCATCATCTTCATCGTAGTCAGAATCAACTTCAGTGTTGATTTTGGAGGTTTTTTCAGTTACTTTGAGCGCAACACCTTTGTCCTTCTTTCTTCCTTCTGATAACATTTCAGCTCGTTGTGTTAGCTCCAGTTCGTACGTGATGAAGTTGCCATATAACTGTTGAACAGTCATTTCATGTAGATTCTTTGATTCTCTAATGGCAGTGGTTTTGGGATCCCACTTGCTTGGTAAAGCTCTCATGAACTTTATGATCAGATCTTTATTTTGATAGATCTTTCCATAGGCTCGTAGAGAATTGAGCAGAATATTGAATCTTTCGTATGTAGCAGTGACGTTCTCTCCTTGAACATGGGCAAACATCTCATATTGTTGAGTCAAGAGAGATTGTTTGTTCTCTCTGACTTCTTCTGTTCCTTCATGCATAATGAGTAGTGCTTCCCAAACCTCATTTTTTGTTTTACAGTTGACCATGTTTTCGAATAGATCATCTTCTAATGATTGAAATAAAATGTACTTGGCCTTTTTGTCAAGTTGGACAGCTCTCTTCTCATTCTCTGTCCATTCTCCTTCGACCTTAATTTGTACTCTGTCTGGATCATCTATAGTTGGTGCAAGCTTTGTAGGAACATAGGGCCCATTCTGAACAGTTTCAAATAGATCTTAATCTATTGAATCCATGTAAGCTTGCATCCTAACCTTCCAATTAGCAAATTTATCTTTGTTGCACATAGGTGGCTTGTTGCCTCCTCCAGTCTTTGATTCTCTTGGTAAGTCTGCCATTGGATCTATTCAAGCTTTGTAGGTTGTATTATATAACCTGCTCTGATACCAATTATTAGTTCCCGAAGGCACAATAGTTATCTAGAAGGGGGGGGGGGTTTAATAGATTTTAAAAACTTTTCTTTGTTTAAAGAATGTTTTGATAAATCTTTAAGCACAGCAGAATTACTGATCCTTCGAAAAACCTTTTAGATTCCAGGTTAAAGAGAGAAAGGCAGTTATTGCAGTTATTGCAGTTATAGCAGTTATAAAGACACATTTGTTTTTAAGTGGTTCGGAGCACTCAAAGCTCATATTCCACTCTTCTACTCCTTGAGTAGGAAATCCACTAAGGATGTCTTTTACACTTTCTGGGTTGATAGATGTTGGATCCATAACATCTATAAGCTCAGATCTAGTGTTTTTGTAAATCTGGAAAATTTTCATTTTGTGTTCTGACAGCGAATGTCAGAGGCCGTAGATCTCATTATGTTGTGTATTTTTTTTGTTTAAATGTTTGAAATGGTAGTCTGATATAAGATCTTTACAATTGAACTTGAATCAGGTCCATATTTGTTATGGATTAAAAGTTATAGGCAGTCAAAGTAGGTTGACCAACAATGACCGGTTATTTCTGGGCAGCCCAGAATTGTCCAGAACGTCTGACAGTGTTTTTGTAGAGCTTTAATCTTCCTTCTGTTAAGTGTTTTAATCATGTTCTTGTTATATACTTGTAGACAGACATGAGGACTACATATACATGCTTTTATATTACCCAAATACTTTACAAAATCGATTTTAGTGTTGGTCAAACATGGGTTGACGAAACTATTCAAGAACATTTCTGGAAAACCTAGAAATGTTCAAGAACAGTTCTTGATCACTACTTTGACCGACCCATATATCTTGCTTGTGTTGATGTTATGTTGATCGGAAGCTATGTTATTGTACCCTGTCATGAATACTATATGACTGAACTTTTATATTGCATTGAGTAAGCTCAGAATCAAAGATCCAAAGCAGTGCCACTAATTTACCTTGGGTTGGCGCCGCGACGCCAACTCTGTGCACCCAAAAATTTTGACATACTTTTAACTTTGTGAATATCCCGGACGCATAACTTCTTCGTTATAAGTACGAATTGGCTCGTTCAAGAGCCTACAGTTCACAAATCACATACTCTACGCGTTCATTCAAGAATTTTACCTATTTGACTTCGTTTGCTAAAATTTCACCTATTAGTTCATTTTTAACGAAAACGATAAATGTCCGTGAATGTTCAATGCTCACTTCTTCATTCTAAGTCAGAATCCTTGTCTCCATCGAAAACCAACGTTTCTAAGCTCAAACACAAAATATGACTTCCATTCCGAGAATTTCACGAATTCGACGATTATCGTTTAATCATGTTAATTCCAGCGAAACCTCATTACTAATGATATGATCATTGTTCTAAATGGATTATAACCATCATAAGAACATTTTAAACTACTTATTACATCAACTTATTTTCAAGTTAGGTTTTGACTTATTCTTCATAAGTTCATAACTTAACAACTTATAAACTACAAATTTTCATTCCTTGTGACTTATTATTTATTTAAGTCCTTTACTCAATGTTCTCAAATCTTATCAAATATACTAACTTCATATGACAATCATATGACAAGTTTATCATAAGTTATAAACTTATTTAGATTCAAGATACTTATTAATAACTAATTCGGCTTAAGTCCATTGCTTAATCAATTCTTACATGTTCTCAACATATATGCTTATTAGACTATACTTCTCTATCAAGCTATCATGGCAGATATAAAAGAATATAGGACAAGAGCCTTACCCTTGAAGTACTAGTACTTCTCTCCCTTGAAGATCTAACAAATGATGTTTGACTTATATGTGCTTATTCTCTCTAACCAATAAGTTACTTTGCTTGTTGGAAGTTGTTAGTGTTTTGAATAATGAACAAATGTCTAGCAGACTTCTTCTATTTATAGGAAACACAAAGTTGGGGCATTATGGACATTTAGAACATCCCACCTTCTTTTAATCACCTCCTTACTGTTCATTTGCTTAACAACTAAGTCTACTTGCTAATTACTCATCTTTCTTGCTCATCACATAACATATCTTATGTTTGGCCATCACATAAAATACTTGGTCACCAAGTCTAACCCACATTAACCTTGGTTTTCTCCATGGATCATGGCTAACCCATTGGATCATTACATTGGGCTTACTTTAATTAACATAGCTTATTACTATTGGGCTTGCATTTCTTTACTTTGGGCCTTCTACTAAGAAACACTTGGGCTTGCACATCCAATTCTTATTGGACTCTACCAATTTGTTAACAATCCTATTAGTTCATTCCATTTAACTAAAAGTCTTATAACATATACTATACGTATAATTCTCGTATTCTAGCTCGTATATTAATTCTTAATATACGTTATTTCATTCTCCATACATACTCGTATAAAACTTCATATTATACTTACATTCAATACCTCGTACAATACTTACATATCATACGATCAATACATTCTCTAATTAAGTCCACATGTGAAATATTGCATTTTTGATACTTAGATTATTATAACATAATCCATCTAACCTTGATATTATAACGTTACATAAATCTCGGAAGTTCAGAAATAATTCCCAAGCGAAAATTGATGAATAGTGTTTTTCAAAAAATTTCTCGGAAAGCTTTTATTTTCATCTTGGAAATTCAAACACTTTATTTCTCTTACGTAGTTAAAATACCACGACATTTCGACGTTTCTAGGTTATAGAACGATATTCATCTTATCAACACATAATAATAATAAATAATATTATTTTATTCATTATTAAAAGTATTTACAAAAGGTTCGATTTTTTGGGGCGTTACGCTCTCTCCCCCTTATAAGGATTCTGTCCCCAGAATCTCGCTATATATAAAAAAATTACACAAACAAATGAGGGTAATTCTTTTTCATCTTTTCTTCTAATTCCCACATTGCTTCTTCTGCATCGTGGTTCTTCCATATCACCTTCATGGAAGGTATAACTTTGTTCCGCAGAACTTGGTCCTTCCTATCGACAATTCGAATCGGCGTTTCTTCGTACGTTAAGTCTTTCTTGATATGAATAGGCTCATATTCTATCACGTGTTTATAATCCGGCTAATAAGGACGTAACACAGATATGTGAAACACATTATGTATTTGCTCTAGGGCTGGAGGTAATGCTATCATATAAGCTACCTCACCCAACCATTTGAATACCTCAAAAGGTCTTATGAACCTTGGACTTAACTTCTCCTTCTTTCCAAAGCGTATCTTTCCTTTCTAGGGAGATACCTTTAGAAATACGTAAGAGCCTACTTCAAATTCTCTATTTTCTCAATGCGAATCTGTAAATTTCTTCTGTCTGTCTTGAGCTGCTAAGAGACGCATTTGTATCATCTTGACAATGTCCGTTGTTTTCTGCACCAATTTTGGTCCCAGCATTTGGCGTTTTCCCACTTCATCCCAATACAAGCACATCCCAGCACTAAGTCCGTAAGTCCGACATTACTTATGAAAACATCTAGGTTATCAGCTTATAGTACTCTATGTTGATCAACACTACATTAATTTAACGTGTATACGTTTAAGTTGTGGCAACCTCACATGCCTATCGTTTGATGACAAAACATTTTTTTTAGCATACTCAGTCTTCGTTTAAAAACTACACCAATATAACTTGGTAAACATTGACCATGTTTTGATAGAAACATAATATAAGTCTAGCCAAAAGAATTGGCTTTAACCTCATTATACAAGACTTCATGCGTAAGGATACATGAATGGCAAAGCTTGTCCAGATTAAACTGGAACAAGGGTTAGAATACTTGCCTTTAGCGTCTGCTACAGTTATAACACGTTCTCATTTAAGTCTTTAACTCTCTATAGTAATCGATAACATCACACAACATATTAGGTCATGAATGAACATACATGGTTCCTAATGTATCTTACCCTTCTTCTCAATCTAATTATGACTTTCGATTTGTTAATATTTGTTTTGGCTTTCCATTATGTTGTTCTTACATTGTCATTACGTTCATATTCAATTGATTATCAACCTTTAATCATAATACATTAAGCATCTAACAATGTTATAATTAAGCCTTAGTTCATACTTGTAAACTTTCTTCTCTGCCCAAACCCTAGGACTGGCGATGAGGCGCCTTGGCCATAGCTCTTCAACTTGCTCTCTGCAAAGACGCAAGTTAAAGATCTATCATCCGGACTTGGCCATGCGCCACACATTACTCTCTCAACCGTGCCATGGCGTGACTCTCACAAGAGGTTATCAAGATCAGATATGTAAATAAATAGCCACCAATATATTTGGGTTCAGCCATGGGCGCCAACTCCGTGCACCGTAAAATTTTGATAGACTTTTTAACTTTATAATTTCTCAGACAAGATAACTTCTTCGTTATAAGTCCGAATTGGCTTGTTCAAGAGCCTACGGGTCACAAATCACATACTCTACATGTTCATGCAAGATTTTTATCTATTTGACTTCGTTTGCTAAAATTTCAACTATTAGTTCAATTTTAACGAAAACGGTAAACGTCCGTTAACGTTCAACGCTCGTTTCTTAGTTCTAAGTCAGAATTCGGTCATTTTTAAGTCCACTACTCTATAATGCCAAATATGACTTATCTCCATCGAAAACAAACATTTTCAAGCTCAAACACAAAATATGACTTCCATTCCGAGAATTTCATGAATTCAACGATTATCATCCAATCGTGTGAATTGACCAAAGTAAGAATCCAATGGATTAGGAGGATAATACCATCATTCATGCATACTCGTATAATACTTTGTATCATACAATTGGATTCTTACTTTGGGCAATTCACACGAGTAGACGATAATCGTCGAATTCATGAAATTCTCAAAATGGAAGTTAAATTTTGATATTGAGCTTGGAAACATTAGTTTTCAATGGAGGCAAGTCTTATTTGGCATTATAGAGTTGCAGACTCGAGAATTACCGAATTTCGACTTAGAACGAAGAAACGAGCGTTGAATGTTCATGAACGTTTATCATTTTCGTTAAAAATGGACTAATAGGTGAATTTTTAGTGAACAAAGTCAAATAGATAAAATTCTTGCATGAACACGTAGAGTATGAAATTTGTGAACCATAGGCTCTTGAACGAGCCAATTCGGACTTATAACGAAGAAGTTATGAGCCCGGGAAGTTCCTTGAAAAATATACATGTCAAATTTTTCGATCGAGGTCTCAGCCGCAGTCACTTGCATATATAGTTTTATAAAGTCGTCGCTTGCCAGCAAAGGTGAAGGGAGGGTCATCGAGAGTCAACAGCAAATACCACTCAAAGGTATAATACTTGCATCGCAGCGCCATGAACAGTTGGGCCAGGTACTGGAAAGTGGCGCCACAGCACCACTAGTACAAAGGGATGCCGCGCCGCGACGCCGACAGTGGACTTTTGTTGACTAAGTTGTTTGTAAACCCAATGGGTTGCAAGGAAAGTATGGGACATGTAATTACTAAATGAACATGATAAAGACCTTTCCTAAATTACTTTTATAGTGATGCCTTTAAGAATTTAATGTTGTGTAATGAATAGTTAAACAACGAACGTAAATTATAAGAACGTGATCATGAATGGTATACAATAACTGTACTTAACCAGTGATGATCAAGTCTCAGATAGTAACGTAGAGACAATAGTAAGCCGTGATGAAGGATGATTAACTCGAAATGAGTTGTATTAATGAAGTAATTCCACGTAAGACATAGAAGAGAAAGAACTTGGTAAGAACGATGTAAAATATAATGGCAAGTCGGAACCAATAATAACAAATCTAATATATGATTAGATTGAGAGGAAGGGTAAGATTTATTAGGAACCATGTATGTTCATTCATGACCTAATGTGGTATGTTATATGGTTATGTGTTGTAGAGACTATAAAGACTCAAAGGAAAAGTAATTTTACTATAGCAGACGCTGAAGGCAAGTTTTTCTTATCACTTATCTAACCTTCGTGTTAGCCCGGTTTTCAGTGATTCATGTTATGAGATGCATGAATTATTTTACGAAAGGGTCGATGCCAGTTTTAGCTCGGCTAGACTATTCTTGAAAGATTGATTGATTTCTTAATAAGTTTTTCCATATAGAATTGATAACGCTATCATACGCCAATTGTTTGGTACGGATTCAAGGTGAGCCTGATTATGAATAAACAAATGTATTTTTCATCGATTATTCGATTGGCACGTGAGGTTGCCAAAACTTAAACGTACACACGTTTAGTGAATGTAGTGTTGATTAACATAGAGTACTATGGGTTGATCACCCAGAAGTGCTCGTAAGATATGTCGGACTTACGAACTTAGTGCCGGGTTATCCTTTTCAAAGAAATTATGAAATGCTCATAGTCTTGGACCAGAATTGACGTTTTACTGAATATTGTCATTGTAAAACGTTTTGAAGGAAAAGAAGTGCTATTTTAAATTATCGATAGTACTTCATAACTATTATCCAATTATTGAAGATATACATTTCCTATGTTTCAAGCATGTCATTTTGAAGAAATTGTTGTACTTGTTGAGCTTGTTAGCTCGCTCTTTCTTGAACCATATGAATGTAGCTAAGATTGAACAGACCGAAGGATCTGATAAGGATAAAGGCAAGATGAAGATGAACGATTAGTTTACCATGTAATAAACTAGTAAGTTGTATATATCATAGTATGATGAACAAAGAATGTAATTGTTTTAGAACCTGGGAACGGGATGTAATATTATTAATGTAATAAGAATGTCGTTGATACACACATTTTGATATCGTTTCAATAGAATGAATGTACAGTTATGAGTACCGCGTAACACCATCTGTCGGGTTGGAAGATACACAGATTTGGGGGCGTCACAGACTCTACCAATTTGTTAACAATCCTATTAGTTCATTCCATTTAACTAAAAGTCTTATAACATATACTATACGTATAATTCTCATATTCTAGTTCGTATATTAATTCGTAATATACGTTATTTCATTCTCCATACATACTCATATAATAATTCGTATTATACTTACATTCAATACCTCGTACAATACTTACATATCATACGATCAATACATTCTCTAAATAAGTCCGCATTCGAAATATTGCATTTTTCATACATAGATTATTATTACATAATCCATCTCACCTTAATATTATAACGTTGCGTATTTCTCAGAAGTTTAAAAATAATTCCCGAACGAAAATCGATGAATAGTGTTTTTTGGAAAATTTCTCGGAAAGCTTTTATTTTCGTCTTGGAAATTCAAACACTTTATTTCTCTCACGTAGTTAAAATACCACAACATTCTGACATTTCTAGGTTATAGAACGACATTCATCTTATCAACACATAATAATAATATTTTATTCATTATTAAAAGTATTTACAAAAGGTTCGATTTTCTGGGGCGTTGCATTTAAGATTTCTGATATTGTTGTTTAGTTATGTTAAACTAGTATATTTATGCTTGGTAATGTTTATGTGTAATTTACATAAGTTGTATGTTGTAATTTAGCTGCTAAGTAGACATAAATTAGTTGTGTTCTGTCTTCGTGTGTTGGTTCTGTAATTCGGCGCCTCAGCGCCAAAATCAGAGCCTTAACCCCTCTCTTCGCCCCATAACGCCAGACTCGGCACCGCAATGCCAAGCTCGCACCATAGCGACAAAATTCTAGGCTCAGGTGGAACCGTATTGCAACAACAAGAAAGCTTAGTTCAATCACAAGCAGCAGATGCTTGCTAACAAACCTGTCGTAAATGACTTTTGTTTTCAAAAGAGTCTGTAATTGTTAAAGTAATGTGATAATATGACTGTTAAAATATAGTTTTGGTTATTATAGTATCGTGAATGAGCATACAATTAACACTTAACAAATGTTGTTATTATTTTAATCGATGTAACTTGATTATGTGAATAAACATTAAACCATACATGAAATAGATATGTATTATGAGTAGTGGCTAATTGTATCTTAATGGCATATGAATAGGATATTATGAATTGAATTGTTACGGTTTAGCCTACACTCAAGGAAAGTTTCTTACTCTACCTTGTTTATTATTGAGCAAGTTATTGATTCTTGTTTGATTACATTATTCAAGATTTCTAACTCTACACTTTCTTTGAGTTAGTTCTGTTGTTACATTATGCATGTTTTTCTAAAGCTAAACTTGTTATTTTAGCATGCAATAATCTACATTTTGATGAAAAAGTTTTATTATTCAAATTATTGTTTATGATGCATGCTTAAGCTTCAATTCTAAAATTTAAACCTTAGCTTAACGTTGTTCAAGCAAGGTAGGTTATATTATTAAATATATATGCTATTAGATTATTCCTAAAGTATGACCTTAATTTACAATGCTGATTCAGTTATGATTATTCCATAGCATAACATTATTAATTTTATTCAACTAATCCTTAGTTGATGTTCGTTGAACTCCAAATTACCTTGAATTGTATCCAAACCAAACTTACTTTGGTGCGAACTTGTACTCTAAATACTGAGATGAACAACCCTAATATTACGGGATAATTTACGCTTAGCATTGAAATATTTGTGCACAATACATTGTACGAAGGGTTGATCCCCCTAAATACGTGGAGTCCCTATAGTCTTATGACGGTTAAAGTTGAAGTTGAAAGATTACTTATAACTATGGACATGGTTCGTGGTCTTAGGACCCTCAGTTACATATTTCAGAATGTTGATAGAACATATGGTTCAGTTTAATTATTCGACAATTGTTGTAAAGATTATTTCTTATCATTTCAAGTTTGCTTTGTTTGCTCACTCTTGCTTATATAAACCTTACAGCCAAAGTTGAGAAGGCCGATGTACCTAGCACCGGTAAAGGAAAGGGAAAGATGAACAAGGATTGAAGACTTGTAATCATGTTGATACTTTATTATCATACTTTAGTTGAATGATTGTAATGAAGTTTATTTATTTTCTGCATTTGAATGATTATATTTAAAGGTTAGACAACCTGAGAGATTTTTATTTATGTAATCCTTTATGTGAAGGTTTATTATATAATTTTACTTTGATTGGGTAGTTAGATATAAATGTTTTTGGATTAAGTGAACACCAAATCTTTTGAGGATAAAGTATCCAGATTTGGGGGTGTCACAAGTTGGTATCAAAGCTTTAGGTTATGAACCTTAGGTGGGGGAAAAATCCTTAGGAAGTAACCTTGCAAAAGATAATGGTGATAAACTCTTATCGAGTTTTAAGGAAGAAGTAATAAAACACTTATGTGCTTATGTGGTTACAACTTATGTGCTTGTGAGTGTCGAGTAGTAATGATTAATAATTAAAACTTAAAATTTTTTGTTGTCAGGATGACTAATGTCAGAGAATCCAGTCAGGCTAGGGAGGAAGGACCTCAGATGCCTAGAGAGGAGGAATCTCGTGACATTCAGGTGATTTGGGAACAACTACTTCCATGAGAGTCAGCCCTGTTTGTCATGGTAGTTGAGCAGGAGGGAATACCTGATGAGGACAATGAGATAGAGACGGATGAGGAGGACCCTGTTGAGCTGCCACAGTAGGATGAGGAGGATGAGGAGGAAGAGCTTTACGCTTAACTCGATAGCTGCTCCTATGTACGACGAAGTATACGACCACAATATGGAACTTCAGCATACCGTCGAGCAGTTGCAAGAGATAGTAGCTAAGCAACAAGCCTCGATGGCACATAAGCACGACAAGATCCAGGATCGAGAGGAACGTCTGAACAATGTTGAAGAAGAGTTGGTCCACACCGAAGGAGAGAATGAGCGAATGATAACAGAGATTGCAGAGTTGAAGAATAAGTTGAAAGAGGAATCTACTAAGAGGGCAAGAGCCGAAGATGCGTACGAGGAAGCTTATCAACGAGCTAGAATAGCAGAGAGAGACGCACAAGCAAAGAGGATGAAGATGGATGAAATGAATAACATATTTAACACCGTGATTAATCGATCTCAGGATCGGGTCATGTGTTATCCTATTCAGTTCGAGACACTGCCATCATACATATTAGATCGTCGAACAATGTTTCGAATTATGGAAGAAGAGCATCGTAAGGCTACGTAGTATCTTAGTAGGACATCGTAGGGAATTCACTTGATATGCGATATGATAAATAAAATTTAAATCCCAAGTGTTATGTAACATATGGGATATGATAATGATGATGTTGTCCTGAAACTTTAGTAGTTCAGGAAAGTAATGAAAATAGCAGTGATGCTATTGTTATGATGTTTTCAAAGAAATTATGAATGAATAAAAGTTATTATTTTATTTTATCCAAAGTGTTATGTGTTGTCACAATCCGGAATTTCAAATTGTAATTTTAAATATTTATTAAATATAAATATTTATTTGATGAGTATTATTGAGATTGATGAAATAAATATTTTATTGATGTGATGATTGTTAGTAAATATTTATGAATCTAAATTTTATTAGATAATATTCTAAGTTATATTAATTTATAATTTAGAGAGTTGTAATATGACATAAAATGTTATATTGTTAGTTAATAATTTAAAATGTTATATTAAATTATTAAATAAAGTTATAATGAAAATTATAATTTTGTGATATTTGCTAAAATGATATATTTAATTAAAATATGGTATGTGATTAATTTAATTGGTTAATGTTGGATATGAAAATTCAAATAAATAAGATGTAATTATAAATTATAAACTAAATTGTTTATTAAAATAAATGAAAGGAGTTTAATTTTAATTTAGTTTTGCCAAACAAGGCTTAATATATTAAGTCTTTAATATTTAAAGGGATTTTGCCAAACAAAGCCTTAAGGCTTTTGATTTTCTAATTTTTGAATTTAAATAAAATAAATAATATAAATAAAATAATAAATATAATATATTTATAATATATACGTTACTTTAGTAACTGATAATAGTTATTATTATTATTAAGAATATATCAGTTTTTTTTGTTTACGCTTGCTATTCAGTTTGGTTTTTACGCATACTAGTTGGTCAGTTGGTTATTGGCTAAGTCTGAGTTTTGAGATAATTGAGAGAGCCTGAGATAGAATCAAGAGAAGAAATTCTGAGTTCTTCAAGCTATTCTCAGTGGTTAACAAGAATTGTCTGAGCAAATTAAAGGTATGTTACATAATCTTTACATATATGTTTTATAGTATAATTCATTATTCTTTGTGTTGTTGTTTTGGAAATTCACTGTGTTTATAGCATAATCTCTATAATTCATATTTTTATAGTTGATTATGAAATTATGTGTATATGTAATGTTATATATATATATATATATGTGTGTGTGTGTGTATGTGTGTGTGTGTATGTGTGTGTGTGTGTGTATGGTTGTATGATGAGCATATACATGTATGTGATTATATGAATTACGATAAAAAAGGAAGAAATTGGTTTCTACAGTGAATATATAAATATATGTATTTTAGCGGCGTGAGTTATAATTTTATATTGCAGGAATTCTATTTTTTTCGAATTCTGCCTTACAACTGAATTATTGCAATTGGAAGTAGTTGTAATGCTAGAAGTTTATGTTTAGACATAGAATTGTACGTTAATTTTGTTTAAAAGAAACGGAAACTATTTTATAGTGTATGTTCTTATACATGGCTTATGACAGTAACAAATTTGATGGTTAAAGTGTATACGACTTGTAAAAACTGAACTGTGAATTGTTAATTGGGTATGAAATAAAGAGAACTTAATTCAAAGGAATCAAATTGGTGTATCACTATGACTACAGTGTTCACTGTGTTAAGAAATATCAAAAATGGAGTTTTGTTGGCTTAAAAACAATGTTTTCAAGGATTTAAGTTTTCTAAAATTATTGTTAAGTTGTGCTAAATTAGTATATGTGTGTTGGTTAATGATTTGCATAAATTATTTATGTTAAATTAGCTGCTAGAAGCCATTAAACCGTTAAGAATTGTTGTGTTCTGTTCTTCGTGGTTGGGTTCTGTAAGTTTTGGTGCCCAAGCGCCAAAATCTGTGCCCCCGCTCTGATTTTCGAGCCTCAGCGACAAAAATAGCAAGGTATGTTACATTATTCAATACTTATGCTTTTAGATTATTCCTAAAGCATGAGCTTATTACACAATGTTGATTCACTTATGAATTATTCCATAGCATAATGTTATTATAGTTTTATTCAACTAATCCTTAGTTGATGTTCGTAAACTCTAAATTACCTTGAAACTTATCCAAACCAAACTTACTTTGGTGCGGACTCGTATTCCAAATGCTGAGATGAACAACCCTATTATAGGGGATAACTTACGCGTAGTGTTAAAATGTTTGTGCACAATACATTGTACGAAGGGTTGATCCCCCTTAAGTACGAGGAGTCCTTATAGTCTTATGACTGTTAAAGTTGAAGTTGAAAGATTACTCGCAACTGTGGACATAGTTCATGGTCTCATGACCCTCAAATATATATTCCATATTTTGATTCCAGTCTTTGGTTATCATTGATAAAGTACTATTCAGTTTTGATGAGCCTATTTATTGTCAGCTATTATATTCCTGTTGACTCATTGCTATATCTAGTGAGCAATTGTTTTGCACACTCTTCCACATATATACACTCATTGCAGGTAAAGTTGAGAAGGTCGATGAACCTAGATCTAGCAAAGGAAAGGGGAAAATGTACAAGTGATGAAGACTTGTAATTTTATTTTATTGTTATAATGATAGACTTTTATTTAATGATGTGATATAATAATTTATTTTCGCATTTGTATGATGTTTAAGGTTAGACAACCTGGGATGTTTTTGGATTTATTTATGTAATCCTTTTTGGGAAGGTTTATTATTCAATTTTATTTTGATTGGGTAGTTAGATATGAATGATTGGATAGTGAACACCAAATCTTGTGGGAATGAAGTACTTAGATTTGGGGGTGTCACAAGTTGGTATCAAAGCTTTAGGTTATGAACCTTAGGTGGGGAAAAGCTTTAGGAAGTAACCTTTGAAAAGATAATGATGATAAACTGTTATCGAGTTATAAGGAAGAAATAATAAAATACTTATGTGCTTATGTGATTATAACTTATGTGCTCGTGAGTGTTGAGTAGTAATGATTAGTAATTAAAACTTAAAATTTGATTGACAGGATGGCTAATATAGGAGGATCCAGTCAGGCAAGGGAGGAAGGATCCCAGATGACTAGAGAGGAGGAGCCTCGAGATATTCAGGTCATTTGAGAACAACTACTACCACGTGAAACAGTTCCATCAGTCACAGTAGTTGAGCAGGAGATAGTACCTGATGAGGACAATGAGATGGAGACGGATGAGGAGGACTGTGAGACCCCAAATTTTATGAATAAAGATTTAAATTTCTCGAAATATTTTTTTGAATATTATATTGTGGATTTGATATAATGTTATAGTTGTGGGTAATATTTATAAATTTTGAAAACTATACAAGTTGTTGTATAATATTCGATTGGTCGGGAAATATTCTTTTTGTCGGGGAATATCCGTATGACGGTACAATCATTGGTGGACCCCACAACGGAATTATTGTCGAATTGACAAAAATGACAAAAATATTTTTATGAAAATAATGGCGGAAGTTTTACTGTTAAAACTATTGAACTACTCGGTAGTAAAAGTACATTAATACGCGTGATTGCATAGTAGCACACGGTATTGATTATTTATGCTTACGTGAGAAGTCACTTAGTTATACTTAATTATTGCTACAATAATTGTTACATCATATCTCTCATATTATTAATTCGATTATTGTCACAGTATCATCTGCATTATATGTTATATTATTAAATCAATAATTGAGACGATAAAGTTATTCATATTATTAAATTTCAATATTTATAATGTCTAGAAGTTCTGTCAAGCAGAGGTTTGGTCACCTAATTGTGCGCCAATAGGGAGAAATCCTTATTGGAAAGCCCCCTCTTTCTTGGGAACAACCTGGTTGTTAAATATTGTGAGTTATAATATTAATGATGAATAAGTTCGTGTTGATTAAAGATGAATTTGATAGTTCCATTGTGTTGGGATTATTTGTGTTAGTAGAAATCACATCTAATCCCGATGATAATTGATGTCTGGAGGTTATATTGTTCAATCGGGTATTCGGGACACTTTTTGTGTCAGAGTACTATTCACGAGTTACTATTCATGCGTTACTATTCACGAGTTACTATTCACGAGTTACTATTCACCCGAACAATATATTTCTTTTCGGTCCAAATTATTTTTGGGTACAATATTATTCCACGAGGAGATGTGCTAATTTTTCAGACCGTTGGTTGAATTTATAATAGTAAATCAATATGGATCGCTGGTTTAAAGTTTTAATAGTAAATCAATATGGATGGCTGGTTTAAAGTTTTAATAGTAAATCAATAGGGATCGCTGGTTTAAATTTTTAATAGTGAATTAGTATGGACCGTTGTTTTAAGTTTTAATATGGACCATCCGTTTAAAAGTAAATCAATCTGGACAATTCATGAATTAGTTACTATTCAATCCATTCTCCTATAAATAGAAGCTCATTCCTTCATTATTTCTTACAAATTCACTAAAAGTCTAAAGAGAGAAATTATAGAGAGAAAGAAGAAGAGTATTTTGCTACTTCACTACTTCTATATACAGTTTCTTCTATATAAGGTAAGGGATATTATTTGTTGTACTCGTAAGGGGTATTATTTCATTTATATTCATGAAGAGAACTTCTGTTATTCTATTATTTATTATTCTGTTGGAATAACCTGTATACGCGGGCTACCCTATACTTAGTGAAATTCTTCTATTATTCTGTTATTTATTATTCTGTTGGAATAACTTGTATACGCGGTCTACCCTATACTTGGTAAAATTCTTCTGTTATTCCGTTATTTATTATTCTGTTGGAATAACTTGTATACGCGATCTACCCTATACTTGGTGAAATTTTTCTGTTATTCCATTTTTTATTATTCTGTTGGAATAACCTATATACGCGGACTACCGTATACTTGGTGAAATTCTTCTGTTATCTCATTCTTTATTATTATGTTGGAATAACTTGTTTATCCGAAGTACCGCAAACATGGTGAAATTCTTCTATTATTTCATTCTTTATTGTTACTCGTTGAATATCCCATCTTTGCATTTTAATCGGACCGGTTCCGCCTCTTTATTATTCTCGTTGGAATATCCCGTTCGCGTGCGCTTTTTACCGGACATGGTTTTGTCTTTATTATTCATTTGGAATATCATGTTCAGGCATTTTACGCCGGACTGGTTCCGCTCTTTATTATTCTCTTAGAATATATATCGTCATGCGTTTTTACTGGACCTTGTTCGTTATTTATTATTCGCTGGAATAACTCGCTCTATGTGAAGTACCGCATGCATGGTGATTTCTGTTGTTATTCCATTCTTTATTATTCTGTTGGAATATCCTGTCGATGCGTATTACGCCTGACCTGGTTATGTTATTTATTATTCTGTTGGAATAACCTGTCTATTCGAAGTACCGCATGCGTGGTGATTTCTTTTGTTATTCCATTCTTTATTATACTCAGTTGGTTAAAGTTTTGACTTCTATACTCCATGAAATTAGTGGAATATCCTTGATATTTGCGCTTCATCCAATATCTTTTCATGGAAATATTCTTCTGAGCATTCTTAAATTTTACTCTACAAAGAAGTATCATGTTAACAATTTGGACGTTATTAGTTCCTGGATAATTTAATTCTTGAACTTGTTTTATTAAATTCTTATATCATTGTCATCATCCTCATGTTTATATTTTGTTGAAAGTCATCTTTGGCTTACGTGCATATATGGACTTGGTATGATTATGACCAGGGATTATTCGGTATAATCATAACCGTAATGTTACAACCGATGTGGAAAAGTCCTCATTGGCCCGTGGTGGATTGATGGGACGCTTTTGGTATGATTATGGCTATGGATTCTCTTGACCAAGGGTGAAAAGATGAATTGTTTTATGGCATGATCGGGACTATCGATGAATACACGAATATCCTTGGCCCATAGTGCATGGATAATTTGTGGTCATGATACTAATGAATATCCTGGTCGTAGAAAAGGTGGATGATGGATTATTTATTGTCGAAGAGTCAAAGCCAATAAGAGTGATGAAAACTTTTTAAATCATAAAAGATAGTAGATTTTATTCTCTACTTGACTCTTTTAATGGATTGCTTATTCCGCTGCAGTTAAACTTGTTGTCTATTGTATTTTATCAGTTTAACATTGTTGAAGGCTAATGATAATTTATCCTGCATTATCTTAGTCATAATATTTCTTACTGGGCTAGTTGAGCTCACCCTTTATTTCACTGTTCTCTTCAAGAAATGAGAACGTAGCAGGGACTAGTCAGGGAACGAAGTGATGGTCCAGATGATAGCATTAGTAGTCCTCACTATTCTATGAAATAATGTGATAATAATTGTAATGAGGACTTATTCTGAGAGTGGATATTGTCTAGAAGACAATATTTGTATTAAAACTCATAGCTCTGGTTGTATATTTAAGATTGTATTTGTATTCTGTACCATGTATTTGGCGACTCAAGATGGGTGATGTATACCTATTTTGGGGGCGTCACAAGGACCCCGTGGAGCTGCCACCGTCGGATGAGGAGAACGAGGAGGAAGAGATTCCACTTGACTCGATTGCTGCACATATGTACGACGAGGTGTACGACCGTAATGTGGAACTTTAGGATACCGTCGAGGAGTTGCAACAGATAGTAGCTAAATAGCAGACCTCGATGTCACAGAAGGACGACGAGATCCAGGATCGAGAGGAACATCTGAATAGAGTTGAAGAGAAGCTGGTCCACACTAAAAGAGAGAACGAGCGTATGATAGCAAAGATTGCAGAGTTGAAGAACAAGCTGAAAAAGGAATCTACTAAGAGGGCAAGAGCTAAAGATGCATACAATGAAGTTTATCAATGAGCCGGAGTAGCAGAGAGAGACGCACAAGCAAAGAGGATGAAGATGGAAGAAATGAATAACGTATTCAACACTGTGATCAATTGAGCTCAAGATCGGGTCATGGGTTATCCAATCCACTTTGAGACGCTACCATCATACATATTAGATCGCCGAACAATGTTCTGAATTATGGAGGAGGAGTGTCGTAAGGCTACGCATCATCTTAGTAGGACATCGTAGGGAATGTAATTGATATGTAATTATTATGTGATTAATGAGTAAATAAGATGTAAATCCCGGGTATGATTCAACCAATGGGATGTGATGATGATGAAGTAATCCTGCAACAGTTGTAGTTCAGGAAAGTTATGTTAATAGCAGTGATGCTATTATTCTGATGTTTTTTTAAAAAGATTATGAATGAATAAAAGCTAATATTTTATTCAAAGTGTTATGTGTTATGCGATGATCTTTTATGATGTGCAACTTAAGTATGTAATACTTAAAAAGTTGAATAGAATATAATGGGTGTATTTTAACAGAAAATGCCTCCAAGACATCAACCACCCCGACAGAGAGCCACTGAAGGAACTAATAACAATAATGCTGAAGATAATCCAATTTAACAATTCGTAATGTTACTAACAGGAGCATTGCAGAATCAACTTCAGAATCAAGGAACAAATTTAAAGGATTTAAAGGCGGTTGGACCACCAAAATTTCATGGAACCATGGACCCGATTGAGGCACAGACCTGAGTCATGGAGATAGAGAAAGTGTTCGATGTTACGAGAGTAGGGGAGGATCAGAAGACTGCTTTTGCAACATTCATGTTGAAGGAAGAGGCTAGTTATTGGTGGCAGGCCAATAAAACCTGAGGAGGTCAAGGGGTAATGTCTTGGGAAAGGTTCAAGGAGATATTCTTCGAGACCTATTTCCTATAGAGTTCGAAGAGCAGCTAGAAGTGCAATTTTTAGAACTGAAGCAGGGAACAATGTCGATATCTGAGTATGCCGTAAGATTCAATGAGTTGGTGAGGTTTGCACCATATCAAGTCAAGATGCATTTAACGCAAGGCTAAAGAGGTTGTAATAGTGGATCAAGCCCCTGGTTGTACAATATGGTCTCCCCTGCTCCAAACCAAGACGTTCGCATGCAGAATGGAGAAAGGAATTCTCGCTGAGAGTGGAGGCGAGGCTGTAACAAAACACAACCAAGAGCAGAGGAAGAAGAAGAGTGACGGTGAAGCTAAGAATTATGGTGGTGGTAACGGTGGGAATGGCAAGAACAATTTGAAGAGGAACTGGAATGCAAATTTGGGAACTGGGAATCAACAAGGAAACCAGCAAAAGAAGAAGTTCGAAGCATGTGCTACATGCAGGAGGTTTAACAAGGGTGTGTGCTTGATGGGAAAACGAGTATGCTTCAACTGTGGCTAGGATGGTCACATCGCCCTAAATTGCAATCAACCTAAGAAGAACATTTGCTTCACGTGCGGGTCCAAGGATCACTTTGCTCGTGAATGCCCTAAAAAGAGATCTGATGAGGCAAATGGAAGCAAGGGAAATGTTGGTGGAGGTACACTAACTATTGCTGGACCAACATTAACAAGTAAGCCTACAGCAAGAACCTTCAACATGACGGTGCAGGATGCAGTGCAATCAAAAGATGTCGTGTCAGGTATTTTTCCAATCAATGAAATAAATGCATATGTATTTTTTGATTCAGGTGCTACTTGCTTTTTTATATCTGATGATTTTGCTAAGAAGTAAAAAATACCTAGTGAAGAGTTGAATTTCCCTTTAAACATAGAAATTGTGAATAGGGAAGTAATTCCTGTTAGGTTTGTATACAAGAACTGTAGGGTAAACATTAAGGGGAATGTTGTGAAAGTAGATTTAATCCTAATAAAACTCGGAGAGTTTGATGTGATATCGGGAATGGATTGGTTATTCAATTATGGAGCGATAATTGATTGCCAAAAGAAATGTGTAAACCTTATAACTCCGTCAAAGGTAGTTTTTCATGGTAGCAGATCGCCTAGACAAATGAGATGTCTGTAGGGTATTTAGCTTACATAGTCGATACTCAAAAGGAGAAGGGTGTGAAATTGGAGGAAATACCAGTGGTTAGGGAATTCGTGGACGTGTTTCTAGATGATTTGACAGGACTTCCGCCTGAACGAAAGATTAAATTTGTGATCGACTTAGCGCTAGGAACCGCTCCGATATCGAAGGCCTCATACAGAATGGCTCCGGTAGAGATGAAAGAACTAAGGATACAACTGCAAGAACTATTAGATAAGAAGTATATTAACCTGAGCGTATCACCATGGGGAGCACCGGTGTTATTCGTGAAGAAGAAGGATGGGTCAATGCATCTTTGCAATGATTATAGAGAATTAAACAAAGTCACTGTTAAAAACAAGTATCCATTGCCAAGAGTAGATGACTTGTTTGATCAATTGAAGGGTGCTAGACATTTCTCAAAAATAAATTTGAGAAGTGGGTATCACCAACTGAAAGTGAGAAAGGAGGATGTACCGAAGATGGCATTCCGAACTCGGTATGGACATTACGAATTTTTGGTGATGTCTTTCGGTTTGACAAACGCCCCTGCAGCGTTCTTGGATTTAATGAACATGGTGTTTAAACCATTTTTAGACAAGTTTGTGGTGGTATTTATCGATGATATTCTGGTGCACTATAAAACTCAAGAAGAACACGAAGAACACTTAAGTCTAACATCGGAGACATTAAGAAAAGAAAAGTTGTACGCGAAATTATCTAAATATGAATTTTGGCTAGAACGTGTACAATTTCTCGGGCATGTAATTAATAAGGATGGGATTTCAGTGGATCCATCAAAATTTGAAGCTGTGATAAATTGGGAACAACCAATAACTCCATCAGAAGTAAGAAGTTTCTTGGGATTGGCAGGTTATTATAGACGATTTATCCAGGATTTCTCAAAGGTTGCCACTCCGTTAACAAATTTGACAAGGAAAGCTGTAAAAAAATTTTGGACGGAGAAGTGTGAAGAAAGTTTCCAAGAATTGAAGAGGAAGCTCAGTGTGGTACCTGTGATGTCATTACCAGATAATACAGGAAATTTTGTGGCGTATAGTGATGTGTCACACAAGGAATTGTGTCCTTGTGCAAAACAGAAAGGTCAATGTGTATGCATCAAGGTAGTTGAAGGACTACGAGAAAGGGTATCTGACTCATAATTTAGAGTTAACAGCAGTAGTGTTTGCTTTAAAGATATGGAGACACTATCTCTATGGAGAAAAATGTGAGATCTACACAGACCATAAGAGTCTAAAGTATATTTTCACTCAGAAGGACCTGAACATGCGTCAAAGGAGATGGATGGAATTGATAAAAGATTATGATTGTGAGATCTTTTATCATCCCATCAAAGCGAATGTGGTTGCAGATGCTTTAAGCGGGAAAGGTCGGGAGAAGTTGATGTTGTTAACCAACCAGGAGGAGCTCATTTAAGCAATTGCAAGGCTAGAGTTGGAAATCAAATTTCCAAAAGAATCCGATGAAAAATTGTACCAGATGAGTACGACATATCATCCGTAAATTGAAGAAACTTCAAGAATGCATGGGAACACAATTGAAGATGAGTACGACATATCATCCGCAAACTGATAGGCAAAGCGAATGAAAAATCCAGACAATAGAAGATATGCTTAGAGCGTGCATCATGGATTTCAAAGGAAATTGGGATAATCATCTACCATTGGTGGAATTTGCATACAACAACAGTTACCGCATGAGCATCGACATGCCGCCATACGAGGAATTATACGGCAGGAAATGTAAAACTCCACTATGCTAGGATGAAGTTGGTGAACATCAAATTCTAGGACAAAAACCGGTACAATAGACCGCTGAAATTATCAAACTCATCAGAGCAAGGCTAGTAGCTGCTCAAGATTGACAGAAAAAGTATGCTAATCAACACAGGCAGAATCGTTAATTTGAAGCAGGAAATTTCGTGTTCTTGAAAGTTTCTCCTTGGAAGGGGAAAATTCGTTTCAACAAGAAGGGAAAGCTAAGCCCAAGGTTTATTGGACCTTTCGAAATTATGCGAAAAGTGGGAGAAGTAGCTTATGAGGTACCTTTACCTTCAGAGTTAGAACATGTGCACAACGTTTTTCATGTGTCGGTGTTGCGACCGTATAAACCCGATTACAAACATTTGATCGAGTATGAACCGTTGAAGTTCAGTAAAGATTTATCCTATGAGGAGATTCCTATCCAGATAGTAGACAGGAAAGAAAAAGTGCTCAGGAATAAAGTGATACCTTCTGTGAAGGTGCTATAGAGGAACCACAATGTTGAAGAGGCTATGTGAGAACTCAAAGCATAAATGATGAAGAATTACCCTGAGTTATTTGTTTAGTCTGTGTCTTTGATTCTGGGGACAGAATCTTTGTAAGTAGGGGAGAATGTGACGATTTGATTGTTTGAATCGTGATTTTGGGGATAGAATCCCTGTAAGGAGGGAAGGATGTAACAATCCAAAATTTCAAATTATAATTTTAAATATTTATTAAATATAAATATTTATTTGAAGAGTATTGTTGAGATTGATGAAATAAATATTTTATTGATGTGATGATTGTTAGTAAATATTTATGAATCTAAATTTTATTAGATAATATTCTAAGTTATATTAATTTATAATTTAGAGAGTTGTAATATGACATGAAATGTTATATTGTTAGTTAATAATTTAAAATGGTATATTATATTATTAAATAAATTTATAAACTTAAAATTATAATTTTGTGATATTTGCTAAATGATATATTTAATTAAAATATGGTATGTGATTAATTTAATTGGTTAATGTTGGATATGGAAATTCAAATAAATAAGATGTAATTATAAATTATAAACTAAATTATTTATTAAAATAAATTAAAAGAGTTTAATTTTAATTTAGTTTTGGCAAACAAGGCTTAACATATTAAGTCTTTAATATTTAAAGGGGTTTGCCAAACAAAGCCTTATGGTTTTGAATTTTTAATTTTTGAATTTAAATAAAATAAATAAAATAATTAATAAAATATATTTATAATATATACGTTACTTTGGTAACTGATAATAGTTATTATTATTATTAAGCTTATATCAGTTTTTTTTGTTTACGCTTGCTATTCAGTTTGGTTTTTATGCATACTAGTTGGTCAGTTGGTTATTGGCTAAGTTTGAGTTTTGAGAGAATTAAGAGAGCCTGAGATAGAATCAAGAGAGGAAATTCTGAGTTCTTCAAGCTATTCTCAATGGTTAACAAGAATTGTTTGAGCAAATTAAAGGTATGTTACATAATCTTAACATATATGTTTTATAGTATAATTCATTATTCTCTGTGTTCTTGTTTTGGAGGTTCACTGTGTGTTTATAGCATAATCTCTGTAATTCATGTTTTTATAGTTGATTATGAAATTATGTGTATATGTAATGTTGTAACTATATATATAGATATATATAGGTGGTTATATGATGAGCATATATATGTATGTGATTGTATGAATTACGATCAAAAAGGAAGAAATTGGTTTCTACTGTGAATATATAAATATATGTATTTTAGTGGCGTGAGTTTCAATTTTATATTCTAGGAATTCTATTTTTTTAAAATTTTGCCTTACAACTGAATTGTTGTAATTAGAAGTAGTTGTAATGCTAGAAGTTTATGTTTAGACAAAGAATTGTACGTTAAATTTGTTTAAAAGAAAGGGAAGCTGTTTTTTAGTGTATGTTCTTATACATGGCTTATGACAGTAACAAATTTGATGGTTCAAGTGTATACGACTTGTAAAACCTGAACTGTGAATTGTTAATTGGGTATGAAATAAAGAGAACTTAATTCAAAGGAATCAAATTGGTGTATCACTATGACTACAATGTTCACTGTGTCAAGATATATTCAAAATGGAGTTTTGTTGGCTTAAAATCAGTGCTTTCAAGGATTTAAGTTTTCTAAAATTGTTGTTAAGTTGTGCTAAATTAGTATATGTGTGCTTGTTAATGATTTACATAAATTATTTATATTAAATTAGCTGCTAGAAGCCATTAAACCGTTAAGAATTGTTGTGTTCTATTCTTCATGGTTGGGTTCTTTAAGTTTTGGGGTCTTAACGCCAAAATTCCACCGCCCATCGCCGATTTTCCGCCTTTAGCGCCTAAAAATAGCCTGTAACTTCATGACCCAAAGGTTGAAATTCGCATTTCAACGCCTAATTTTGTGACCCAAATACCACTGCTCAACTTAGTTCTCGTGTCCCAGTTATTTGAATTGTAGTCTGGGTCGGATAATTTTGACCTCTTGTAGTAAAACGGTCATAACATTTCCATTTGAACTCCAATTGAGGCGATTCAAGATGATTCAAAACGAGGACGAATAGGCCTATAACGTTTATGCTTTAAGGTTTTCAATTTGAAATCATTATGAAGGGTCAAAATGTCCATCTTTAGGACTGTTGTGTATTTGGAGCCAATTGGTGGGCGTCGGGATGCACGAATGCAAGTGCAATCCTTTGTGTATTTGTATAACATAATGATAACATGTTAGACATGTAATAGGATGTTGTATCTAGTTGTTAATGTGTACGTGGTGCAATAACATGATCACTTTAGTAGTTGTAATAAAGCTAAAAAGTAATGTTCATGAAAAGATGCGATGTTGTTTAAACCTAAACTTAGTTAGTAGCTATACTAAAAGTAAGAAAGCAACTCATGAGGTAATGTTAGTGTAACTAATGTGTATTGTCAATACATATGGTATGTGTAGGACTTGTGGTGAACGTGAGTAGTGATTGTTTAACCTACGCTCGAGGAAAGTTTCTAAACTTATCTTTTTAAATTGAGCAAGTTCCCTAATTCTACTTTTATAATTGTGCAAGTATCTAAACTATCTTTGAGCAAGTTTTCCTAACTCTAAACTTTCTTTGTGCAAGTTTTTTAACCCAATCTATATCGTGCAAGCTCCTAAACCTTATCTCTTGATTTTGAGCCAATCTTTAACTTCTTAATTAACATGCAAATTTCTACATTCTAACACGTTAATGTTGAACAAGTTTTATCATTCATCTTATTATTTGTTATGCATGCTTAAGATTCAACTCTAAATAAGGTTTTAACCTTAGCTTAACATTGTTCAAGCAAGGTATGTTACATTATTCAATACTTATGCTCTTTGATTATTCCTAAAGCATGAGCTTATTACACAATGTTGATTCACTTATGAATTATTCCATAGCATAATATTATTAGAGTTTTATTCAACTAATCCTTAGTTGATGTTCGTAAACTCTAAATTACCTTGAAACTTATCCAAACTAAACTTACTTTGGTGCGGACTCGTATTCTAAATGCTGAGATGGACAACCCTATTATAGGGGATAACTTACGTGTAGCGTTAAAATGTTTGTGCACAATGCATTGTACGAAGGGCTGGTCCCCCTAAGTACTAGGAGTCCTTATAGTCTTATGACTGTTAAAGTTGAAGTTGAAAGATTACTCGCAACTGTGGACATAGTTCGTGGTCTCATGACCCTCAGATATATATTCCATATTTTGATTCCAGTCTTTGGTTATCATTGATAAAGTAATATTCAGCTTAATGAGCCTATTTATTGGCAGCTATTATATTCTTTTTGGCTCATTTTTATATCTAGTGAGCAATTGTTTTGCTCACTCTTGCATATGTATACACTCATTGCAGCTAAAGTTGAGAAGGTCGACGAACCTACAACTAGCAAAGGAAAAGGGAAAATGTACAAGTGATGAAGACTTGTAATTTTATTTTATTGTTATAATGATAGACTTTTATTTAATGATGTGATGTAATAATTTATTTCCGTATTTGTATGAAGTTTAAGTTTAGACAACCTTGGATTTTTTTGGATTTATTTATGTAATCCTTTATGGGAAGGTTTATTATTCAATTTAATTTTGATTGGGTAGTTAGATATGAATGATTGGATAGTTGTAAGACCCCGAATTTTTTTATAAATAAAATAGAATTTCCTTTATTTATTATTTTGAAATAGTAAGGGTTGATTTGATTAATGTGGTTAGTTATGGGTAAAATGCACAAATATTTTAAATAAACAAGTGGTGATATAATATTCATTATTGTCGGAGAATATTCGCTTTGGTCGTGGAATATTCAGATCGCTTGTGGAATATTCAACGACGTACCAAGCCAAACCATGTGGGCCCCATAATGTAAAAGCGATTGAGGAAGAAAACGACAAAAATAAGTTGTTTAAAAATAACTGTAGTTTTGTTACCGCTATTAATCGTTGGAATACCCGTGGTTAAAACACGAGAATACGCCAATATTGCACGTTAGATTACCAGATTGCACCAATTATTGATTCTTACGTAAGAAGGCACTACTCAATAATGGTTACTGTGAATTATCGCTCAAAGATTTTATTTTATTGATTCAATAATTGTTGCGTTGATATTTTATATTGTCGTTGTTTCAATAATTGTCATTACACAAGATTTTTTTTCATTATCGAACCAATAATTCATATTATCTGAATAATATTATTAGATAACATTATTGGCAATGTCTAGAAAGTTCGCTCTAAGGAGAGGTTTGGTCACCTAATGCGCCAAGAAGTGAGAAATTTTATTGAAAGCCCCTCTTCCCCGTGAATCGCCTCGGTTGTCAATATTGTGATTCTCGTAATATTATTTGTGAATAATTAATTATTGATTCATACGATGAGGAAAATATTGATTTTATGAGGATATAGATGGAGAAAATTTTAATGTGACAATTGTTGAAAATTAATATTTTATCTTTTTCTCGATAAAATAATTCATTTAAATATATTATTTTAATAATATATTAACGATGATATTTTTACGATGAATGTGGGATATATGAGTATATGTGGAGGAGGAGTATTTTTGTTACCAAAATGTTTAAAACATATTAAACATGCTCTGTGGACCACATTTATCGATCGAAATTTGATTATAACTTATATAAAATCATCCATTTGTGGATTTCGCCAATTTCATTTGGAATTTGGAAAAACTTTCTTCTCGCAAAGTTTTAGAGAATTGAATTTCCTATAAAAACTCACAAGATTCAATTTTTCGATAAAAGGGCTATTTATTATGAATTATTAAAGTTCAAGTTCAAATAATTGATTTTTGGAAGTTTAAAATATTTTTAATTACAAAAACGTTTTTTTCATTTTTGAAAGTCATTTAACATGTGTGGTATTTGAAGTTTGGACCAGATTTTGTGCGAGAGAATTTTGATTATATATATTATTATTATATTAAATTTCTCGCTTTGGTGTTCTAAGCAATTTCTATAAATAGTGCTTAGGTTAGAATTGAAAATCACAACCGTAAATTGAAGTTTTCTCTCTATATTATCGGAGCATATTCTTGTGAGTATTTTGAGTATACTTTGAGTATTGCTATGCGGTGCAAGTTCAAGTCATAGCCTATATCCTGTTTCAACTAGAAATACATTGCCTTTCGAGGTAAGGGATGTTATTTTCTTCTCAAATGATATTATTTCTTCAATATCATTATCTGTGAAATATTGGTTGGAACTTTTTATCAAATTTGGAACTTTTTCATGTCGGGGTTACTATTCATGAGTTACTATTCATGAGTTACTATTCACGAGTTACTATTCACGAAGCGTGAAGATGTTTTTTTGTGAAATTTCTATCTTTTGGTGTCTGAGTTATTATTCACGATATACAAGACTATTCACTTAATCTAAAGCACTATTCAATTTCGAAAAATGAAATTTCTTCTTTTTGTCCAAAATATCTATTATGGATACTAGCTTTGATTGTATCCATGTTTTGATCATTCTTGAATTTTACACCACTATGATTATTTTTGAGGTATTTTTGGACGTGGATAAAACAAAGTACGAATCCTTAATCCTTAATCCTTGTCATTTTGTTTCACTGGATTTGTTTCTTTAAAAAAAAAACAATTCATCATCCTCAGTCTTAAAAGATGAATGATTTATGATGAATATCTTTGGCACCAGAGCAAAAGATGAATGATTTCGATGAATATCTTTGGCCCAGAGTGCAAAGATGAATGATTTGATGAATATCTTTGGCCCAGAAAAGCAAAGATGAACAGGTGTTTAGATGAACATGACCAACTGGTGAATGTCCTTGGCTTGTAGTGCAAGGATGAATATTTGATCCCAGATATATATTGATTGATGTTACAGGGATAAAAATAGACGATGAACTTTAAAATTCATACATAGAAGATAGTAGTTTGCATTCTCTACTTAACTCTTCTAATGAATTATTATTTCCGCTGCGAATATTGATTTAAAACTTGTTGTCTATTGTATTCTATTATATTTTTCCCTGTTGAAGACTAACGATAATTTGTTGTACATTATCTTAGTCATAATATTCTTTACTAGGCTAGTTGAGCTCACCCCTTTTTCTTTTTGTTCCATTTTTCTTCTCGTGGAGGCGAGAAGAATATAAATGAAAGTACGTAGCTCTGGGTATGGAATGAAAGTTCTACTGGAGAGTTGTTTAGTAGTCCTCACCATTGTTGTAAAATAATGATCAATAATTGTGATGAGGATTTATTTGTATGTGGATATTGTCTAGATGGCAATATCTCAGATTTAAACTCTCAGCTTTACTATTGTAATAATAAAGTTGTAGTTGTTTCTGCACCATGTATTTGGCGACTCGTAATGGGTTGGATGGAATGGACCCATTTTGGGGCGCCACGGTTGGTATCAAAGCTTTAGGGATATGATCTCCCATGAGATCTGGGAATAGAACTAGGAGGGGAGAGACGAGTAAATCCTTCGCTAGTGTGTCCTACCTAAGCTTATTTGATAGTTGGTCAGTATATAGGGATATTATGTGATATATTGATTTCCTTAATTAACCCTTGTTTTATGACAGTATTTGAGAATGTCGACTGAGAATATTAACAGTGGAGTGAATGAGACCGTGGAGATGCCTGTACTCACCAACGAGGAGAACGTGCAACAGGCTGGCAATGTTCCTCCTGTGAACAACACCACTGAGCAGATGATGAACGAGGGGATATTTAGAATCTTTTTGCGATTCATGCAAAATCGACGAGGAGACTCGTGTTCAAAACATAGGAGGAAATGATAGCAATTCACGAGGTTGTCACGGCCCAAGCAGTTCAAAGAGTTGGGACCACCGAATTTAAGGGAAAGCCCTGACGATCAAATAAGGAAACATGGGTCAAGCAAATCACCAAGATATTCGATGTCTTGGGATGCACGGAGGAACAGAAGGTTCCATTCGCCACCTTTATGTTCCGTGGCGAAAGGCATTCATCGGTGGGAGTCTCTGGTGAAGCGTACTCCATCCACCGCTTTTCAAAGATGTCATGGGAGACGTTTCAGAACATTCAATGACAAGTACTTCCGAAAGTATTCGGCTATATGAAGGAAGTGGAGTTTATTAGATCGAGCAGTAATAACATGACGGTGTCCCAAAGACGAGGCGTAAGTTCATGAGTTATCCAGTTTGCACCTCATTTGGTGGAGAGTGAGGAACGATGACGCGGATGTTTCTTAGAGGTTTGAAACCCTAAGATACGTCCAAGATCTCATTTCTCATAAATTTTCTCTCTATTTAGATGTGTAAACAGGCTCAATTATTAGAGCGAGATAACTAGTACGGTCAATCGAGGGACCATAACCAAGATCATATCAAGATAAAGGGCCATCGTAATAATGATAACCACGGAGAAAGAAGAATACGGACAAATTCGCAGAACCACCGGGTGGTAATCGTGGGCCATGATAATAGGAGAGGTGACTCAAGTGGACATTTCAAGAAGAGAAGGTTCAACAATAACCATGTGAAGACGTCGGCCAAAGAAAGAATCGGTTCCAAGGAGGAGAACCACCACCCGGTCATATGCTATAAATGCGGAAAGAGGACATATCACCAAATCGCCCACAACAGGGGCCGTGTATGCTATAATTGTGGAAAGGAAGGACATATAGCTCGAGAGTGTACTGGTAGAGCGAAACCAAGTCCAATGAGGATGGTGACTCAAAAGGATGTCCGTAAAAGTCAAAGTCAACGGTTCCTAGAAGAAGCGTTTGTCGGGACCTCATTAAAATGCAAGGAACCCTAACGAAGTTTAGCACGGGTTAGTTAATTATAAATTCTTGCTAAGTTTATACCTTACTAGATATCTTGGTTCTACCCATTCTTTTATCTCTCTTGCTTCCGCCAACGCTTGAATTTGACTACGGAGAAATTAGACTTTGACCTATCTATGGAGACTCGATTAAGAGAAACTTTTATTACATCCGTTGTTTAGAAATCTTGCTTGATTCAGTTGGCACTATCACATTACCCGTTAACCTTATTTCTAGAGATATTTGTTTTGATGTGATTTTAAGGTTAACTACTCATCATGCCAAAATTGATTACTTTCGTAAGGTTGTTAGTTTTCATATTCCTAAGCAACTCGTTATTCAATTCAAGCAATCAAACCATTGTAGTCAAACATTTTCATATCAAGCCATGAAGTCATTCGCTTATTACGGATGTCAAGTTTTCTTAGTCCATGTTATGGATTTGAATAAAGACACGCCGATTTGAATAATATTCCCGTTGTTATTGATTTTTCCCGACGATCTCAAGAATTTCTTGGCCTACTCCCGAGAGCGTGATATTGAATTTGTATCGACTTTAAATCCCAGACAAAACCCATTTCTAAAATCTCATATCGAATGGCTCCTATTGAACTTCGAGAGTTAAAACCCAATCGTAGAAGTTGATACCCGAGCCTCTATCCGGTGACTTCCTTTGTGGAATGCACCGAAGCCGCATCTCGTAGGGGACACCATATTCGTGCGATAGTAAACCGATAGGTGTAATTGTGACGTGCTATCCAAGATTGGGATATGAGTTACAGTTGAGAGCAACCTAAGTCAATAATCGAAATATGTAGCTTTCTAGGCTTAATTGGTTATTATCGAGATTCGTTGAAGGATATTCTCGAATCGCTATTCCATTAACGCAACCGACTCAGAGAGATACAAAATTCGAATGGAGCAAAGAATGTGGGAAGAGCTTCAAGAACTCAAGAGGAGACTCATTTCAAAGACATGTTTCACCATGCCATCCTCGAAAAGTTTAACGTGGTAGCCGACGTGTTGAGTAGAAGATCGATATACAAGTACGAAAGTACGATATTGTCAAAAACTAATTTCGTATAATTTACAAATAATAGAGATGGAGATGAAAACTCTAGGTACCCACGTGATGATATACGAGTATAATCGACTTTAATCGATAAAGTTAAAGTCGCTTCAAGCTACACACTGAGAATGATGAATTTGAAGAAGGAGGTGCAAGAAGTTGTTATTTCAAAAGCGAGAATCGGTGAGGTGAGGAAAACTCAAACCTTCGATTTATTAATCCATTTGAAATTTCGATCGAATAGGAACCGTGGCCTATAGACTCGCTTTTATCGCCAAGTATGACGTTGTGTTCATAACGCTTTTCACGATCGATGTTACGTAAATATGTAGACGACCCGAACCACGTCATTGAGTTAGAACCGGACAAGATAGCCGAAGACTTAACGTACGAGGAGGTACCTATCAAGATCTTGGATAGGAAAGAACATGTCCTATATAACGAGGTTATACCACAAGTTAAAGTTTTGTAGAGAAACCATGCTATTGAAGAAATGACCTGGGAGTTAGAAATGAAAATGAAAGCGAGGTATCCTCAACTTTTCGAAACACCAAGTACGTACGTCAATTTCGAGGACGAAATTTCATAAGGAGGGGAGGTTGTAAGACCCCGAATTTTTTTATAAATAAAATAGAATTTCCTTTATTTATTATTTTGAAATAGTAAGGGTGGATTTGATTAATGTGGTTAGTTATGGGTAAAATGCACAAATATTTTAAATAAGCAAGTGGTGATATAATATTCATTATTGTCGGAGAATATTCGTTTGGTCGTGGAATATTCGTGAATGCGTGTCAAGGGAATATTCGTACGGATTCAACGCAGCCCATGTGTGGGCCCCATAATGTAAAGCGATTGGAGGAAGAAAACGACAAAAATAAGTTGTTTAAAAATAACGGTGTAGTTGTTACTGCTATTAATCGTTGGAATACCCGGTGGTTAAAACAAAGTAATACGCGTTATTGCACACAAGAATATTACCAGGTATTGCACCAATTATTGATTCTTACGTAAGAAGGCACTACTCAATAATGGTTACTGTGAATTATTGTTCAAGATTTTATTTTATTGATTCAATAATTGTCGTGTTGATATTTTATATTGTCGTTGTTTCAATAATTGTCATTACACAAGATTTTTTCATTATCGAACCAATAATTCATATTATCTGAATAATATTATTAGATAACATTATTGGCAATGTCTAGAAAGTTCGCATCTAAGGAGAGGTTTGGTCACCTAATTCACGGCCAAAGAAGGAGAAATTCTTATTGGAAAGCCCCTCTTTCCAGGAACCGCACGGTTGTCAATATTGTGATTTCGTAATATTATTTATGAATAATTAATTATTGATTCATACGATGAGGAAAATATTGATTTTATGAGGATATAGATGGAGAAAATTTTAATGTGACAATTGTTGAAAATTAATATTTTATCTTTTTCCGATAAAATAATTCATTTAAATATATTATTTTAATAATATATTAACGATGATATTTTTACGATGAATGTGGGATATATGAGTATATATGAGGAGGAGTATTATTTTTGTTACCAAAATGTTTAAAACATATTAAACATGTCTGCTTGGACCCCATTTATCGATGAAATTTGATTATAAACGTAAAATCGCTCCATTTGTGGATTTCGCCAATTTCTGCTTGGAATTTGGAAAAACTTTTTCCGCAAAGTTTTAGAGAATTGAATTTCCTATAAAAACTCGCAAGATTCAATTTTTCGATAAAAGGGCTATTTATTATGAATTATTAAAGTTCAAGTTCAAATAATTGATTTTTGGAAGTTTAAAATATTTTTAATTACAAAAACGCTTTTTTTCATTTTTGAAAGTCATTTAACATGTGTGGCTGAAGTTTGGACCAGATTTGTGTGCGAGAGAATTTTGATTATATATATTATTATTATATTAAATTTTCGCTTTGGTGTTCTAAGCAATTTCCTATAAATAGGTGCTTAGGTTAGAATTGAAAATCACACCGTAAATCAAGTTTTCTCTCTATATTATCGAAGCGTATTCTTGTGAGTATTTTGAGTATACTTTGAGTATTGCTATACTATGCAAGTTCAAGTCATAGCCTATATCCGGTGTTTCAACTACTAAGTATTGTCTTTCGAGGTAAGGGATGTTATTTTCTTCTCAAATGATATTATTTCTTCAATATCATTATGTCAAATATTGGTTGGAACTTTTTATCAAATTTGGAACTTTTTCATGCTCGGGGTTACTATTCATGAGTTACTATTCATGAGTTACTATTCACGAAGTTACTATTCATTTAGTACTATTCACGGAAGCGTGAAGATGTTTTTTTGTGAAATTTCTATCTTTTGGTATCGGTTACTATTCACGATACGATTAATTATTCACGATACTCAAGACTATTCATTTAATACTGGCACTATTCACCGAAAAATGAAATTTCTTCTTTTTGTCCAAAATATCTATTATGGATACTAGCTTTGATTATATCCATGTTTTGATCATTCTTGAATTTTACACCACTATGATTATTTTTGAGGTATTTTTGGACGTGGATAAAACAAAGTACGAATCCTTAATCCTTAATCCTTGTCATTTTGTTTCACTGGATTCGATTCTTTAAAAAAATAAAATTCATCATCCTCGGCCTTAAAAGATGAATGATTTATGATGAATATCTTTGGCTCAGAGTAAAAGATGAATGATTTCGATGAATATCTTTGGCCCGTAGTGCAAAGATGAATGATTTCGATGAATATCTTTGGCCGTCAGAGTGCAAAGATGAACAGTGTTTAGATGAACATGACCAATCGGTGAATGTCCTGGCTTGTAGTGCAAGGATGAATATTTGATCCCGTATATATATTGATTGATGTTACAGGATAAAATAGACGATGAACTTTAAAATTCATACATAGAAGATTTTGCATTCTCTACTTAACTCTTCTAATGAATTATTATTTCCGCTGCGAATATTGATTTAAAACTTGTTGTCTATTGTATTCTATTATATTTTTCCCTGTTGAAGACTAACGATAATTTGTTGTACATTATCTTAGTCATAATATTCTTTACTAGGCTAGTCGAGCTCACCCTTTTCCTTTTTGTTCCATTTTTCTTCTCAGGAGGCGAGAATATAGCGAAAATGAAGCCTGTATAGAATGAAAGTTCTACTGGAGAGTTGTTTAGTAGTCCTCACCATTGTTGTAAAATAATGTATCAATAATTGTGATGAGGATTTATTTGTATGTGGATATTGTCTAGATGGCAATATCTGTATTTAAACTCACAGTTTTACTATTGTAATAATAAAGTTGTAGTTGTTTCTGTACCATGTATTTGGCGACTCAGAATGGGTTGGATGGAATGGACCTATTTTGGGGGCGTCACAATAGTGAACACCAAATCTTGTGGCAATGAAGTACCTAGATTTGGGGGTGTCACATGTGTTCTGTGGTTATTACTTTTATGGGGACAAGTTAAGTAGAAATTACTTAAAAGAGTTGAGTAATAATCTAATGAGTGTATTTTAATGTAAAATGCCCCAAGACGCCAACCACCCCTAAGAAAGAACCACTAAGGAAACCAATAACAATAATGCTGAAGCTAACCCCGTTCAACAACTAGTGACGTTACTAACAGGAGCGTTGCAGAATAAACCTCATAATCAAACTACAACATTTAAGGACTTCAAGGCGGTTGGACCACTAGAATTCCGTGGGTCCATAAATCCAATTGAGGCACAGACTTGGATCATGGAGATAGAGAAAGTATTTAATGTTGCGAGAGTAGGGGAAGAGTAGAAGTCTTCTTTTGCAACAATCATGTTTAAGGGGTTATGACTTGGGATAGGTTTAAGGAGATATTCTTCGAGACTTATTTCCTAGAGAGTTCGAAGAATCAGTTAGAAGTGCAATTTTTTGAACTGAAGTAGGGAACGATGACGGTGTCTAAGTATGCCGCAAAATTTAACGAGTTGGCGAGGTTTGCGCCATATCAAGTGAGCATAGATGAACGCAAGGCGAAGAGGTTTGAACAGGGACTGAAGCCCTAGTTGTATAGTAGGGTTTCCCTGTTATAGTTGAAGACATTTGCAGCAGTAATGAAGAAGGCAATTCTCGCTGAAGGTGGAGGCAAGGTTGTAACTAAGTTCAATCAAGAATATAAAAAGAAGAAGAATGAAGTGGAGGTTAAGAATGGAGGTGGTGGTAGTGGAAATTGTAACAATAATCTGAAAAAGAAAATGGAATGGAAATATGGGTACTGGAAATCAACAAGGTAACCAACAGAATAAGAAGTTTGAAGCATGTGCTACATGCGGGAAGTTTCACAAGGGATGCTTAATGGGGAAACTAGTATGCTTTAACTGTGGCCAAGAGGGTCACATAGCCCTAAATTGCAATTAACCCATGAAGAACGTTTGCTTCACATGCGGATCCAATGATCACTTTGCTTATGAGTGCCCTAAGAAGAAAGCTGGAGAGACCATGGGAAGCAAGGGAGGTAGCAGTGGAGGTATATGGGCCATTGCTGGACCAACGACATCAAACAAACCCACATCCAGAATCTTCAACATGATTGTGCAAGATGTTGTGCAATCAAAGGATGTGGTGTCAGGTATTATCCCAATCAATGATATTGATGCTTATGTGTTATTTGATTCGGGTGCTACTTGCTCATTTATATCTGATGAATTTGCTAAGAAGTTAGAAATACCTTGTGAAGAATTGAATTTCCCTTTAAACATAGAAATTGTGAATAGGGAAGTGATCCCTGTTAGGTTGGTATACAAGAACAATAGGGTAAATATTAAGGGAATATCATGAGGGTAGATTTAATTCCAATTAGACTTGTAGAGTTTGATGTTATGTTGGGAATGGATTGGTTGTTCAATTATGAAGAAATAATTGATTGTCAAAGGAAATGTGTAAACCTTATGACTCCACCAAAGGTAGTTTTCCATGGTCGCAAATCGCCTAGACAAGCAAGGTGTCTGATGTTTTTGCAGGCCAAGAAGTTGTTGAGTCAAGGATGTGTGGGTTATTTAGCTTACATAGTCGATACTCAAAAGAATGGGGTGAAACTGGAAGAGATACTGGTGGTTAGTGAATTCGTAGATGTGTTTCGGGAGGATTTGCCAGGACTTCCGCCTGACAGAGAGATTGAGTTTGTGATCGACTTAGCGCTAGGAACATCACCGATATCGAAGGCCCCGTACAGAATGGCTCCGGTAGAGATGAAGAAATTGATGGTACAATTTCAATAACTGTTAGACAAGAAGTATATTCAACCAAGTGTATCACCTTGGGGTGCACCGGTGTTATTCGTAAAGAAGAAGGATGGGTCAATGTGTCTTTGCATTGATTATAGGGAATTAAACAAAGTCACTATTAAGAATAAATATTCGTTGCCAAGAATAGATTACTTGTTTAATCAATTGAAGGGTGCTAGATATTTCTCAAAAATAGATTTGAGAAGTGGGTATCATCAACTGAAAGTAAGGAAGGAGGATATACCGAAGACGACATTTCAAACTCGGTATGGACATTGTGAATTTTTGGTGATGCCTTTTGGTTTAACAAATGCCCCAGCAACATTCATGGATTTGATGAACCCATTGTTCAAACCATTCTTAGATAAATTTGTTGTGGTATTTATTGACGACATTCTGGTGCACTCTAAATCTCAAGAAGACCACGTGGAACATTTACGTTTGACATTGGAGACACTAAGAAAGGAAAAGTTGTACGCGAAGTTCTCTAAGTGAGAATTTAGGATAGAACGTGTTCAATTTCTTAGGCATGTGATTGACAAAGATGTGATTACAGTGGATCCATCAAAAGTTGAAGTCGAATCAATCGGGAGCAACCAAGAACACCTTTGAGGTGAGGAGTTTCTTGGGGACCGTAGGTTATTATAGTATGCTTTATTCAGGACTTTTCCAAGATTGCCACTCTGTTAACAAATTTGACAAGGAAAGTTGTAAAATTTGTTTGGACGGAGAAGTGTGAGGAAAGTTTTCAAGAATTGAAAAAGAAGTTAAGTGTGGCAACTGTGTTATCATTACCAGATAATATAGGAAACTTTGTGGTGTATAGTGATGCCTCACATAAAGGATTGGGTTGTGTTCTTATGCAGAACGTTAACGTTATTGCTTATGCATTAAGACAATTGAAGGACTATCAGAAAGGATATCCGACTCATGATTTAGGATTAGCTGTAGTAGAATTTGTTCTGAAAATATGGAGACATTATCTCTATGGAGAAAAATGTGAGATATACACAAACCATAAGAGTATAAAGTATATTTTCACTCAGAAGGACCTGGACATGCGTCAAAGGAGATGGATGGAATTGATAAAATATTACGATTGTGAGATCTTTTATCACCCGGGCAAAGCTAATGTGGTTGCAGATGCCTTGAGTAGGAAAGGAAGAGAAAAGTTGATGTTGTTAACCAACCAAGAGGAGCTTATTTCAGCAATGGCAAGACTAGAGTTAGAAATCAAATTTCTAAAAGAAACCGATGAAAGATTGTTCCAGATGGAAGCTAGTTCAACTTTGGTTGACAAAGTAAAGAATGCTCAACTACAAGATGAAGAATGTGGAAAGATCAAAGAGTAAATGGTTGAGAGTGGAGAAGTGAAATATAAGATTGATACTGAAGGGTTACTAAGATTCGAGGGAAGAATCTGGGTTCCAGCAGTACCAGATATTAAAGAAGAAATCTTGACTGAAGCTCATAACTCAAGATACTCGATTCATCCGAGAAGTACGAAGATGTATTAAGACTTACGACGTCATTTTTGGTGGCCAAACATGAAAAGAGATGTCGCAGAATGTGTCACAAAATGCTTGACAAGTCAAAGAGTGAAGGCCGAGCATCAACAACCAAGCGGATTACTTCAACAGTTGGAAATACTAGAGTGGAAGTGGGAACACATTACAATGGATTTTATGGTGGGTTTTCCAACTACTCAAAGAGGATACGATGCGATTTGGGTGATAGTGGATAGACTGATGAAATCAGCACACTTTTTGCCAATAAAGATTAGATTCAATCTTGATCAGTTAGCAAAGTTATACGTTAGAAAAATTATTTCGAGACATGGAGTGCCAGTGTCAATTGTGTCAGATAGAGATCTGAGGTTCACATCAAACTTCTAGAAGAGACTAGAAGAATGTATAGGAACACAGTTGCGAATGAGTATGGCATATCATCCGCAAATAGACAGCCAAAGCGAACGAACAGTTCAGACATCGGAAGATATGCTGAGAACATGCATATTGGATTTCAAAGGGAGCTGGGAACAATTACCATTGGTGGAATTTGCCTACAATAACAGTTACCATGCAAGCATCAGCATGCCGCCTTACGAAGCATTGTACGACAGAAAGTGCAAAACTCCATTGTGCTGGGATGAAGTCGGTGAACGCCAATTGTTAGGACCAGAACTGGTGCAACAAACTTCTGAGGTTGTTAAACTCATCAGGACAAGATTGATAACTGCTCAAGACAGATAGAAGAAATATGCTGATCAACACTGACAAAATCGTGCATTCGACGTAGGAAATTTCGTGTTCTTAAAAGTTTCTCCTTGGAAGGGGAAAATTTGTTTTGGTTAGAAGGGAAAGCTAAGCCTAATGTTTATTGGACCTTTCGAGATTCTACGAAGAGTGGGAGAGGTGGCTTAAGAAGTAGCTTTACCTCCAGAATTGGAACATGTACATAATGTTTTTCATGTTTCGATGTTGTGACCGTATAAGCCCGATTACAAACATATGATCGAGTATGAACTATTGCAGTTCAGTAAAGACTTGTCGTATGAAGAGATTCCTATCTAGATATGGAGGTACCATAATGTCGAAGAGGCTACGTGGGAACTCAAAGTAGAAATGATGAAGAATTATCCTGAGTTATTTGTTTAGTCTATGTCTTCGATTCTTGGGATGTAATCTTTGTAAGAAGGGAAGAATGTGACGATTTGATTATTTGAGTTGTGATTCTTGGGATGTAATCCTTGTAAGGGGGGGAAGGATGTAACAATCCAGAATTTTAATTGTAATTTTTAAATATTTATAGAATTATATAAATATTTAATGGATGTGTTTATCGTTGAATAATTACTTGTTTAATTTGAGTTGATTTAGTTGGTTATTTATTTTTTAAATAAATAATTAATGTGTTAATGAAATTTATTATTATGAGGAAATCTTCTAATTTAATTTAATTATTAAGTTAGAGAATTTATAATGATTAAATTAATTATTATATTATTCAATAAATTGTTATTAGAATTAATTAAATTAAGTATGAAAACTTAATTAAATAAAGTGTGTCAAATAAGTATAACATAAAAGAGTTTAATTTAGTTTTGCCAAATAAGGCTTCAAAATATTAAGTCTTTAAATTTTATAAGGGTTTTGCCAAACGGAGCCTTATGTCTTTTGGATTTCTTTTGAATTTTGAATTATAATAAAATAAATTAATAAATAAATATATATATATATATATTATTTTTGTAACTGATAATTTATTAGTATATTAAGTATAGCGTCGGTTTAGACGTTTTAAAAATTGTACGTTGTTTGTGTTTTTTTACTTTACGTATAGCGTAATCGGTTTAAGTCTAAGAAAAGAATAGAAGAAAGGTTTGTCAGAGGCTTGAGAGAGAGAGTTTGAAAGAGAAAAACAAGAGAAAGCTCTGAGTTCTTTAAGCTATACTTCGAGGATTAGCAAGGTATTTCAAAGCAACAAAAGGTATTTTTTTTCCAATAACCTTAATGTTATATTTACATATATGCGTTAATATGTTTTACAACATATTTTGAAGTCTTTGTGTTCTCGACGGAAGTATAAAGTTTTTACAAATTTTCTGTAATTCCAAATGTTATAATTGGTGATGAAAATGATGTGCATATATAATTGCATATATATATATATATATATATATATATATATATATATATGTGTGTGTGTGTGTGTCTGTATGTAATTGTATATACTTACGTTTAAAAGAAAGAGAATGGTTTTTATAGTGATATATATGTATGAACATGGTGACTATAGATATGAATATATATATATATATATATATATATATATATATATATATATGATTGTATGCTAATAGATAAATTGAACTTTGAATATATTAACTTGATAAGAAACAGAGACAACATAGTTAGAATAAATCAATTTGGGTTATAATTGCAGAATTAAAGTTAATTGTGTCATGAAATTTTAATAATGGAGTTTTGGTTTAAAAATTTGCTTTCAAGGATTTAAGATTTGTGATATTGTTGTTTAGTTGTGAACTAGTATATGTATGCTTGGTAATGTTTATGTGTAATTTACATAAGTTGTATGTTGTAATTTAGCTTCTAAGTAGACATAAATTAGTTGTGTTCTGTCTTCGTGTGTTGGTTCTGTAATTCGGCGCCTTAGCACTAAAATCGAGCCCAAATTTCACTCTTCGCGTCGCAGAGCTGGACTTATGTCGTTAACGCTAAGCTTCGGCGCCAAGCTTACGCTTATAGCGCCCCAAATTTCTAGGGCTGTGTGAAAGGCACACAACGCCAGTGTGGCAAAGTAAATAGCCAAGCTTAGTTCAATTTGTGTCGCGACAACGCCGATTAACAGACTGTCCATAAATAACTTTTCTTTTGCACAAAGTCTGTAATTGTTGATGTAATGTGATACTATGACTATTAAATTATAGTTTTAGTTATTATGGTATCATGAATGAGCATACAATTAACACTTAACAAATGTTGTTATTATTTTAATCGATGTAACTTGATTATGTGAATAAACATCAAACCATACATGAAATAGATATGTATTATGAGTAGTGGCTAATTGTATCTTAATTACATATGAATAGGATATTGTGAATTGAATTGTTACGGTTTAGCCTACACTCAAGGCAAGTTTCTTACTCTACCTTGTTTATTATTGAGCAAGTTATTGATTCTTGTTTGATTACATTATTCAAGATTTTTAACTCTATACTTTCGTTGAGTTAGTTCTGTTATTACATTATATAAATTTTTCTAAACCTGAACTTGTTATTTTAGCATGCAATAATCTTCATTTTGATGAACAAGTTTTATCGTTGAAGTTATTGTTTATGATGCATGCTTAAGCTTCAATTCTAAAATTTTAACCTTAGCTTAATGTTGTTCAAGCAAGGTAGGTTATATTATTCAATATGTATGCTATTAGATTTTTCCTAAAGTATGACCATAATTTACAACGTCGATTCAGTTATGATTATTCGATAGCATAACGTTATTAATTTTGTTCAACTACTCATTAGTTGATGTTCGTTGAACTCCAAATTTCCTTGAATTGTATCCAAACAAAACTTACTTTGGTGCGGACTTGTACTCTAAATACTGAGATGAACAACCCTAATATTAGGGGATAATTTAAGCTTAACGTTGAAATATTTGTGCACAATACATTGTACGAAGGGCTGATCCCTCTAAGTACGTGGAGTCCCTATAGTCTTATGACTGTTAAAGTTTAAGTTGAAAGAGTACTTATAACTATGGACATGGTTCGTGGTCTTAGGACCCTCGATTACACATTTCAGAATGTTGATAGAACATATGGTTCAGTTTTATTATTTGGCAATTGTTGTAAAGATTATTTCTTATCATTTCAAGTGAGCATTGTTTGCTCACTCTTGCTTATATAAACCTTATAGCCAAAGTTGAGAAGGTCGATGTACCTAGCACCTGTAAAGGAAAGGAAAAGAGGAATAAGGATTGAAGACTTGTAATCGTGCTGATACTTTATTATTAGACTTTAGTTGAACGATTGTAATGAAGTTTATTTATTTTCCCCATTTGAATGATTGTATTTAAAAGTTAGACAACCTGGGAGATTTTTATTTATGTAATATTTTTTGTTGATTTACTTTATCCACGTCCCTGTCTTAAGTGGTTTTGGCTCTCCAAAAAACTCTGGTGGTCCCAGCTTCTTGAATTGCTTAGCGGTGATCGTCCGAGATTTGTCAGTGTTTTCCACCTGCATTTTGGACAGGAGCCGCTCTCACCCGATGTTGCATGGATTGCATAAAACCTCTGAACATCCCATCGTTTACCATTTCATCGGTGTTATTGTTTACATGAGGATTATTATCTTCCTGTTGCACATTACCCTGGGTATTGATCGTTAGTGACTCAACGGTCTCATGTGCTTCATTGCTTATCTCAATATTTTTGGATGCCATTTTCAAATACTGCCACAAAAAAAGGGTTAATTAACATATCACATATTATCCCTATACTCTGACCGACCAATTAAATACCGAATAAACTTAGGTAGGTCATGCTAGCGAAGGAATTCCCCGTCTCTCCCCTCCTAGTTCTTGTCTAACATCTCAGCTAAGGATTATATCCCTAAGCTTTAATACCAAATGTGACGCCCCCAAAATAGGTATACATCACCGATCTTGAGTCGCCAAATACAAGGTACAGAATACAAATACAAACTTAATTATACAACCGTCGTGTAATATACGACAAAACATACCTAAGAATTTAAACAAGAATATTGCCTTATAGACAATATCCACTCTAAAATAGAGTCCTCATTACATTTATTATCACACTATTTTATAGAATAGTGAGGACTACTAATACACCATCTCAGATCACCACTCCGTTCCCCAACTAGTCCCGGCTATGTTCTCATTTCCTGAAGAGAACAATGAAAGCAAAAGGGTGAGCTCAACTAGCCTAGTAAGAAATATTATGACTAAGATAATGAAGAATAAATTATCATTAGTCTTCAACAATGTTAAACTGATAAAATATAATAGACATCAAGTTTAACTACAGCGGAATAAGCAATCCATTAGAAGAGTCAAGTAGAGTATGATATCTATTATCTTCTATGATTTAAAATATTTTCATCAATTTTTATCGCTGAGACTCAGCTTAATAAATAAACCACATCATCGAATCATCCATGCACTACGACCAAGGATATTCCTTAAATCATCAATGGTCATGACTATACCGAATAATCCCTGATCATAATCATACCAAAAACTGTCCATCAATGCACTACAGGCCATTAAGGACTTTTACCACATGATTTATAATATTATAGGTCATAATTATACTGAATGATCCCTAGTTATAATCATACCGAGTCCATCTATGCACGTAAGCCAAGATGACTTTCATCACAATATAAGCATGAGGATGATGACAATAACATAATAATTCAATAAAACAAGTTCAAAAATAAATTTTAAAGATTTATAAGTTAATTTATCCTGAAGTCAATAATGTCCAACTTGTCAACATGATACTGCTTTATGGAGTAAAATTAAAGAATGCTCAGAAGAATATTTTCATGAAAAGATACTGGATGAAGCGCAAATATCCAGGATATTCTACTAATTTCATGGAGTATAGAAGTCAAAACCTTAACCAACTGAATATAATAGACTATATGAAACTACAAATGGATTTTCGCCCGCCATGCGGTAATCCGCGTAGACAGATCATTTCCACAATTTAATAAGGAATGAATACGAAGGATCATTCACCATGCATGTGGTAATCCACATAGATAGGTTATTCCAACAGAATAATAAAGAATGGAATAATAAAAGAATTCATCAGGCATGCGATAGACCACACATACAGGTTATTCCCAACCGAATAATAAAGAATGGATCTAGGTCATGCGTAATCTGTACAGACAGGATATTCAAATAGAATAATGAAGAATGGAACTGTGTCGGTAAATGCGTGAATCCGCACGAGACATTTTATTCCAAATGTAATAATAAAGAATGGAACTGTGTCATGCGTAATCCGCACAGATAGGATATTCCAACAGAATAATAAAGAATGGAATAACAACATGATTCACCAGGCATGTGATAGACCGCACAGACAGGTTATTACAATAGAATAAGAAAGAATGGAATAACAGAAGAATTTCACAATGTATGAGGCACTTCGCATAGACAGTTTATTCCAACATAATAATAAAGAATGGAATAACAACCCTTACGAGTACTGAAAGAAAATAACTCTCTTCATGAATACGAAAGAATAATACCCCTTACCTTAGAAGAAATTGGATATTGGAATAGTGAGAAAACAGACTTCTCTTCTTCTTTCTCTCTATACTTTCTCTCTATAATAATTGCTCTAAATCTTTAGTGAATTGGTGAGAAATGAAGGAAGAATGAGCTTCTATTTATAGAAAAATATAGTTTTGATAATTGCATGCTTTGGGGCTCAAAATATTACAGTACAATACCTTCAACTTTTTTTTATTTTTAATTTAGTCCAGCAAGTATTATCAAACTTAGACCACCTCCCCTAATAGTAAATCATGTGAATTAATAGTTCATTCATGTGACTCAATAGTATAATAATGTGAAAAAACTAATTACAGTATAGTACCTACAACTATACCTCCATCTTTAATTTAGTCATGCAAATATTATCAATCTTGCACTAACTCCCCTAATAGTAAATGAATATAAATCAATAGTACACACATGTGAACAAATAGTTATATGCATGTGAATTAATAGCAATTAATTGCTCATTTATCCGATTAATTACCCGATAACTTCCAGACATCAATTATTATCGAAATAAATGTCGATTTCCACTAACACTAATATTTCCCACAAAATGGAACTATCAATTTCATCTTTAATCAACATAAACTTATTCATCATTAATATTATAATTCAAAATATTTAACAACCAGGTCGTTCTCAGGAAAGAGGGGGATTTCCAATAAGGATTTCTCCCTATTGGCGCGCAATTAGGTGACCAAACCTCTCATTGACAAAACTTCTAGACATTGTCAATATTTCAAATTATAATATGAATAACTTTGTCGTCTCAATTATTGATTTAATAATATATAAAATATTATGCAGATGATATTGTGACAATAACTGAATCAATAATATGAGAGATATGATGCAGCAATTACTGTAGCAATAATTGAGTATAACTGAGTGACTTCTCACGTAAGAATCAATAATCAATACCGTGTTCTACTATGCAACCACACATATTACTGTATTTTTACTACCGGGTAGTTTAACAGTTTAACGGTAAAACTTCCCCCGTTATTTTTTTATAAAAAGATAATTATGTCATTTTCTAACTACGACAATACTTACATTGTGGGGTCCACTGATGATTGTCTTTTGTCATTTAATATTCCCCTGTTAAAAGCGAATATTCCCAACCAATCGAATATTATATAACCACTTGCTTACTTTGCAAAATTTGTAAATATTACCCACAACTATAACATTATAATATATCCACACCATAATATTCAAAAATATATTTCGAGAGAAATTAATCTTTATTCATAAAAGTTGGGGTCTTACAAAGTTTCTTGTATCTAGTTTATTTATGATGATGCAAGTTTTCTAAACCCTATTCTGATATTGAGCAAGTTATTCTTGTCTTTAACTTTTTATTTAGCATGCAGGTTTATATATCCTGATATACTAATGTTGATCAAGTTTTATCATTCAATTTACTATTTGGGTTTCAATCGGATTTGTGGTTCCCTTGAATTCTGGCGGTCCTACTGCTTTGAAGTCCTTGAAGTTTGCCAATCTATCAATTGGCTAATTTCTCGCTCTTCCTCTTGCTGGAACTCTATTTTCCATACCTTCGGCTATCATATTTGAAAAATCTTGCATCGGGTCAGCTTGACCACCTTCATTGTTCACCGACTGCTCTTCTCTTTGATTTCGATTCTGTCGTCTACGCGGCATGATCTGATTTAAATAAAAATCTTATATTAATTCTCTTTCTCTACACAAATTCTTAACACAATAAGAATTTAACACATATTTTTCATATAATTGCATATTTATTCAAATAGCACATAGTACATTTAGTACTTAACACATATTACTATCCCATTTTAAATAAATTTTAGGATTAACAATACAACTTTACACAGAAAGCTGCAATTCTCCAACTTTACATAGAAAGTTGCCATTTACCATATTCACATATGTAATCCCAGTTCATCAAAATTTCCACACTTATGAGTTCAGAAACTTGCCAGAATTATATGAGTGTATGAACTTACCCTAGTCAGACCTTCGGCGTCCATTCGCTGAGGGGTTCAGAAACATTTCATATAATCATGAGTCATGAACTTACCATAAGTATGAGTTTTAAGAACACACAAATTAATCTTAATCTTATATTCATATAGAAAATAAAGATTTCATTCATAAAATATATATATTTACATATGTTTAAACATCATGCTCGATATTACAACACTTAATATCATTAATTTCTACCAAAAGATACTATCACATATATCTAAGTTGTCTACCGACCACTTCCATCACCAATCTTCTTCTTGTTGGGACACTTGTTGAATCCGTGACCCGTTTTACCACATAAGAAACACTTCCTCAAATTTGACTTAGGACAATGTAGAGAAATATGTCCTTCATGCTTACAGTTGAAACACACATTCTTCCACGTCATGCATTCTCCCACATGAGTCTTCCCATACTTGCTGCAAGCTTGCCTCTTCTTCGGGTTTGAATTTTTAGAGTTATCATTGTTTTTTCCCTTTTTCTCTTATTCTTGCCCTTCTTGCTGGTTCCTTTAGACGATGCACCACCTTCAGTCTTCATCCTCTCCACCTGCGCCTTCAGCTCATTCCGTTCTTCAGTCATTTCGCGTAATGCTCTCTCCATCTTCCATAACTCCTCTAAGAGAAATACCTTGCTCTGGAGTTCCTAGACTTCTGCAGATAGTTGATCTTTTTCTCCTACTTTAGTCTTCCTTTCTTTCTCCACCTTGTCTTCTTTAGACTCTGTCTCCTCATCACCACTTAGATACATCTCGGGATAATCATCATGATCACTCCCGAAATTAGCCATAGGTTCGTCTTTTCCCACCTCTTCTGCTGACTCGCTCTGTGCTGGCACTGGTGCGATAGCCGCTGGCATCTCCATGCTTATATTATCTTCTCCTAACATCCTACAATCAGTTTAAACAACGTGATTAGTACTTTAATTGTACAAAATTCTCACGCTACGCATCCATATATCTCACTATCGATACGCTTCGACAATCCCTCACTTAGTACTCTATATGAGTATTCTTTATCTTGCTTATGGTTATAATCCTAGGGTTTTCCCCACCCCACTTAAGGTTTATAACCTACAACTTTACTACCAACTGGTGACACCTTGGTCACTACAGCTTTGATACCAACTTGTGACGCCCCAAATCCGAGTTACCTGACCCCCGAGTTTGGTGTTTACGATCCACAATATAATAGCATTTAACTACCCATTTATATATGAATAATAATACATACCACATTAACATACGTTGTTAATACATTATCCCCAGGTCCACTAACCTTAACATTACAAACATACCCCTTATATATACAAAAAGTGTTTACAATACAACATAATAAATATGCTAATCATAACTAATTAATAACTATGCCTTTGTCTTTATCCTTATGACACCTCTCTCGCTACTTCGTCCCTAGCTGAAAAGTTTTATTTAGCAAGGGTGAGCAATTAATTTGACCCGCAAGTTAAGACATACAATAAATGTATAAGAATTCAAAACAACAGACTATCTATTTTGATAGAATGAAACCAAAGTTTGTGGAACTTTGAAATAGCTGAACAAATCGTTATTCAATAACAAATCTTCTCATATTCTATACAACACAATAATTTAATAATGAAAGAGTACAACACTTTCAAAGTTTCTACGATATTCTAATGAATAATCAAGAATCAATTCTGCGAAATAGCAAAGTGGAATGTTTTCCAGATTTATTCTGAGTGATCACACAAGATCTTGAACTTATCTTCTTGAGTAGATATCAAAGATTTACTTTGATATATACTCAGGTGTATCGGATAACCATAAAAATTAAATCATACCCCTCTGCAAGTACTTAGAGCCGACCAACTCCTTATACCATATATTATGCATAATACTTAAACATAGCGCGCAGTAGTCAAATTTACGACCAATAAAATGTTCCCTTTATATAAAAGGTTGTTCTTCTCAATCTCAGAGTCAAGATTTAACAACAAAATACTTGGATTTCAAATTCTAATTACTTCTCGGTCTAACTGAAATAATTGGCATCGATCTGTCAATAATAATTGATTTCTCTTTTCGAATCTATCAAATTCTAACAAATGTTCGTCTAGCCAGAATAATTAGCTAAGACATTTCTCAACATAATTTGACAATAAACAGGAATTATATGTACTGTCAATTTTAGCTTCTACGGATATGAATATCCTACAACAGTTATTCTACAAATGTATATTTTCTGAATTAGTAATTTAATTTGAATTATTAAACATTCACTAACTGTGAATAATCAACAATAAATCTTTGGATGCTGTATAATTAGCAATAATTAACCACCATACTAATTGAATGAATATAACTCAAGGTTGAGTTAGGAAACTTGCCTCTTCCGCTGATTACAGCTACACAATAAACTTATCTGCTTTCGAAAAACCTATAACTAATAATTTTGGTCTCACAATTAGCACAATAATTCATAACACACATCATTGTAATCTACAGTCAAACTTCTCCTAGACACATTACCACATAGCCACATCAGTGTTTATAACCTATATAAACACTTAACAAGTCTAACTAGTTTGGTCTGGTTGGACTTTGGTTCACTCTCGGTGTTCTGGTCACCCTACCCGACAATTAACATAGTTATTGTCAATTAAATTCGGTTTTTAAGCTTTAATATTAATTTAGATAAGTCAAGTATCATTAATAATATTTTTCAGAAGCTTTTAATAATTTATAAGCAATTATTACAATTTATAATAATTTTGCAAACATCAGAATCATTTTTAAATGATTTAATCATCAAATAATCTTATCATCATTAATATCTAATAATATAAAAATATTAATGACATACTTGTCAACATATTAAAGTTATTATTAATAACTTAAAATATTTTTAAATCAACAATATTCTACTTAAATGATTTTAAATAAATAAAATCATATTTAATTCAATTATTTAATATAATAATTAAATAAATCTAATATCATTAATATTCATTTATTAATGAAAATTCTCCAAAAAATTGAAAATTATATTTTATAATTCAAAATATTTTCTAACACTTTATTCTCATTGAAAAATGATTTTTATAATATTAACATCATTTTTCTAAAAATATTAATTAAATTAAATAAATTAAACATCATTAATACTAAATTATTAATGAAAATTCTCTAAAAATATCGAAATTTATATTTTATAACTCAAAATATTTTTAAATATTTTATTCTTATTTAAAATGATTTTTTAATAATATTAAATCATTTTCCTCTAATTTATTTAATACACTAATTAAATAAATTAAATACCTTTTAATATTTAAATAATTATAAAAATTAAAGAAAAATATTCAATTGGTCAAAAATTATTTTTCATAATTTAAAATAATTTTTAAAACAATTTTTGGTAATTTTTATAATTTATTTCTATTTTTAAATAATTTCCAGAAAAATCAGAAAATAGATAATAATAAAACCGTCGCTAAAGACCTTTAGTGACATTTGACTGTTGTCTTAGGTGTTCTTGGCTCAAGAACACTGACAATCTCAGTGTACAAGGGGTCATGTTTGACCACACTTTAATCTCGGTTCATGTATGTTCTGTCCATCCAAAAACCTAGATCTTGTAGTCATTATATAGCACTACAACTATCAATCAATTTCTAGGTCAAACAACAAACACACGAGGAGATCTGGGCAATCAAAACTCTTGTCAGACCATGCCTGGGTTTTCTTGGTAATCCAGAAACCCAAGGCAGTGTCGACTAGACACCTTTAAGCTCAAATTGTAAAGTGTTCTACTAATTATTTTGGTTGTTTCTTGGTTCATAACCGTAGTATACATGACAAAGAATAACAACATAACAAGATCTCAGTCTAATAACAACAGATTCAGAGATTATGACACGGTCAAACCTTGTCAGAACATTCATTCTTGCAATTTTTGGAATTTCCAGAAAATAGAAAATCATCTCGGATGGTCTACTTTGACCATCAACTACATCCGATTATTTGATGTTTTAAGGGATCTAATGGCTAGGAGCTATGGTCCATCTTACAGGCTATAGATTCATTACAACAACATCAACAAACATCACAAAATCTGACAGATCTGGAAGCTTGAAGTCGTTGTTAGACGCTATATTACACTTTCTGGGTTACCCATAGAGTTCGTGGTCGTGCCTGGTCAACGGGTTTTGACCATGAATAACTATAAATCTACACATCAAATGAGACTGATTCAACTTGCATATTAAAGACCATATATCAGGCTACAAATTACAACTTTAAAACAACAAAAATAACAAACGAATAAGAATATGTGGCTCCTGACATTAGCTTGTCACACCATAAATTTTCTTTTTGGACAAATTTTGAAAAACACTATTTTAAAGCCATTTGATGCTATGGATCCATCATGGATCATCATAAATCAACTAAAAACATCATATAACACCTGATTAAATACTTTAAACAAAAAAAATTCTTAGCAACTTGGATCAAAAATTAACTTATGGTTATACCTTTTCTTGAGGATGCTTTGATCTTGGCTCTACCAATCTGATCTAGATGTTTTAGAGGGTTAATATGTGACTTATCTACTAAGTTTTTCGAAAGTTTGGTGAGAGAGAGTTGTTAAGAGTTTTGGTGAAAAATGATCAACTTTTTGTGACTTTCTCTCTCTAATTCTCTTATATAATTGATTCAATGCATGCTCAAAGGCTAGGTGGCGGTTTTGATTAGTTTTTTGCTGAGATAAAAGTCAATTGGTTGCCTTTAGTTGGTCACCAACTAAAGGTTTTGCAATTTTTACAAGTTATTCATATTATTAAATTGCAATATTTATAATGTCTAGAAGTTCTGTCGAGGAGAGGTTTGGTCACCTAATTGTGCGCTAATAGGGAGAAATCCTTATTGGAAAGCCCCCTCTTTCCTGGGAACGACCTGGTTGTTAAATATTATGAGTTATAATATTAACGATGAATAAGTTCGTGTTGATTAAAGATGAATTTGATAGTTCCATTGTGTTGGGATTATTTGTGTTAGTAGAAATCGACATTTATTTCGATAATAATTAATGTTTGGAGATTATATTGTTCAATTGGGTTTCAGGGCACTTTTCGTGTCGAAGTTACTATTCACAAGTTACAATTCATGAGTTACTATTCAAGAGTTATTATTGAGTCACATTCACTTACTATTAGGGGAGTTGGTGCAAGATTGATGATGCTTGCATGACTAAGTTAAAAATGGAGGTATAGATGGAGGTACTATACTGTAATTAATTTTTTCACATGTTTAGAACTATTGAGTCACATGATTTACTATTTGGGGAGGTGGTGCAAGTTTGATAATACTTGGATGACTGAATTAAAAATGAAAGAAAAGTTGGAGGTATTGTACTATAATATTTCGAGCCCCAAAACGTGCAATTATTGAAACTATATTTTTCTATAAATAAAAGCTCATTCTTCCTTTATTTCTCACCAATTCACTAAAGCTTTAGAGTCATTATTATAGAGAGAAATTATTGAGAGAAAGAAGAAGAGAAGTCTGCTCCCTCACTATTCCAGTATCTAGTCTTCTTTTGAGGTAAGGGATATTATTTGTTGTACCTGTAAGGGGTATTATTCTTTCGTATTCATGAAGAGAATTACTTCTTTCAATACTCGTAAGAGTTGTTATTCCATTCTACATTATTGTGTTGGAATAACTTTGTTTATCGCAATACCGCATACATGGTGAAATTCTTACATTATTCCATTCTCGTATTATTATGTTGGGATAACTTTGTTTATCTGCAATCTTGCATACATGGTGAAATTTCATTTGTTATTCCATTCTTTATTATTACATTGGAATATCACATGCATGCGTTTTACTGTGGGACACAGTTCCATTATTTATTATTCGCATTTATTATTACTCCGGAATATCACCCTGCTATCGTTCTGTGGGACAGTTCCATTATTTATTATTTCGCATTTATTATTCCGTGAAATATCACATCTGTGCATTTACGTGGGACATGGCTCCATTATTTATTATTACATTGGGAATAACACATGCGTGTAGTCTCTATCGCATGCATGGTGAATCCTTACATTATTCCATTCTTTATTATTCATTGGAATAACTTGTCTATGTGGATTACCACATGCATGGTCGATGATCCTTTATATTCATTCCTTATTAAATTCGGAAATGATGCAGTTACGTTGATTATGATGAGAGTCATAATAAAAGCTTTGGGTGATGAAAATCATGGGTATATGAAGTATTAGTAAGTGTTATGATGAGTTATGTTGGTTATTATGTGAAAACATGAAAGTTTCTTAGAAATCACAAAGGGTTGACAATCAAATTTTGGTGAAAATGGAACATGAAATTAAATTGACCATATCTCCTATTATATTTTGAATTTTTGAATGTGGTCAAGTTTTAGAGTTAGATCTATGAGTTTTGTAGCATCTCCAAGTGAAATCATTGGAAAAGGTATTGTAGATTTTCGTGTGGACTGATTTTAGCAAAGGAGTCAAAAGTTGGAAATTACTGAAATACTACTGTCCAGATTTTAGAAGGGCTGTTTCGGCCACTTAATTTATGAGAAAATTTTTGGCCTTTTGGGACATGAAAGTATATGGTATAAAGAACCTCATGTCCAAAAATGAGCTCATTCCAACTTAAAATGAGCAAGTTATGACCATTTCAATATTTAGGTTTTTCCGACGAAAAATGCTATAACCGGAGTTCTATAACTCCGATGACCATGAAATTTAAACTGGAAGCTTACGTTAACATGTGTAAGATTCTGCTAAGATTTGGAAATTTTTGGAGTTAAACTTGAGGTAGCTAATTTCTTAAGGAAATAATTAGAAATTGATTTTTTTGAAAAATAGTAAATTAAATTTAAAAATTCCGAAAAAAATATATGTTCTTTATGGGACTATAATATGCTAAATCCCAGAAAAGAAATATTTTTGGGACTGATTTTGTATTTTTCATGAAAATGGTTTAGTTACGAACATATAAATTAAATATGTTATGTGAAGTAACAAAGTTGGAAAATAGGATTTTATGGCTTGAAAATCCTATATAAGGTATATGTAGATTATTGATAAGGGATTTGATCATTGGTGATGAAATCTTATGAGTATGACATTTTTGAATGATTAAATGCATTATTTGATAAAGTGTAAACAATTGAAATAAATTGTTTATAAGTTTAAGAGGTGATTAAAATATTGTTATAATATTAATAATATTAGATTATGAGTTTATTAAGTGATTGATAGTATTTGGATAAATTTAAAGTCTTTAATATTTATCCTTGTTTTCGTTTGATTAATGCTTATATCATTGTCATCATCCTCATGCTTATATGGTGATGAAAGTTATCTTTGGCTTACGTGCAAAGATGGACTGTTGATTATTGAATTGTGTATATTTGACTTACATGCAAAGATGGATTGTTGATTATTGGTTTTATTGTTGTATATCTTTGGCTTACGTGCAGAGATGGACTTGGTATGATTATGACCAGGGATTATTCGGTATAGTTATGACCATGGATGATTTAATGAATATCCTTGGCCCGTAGTGCAGGGATGATTCGATGATGTGGTTTATTTATTTAGCTGAGTCTCAACGATTAAGTTGATGAAAAAAATTTTAAATCATAAAAGATAGTATATTTTATTCTCTACTTGACTTTTCTAATGGATTGCTTGTTCCACTGCAGTTAAACTTGATGTCTATTATATTTTATCAGTTTAACATTGTTGAAGACTAATGATAATTTATTCTGCATTATCTTAGTCATAATATTTCTTACTGGGCTTGTTGAGCTCACCCTTTCTTCCACTGTTCTCTTCAGAAAATGAGAATATAGTTGGGACGAGTCGGGAAACGAAGTGACGGTCCAGATGTTAGCATTAGTAGTCCTCACTATGACATGACATGCAATATATAATTGTATTGAGGACCTAAGATGTGTGTGTCGTATTTTATACGTCACTTAATAATTGATTTTGGTGAACAACAATTATATATTGCATGTTCAAAGTGCACCGCAGTAAAATGAAGAGAACAAAAATCTTTTTGTGTCCCTTTGGAGACTTGAAATATTTGCTGTTGTACTTTAAATGGCATGTATTAATTTGAGTATGAATATTGTCGTATTATATACGTTACAATATTTGTATTAAAACTCACAGTATATATATGTCATCGTATTTTGCACGACTGTTGTATAATTAAGTTGTATTTAAATTTTGTACCATGTATATGGCGACTCAAGATGGGTTATGTATACCTATTTTGGGCGCGCCGCGATTGAGGAGAGTAGCTCTTCGAGTTTTGCTTCTTGCTAAACCAGGACACAAGTCTGTTACCTAGTAGTTGACAATTGCCACTGGAACTTTTTCTATCTATTTTGCAGCCTGCAAAATCAGCATCTGTATATCCTGTTAGCTCAAATGAGGATTCCTTGGGATACCATAACCCCAAGTGGGGTGTACCTTTGAGATACCTGAAAATCCTCTTAACAGCAATTAAATGAGATTCTTTAGGGCTAGCCTGAAATCTAGCACATATGCATGTTGCAAACATTATATCTGGTCTACTGGCAGTTAGATATAAAAGAGAGCCAATCATACCTCTGTATTGAGTTGTATCAATACTTTTACCTTTTTAATCTTTGTCATGCTTGGTTGCAAGAGCAATTGGGGTTTTCATGGGAGAGGCGGACTCCATGCCATACTTCTTAAGTAAGTCTTTAATGTAATTGGCTTGATTTATGAAGATTCCTTCATCAGTCTGCTTTACTTGCAGTCCAAGGAAGAAGTCCAGCTCACTCATCATGCTCATTTCAAACTTGCTCTACATAAGCTTGGAGAATCTCTTGCATAACGTTTCATCAGTAGAACCAAAAATGATATCATTAACATAGATTTGGACTAATAGGACTTTATCCTTATGCTTTTTAAGGAATAGTGTGGTATCTACTCTACCTCTAGTGAGCCCATTTTTAATAAGAAAATTAGTCAATGTTTCATACCATGCTCTAGGTGCTTGTTTAAGACCATATAAGGCTTTGTCTAATCTAAAGACATAATTAGAAAGAGATGGATTGATGAAACACGGAGGAAATTTTCTACATAGACTTCTTCTTGAAGTTCACCATTCAAAAATGCACTTTTGACATCCATCTGGAAGACTTTGAACTTCATCTGAGCAGCAAAGGCAAGGAATATTTTGATGGCTTCTAGTCTGGCAACAGGTGCAAATGTCTCATCATAATCAATGCCTTCTTCCTGAGAGTAGCCCTTGGCTACTAGTCTAGCCTTATTCCTTGTTATCACCCCATCTGCATCAATCTTGTTTCTGAAGACCCACTTGGTTCCGATTACAGGATGGTTCTTTGGTCTTGGAACCAATCTCCAAACTTTGCTTCTTTCGAACTGATTAAGTTCTTCCTGCATGGCCTCTATCCAGCTGGAATCTTCCACAGCATCCTCTATCTTCTTTGGTTCTATTTGAGATAGGAAGCTTAGATAGAAGCATTCATTTTGAGTGGCAGCTCTTATCTTGACTCTCGCACTCGGATCTCCAATGATTAGATCTTGAGTGTGATCTCTTGCCCATCTGATTCCTGTTGGGACATCTATTCTTATGCCTTCTTGTCTTAGATCTTCAAGACCTATTTCTTCTTCTAGGTGTGGAGTTTCGTTGTTTGGCATAGGTCTCTCTACGATCTCGTTTCCCTGCTCAACGATTTCACTGTCAGGTTCTAAGATCTTTGTGTTGAGCTCGACGTCCTCGTTCGTAGTGTCTTCATTGTTGATCGTAGTGTCTTGGAGCACTGTTTTGTCTAAGTCTGTTTCATCAAAGATGATGTGAATCGAGACTTCTACACTCAGTGTCTTCTTGTTGAACACTCTGTAGGCCTTGTTGTCTGTGGCATATCCAAGAAAGATTTCTTCGTCTGATTTCTGTTGAAACTTTGTCAACTACTACTTTCCATTGTTGAGTATGTAACATGTGCAGCCGAACACATAAAAGTAGCTGACACTTGGCTTTCTTCCTTTCTAAAGTTCATAAGGAGTCGTCTTAATCGTAGAGTGTATGAGTGATCTGTTCTGAGTATAACATGCAGTGTTGATTTATACGCCCAAAAGTATTACGGTAGATGAATTTGCCGCTAGTAGAGTCCTTCCAGCCTTTATTAATGTCCTGTTCTTTCTCTCAACAACTCCATTTTGTTCGGGAGTTCGTGGAGATGAGAAGTTGTGACTAATCCCATTGTCTGTGCAAAATTGGTCCATTTCTAAGAAATCGAATTCTCTACCATGATCACTTCTTATGGTCTTGATTTTCTCTCCTTTCTCATTCATCACCAGCTTGAACATCTTGATCTGTTGAGAGCTTGTTTCATCTTTTGAGGTTATAAAGAATACCCATGTAAATCTGGTGCAGTCGTCGACTACGACCATTGAGTATCTCTTTCCCCCAAGGCACGCTAATTAATAATATATTTTTTACCTAAATTGCCCTTCTAAATTACTTTTTAATTGAAGTATTCATTCACTTTTCTATACCCCAACATTAATTATTCTTTACTAGTTTCACATGAATCAATTATCTAATCATTTTATTGCTATTCTCACATTCCGATAAGTATATTTCTCTCTACAAACTCACCCACTAATTACATGTATATCTCCATGCATGCAAACCGTCTGCCTTTGTTGGTATTAATTTCTAGTTATTTTATCATTTTTGTTGTTATTCTCACATTAAATAGAAGAGATGTTGTAATGATAATATGAGAGAGAAAATGGTACAACAATACATCACTTCCCAATGTAAACATTTTATTATTTCTTAAGTTTCCAACAAAAGTTGACTAAAAAATTATAGTAATTGCAGAGGCTTGTCAATTGAGTTGATGGTTTTGCTCTTAAATTAGCTTTTGGTCTATTTTCCAAGTTGACAGGCATTGCAGGGCCTTTCTTTAATGAAGTTAAGTTTGGGTAGGCCTGCAACTAGATCTTTTGAAGCTAATTTGGACATGCTCTTGAAGTTGAGATGAGATAATCTTCGGTGCCATAGCCAGCTCATTTCTTTAGATGCTTTAACCAGAACGCATATTGTCTCATCTGAGCTTAGTTGATAAGATTTAATGTGTAGACATTTCATTCTCTTGTCTCGGTTAGCTTTACTGCAGATGTCTTCAGGTCTCGGACTTGGCATTGGTTATTGAGGAAAGTTACTTGATGACCCTTGTCGCAGAGTTGGCTAATACTTAGAAGGTTATGTTATAGTCCTTCCACATAGGCCACTTTGCTAAAGGATCTTCGCACCATTTCTTTGGTAGTAGCCTCTTGTCTTGCCATAGCTATTATCTCCAAAGATGACCAAGGGACCCTCCTTCTCTATGTAATTGGACAAAAGGGCTTTGTTTCCTGTCACATGCCTTGAGCATCCACTGTCCAAGTACCAGGTTGTGATTTTGAAGTCATTTCCCTACAAAAATATTAAGCCTTCATTTGGTACCCATACTTGCATGGGTCCTATATTGTTAGTGCCCTCGGGGACCCAAATCTGCTTGATTTTGGGTCTCATATGCATGGAATTGTAATAACATTTGGAAGCCTTGTGACTAGTAGTGTAGCACACAAATCTTTTGATATGATGCAAGTTTGTGTGTGTGTGAAAGTTCTTCCTCCGTTTGCACTTGTGTGGGATATTGATTATCCTCCTGTTGGGCTGATATTCCTTCTTCCATGTGCTCTTATGTTTCATCGTTTGTGAAGAGTATGTTTTATTTATATTGTACCTTCCAGGTTGGTTCGTCGAGTTAATCTCATTGAACTCAACGATCCTTCGCGGTTGGTGAGTAGGAGCTAGATTACTCTTTTCTTTTCTGAAACCTAGACCAGCATGAGATCCCTTGCTCCTAGGAATATGGATTGAAACAGATGAACGGGGTTTGACAGGCTCATCCCTTTATGAGGATTTCACAAATTTAATGCCTCTACTAAAACTCGAGGCATTTTTAGTGTTAATATCCTTTTCTTTTACCACACATGACTCTGAGGTAGGTTCCCCAAAGCCTAGCACTGTTCTATCAGAGGCACTTCTCTGAATAGAGATTAAAGAATCCTTGGATGAAGAGGATTTATTCCATGTAGAGATAGTCTTTTCTAGATCCTCAATTTTTGGGGTTAGACTAGACTCTCTTTTTGCACTGAGCTCATTTGTTTGTCTCAAGAGCTTATTCTCAGCTTCAAGCTTAGATAAAGAATTACTACTGAGAAGAGCAGTTTCCAGTTCTTCATGAACCTTTTCTTTCTCCTTTTGAAGAAGTAAATAATCCTTAGACAGAACTCTAAACCACTTCATGTATTAGTGTAGATCTGATGTTATGCCATGTAATGCAATTCTAAGATCATCAATATCTACATCAGGAGAATTAAAGTCAAATACCTCGTCGATACTTACTTCATGTATGTTGGAGTTCTGCTTGTCCCTTGCACTTTTGGCCATTAGGCAGAGGTTAGCCATTTGGGGATCTTCATCGTCTCTAGATTCTGGAGTTGAGTCATTATCAGAGTCACTCCACGATCCTCTAGCTACAAGGCATTTGTCTTTCTTTGCTGGTCTCTTCTTGCCTTTGTATTCCTTCTTTGCATGTGGTTTCTTTTTGAGTTCTTCTCTGAGAGGTTTGTTGCAGTTGGCAATGAAGTGACCAGGTTTCTTGCAGTTGTAGCATAGGTCATTCATTTGTTCCTGGCTGTTGAGTTCTTCTTAGTCTTTTAACTAGCATTGCAAAGTCCTCGTCATCATCTTCATCGTAGTCAGAATCAACTTCAGTGTTGATTTTGGAGGTGTTTGCAGTTACTTTGAGCGCAACAACTTTGTCCTTCTTTCTTCCTTCAGATAACGTTTCAGCTCATTATGTTAGCTCCAGTTCGTACGTGAGGAGGTTGCCATATAACTGTTGAACAATCATTTCATGTAGATTCTTTGATTCTCTAATGGCAGTGGTTTTGGGATCCCACATGCTTGGTAAAGCTCTCATGAACTTTATGATCAGATCTTTATTTGGATAGATCTTTCCATAGGCTCGTAGAGAATTGAGCATAATATTGAATCTTTCGTATGTAGCAGTGACGTTCTCTGCTTGACCATGGGCAAACATCTCATATTGTTGAGTCAAGAGAGATTGTTTGTTCTCTCTGACTTCTTCTGTTCCTTCATGCATAATGAGTAGTGCTTCCCAAACCTCCTTTGTTATTTTACAGTTGACCACGTTTTCAAATAGATCATCTTCTAATGATTGAAATAAAATGTTCTTGGCCTTTTTGTCAAGTTGGACAGCCCTCTTCTTGTTCTCTGTCTATTCTCCTTCGACCTTAATTTGTATTCTGTCTGGATCATCTGTAGTTGGTGCAAGCTTTGTAGGAACATAGGGCCCATTCTGAACAGTTTCAAATAGATCTTAATCTATTGAATCCATGTAAGCGTGCATCCTAACCTTCCAATTAGCAAATTTATCTTTGTTTCACATAGGTGGCTTGTTGCCTCCTCCAGTCATTGATTCTCTTGGTAAGTGTGCCATTGGATCTATTCAAGCTTTATAGGCTGTATTATATAACCTGCTCTGATACCAATTGTTAGTTCCCGAAGGCACAATAGTTATCTAGAAGGGGGGGTTGAATAGATATTAAAAACTTTTCTTTGTTTAAAGAATGTTTTCATAAATCTTTAAGCACAGCGAAATTATTGATCCTTCGAAAAACCTTTTAGATTCCAGGTTAAAGAGGGAAAGGCAGTTATTGCAGTTATAGCAGTTATAAAGACACAATTGTTTTTAAGTGGTTCGGAGCACTCAAAGCTCATATTCCACTCTTCTACTCCTTGAGTAGGAAATCCACTAAGGATGTCTTTTACACTTTTTGAATCTCACAGATTCCTTCTAAACCAGCAGTCTAGGCACTTCTAAGTTCACTCTTGAACTCTTCAAGTCCAGCAAACTTGGCTCTTTACAGTTCACTTAGAACTCTTCAAGTCCTTCTGACTTGGAACTTCTTACTTCAGTAGATTGATAGTTGTTGAGTTGTGATTGAGGCTACTCAGTTGCAGTTAAGCACTTGTTCGAAAGAACTGAGTAGCTAAGCAAGCTTTCTCCTTTTTCTCAGATCGTAGAGTTCAGCGTTTTGTGTTTTTGTACGTTTTCTTCAATACTTGCTTGCCTCTCTTATGTGTCTGCATTCTGTATATATGAGATCCTTAAAATCTATCCGTTGAAGTCATCTGATAAATCATTAAATGCGTTTGACATTTATGAGCTTTGATGGAGACATTTCTGGACATCTTCTGAATTGCACTTTGCCCATTGACACTACCGTGACCGCTTTCACCTAACACCGAAAAGGTGATTTCCTACCTTAATGGTCCTTTTCTTAGCTTCTTGACTACGTTTCTTTTAATCAATACTAAGGATATCTTTTGTACCGTTGGGACTGGTGAGAGCTTCAACGTTCAAAGCCCATTCCTTATTTGTTGGAGTCTATCTTCAATTGAATGATAGGGCTTGATGTTTCTGACACAAGGAGGGTGACACTCTACTATTGTAGTGTCTTATCATATTGATGCTTGCTCTTAAGAGTACACTACGCTTTCTTCACACGACGATCATCACTTGCTCATCTTACAAACTGTACGTTTTTGAGAGCAGACTACGATCTCTTAGTTAGCTCGGCAAACGTCTGGACCACTCTATGATTCCTGGAGAGGCCCTTCAAGGTAGATACACTACGATCATTCTTAGCTCTGCGATCCTGCTTTAGCTTCTATATTCTGTTGATCAGACGGATAGACTACCAGCCTATTTATTTCTTTCTAGCCATAGATCAACCTAACAGATTTGATCTCTTTATCTATATAGGTAAAACACATAAAGGCTAAGATCAACCTAACAACTTTGATCTATCACTAAGTCCTTGTACATATATTCTTTGAAGGACTTTACATAATCATGAGCTGTTTCATAAAATATCAAATCACAATATGCATTCTTCCAACAAGATGGAATTATCTAACCTCTCCTCACCAATAGGAGATTCGGTGACCATCTAAGCTATGGTTTTGCCTCAAAGAGAAACACCAATCCATATGATATGGAATTAACTACGCTTCTCACAAATAGAAGTACTAGCGACCATTTGTGGTGCGGTCAATCTCTAAGAGGAAAAGTCACACTCCTCTCCACATTTCCATACAGAAACCAGTCCCAAGACACCAAAGATAGTAGGGATACATAGAGATCAATGATCCATTATGAGAGATCTTGCGATGGCTCAGTGTCCACATATCAAGGATGAGTTCAGAATGCATCAAGATCACAAGCCCTGAAGAAACATGCAAATATCAAGCAAGTATCAAGGCACGACTGAAAGGGAAGTAAATCAAAATATATTTCTCTGTCATATATAATATTGTTTGATATATATAATATGTGTTGTACATGATAAAATGGCTAAGCTAGTCTATGCAGGAAAATACAAGTTTATCTACAGATCTGTGTGTATGTAGACTATCAGATCTAACATAGCATCCCTCTCTGAAGAAGGAGGTAAAGCTGCAAGCTCCTGCCCAATGGTATCTACATGAGCTAGCAGATCCGAGGCTAACTGCATGGTGGCATGATGCTCATCGATGTATGTACTCATATCAGCAAGGATGCCAGTCGTATGGGATCTCATTGAAGTACTGTATGCAATGGCCACATCCCTGGCAGATAGGCAACATCCCACTCCACAATCAATGCATCTTTGGCTTATCTAGCCTCGTCCCTCTCTAATAGAGCGGTATCTCTCCCATCAAGAGCTGTCAACATCGAGGCCCTAGCCTGATCTCTCTCATAGGTCATCAGATGTAGGCTCTGCTCCAAATATTATGCTGAATGCTGAATGACAGTGGCACTCGGGGTGGGAGAATCCATCACAAATGCAGGCAACCCAGCAGTCAAGTGCTCCTCAATGGAAATATCATCATTCTTCTATAGGCTCCTCATCGTCGGAATCAATCTCCTGCACTATGGATACTACCATAGTCGATGCAGTCGCTGTCTCCATCCATGCGGAATACTCTGCAGAATAACCCGGATGACTGACAGAAAACTCAGCTAGCTCTCGTTGATCCCAACAGGCATACAACCTGGATCTGTTCTCTGCTGATAAACTGCATGAAGTAAAGCGCTAACTCACTCCCCCTCAAATGGATGGAAATCCTGAAACTGGTGAAACTGACACATCACGACCAGTGGGTGCTAAGTAATCATGCCTCTCAAGCCAGCCAGAGGAAGATAATCCATGCTCAGAGCATGAGTAATGAAGCTGTAGGGTGAACTAAGCCCTGTACACGGTAATATAGCGAATGGATCTCCAATCCATTCCAGGAAAGCTGACCAAGATGCAGCATCTGTACACTCCGCAAGCTGGAAGGAATATGAAATGGCTATATCATGGGTGAAACAATACTCATGCCGTCTGAAAGTACCAATTGGTCTCAAGTGTGACATAAACCACACGTACAACATGACCGAGCTGCCTATAAACACTCCTGCCGGATAAGTGCAACAATATGTAGCTGACCTCATAGTCTCTACGATAATCATCGGTATGATGGTGTGACCCTCCCTAAGAGATCTTACTGCCATAATGACGCCCATGTCCAACTCATCCATGTATCGTGGCATGTAGACGTACAACAGTACGCACTGTAGTAGTACATCCACTCTAGCCAAACGCCAATAATCCTCCGGCATGGTAAAATCCCCGAAATGTCGTGCATAACTATCCTCAGAGCCAAATACGTCAAACAGAAAATGTTGGGATACAACGTGGCCAGATGTGATCTCATCATGTACCACCCTACACCTTAATCTGGTGAGGGTCATGAACTGCCTACTCATGTCCCCGATCGCATATGGACGCAAGGTTTGTCCAACGGCAGCATCGTCAATCGTGCATACTCCTCCAGAGTAGGAGTCAACACCTGGGACCCGAATTGGAAAACCTGCCTCTCTAGTACCCAATGCTCTAGCATACCCTCTATGAATCCTGTAGGAACCTGAAACATCAATAGGGTCATAGTGTGCTGTAACAATCCATCTACAGTCACCCTGTCTGGTGGTGACATACTATCATAGCACGAACGCATACCAGATGCCACCAAAAATGGTGGGGTATGATCAATGCGGCTAACTGTCGAGGAAGACATCTATACAGGTCGTGTCATAAGACTATCCAGGGGTCAATGCTAAATTTCTTTGGACATACATACATATGCATAACATAATAACATGCATGATACAATAGATGGCAATATGATATAGGGAATGGAAAACTATACATACATTCCTAAGTATATTATCATTTAATACATCTCTGTATAGCTAAAATACAGGGAAATTGGGCGAAGCTACCCAACATCATACAGAGGCCTATCAAAAGATATAGCAAGAATGGGGCAAAGCTACCCAACATCTAACAGAGGCCTATCAAAAGAGATAACGAGAATATACATCAGAAGAAGTCAATGGTATCGATATCTACATCGTCAATCTGTCACTTTGATGTAACTCCTCCCGAGTCCTTTGGATCTCTATCTACTGGGGATGTGAGGCCTATACAAGGATGATACTTGAAGCAAAGCAAAGCCATATGGGTCACTTGAGGGGCCATCGCAGAGTGGAAGAATCAAAAGTATCGCCTCTGAAGGATCTCTACCCAAGTCTTGGGATAAAGAAATGTTCCGGTCCATTGCCAGTCAAACTCTCAATACATGTCATATGAGTCGTATCTACGACCACGGGCTAGCCAATCCATCATCATCACGGATCACGAAACCATATCCCCATAAAGCGTGTGGCGTGGGTCTAAGCTCAATAGTGCGAGGAACCACCAATCTTTGGAACATCTCGAGTCTGGGAATCCTCGACGATGTGAAACCGTCAATCCCCAACAATGGGATATCAATGACGGATGACTGTGAAACAGGCCAATAATGCGTGGCAGGAGGCAGGATTGGTATGCGAATCTCTCCTGTAGTGCTCCCATCCTCCCTCTGTGAAGAGAGGAATCCTACGGGTGGAAATAACGTACTCAACTCCAGTCGTGTACCCATCCTCAAATCCAACACTCAAGTGCTCCCCAGAGTAGGGAACCCACATGATGACATCCGTTGTCAACAACTCCAGCTGTACGTGGCAATGAGTGAAACCCTTAGCAACTAGGACCTCTGCCAGTATGGAATGTTGCCATCTCCGTCCTCGTGGATAGGTATCTAAATCTAGCATGCTCACAGGACGCAAACATGGAAGCCTCTCATAGGCCCTAAACTGCTAATACAAAGGCAACATCTGCTGTCAGCCAACACTCCTAACCTGTAAATGGGACAAGACAAGAGAAATACTCAATAGCAGAAATGGGTAGAATCCTAACCATGCCTCGGTCAAACCCTGCGATCGCATGCGCATTCCCCTGAGAAAGTAGGTGATGGTGTAGGAACCCCAATCATAATCTCCTATACGGTCCACATGTCGAGTGGCGCTGATCAAATCAAAGGACACCGTAAAAGAGTTTTCTACTATGAAGCAGCCCCTAATGAGCATCAGGAACAATCACCGACGAATACGATCCCTGACTCTCAAATCATCGGGTATAGGTTCACTCAACAATCCGCTTATGGCATCTACGCTCAAAGGACCTGTACGTACAGTCCTACCCTTGAGCGCCTCTACAGGAATTCCTAACAAGGATCTGACGGAAGTAGGGGTGATATCCGCCGTGAAAGGCACTGGATCCCCTCCAAATTCCATACCTGTGATAAATCGCCAATCCATCGACATCATCATCACCTCACAGTCTAGTAAGTGGAATAACTGAGTCTGGTGAAACCAGCGCCTAGACAATGCCCTGAGGTAACCCCAGGGACAGCGACGGAGAAGAATGGAAAAGAACTTCCCGAATCCCCAGCAATGTATGATCGCTCTATACTCATCATGCAAAGCCTGATACATAAAGTGGATGTTGAACTAGTTCCCTCGAGGTTGTGTAAAGCCGGGAACCTACATCAAATGCAGATCAACTTCAGAACCCATTACTCCTCATCAATAAGAAACAAGGAAGATTAAGATCTAACTTCATACCTCGTTTTCATGCAGGTAGACTGAAGGATGTCGACTCAAGTCACCCAGAAGCTCTAGGTTCGGCACTTGAATACCTGGCAAATCTCTACGGGGAACACGTGCAGCAGGAGCAATAACCTCAACCGGTACATCTTCCTCCTCGTCCTCTATGTCCGGTACTTCAACCCGGATAGGACGTATCACCGCCTCCACCAAACGACGAGGTTTTCTAATAGAACGGGGTCGAGGTACTTGAGAAGCCCTCTTCTGTATGCCATAAGTGGTCCTATGGGAACTACTCGGCTGATCCAGATCCATAATATATGGACAACAAGTCTCCAAATCACCTCAGAAATGGTGTGGTGAATTCTTATTTGGAGCTTTTCAGGATGCATCTTATGACTACATGTATGCATGCATTATTTTAACATACATCTACAGTAGAGTTTAAAATGCATGACTACCCAATGCCTACGTTTTGGAAAATGTTTGCCATAGCCCCCTTTGTAAATGGGACTATCCATATGCACATAGGCATGACTAGGTGGCCATTCAGTAGCACACCTGCCCACAGTCATATACATCCTACATGTATTTAATACATTACAGTACAAAATCCATAAGTGTAGTCCAAATAATGAATTCACAATGATGATTTTTGGGATAGACTATCAAAAATGGAGTTTTATATGAAAAACATGAAAATTGAGAAATTAAAATAGTTTTAGTTGTTGTTAAATTGTGATAAGTGGTTGAATGTGTTAGCAATCATGTTTATGGTAATTGTATATTAATTTTTCATGTTGTTATCATCGTTTGATGGGTGAATTTCGTGTTATTTGGGCTAAAAACGACTATTGTTCCTTTTGCCTTAGTCTTTGCGTCAATGTCGAACGTGATAGAAGCGTTGCAGCGGTGCAAAACAAAAAGCAGCCTTGCAATGCTTATTTAGTTCCAAGCCTATGTTTTGCATTTGCACCACACCTGAATTTGTGTGATGAGGTGTGCTTGTTGCAGGGTGAGACACAATGGACTTATATTAGTATTGTAAGCATGTTATTGATGTTGAGGCATGATATAAACCATAATAGCAGATTGTCATGCGTTGTAACGACCGAGAAATTTGGATTTTATTGTAAAATAATTTTATTGAATTAAATAATAAATAAAATTATATTCTATGTGTTATAAAGATGGTTGTCATTATATAACCTAATGATGTTGGAATGTCGTAGTATTTGAGCTACGTGAGGGAATTATAGTGTTTAAATTTTTGAGACGAAAATAAAAGTTTTCCGAGAAATTTTCATAAAAACACTATTCATCGGTATTTGCTCGGGAATTATTTTTGAATTTATGAGAAATACATAATGATAGAATGTCAAGGTAAGATAGATTATGTAATAAAAATCTAAGTATGGAAAACGAAATATTTCGCTTGCGGACTTAAAGTGAGGATGTTAAGGAAAGTGATTTATTAATAAGTTAAGTAATGATCGTATGATACATGAGTATTGTACGAGGTAATGAAAACGAGTATGATACGAAGTATGATACGAGTTTGTATGAATGATGGTATATCATATATAACGAAGTCGTATATGAACTAGAATACGAGAATGATAAGTTAACAATACGTTTTATGTATTAAGCAATAGTATTGGACTTGTACGATTTATTAGGAATTGTTACAAGCCCAAGTGAATAAATGGTAAGTCTTAAATGTTAATTAATGAAGAAGTTAGTGTTTATTAATGCATGCCCAAAAGCTAAGTTAATCTAAGCCCAAGCTAGGATCCATGATTTGTAATGACCCATGGGGCAAACCATGTTGTTATGGTTAATCTTGGTAATCAAGTATTTTGTGTGATGACCAAGACTTAAGAGTAATGGCCAAGAAAAAGATAAGAGTTGTGATTAACAAGTTATGAATAGTAAGGAGGTGGCTTAAGGAGGTGGGATTGTGTTTTGACTAAACTACCTTAGCTTTGGAAATTCTATAAATAGAAGGAGATTGCTAGCCATTTGTTACTTGTTCAAATAATCTAGTAACTTACAAAGTGCTTAAGTGTTAGAGAGAATAAGCAAGAATAAGCTACTTCCATTTGTGAGAAGAAGAAGAAGACTTATTCACAAGAACTTCAAAAGGGTAAGACTTCTTTTCCAATTATCTTCTATCTCTACCATGATAGGTTGATAAGAAAAGTATGGATTAAGGAACATGGATGCTAAGAAGCAAGAAGAATGAGTAATCAATGAACTTAAGCCGTACAAGTAGGAAATAAGTCATTTACACTTGTATAAGTTATGAACTTATTAAGAAGTTATCTGACCTTAATATGAGTTTATCTTAAGAAGTAGTATGAAAGTGAAGAACTTCTATGAATATGTATCATGTATACATAAATGATATTATATGTTGAGAACATATAAGTATGGTGATTAAAAAGACCTTAACTTTCATCAGTTATGAACAATAAAGCTATAAGTAGTTTATACTTTAACAAGTTATAATCTCATGGTAGAATAAGTCAAAATCCAACAAGAAAATAAGTTGATGTAATAAGTATGTTGAGATGTTCATATGATGAATTGAATTCATTACTTCTGAATTCATTTGAAGTAATGAACAAATCATAAGTAATGAAGATTTTTCGGAAATTGCACAATTAGACGATAAACGTCGAATTCGTGAAATTCTCGGAATAGAAGTCAAATTTTGTGTTTGAACTCAGAAACGTTGGTTTTCGATGGAGATAAGTCATATTTGGCATTTTAGAGTTGCAGACTCGAAAATGATCAAATTCCGACTTAGAACGAAAAAATGAGCATTGAACATTCAATAACGTTTATCGTTTTCGTTAAAAATGAACTAATAGGTGAATTTTTAGCAAATGAAGTTAAATAGATAAAATTCTTGCATGAACACGTAGAGTATGTAATTTGTTAGCCGTAGGGTTTTGAAAGAGCCAATTCGGACTTATAACGATGAAGTTATGAGCCCGGGAAATTCGCAAAGTTGAAAAACTGTCCAAACTATCTGGTGCACAGAGCTGGCGATGCGGCACCATCCCTAGGCCAATTTGTCACGCCGTAGCAGAAGACTAAAACCAAGCATATTTGAAAGTGGAATTGTGTACGCAGCACTCACTTCATCAGGACTTCATGGCCATGGCAGCAAGTCACAGGGCACACATATCGTTTTATTAACTTCATAATGGCAACTTAAGGAGTACAAGATGGCGCCGCAAGATGATGAATGTATAAGTAAGACATCTCTGTATGTCATAAAGCCTTAGAACGGTAATGAAACTGGTCACATCAACTTAGGCTAAAATTACATGACTAATTAGTGTATGTGTTGTTTTTCCTATGTGCTACATATGAACTAGAATGAGCGATTCGGCGGCGAAGTCATGGTCGTAAGTAAATGAGAAAGTTTCCTAACTTCATTCATATTCTAAATGAATGCTAGTTTCTTAAACTTCTCAGATGTTGAACATGAGAAGTTCTGGTTATGTGTGAATGTGTGATATTTGTACAAGGTGGTAGAACGTATGAGGCCTTGTGCCATAATTTGAACACTTCGGTGTTTCTGTGATATTAACTGTTATATGGTTAAGCTGTTCAATATGAAAATGTTCTATTTATGCATGAACCGTTATTGTTAAGTCTGTGCTAATGGTTCTAGCCAGACAAGATGTGTACAAAAAAGGTAGAAAAAGGGAAGTAGTTCAAAGTGAATATGATTAATGTTTTAAAATGATAGGAATCAAAATTATTCCTATTATTCAAGCTACTTCATAATCTTTGTTCGGTTATTGAAGTTCTAAAAGAATGTTTGAATTCTTGAATTATTTCTTTAATTGTTATGACTTGCTTGGAAATTGAATGCTCACACTTGCTTTAAATGAAAAACATTTTCAGCATACAAGTAGAAGAAAATAAGGATCCCATAAAGATCAAGTTGATCAGTATCTAGAAGAAGTGCCACTCATTAGATGAATAAGTGTGAAGATCAGGTGAAGACTTGTAATATAAAATGATGTAAGTGAACTATAGAATAGTTTAATGAACGGTTAGGTATCCTTTGTGGCGGATAAAAGTCAATCATATAAGATGTAAAGAATAATGTAATTATCATTATTTGTAATAAAAGAGATTATACAGTTTTAGAACATTGGAATTTAGAATGTATGTTGATATATTTTAGTATATAATGATGTATGTTGGGATGAATGATGTACTCGTGACATACGGAATTCGGGTGTGAAGATAGACCGGATTTCGGGGCATTACAAGTTAGTATCAGAGCTGTTAGGTTATAAATCTTTGGTAAGAGTACCTAAGACTATAATCGTAGAGAGAAGGATAAGAAGATCACCACGTGATCATAGTAATTCGTAGTAATAGATGAGTTGTTAAACGATGAATGATTTATATCCAATGCTATGAATAAATCGTACTACAAAATAGTACGGGATGAAGAACTCAGATTAAGTTGATAAGGATAACATACGAATTAAAGAAAATTCATATTAAGTAAAGAGAAATTTAGAAGTTGTAAAATTTCAATTGAGGACTTGTGACACCCCCAAATCCAGGTTACCTGACCCCCGAATTTGGTGTTCACGATCCACAATATAATACCATCTAACTACCCATTTTAATATAAATAGGAATACATAACTCATTAACATAGATTGTTAATACATAAGTCTCAAGTCTACTAACCTTAACATTACAGACATACCCCTTTAGATATATACAAATGGTTTACAATACGACATAGTTATAATAATGATATTTTTCATCTTAACTAATTCATAACTATTCCTTTTCCTTTGTTCTTCTTTGCATGACCTTCTGCAACTTCGTCCCCAGCTGAGAAGTTTTATTTATAGCAAGGGTGAGCAACAAGTTTGCTCCGCAAGTTAAGAGATACAATAAAGATATAGAAATCAATATCAAACCTTCTCACATTTTACAAAATAATAATTCGATAATGAAAAAGTGCAACGCTTTCAAGGTTTTCTATGATATTCAAATGAATAATCAAGAATTAATTCTACGAAATAGCAAAGTGGAATGTTTTCCAGATTTATGCTGAGTGATCCATTGGATCTTGAACTTCTCTTCTCGAGTAACTATCAAAGTTAAACTTTGATATACCCAAGTGTATCAGATAACCATAAAGATTAAATCATACCCCTCTGCAAGTATATAAAGTGATCAGCTTTAGTATACCCTATATTAAGCATAATACTTAATCGCGTGCAAAGGTCGAATACTCGACCGATAAAATATTCCCTTTATATAAAAGGTTGTTCTTCTCAGTCTTAGAGTCAAGATTTTGATTTTACAATGAAATACTGTGATTTCAAATTCTATTTACTTCTCGATCTAGCCGAAATAATTGGCATCGATCTGTCAATAATAATTGAATTCTCTTCTCGAACCTATCAAGTTCTAACAAATGTTAAATCTAACGAATAATTGGCTAAGACATTTCTCAACATAATTTGACAATAAATGAGAATTATACGTATTGTCAATTCTAGCTTCTACGGATATGTATATCCAACAATGCTTATTCTATGAATGTATATATATTCCAAATCAAGTAATTCAATTTGAATTATTAAGCATGCACTAACCAGCGAATAATCAACAATAAATCCTAGGCGGCATTCTAATTAGCAATAATTAACCACCGATAATAATTAAACAATATTAACTCAAGGTTGAGTTAGGGAACTTGCCTCTTCCAATTGACATGCCTACACAATAAACTTATATGCGTTCGTAAGACCTATAACCAATAATATCGGTCTCACAATTAGCACAATAATTTATAACACATAACACTGTAATTCATAGTCAAACTTCTCTTAGGCACATTACCATATAGCCACATCAGTGTTTATAACCTAGATAAACACTTATCAAGTCTAACTATTTCGGTCTGGTTGGACTTCGGTCCATTCTCGGTGATCTGGTCACCCTATCTGACACTTAACACAGCTATTGTCAATTAAACTTAGTCTCTAAGCTTCAATATTATTTTAGACAAGGTAAATATCATTTATAATATTTTTCGAAAGATTTTAATAATTTATAAGTAATTATTATAATTTATAATAATTTTTCAAACATCAAAATCATTTTTAAATGATTTAATTATCAAATTATCTCATCATTATTTATTTAATAATATAAAAATATTAATAACATACTTGTCAAAATATTAAAGTTATTTTTAATAACTTAAAATATTTTTAAATCATCAATATTCTACTTAAATGATTTTTAAAGTAATTAAAATCATTTTTAAATCATCACCATTAATAATCAAATATTAATGAAATTATCATCAAAATATTAAAAGTCATTAATAATAACTTAAAATATTTTAAATCATTTTTCTCATTTTTAAACGATTTTTAAATCAATAAAATCATTTTTAATGCATTTATTTAATATAATAATTAAATAAATCGAATATCATTAATATTAATTTATTAATGAAAATTCTCTAAAAAAATATTAAAAGATACATTTTATAATTCAAAATATTTTCTAACACTTTATTCTTATTTAAAATAATTTTTAATAATATTAAATCATTTTTCTCTAATTTATTTAATATAATAATTAAATAAATTAAATATTCAAATAATTATAAATATTAATGAAAAATATCTCAAATAGTCAAAAATTATTTTTTATAATTTAAAATAATTTTTAAAACCATTTTTGGTAATTTTTATAATTTATTTGTATTTTTTAATTATTTTCTAAAAATATCAGAAATTAGTAAATAATAAAACCGTCGCTACCTTTAGCGACACTTGACTGTTGTCTTAGGTGTTCTTGGCTCAAGAACATTGACAATCTCAGTGTTCGAGGGGCAAGGTTTGACCGACTTTTAATATCAGACAAAATGGTTTCTAGGATAACTTAAAGTTCCAAATCGTAGTACAAATATAATACTCATATCAATCAACACTTTGGTCATAACACCACATTACATAACGATCTGGGCTTTCAAAGAAGCTGTCAGACCAAATCTGGGTTTCTCCAAAAATCCAGAAACTCAACCTCTCGCTTTCAAGCTCATTTTTATATACGATCTGGTCATGTTTCTTATGATATTAAGGTTCAAACATGTAGCCCCATGTGTCAAGGTACATTTACATCACAACAGATCAGTTAAACAACATCTAAAACTCCAGATCAATCTCGGCCAAACGTTGTCAGAAGGCTTGTTCAAAACTTTATGGAAATTCCCAAAAATACAAAAACAGAGTGAGTGGCCTACTTTGACCACTTCATATGTTCAATCCATTGATGTTTTAAGAGATCTAAGTACCCAGATCTATAGTCCATCATACAAACTACAACATGAATACAACACATCATAACAAAATGAACACGACTGACATATCTACTCGCTACAAAACTTGTCAGACTCGATTTTGAACATTCTGGGTTTTCCCAGAATTCATCTGGTCAACCTCGGTCAACGATGTTTGACCTTAAATAACTTCAATTCCAAACATCAAATGGTTATACTACCACTTGCAGATGAAAGCTAACATAGCAAACTATAGATCCAAACTATAAAACAACAAGAATCATAAATACACCATGATCTAGAGCAACTGACATTTATTGTCAGAACACAGAAATTGCTTAACAACAGTTTTTTTGAAAAACTCAACTTTTACCCACTTTGATGCTATAGATCCATCATAGATCAACATAGATCAACTAAAAACACCATATAACACAAATATAAACACTTAAACATAAATTTTTCTTAGCAACAAAGATCAAAAATCAATTTGGGTTTATACCTTCTAGCTCTCCAATCCTTGATCTATACTCTCCAATCTGTTATTGGTTGATCTAGGGGCTATATTTAGGACTGGTCTACCTTAGAATTTCGGAGGTATGAGAGAGAATAAGAGTTGGTGAGAGCAAAGTTGAAAATGAGCAAGTTTTATGAACTTTCTCTCTCTAGATCTTATATCCTTTAGATCGATGCAATGTATACAAGCATGCTAGCTGTCTATTTGGATAAGGTTGAAGCTTATTTCTAGCACATGGGATAATCTTAAGTGATGACTCACTAGATCTTGCAAATCTTCTAACTAAATATCTAAGTAAAGGGGTATTTTTGACTTTGTACATGAAATTTTAATGGTAAACAAGGAATTTACCAAACCCTTAGGGTTTGACCCTAAGGCTCTAACCCTAAAGTTTTACAACTTTAGCTTCTAGGATTTTCTAAATTAGGATCTTTAAAATAGAAAATTAAGATGTTCAAAAATATAATTAGTGTTCCCTAATTACATTAAAGGTAACTAATCACATTAAAGTATACTAATCACTTTAGAGCTTACTAATTAGGATTAGGGTTTCCTAATTTAGGTTTAGGATTTCCAAATTAAAAATTAGGGTTTCCAGGCTTTCGATTATGGTTCCTAACTACGTGTAAGGGTTTCAAATCTTGAGATTAGAGTTTCCAATCCCTTATTAGGGTTTACAAATATGGTACCCTACCCGATCAATCATTCATCATCATTCTATACAGTACAAACACGTACGCATCAGTATAATTATTTTAATTATATTTTCAATCGAATCCCTATCCGGACTCAGGGTTATGGTTTCTATTCTCCGTTAAGCACAACTCTACTCTAATTTCTCAGTCAATACACAAATTGACTACTTCTCGATACTCGTATCACGGATACACAGTACATTATTAACAGTCAATGTCAATATTAAATAATAAAAAAAAATTAATTCGTGAAATTTGGATTATTCGAAATCCTGGGTTATCACATGACTCATGTGATAGCTGAGTTGTATGAACCTTTGTTATGGGCAGAGATTTGTGCTTGGTGTAACAACTGCTTAGCTTATTGCAGTGATAATCATTGGAATTGGTTACGCTATCAAGATGTATATGACGAGAAGGTGAATCTTTTCTCATGTATATACTTGATAGGTAGAGAACAATAAGGTAGGTGCGAGTTCTTGAAAGTCATACTTATGGTACGTTCGTGACTTATAATGATATGGTATATTTTTTAACTTCTCAGTGAATGGACGCCTATGGTCTGTCTGGGATAGTTCTTAAACTCATATTATTGTGGAAAGTTCCTGAACTCATAATGTGTGGTGAGTTGATGAACTGTACTAAGGTATAGTGATGTTTAGACTGAAAATGAGTTATTTTCAGTATAATTAGCCTTGAAGGTGCTAGAGAAGATTAAGTATTGTCAAAAGTAAGACAATGAAGGAAGATGGAGAATAGGATGTTCCAAGTCATCTAGCTATGCTAGATTTTGAATTTTATTGAAATCGTGCTTATGTGTGCGTTTGAGAAAGGAAAGAATTGGTTCAACTTTTGGAACCAATGGATTTTAAAAGAACTATTCTTGGTATGTCTATGCTAATTGTTTCGGCTAGACAAAAATTGATTTTAAATATAAAATGAATTTTATATCATCCATGCATTTAATGCAAGGATAGTAAAATGATGGACTTATTAATGCAATTGAACCTAGTGTTGTATGTTATCCTAGGATCAACAACCCGCTATGGTATGATGTATAATGATGAACTCACAAACTGACTCTCAACGTGTACAATAGTGTGTGCTAATATGAGAAGAAGGCTTTATAGAATATAAGAAGGCTTACAGTGGGCTGCCAAAGTAGACTTCTATGACTTTAAATGGATAAACACTCGACCCATGGGATAAAAAGATAGCTATATGTGAGCTAACTCTTTGTTTAGAAGTGAGGAAACTCTCAAAAGATGTGTATGCAGAGTAAAATGGACAGGGCTTCCTCACCTTTTGCCCTCCCTCTTCTTCTCAAATAGTGAATTCCCAAGGCTTGTATATATATAGATGGATGGCAGTAGGTATTCTTTAGCCATGATTGTAGCTTGTACTGAGTAAATCAATGCATCCGAGCCTCATGGTCCGTCGTCTCGTAGTATGTGCATTCATGCACTATAATGTCCCCTTGAACTTGCAGAACTTCAATCCAAGCATCCGAACGAGGTATATCTAACCTTCTTCGGACCGCTTGTGTCGAGAGTTATGCAATGACATGGATTAAAGGTTATACGGAGTTAAGAAGAGGGGTCTATGCCCATGGTCTTCATGCTTCAAATTCTATCCAAAGTACTAACATGTGTAATAGTCACCCGGGATTGTCAATCCTTAGCTCTTGTGGGACATTGTTGGATGTATGTATGTATGAAGTGTTGAGACGACGTGCCATTGTCGAAGGAACAAGATGATGTTTGACTCCTCGCCGGGGTTATCGCCGGTTTGAGTTGAAAGTAGACATTGCTCAGGGTTACAGATGAGATTGGACTACTTGTTGGTATGCCGTGATATCATCTTGTTAAGATGGTAAGATGACATTGTGACTCCTCACTGGGGTTATCGCCGGTTTAAGCGAAGCGAGCGTTGCTCGAGGTTACATCCGAGATTGATTGCTTTGCTTGTTTGTATGTATCACTGTCATCTGTGGATGTTCCTGTCTGCCCGTTGTCAACTCTGGGTTTGAGGTGTGTATGCCTCGACAGAATGTCTGAGGTTGAAGCTGATTGTATAAGTTTAAAACAAGCATTTCCAGGGTTATCGCCGGAACTGCAATGGCTTCTCTTGGAGCTATCACCAAGTATGGGGTTGCTACTCCCAGTGTACCTTTGGGACTAGAACTGAGCATCGCGGTGTTATCGCCGAGACATAAATGTCTTCTCTGGTGTTGTTGTCGGTCTTTTGATCTACATATCTCAGGGTTATTTCTGAGATTGGAAATGACATTCCCGCTGTGTGTTCCGGGTTTGAGATGATGTTCCCAGTTTGTGTTCCGGGTTGGAACTGAACTTCTGGTAGTATCCAGAATGGATGTAAACTGTCTTTCAGGGTTATCTCCAAAAGATGAATCTATCCTCCTGCAATGTTAGTAATAGGAGTGCAAAAAATTTTGAGTGTCTACATACCTTGTATGTAGATGAATACCAATGAGTGAGATGTGGATCCAGAGTTTGGCTCGTGAAAATCAGGATTCCAGGCTATTCCGCTCAATCGCGTAGCGTTTTTATTCCCGATTTGGCCTTTTAAGCTTGTGAAACCTCCTTTACAACTCGAACTGGACCGAGTCGGAGGTATGGACCCCATGTAAGGGTGCCTCAGGTGTATCTGCAGTAGCTGCAGGTGGACCTGTAGCCAATTGTGGCTATGTAAAGCTTGCAGATTGCTTTCATAAGTTATTTTCAAATTCTGTGGGAAGGAAATAAAGAGAGCTCTTCTTGAACTCCTCTTGAGTTAAGGCGATTTTTACGCACATTGTGCCACCGTACAAGCGTTCTTCACTGTCCTGGTAAAATATGTATGTATTCTTATCCAGTTTCTATCCGTTGAAAAATGACTTATCACATGAATTGCATTTAGACACATAGTAGTGAATATTCATGCTGATATGACTTTATAAAAAATGATCAACATAGTAAATGTTAGTATTAAACCATGCTGAAAATAATGATGTGAAAAAATTTAACTTTTGAAACAGTCAAATTAGTACCTTTTACTATCATTTCTTATCCTATTCAAGGACAAATTCGTAAAGGTAGAAAAAGAAAAATAATCCTGGTAATCAGACTACACTTATGGATTTTTTACTGTGATGTATTAATGCATGTAGGATGTATATGACTATGAGCATGTGTTCTACTGAATGGCCACCTAGTCATCCCTACTAAAGGAGACTATGGCAAAAATTTTCCAAAACGTAGGCATTGGGTAATCCTGCATTTTTAACTCTACTATATATGTATGTTAAAATAATGCATGCATGCATGTAATCATAAGATGCATTTTGAAAAGCTCATGGTGAGAATTTACCACACACTTTTTAGGTGATTTGGAGACTTGTTGTCCAGATATTATGGATCCGAATTAGCCGAGTAGATCCCGCAGGACCACTTCTGGTGTACGGAGGAGGGCTTCTGAAATACCTTGACCCCGTTCTATTATAGAACCTCGTCGTTTGGTGGAGGCGCTGATACATCCTATCCGGGTTAAAGTGCCGGATGTAGAGGACGAGGAGGAGGATGTACCAGTTAAGGTTCCTGCTCTTGCTACACATATTCCCCATAGGGATTTGCCAGGTATTCAAGTAGTGAACCCAGAGCTTCTGGGTGACTTGATTCGACATCCTTCAGTCTACCTGCACGCAAACGAGGTATGAAGTTAGATCTTAATCTTCCTTATTTCCTATTGATGAGGAACAAAGGGTTCTGATGTTGATCTGCATTTGATGTAGGGTCCCGGCTTTACACAGCCTCGAGAGAACTTGTTCAATATCCACTCTATGATGACTATAGAGCAATTGTACATAGCTGGGGATTCGGGATGTTCTTTTCTATTCTTCCCCGTCGTTGTCCCTAGGGCTACCTTAGGGTATTGTTTGAGCGCTGGTTTCACCAGACTCAGTCACTCCATTTGCTGGATTGTGAGGTGATGATGACGCCGATGGATTAGCTATTTATCATAGGTATGGAGTTTGGAGGGGATCCAATGCCTTGTACGACGGATATCACCCCTACTTCCATTAAATCCTTGTTAGGAGTTCCAGAAGAGGCGCTCAAGGGTAGGATTGTACGTACAGGTCCTTTGAGCATAGATGCTATGAGTGGGCTGTTGAGTGAGCCCATACCCGATGATGTGAGAGTCAGGGATCGCATTCTTTAACGATTGTTCCTGATGATCATTAGGGGTTACTTCATAGCAGATAACTCTTCTACGGTGTCCTTCGCTTTGATCAGCACCACTCGACACGTGGACCATATAGGAGATTATGATTGGGGTTCCTACACCTTCGACTACTTCCTCAGGGGAATGCGCATGCGATCACAGGGTTTCACCGAGGCTTGGTTAGGATTCTACCCATTTTTGCTGGTGAGTATTTCTCTTGTCTTTTCCCATATACAGGTTAAGAGTGTTGACTGACAGCAGATGTTGCCTTTGTGTTGGCAGTTTTGGGCCTATGAGAGGCTTCCATGTTTGTGTCCTATGAGCGTGCTAGGTTTAGACACCTATCCACGAGGACAGAGATGACATCATTCTATATTAGCGGAGGTCCATGTTACTGAGGGTTTCACTCATTGTCGCCTATAACTGGAGTTGTTGACAACGGATGTCATCACATGAGTTCCCTATGTTGGGGAGCACTTGAGTGTTGGATTTTAGGATGGGTACTCGACTGGAGTTTAGTACGTTATTTCCACCCGTAGGATTCCTCTCTTCACAGATGGAGGATGTGAGATCTACTTAGGAGACCGTGCTATCAGGAGTACTACGGGAGATATTCGCATGCCGATCTTGCCTCCTGCCAGGCGTTATTGGGCTGTTTCGCAGTCACCCATCATTAATATCCCATTGGTGGGGATTGACGATTTCACATTTTCAGAGGGTCCCTGCACTTAGTAGATGTTCCAGCATTGGTGGTTCCCTCGTAATATTGAAGCTCAGACACACGCCACTCAGTTTATGGGGGATATGGTTCCAGGATCTGTGATTATGATGGATTGGCTAGCCTATGTCTGAGACCCGACTCATTTGACACAGATTGACAATTTGACTCGGCAGTTGGACCGGGTACATTTATTTATCTGGCACTTGGGTAGAGATCCTTCAGAGGCAGATACTTTTAATCCTTCCAGCTCTGGTGCTGGCCCCTAAGGTGACCCATATGGCTTTGCCAGTGCAGATCCTCCCTTGTATAGGCCTAACATCCCTGTAGATAGTGATCTAGTGACTAAGGAGGAGTTACATCAGGTGGACAGGATTGACGATGTAGACATCGATACCATTGACTTCTTCTGATGTATATTATCGTTATCTCTTTTGATAGGCCTCTGTTAGAGGCTAGGTAGCTTCGCCCCATTCTCGCTATATATTTTGATAGGCCTCTGTTAGTTGTAGGGCAGTTTTGTCCCATTTCCCTGTATTTTAGTTGTACAGAGAAGTATTAGATGATGATATACTTAGGAATGTATATACAATTTTCCATTCCCTATATCATTATGCCATCTATTGTATCGTGCATGTTATTATGTTATGCATATGTATATATGTCCAGAGATATTCAGCATTGACCCCTGTATGGTCTTATGATAAGGCCCGTACAAATGTCTTCTTCGACAGTTAGCCGTATTGATCATACCCCACCATTTTTTGTGGCATCGGGTATACGATCGTGGTATAATAGCATGTCACCATTAGATATGGTGACTATAAATCATTTGTTGCAGCATACTATGACTTTGTTAATGTTTCAGGTTCTTACAGGATTCATAGAGGGTATGCTATAGCATTGGGTATCGGGGAGACATGTTTTCTGATTCGAGACCCAGGAGTTGACTCTTACTCTAGAGGAGTATACACAGTTGACGATGCTACTGTTGGATAGACCTTGCGTGCATATGGCGATCGGGACATGAGTAGGTAGTTCATGAACCTCACCGGATTGAGGCGTAGGGTGGTACAAGATGAGATCACATCTGGCCACGTTATATCCCAGCATTTTTTGTTTGATAGATTTGGCTCTGAGGATAGTTATGCACGACATTACGGGGATTTTACCACACCGGAGGATCATTGGCATTCAACCAGAGTGGATGTACTGCTATTGTGCGTATTGTCGTATGTCTACATGCAACGATACATGGATGAGTTAGACATTGTCGTCATTATGGTAGTGAGAGCTCTTAAGGAGGGTCGTACCATTGTACCGATGATTATGGCAGAGACTCTGAGGTCGGCCACATATTGCTGAACTTATCCAACAGGAGTGTTTACAGGCAGCTCGGTCATGCTATACGTGTGGTTTATGTCACACTTTAGACCGATTGGCACATTCAGATGACATGGGTATTGTTTCACCCATGATATAGCCATGTCGTCCTTTCAAATTTCGACTGCGAAGTGTACTGACATCGCATCTTGGTCGACTTTCTGGCGAGGATTGGAGATCTGTGGCGCCCCAAATCCAGGTACTTGAAACCCGAACTCGGTGCTTCACGATACCATTTCTATAAGCTGAATAATGCAATAATAATATTACATTCAAACCATAATTTACATACATCAAAGTTTACTTCCCAGGTACGAGACCTTCAAATACATTCCTTACAATACTTGAATAGATACCAATACTAACTATAACCATTAAATCATAATACAAACTCATTCGAACAGCTTTCCTTTCCCCTTGTTCGTGCCTGAGCCTTCAGGTTGCTCATACATAACTGAAAACATTTAATTTAAGCAAGGATGAACATTTGAGTGCCCAGCAAGTAATATCAATTATATATATAAGCTGAAAGGATATAAGTATTCTCTTTACATAACACTTCTACAACGAATCGAAAGTTGTGAAGTAATCTATACTTATAAAAAATTCACATAACAACTATCTTTCAAATTCTTTAAATTTGGCTCTGGCTCTACCCATGAATAGGGTTTAAGAAACATACTATGAACATTCTTTTCATTTTTGAAAAGGTTTAGCAGAAATCCATCCGCAAACCGTCATAACTTACGAGCACGTAGGGTGATCAGCCCCGTTGTACCCTGTATTGATCAATACTACATAACCTGAACAAAATTCATTACTCACTCTATCTGCCTTGGGCGCAAAAATTTTCCCATATAGGGATGTTCATACATGTCTGGTTCTAAACCCGAAGGTTTTTAATCTTGGTCAATAATAATATGTAATTCAACATATATATATATATATGGGTAATTGACAAAGGTGTATCAACATGTGAATAAATGTCATGATTATCCAAGTGGGGACACTTGTATAACCATTTAGAAATTAACGAACAGAATATATATCTGAGCTAACATATTGATAATCAAAGCGTACATAATCTGTACAGGAATAGAAAAGAATTCTAAAACTTCTTACTCATGTCCATTGCAAAAAGGAAATGCAAAGGTAAGATACTTGCCTGATTTACTGATTACAAATCTCAATTTAGATTCTATCTCTTTATCACAACCTATCAATAATTAGATCATTCGTTCGATTAGAACAATATATCATAACACATAGTATTGTCTATTACAGTCAGCACACGGTCTAATCACATCATCACATACATCTAACAGTCATTACGTCCTAAACAATCATAAACAGCGATTCAAATATCTAAGTTGAGGGTCAATTTCGACAATTGTCGATTGTCTGACATGACTTTATCGCAAGTAAATCTTGAGTCTAAGACTCTTATTTTGTACCTCAACATCTGTAAATATCAGTCATTTTAATTTTAAATGACTTAAAATAATTTTAAAACATTTATTAAAATTTATCATGCAGTTTCAAACATCGGAATCATAATTAAATGATTTAAACATCAAACAATACTATTATTAATAATATTGTATTATTTATCCAAATATTAAAAGTCATTAATTATAACTTATGATATTTTTAAATCCTTAATATCTTTTTTAAATGATTTTTAAATAAATAAAACCATTTTTAACTATTTATTTAATATAAATATTAAATAAACTAAATATCGTAAATCATTAACTAAATATCATTAATATATAATTATTAATGAAATTATCTTCTAAATATTGAAAGTTATATTTTATAACTTAAAATATCTTTAAACACTTTATTTTTATTTAAAATGATTTTTAAAATATTAAAATCATTTTTAAACTAATTATTTAATATAATCAATAAGTAACTTTAATATCATTAATATATAATTAATTAATGAAATTCATCACAAAATATTAAAAGTATTTGAAAATAACTTAAAATATTTTCTTATACCATAATATAATTTTTCATGATTTTCATGAATTAAAACTATTTTAAATCATTTATTTATTATTATAATTAAAAAAATAAATACCTTTTATATTCCAAAAATATTAAATATTTATGAAATATACTCAAAATAATTAAAAACTATTTTTCGGACTTTAAAATAATTATTAGGAATTTATTTTGTATTTTTAATAATTTAAAACTAATTTTTCTAATTTTTAAATCATTTTCGGAAATTACAGAAAATAAAAAGAAATTAAAACCGTCGCTAAAGCCTTTAGCGACAGGCAACCATCGCCTTAGGTGTTCTTGAGCCTCAAGAACACTGACAAGACAGTTTCAAGGTGCCTAGTTTGACCATGAATAACTCTTTGATCGTAACGTTTCTGGGCAAGCTATAACTTGGACCTTATAGTGCTCATGTAATACTACAATTACCAACAAACATCATGGCTAAAAAACATCAAATCTATGACTTATTAGCCATCAAAAAGTCTGACAAGGCTGTTCTTCAACTGAAGAACAGTCGAGGTGCTTACTTTGGATCCTTATAACTTGTAATATGTGTATTGTTTGTGTGATCTATAAGTTTCAGGTTGTAGACGACATGTAGGAATACAGATCTATCACTTAACACTATCATAACAACAAGAAATAAAGCAACTAAAGTATGGTCAAACCTTGTCAGAAAAATCAACACTTTGAAAATTGCAGTCATTTTGAGAATTTTTCGAGGTCAATGCCATCAACCCACTTTGACCTTAAATAACTTTTGATCCACAACAGATATGGACGTTATTCATTTTGGAGATTAAAGACTACATAACAAGCTACACATAACAACTTAAAAACAACAAAATCATGATCGATCAAAGATCTATAAGCTCTGACATTTGACGAAAAATCACAGAAATGAAATTTTCCAGATTTCTTAAATCTTCAAATTCGTGTACTTTGATGTTATGGGTCTTTGATTTATCAACCCATATCATCAATTAACATCCTATTACACAACTTTAAACAATCAATTACAACAACTAACATAGAATCAAATGATTTCTAAGTTTAGGATTTTATACCTTTTATACTTCAAAAATTCTTGATTCTTGCTTCTGATTTGTTATGGGTGATGGTTGGGCTTTGTTTAGGGACTGATACACTACAATAATTCGTAGCTAAGAGCTTGAGAGAGTATAGCTAGAAGCTTTGGAAAATTTTAGTGTGCATTATGCTTAATTCTCTCTTTAATTTATAATGGATTGAATCAATCATGTAGGAGCTTGATAATTGGAGGTGTAATAGCATAATAACATGAGTGACTTCTAGAAGCAATTGATTAGCTAGCATAATTGAAGATTCTTATCAACAATGCTACTAATAATGCACTAAAAAGATAAAAAGGGCATTTTGGTAATTTCACTTTTGATTTCAAGGGCAATCTTGTACAAAGCAATTAAATGTAATAATTAACCATTAGATTATAATTCTTACAATTTACTAATTAATTTCTATCCTTTGGTAAATTGAAACACTTATATAATAACATCGAAATTAAACTCGGTAATTTAAAATTGGGGTTTCTATAGAAAAATTAGGGTTTTAAAATTTGGGTTTCTTAACGTCATCAATTAGGGTTTCTAATTGACCATTAGGGTTTTCTAATTATCTGTTTGTGTTCTAACACAGTCATTACGATTTCTAACTTCAACCGATTAAGGTTATAATAATTAGGGTTTGTCCTAATTATCGCCGTAAAATAGTAATTAGGGTTTATCCTAATTACCGACATTCTATACACGAAGAAACTTCATATAACATGATACCACTACTCGGTCATATCTCATAATTGAGTTTAATAATTAGGGTTTCACAGCACAATACTATGCTATGACCTAATTCAATCCGTCATTCTTTCAACTTTATCTGTCCGCACATACACAGTACATATTTATGGTACTGTAAAATCATTATATAAATAATATAATATTATTATTCTCATCTCTTGATTACAATCCCAATTCAGGGTTTGGATTCCATATCTGACTTATCCTTCGTATACAGTATCAATAATCAAGTTAAAATAATTAACTTAAATATTCTGAACAATTCATATAATAAAATATTTATTATATAATTCTAATTGTCACTTCATATATTATTTCCAATCATGTTGTCAAGGAAAATAATTAATAAAAACATTTCGGCTTACAGAAATTAATTACCATAACAATATAATTTGTGGTAATTAATAATTCCAAAATTATTTCTAATTTTCCAAGGAATAAATATATTCGCATTTATCGTTCACGTTACTAGACACTTATTCTTGTCATTAAATAAATAAATAAATAAAAAAATTATACATAAAAATTTCTTATTTATTTTTTATATAGAAAATCTAAGTTATTACATTCACCTCCTTATAAGGATTAGTCCCCGGAATCACCGCTTTAAAAACTCATATGCGAGAAGGTACATAGCATATAATCATTGCACATAGACGTCGATCATACTTGATCGAATCGATCCTTAACTATTCTTCATAACACTTGTCTATTCGATTAAGCGTAAATTTGATTTCTAAAAGAACTCAAATTCCTCCTCAAAATTTCTTTAAATAAAGTAATCTACTATATGTATATGCGCAGGAATATCATATAAGATATATAAGTTATTCAAATAGCTTTTTGGAGTTACGCTTTCCAATTGCCATCGTATCCCGGACCGTCATGTTGTAGACCCTGAGTTCTTATCGTTAAGTCTTGGGTACTTGGTAAAGAAGTGTGGTCCTGTTGTTGTTAAAGAACCACCGCCCATTCCCTCTTTGGATGAGTTCCTCACCTTATGCTCAGTCGATCCGCATATGAAGCATCCACTGATCATCCTTGAGTTGGGCCAGTTGGGAGAGATATGACCCTCTTGCCCGCACTTATAGCACACAAACTTACCCTTCAGACACTCGCCAGAGTGATTCTTTCCGCAGTTCTTGCACTGCACTACCTGCTTCTTTGCACCTTCCTGTTTCACTTGCACACTCTCAGAAAAATTCCTCATTCTTTTCTCACCCCTATTCCCGCTACTACTTTCCATCTTCACTGCTCCTCCTGACTTGTTTTTGTTCTTCTTCTCCTTGTGGTAGAGGCTCATGGCCTCACTCCCCTGTTCAGCTATGATAGCCTTCTCCATGAGTGCTGCAAAAGTATTAATTTGCAGTACTGACACCTTATTGTAGAGCCAGGGTTTTAAGCCCAGCTCAAATCTCCTTGCCTTCCTAGCCTCTCAGATCCACTTGATGTGGAGCAAACCTAGCTAACTCATTAAACTTCATAAGATACTCACGCAATGATCATGTTTCTCTGTTTTAACTCCGTGAATTTCACCTCCATTCTAGATCAAGATACTAACGAGAGAGATAGTTTTTGAAAAATAAATTCTTAAACATATCCCAAGTAATCACTTCTTCTCCTGCCCGAGTCTTATTTGCCTCCCACCAAAAGTTAGCCTCCCCTTTCATCATATAAGTGGTAAAAGCGGTCTTTTGCCCCTCATCTACCCTAACAATTACGAACGCCTTTTCTATTTCGTTAACCCATGTCTGGGCTTCTATAGGGTCACCTAATCCTCTGAATTCTGGTGGTCCTACCGCTTTGAAGTCTTTGAATTTTGCTGCGATTATTCGTTTGGTTTCTGCTAATCGGTGTTCCCTCTTCGATAGCTTCGAGCTACCATGTTTGCAAAGTTTTGATCATCGATTAAAATTTGTCGTGCCTCAAAGATTAGCAGATTCTTCTACCCTTTGGTTTCGAGTTTGACGTCTTGGCGACATTATCTGGTTAAATAAAACAATAAATTATACCCTTACATTTTAAACCTTATTGCATAAGATTAATGTATTAAACTCGTTTCATTTCTCAATCTTAGATTCATATTCATTTATTGAATATGTACATAGCACATCCTGCTTTAATCAAGCTATCCCTTTGTGACTACGAAAGTCGGGATTTAAAATCTTGACCAACATAAAAGTTGAAAATAGTTCATTACTTATCACACATATTATATAACATAACCCATACTACTTATTTACCAAGCCTTTCTTCTCGGACATTCATTCGATCGATGTCCTTCCATCCCACAATTAAAACATCCACCTTTCTTATAGTCAATAATTGGAATTACTATTAAGTATTTTATTGATTCAATAAGGAGAGGTATGTCACTCACGGAATCGCATAATATAACATATCTTCTTCCCTTTCTTCTTGTCGGTCATTAATAATGTTTTCCTAAGTTGATTTATATGATGGTCTTCTATCTTTCTTTTTCCCTTACCTCTCTGGAGTCAGCATTACGATGTGTTGCTTGGGGCTCCCATCAAGCGAGTCAATTTGTAGAATTTGAGCGAAATAATTGATTTTTGGAAGTTTAAAATAATTTATAACAAAAACATTTTTTACATTTTGTTTTCCTCATTTAACTGAGTTCGATGTTGAGAGCATACGTATGAAGTCTTGGAAAAAAAAAATATAATATTATTATTTTAATAAATTTTCGCTTTGGTGTTCTAAAGAATTTCCTATAAATAGGTGCTTAGGTTATAATTGAAAATCAAGTTTTTCTCTATATTATCGAAATGCGTATTCTTGTGAGTATTTTGAGTATACTTTGAGTATTGCTTGCAATCGTTATTCCAATCAAGTACTACTTTTGAGGTAAGTGGATAATAAGGGATTTTAAGGGTTCTTCTTCGTAAAATTTTTGAATTTTGGATAAAAGTACAATTTATGATAAATGTTTAAATATTCAGTGGTTTTGGCCATGTGAAAAATAGTTATTGTTTCTAACAATGCTTACCTTGATCTTTGTCCGGATGAGAAAAAAGGAATTTAGAACTACAATTACGATTACGAGTTACACATGTGATTGTGGGCGAGGAATTGTTGATTGATGTCGCGAGGGATAAAACATTGTTGGTGGACTTTTTAACATGGAAGATAATGACTTTTATAGGACTCTTCTAATGGATCTGCAACTATGGTTGAAAAGTTTTATCATCTACTATATATTCTAAATCTCGATTTATTAGTTGAAGGCTATTGATAATTTATTTATCTTTAGTTTGAATATTAAGCAACGCCTCTATCTCCCTGACCTTTCGCACTTCCCAAAGTAGAAGCAACCTTGTTCTCCGTATTTTGCACATCGCACTCGACATTTGATGCTTGAGCGGTTTCAACTTTAGTCGAATCACTATCTGTTAAATCCAACATTTATGGGTCCGATGCAAATACGATGTTACATTTTTCCACGATAGCCACCTCGTCCGATTTGGGTTCTAGTGAGCTTCTATTTCAATTTGTTGGCCTCGATATTAGCTCTGGGGGTATGGATCCGATCCTTCTTATTCCACATATCTTTCTCACCGGACATCTACATATATAAGTTACCCCGATTAGCATATAGTATATATACACAAAGAATCAAGAGTTCTATATACGTTGTCTCTTATTTTGTTTGACAATAAATTTATTCAATTCTCATCAACGCCTATCTCTCTGCCGAAAGGCAGCTCCATCCACTCTGCATCGAATCGCACGAAGGTGATGACTAAAGCCTACTCCAAGGTATATATCATGGTGTCTTTGGCTTCTATCTCAACCTTCAACTGTCCTATTTGTATCTCCCTCTGCTCCAACCTCCTCAGAATCTCGGCTTAACTCCATCTATGCTTTCGGTGAGGCATCCTTATATTCTTTGTTCGAAACTGGAGAGTACGATTTCATGCCTCCGCTTGCTCGGCTCTAACCTTTAAGTCGTCGTTCCTAACTAATAAATCTATTATCATCTCATTGTCCATGTACTCCTCGCTAGAGTCCATCGTCTCTTGGGTCAAGGAATTACTATCTTAACTTTCGTCATCCATCCTATGACCACAATAAACGAGACAATATTAGTACCGAAATAAAATATGTTCATCAATAAAATGAAGGAATATTTTATTTAGTACCACTTGATGAATCTTCTCGACTCATCATCTATCTAACATATCCTATAATTCTTCACCAGAGTACTTCGTCTCTTGGTTCACTTAATATCTATCTTAACTTTCGTTCTCCATTCTACTAAGGTTATAACCTAGGTTTTGCATTCCTAACATTTATAACCTACAGCTTTGATACCAACCTGTGACGCCCCCAAATCCAGGTACTTGAAACCCGAACTCGGTGCTTCACGATACCATTTCTATAAGCTGAATAATGCAATAATAATATTACATTCAAACCATAATTTACATACATCAAAGTTTACTTCCTAGGTACGAGACCTTCAAATACATTCCTTACAATACTTGATTAGATACCAATACTAACTATAACCATTAACTCATAATACAAACTCATTCGAACAGCTTTCCTTTCCCCTTGTTCATGCCTGAGCCTTCAGGTTGCTCATACATAACTGAAAACATTTAATTTAAGCAAGGATGAGCATTTGAGTACCCAGCAAATAATAGCAATTATATATATAAGCTGAAAGGATATAAGTATTCTCTTTACATAACACTTCTACAACGAATCGAAAGTTGTGAAGTAATCTGTGCTGATAAAAAATTCACATAAAAACTATCTTTCAAATTCTTTAAATTTGGCTCTGGCTCTACCCATGAATAGGGTTTAAGAAACATACTATGAACATTCTTTTAATTTTCGAAAAGGTTTAGCGAAATCCATCGCAAAATGGTTATAACTTACGCAACGGAGGGTGATCACCTCATTGTACCTCAGATTGATCAATACTACATAACACGAACGAAATTCATCGCTCACTCTATCCGCTTTAGCGCAAAAATTTTCCCATATAGGGATGTTCATACATATCCGGTTCTAAACCCAAGGTTTTAATCTTGCTCAACAATAATATGTAATTCAACATATATATATATATATATATATATATATGGGTAATTGACAAAGGTGTATCAACATGTGAATAAATGCTATGATTATTCAAGTGGGGACACTTGTATAACCATTTAGAAATTAATGAGCAGTAATATATATCCGAGCTAACATGTTGATAATCAAAGCGCATATATAATGCAGACAGAATAGAAAAGAATTACGAAAACTTACTCATGTCCATTGCATAAAGGAAATGCAAAGGTGAGATACTTGCCTGATTTGCTGATTACAAATCTTAATTTAGATTCTATCTCTTTATCACAACCTATCAATAATCAGATCATTCGTTCGATTAGAACAATATATCATAACACATAGTACTGTTTATTACAGTCAGCACATGGTCTAATCACATCATCACATATATCTAACAATCATTACGTCCTAAACAATCATAAACACAGTCAAATATCTAAGTTCGGGTCAATTTCTGACAATTGTTTGCGGTAATCGGCAGCGACTTTATTTGTAAATAATTTGAGTCTAAGACTCTTATTCGTACCTCAACATCTGTAAATATCGGTCATTTTATTTTAAATGACTTAAAATAATTTTAAAATATTTATTAAAATTTATCATGCATTTTCAAACATCGGAATCATATATAAATGATTTAAACATCAAACAATACTATTATTAATAATATTGTATTATTTATCCAAATATTAAAAGTCATTAATTATAACTTAAGATATTTTAAATCCTTAATATCTTTTTTAAATGATTTTTAAATAAATAAAACTATATTTTAAACAATTTATTTAATATAAATATTAAATAAACTAAATATCACAAATCATTAACTAAATATCATTAATATATAATTATTAATGAAATTATCTTCTAAATATTTGAAAGTTATATTTTATAACTTAAAATATCTTTAAACACTTTATTTTCATTTAAAATGATTTTTAAAATATTAAAATCATTTTTAAACTAATTATTTAATATAATCAATAAATAACTTTAATATCATTAATATATAATTAATTAATGAAATTCATCACAAAATATTAAAAGTCATGGAAAATAACTTAAAATATTTTCTTATACCATAATATAATTTTTCATGAATTAAAACTATTTTTAAATCATTTATTTAATATTATAATTAAATAAATAAATACCTTTTATATTCCAAAAATATTAAATATTTATGAAATATACTCAAAATAATTAATAACTATTTTTCGAACTTTAAAATAATTATTAGGAATTTATTGTGTATTTTTAATAATTTAAAACTAATTTTTCTAATTTTTAAATCATTTTCAAAAATTACAGAAAATAAAAAGAAATTAAAACCGTCGCTAAAGCCTTTAGCGACAGACAACCGTTGCCTTAGGTGTTCTTGAGCCTCAAGAACACTGACAAGGCAGTTTCAAGGTGCCTAGTTTAACCATGAATAACTCTTTGATCTTAACGTTTCTGGGCAAGCTATAACTTGGACCTTGTAGTGCTCATGTAATACTACAATTACCAACAAATATCATGGCTAAACAACATCAAATCTATGAGTTATTAGCCATCAAAAATTCTGACAAGGCTGTTCTTCAACTGAAGAACAGTCGAGGTGCCTACTTTGGATCCTTATAACTTGTAATATGTGTATTGTTTGTGTGATCTATAAGTTTCAGGTTGTAGACGACATGCAGGACTACAGATCTATCACTTAACACTATCATAACAACAAGAAATAAAGCAGCTAAAGTATGGTCAAACCTTGTCAGAAAAATCAACACTTAGAAAATTCTGGGCTGCCCAGAAATTTTCCGGTCAATGCCGGTCAACCCATTTTGACCTTAAATAACTTTTGATCCACAACAGATACGGACCTTATTCGTTTTGGAGATTAAAGACTACATAACAAGCTATACATAACAACTTAAAAACAACAAAATCATGATCGATCAAAGATCTATAAGCTCTGACATTTGACGAAAAATCACAGAAATAAAATTTTCCAGATTTCTTAATTCTTCAAATTCGTGTACTTTGATGTTATGGGTCTTTGATTTATCAACCCATATCATCAATTAACATCCTATTACACAACTTTAAACAATCAATTGCAACAAATAACGTAGAATCAAAGGATTTCTAGGTTTAGGATTTTAAACCTTTTATGCTTCAAAAATTCTTGATTCTTGCTTCTGATTTGTTATGGGTGATGGTTGGGCTTTGGTTAGGGACTGATACACTACAATAATTCGTAGCTAAGAGCTTGAGAGAGTATAGCTAGAAGCTTTGGAAAATTTTAGTGTGCATTATGCTTAATTCCCTCTTTAATTTATAATGGATTGAATCAATCATGTAGGAGCTTGATAATTGGGGGTGTAATAGCATACTAACATGAGCAACTTCTAGAAGCAATTGATTAGCTAGCATAATTGAAGATTCTTATCAACAATGCTACTAATAATGTACTAAAAAGACAAAAAGGGCATTTTGGTAATTTCACTTATGATTTCAAGGGTAGTCTTGTACAAGGCAATTAAATGTAATAATTAACCATTAGATTATACTTCTTAAAATTTACCAATTAATTTCTATCCTTTGGTAAATTGAAACACTTATATAATAACATCGAAATTAAACTCGGTAATTTAAAATTAGGGTTTTCTATAGAAAAATTAGGGTTTTAAAATTTGGGTTTCTTAACGTCATCAATTAGGGTTTCTAATTGACCATTAGGGTTTTCTAATTATCTGTGTGGGTTCTAACACAGTCATTACGATTTCTAACTTCAACCGATTAAGGTTATAATAATTAGGGTTTGTCCTAATTATCGGCGTAAAATAGTAATTAGGGTTTGTCTTAATTACCGACATTCCTATACACAGTAAACTTCATATAACATAGTCACTACTCAGTCATATCTCATAACTGAGTTTAATAATTAGGGTTTCACAGCACTATACTATATTATGACCTAATTGACCGTCATTGCTCAACTTTATCTGTCCACACATACACAGTACATATTTATGGTACTGTAAAATCATTATATAAATAATATAATATTATTATTCTCATCTCTTGATCACAATCCCAATTCAGGGTTTGGATTCCATATCTGACTTATCCTTCGTATACAGTATCAATAATCAAGTTAAAATAATTAACTTAAATATTCTGAACAATTCATATAATAAAATATTTATTATATAATTCTAATTGTCACTTCATATATTATTTTCAATTATGTTGTCAAGGAAAATAATTAATAAAAACATTTCGGCTTACAGAAATTAATTACCATAACAATATAATTTGTGGTAATTAATAATTCCAAAATTATTTCTAATTTTTCAAGTAATAAATATATTCGCATTTATCGTTCACATTACTAGACACTTATTCTTGTCATTAAATAAATAAATAAATAAAAATTTATACGCAAAATTTCTTATTTATTTTATATAGAAAATCTCGGGTTATTACAGATCCATTCGCTATATTGCCGTGTACAGGGCTTAGTTCACCCTACAGATTCATTACTCATGCTCCGGGCATGGATTATCTTCCTCTGGCTGGTTTGAGAGGCATGATTACATACCATCCGCTGGCCGTGATGTGTCAGTTTGACCAATTGTAGGATTTCCATCCATTTGAGGGGGAATTGAGTCAGTGCTTCGCTTCATGCCATTTATCAGTGGAGGACAGATTCAGGTTGTATTCTTGTTGGGATCAGCGAGAGCTAGCTGAGTTTTCTGTCAGTCATCCAGGTCATTCTGCAAAGTATTCCGTATGGATGGAGACAGAAACTGCATCGACTATGGTGGTATCCACAGCGTAGGAGACTGATTCCAGAGATGAGGAGCCTATGGAAGAGACTGATATTCCCATCGAGGAGGATTTGACTGTTTGGTTGTCAGCATTTGTGATCGATTCTCCCAGTGTGAGTGCTACTATCATTCAACATTCAACACAATATTTAGAGTAGAGTCTGCATCTGATGACCTATGAGAGAGATTTTGCAAGGGCCTTGATGTTGAAAGCTCTTGATGGGAGAGACGCCGCTCTATTAGAGAGGGATGAGGCTAGATTAGCAAGAGATGCATTGATTGTGGAGAGGGATGCTGCCCTATCTACCAGGGATGTGGCCATTGCAGACAGGCCACATTGCAGACAGTACTTCAGTGAGATCCCATATGACTGGCACCCTTGTTGATTTGAGTGCATACATCGATGAGCATCACGCCACCATGCAGTTAGCCTCTGATCTGCTAGGTCATGTAGATACCATTGGGAAGGAGCTTGTAGCTTTACCTCCTTATTCGAGAGGGATGTTATGTTAGATCTGATAGTCCGCATACACAAAGATCCATAGATAGTTTTGTATTTTTCCTGCACAGACTAACTTAGCTAGTTTGTCATGTACAACACATATTGTATATATCAAACAATATTATATATGGCAGAGAAGTATATTTTAATTTACTTCCCTTTTAGTTGTGCCTTGATACTTTCTTGATATTTGCCTATTTCTTCAGGGCTTTTGATCTTGATGCATTCTGAACTCGTCTTTGATATGTGGACATTGAGCCATCGTAAGATCTCTTAGAACGGATCATTGATCTTTATATATCCCTACCATCTTTGGTGTCTTGGGACTAGTTTCTGTATGGAAATGTGGAGAGGAGTGTGGCTTTTCCTCTCGGAGATTGACCGCACCACAGATGGTCACCAGTACTTCTATTTCTGAGAAGCCTAGTTAATTCCATCTCTTATGGATTGGTGTTGCTCTTTGAGGCACAACCACATCTTAGATGGTCACTGAATCTCCTATTGGTGAGGAGAGGTTGGATAATTCCATCCCTTTGGTTTGAAGCATATGAAATGTGCTGGATTGAAGTTTGATCCCAGTACCATGTGACAAGTATTTTCGTTCTGGTAAGGGTTAGACTGAACCATAAATGGCTGCCTATGTACTCTTATTGAAGAGGAGTTCAAGTCTGCATAGTTGGAACCTGGTGTAAGAGGTTCAACGCTGAATGTGAAAGGCAGATGGGTGTAAAAGCTTTATTTATGAAAAAGGGTGCAGAAGTATTTTTGTGGTTTTTGTTTTTATAGAGAAAGGGCATAAATGTTTTTGTTGTTTTTTGTTTATTGCGACCGGGCCATATAGAATATGGTTGCCTACGTACTCCTATGTATCAAGGAGATCAGGTCGACGTAGTTCACCCCTCAGGACGAATTGCAGCCAAAGAGAAGTGTCAATCCCATGTGCAGGCTCTACTACGGGGAGAAGAAAGTTTGATCCCATGATTGAGACAAACTGTAGGTGTGGAAAAAGTTTGATCCCGTCTTCAAGACAAACAACAAGCGTAGAAAAGTTTAATCCCGTCTTCAAGATAAACTGCAGGTGTGAAAGGTTCAATCCCATCTTCAGGATAACCGAAATTGTGTGAAAAGTTTAAAATGAGGTGAAACCAGGCTGTAGGTTTGAAGTATATGTTTCCCTGTGGGGCAAAAGAGTATGTAAAAGAGAAGGTTAAAAAACCGGAATGACTGGTGATTTGGTGATCAAAACCAGGATGTTTGCTTGATGATATCCTAAGACATAGTACCGTTTCACAATGTCTAAGTTGATAAGTTGTGGAAATTCATCGCCATCCATTTCCTGTAGTCTGAGAGCACCTCCTGTCAATACTTCATTGACAACAAACGGGCCTTCCTAGTTAGGAGCGAATTTTCCCTTAGATTGATATTGGTTGTCAATGATATTCTTCAAAATCAAGTCATGTTATTTGAACTGTCGTATTAGGACTTTCCCTTTGTAGGATCTTACGATCCTTTGCTGATATAACTGACCATGAAAGATAGTCGCGGTTCGCCTTTCGTCTATTAGAGACAATTGGTGATACATGTCTTATATCCATTGGTCTTCATCTAGTTGAGCATCCATCAACACTCTGAGGGATTCCATTTCCACTTCTATGGGGAGCACTACTTCCATCCCATAGGATAATGAGTAGGGGGTTGCCCCAGTGGAAGTACGTATGGAAGTTCTGTAGGCTAATAAAGTCAGAGGCAAGAGGTCTGTCCATCCTTTGTGATTGGCAGACATTTTCTGCATGATCTTCTTGATATTTTTATTAGCCACTTCAACAGCACCATCCATCTTTGGACGGTAGATGACAAAGTTAAGGTGTTTGATGTGGAATTTACTACATAACTTCTCCATCATTTTGTTGTTGAGGTTTTTAGCATTGTCTGACACAATGACCTTTGGTTGTCCATATTGACAAACGATAGTGTTTCTGATAAAAGCAATGATGACTTCTTTGTTGACCCTAGGGACGGAGGCTGCTTCTACCCATTTGGTGAAGTAGTCGATCATGGTGAATATGAATCTATATCCATTACTGACTCTTGGCTCGATGGGCCTGATCACGTCCATTCACCATACTGAGAGAGGCCATGGCGAACTCATATTGTGGAGTTCCCTTGGTGGGGCGTGGAAAGCATTCCCATGAATTTGGAATTGATAGCACCTCTTGACGTGATCATCACAGTCAGGTTTGACCGTAAGCTAATAATGCCCTGTTATGAGGATTTTCTTAACAAGTAGGGGGCCGCTCATGTGTGGGACATATACTCCACCATGGATCTCATCCACGAGTCTCTGAGATTGGTCTTTGTCTAGACATCTGAGGAGACCTAATCCTGCATCTCTTTTGTAGAGTACATCTCCGCTCAAGTAGAATTTCATAGCAAGTCGATGGATCTGCCTCTTTTCTATTAGGCTTGCCTCAGCGGGTGTAGATCCATCTCGCATATACTCCTTGATATGTTGATACCAAGGGTTATGGATGGGAGGTAGCTCATCCGATACTTTTCCAACATAGTTCCCATAAACTGGGGCCTTTTGCAGGGCAAATGTGATGCTTGGCATATTTTCCTTGTCAGTTATGTGAATCAAGACGACCAATGTTGCTAGTGCATCCGCAAAATTATTCCTATTATAAAGAATGTGTAGAAAGGAGATTTCTTCGAACTCCAAAGCCATCTGTAAAACTTGCCGATCATAAGGCAGCAAATGTAATTCTTTGGTTTGATAGATTCCCGTGGATTATTTGATTACCAATTTGGAATTCCCAAAGACAGCTAATCGTCCGATGCCCATTTAACGGGCAAGTTTTTGCCCCATGATACAGCCTTCATACTCAACTGTGTTGTTGGTGCTAACAAACTGCAAGTTGATGACGACGGATCTCGCTCCCCGTGCAGAATACTAGAATCGTTCCACTCAGCAGCCTTCTATGTTAATAGCTCCATCAAAATAAATTTTCTATATGTGGCATGCATCGTACCGATGGTATTGCTGAACTGCCATTACCCCTTCATCGGGGAAGTATGTTTCTAAGGGTTTGTAGTCCCCTACAGGTGCGGTGGCCAGTTGATCTGCAATTCCTTGACCTTTGACAGACTTTTGTGTCACGTAGACGATGTCAAATTGCTGTAGGATTAACGGCCATCTGGACAATCGACAATTTAGTATGGGCTTACTGAACACGTACTTGAGAGGATCCACGCGGGATATGAGATGGGTTGTGTGACGATGGAGGTAATGCTGTAACCTCGTGAAAGCCCATGCTAAAGCACAACAAGCCTTCTCAATTAGAGTGTACTTGTGTTCACTAATATTGAATCTTTTGCTGAAGTAATAGATAGCTCATTCTTAGTCTCTATCGTCTTTTTGCCCCAGCATGTAACCCGTGGCATTGTCATTAATGGACAGGTACATGAATAGGGGAACATCATCCCTGGGAAATACCAAAATAAGAGTGTTAACCAACTGCTCTTTAATGGTAAGGAAGGCTTTCTGACACTCATCATTCCATTTCATGGAGGAGTTATTCCTTAACAGCTTGAAGATGGGCTCACAGGTTGCTGTGAGTTGAGAGATAAACCTGCTAATGAAGTTGGTTCTTCCCAAAAACCCCCGTATTTCTTCTTTGTCTAAGAAATGGGCATTTCCTTGATGGCCTGGATTTTGGTGGGATCCAGCTCAATCCCTTTGTGGCTGACTAGGAAACCTAGCAACTTGCCTAATTTAACACCAAAGGCGCACTTGGATGGATTCAACTTCAAGTTGTAGTTATGCAACCTATTGAAAAGCTTTTTGAGATGGTCTAAGTGGTCTTCCTCCATTCGGGATTTGACAATGATGTCATCCACACAGATCTCTATCTCCTTATGCATTAAATTGTGGAAAAGAGCCATCATAGCTCGCTGATAGGTTGCCCTAGCATTGATCAGGCCGAATGACAACCGTCTATAGCAAAGGGTTCCCCAAGGCGTGATGAAAGCAGTTTTCTCATGATCTTCCTCAACAACCATAATCTGATGGAACCCTGCAAAGCAATCCGCAAAGGAGTACATGTTGTATTGAGTAGTATTGTCAGTGAGAATGTGAATAAAGGGTACGGGAAAGCTATCTTTAAGGAAAGCTTTGTTCAAATCCCGGTAATCCACGAAAACTCATACCTTTCCCCTGAATATTGGAACAATGTTGGATATCCACTCTAGATATGTAGACACCATGATAATTCTAGCTTCAAATTGTTTCTCAATTTCTTCTTTTACCTTTAAACTCCACTCAGGTTTCAATCGCTTGAGCTTTTGCTTAACTGGCTTGAATCCCTCCTTAATGGGAAGGCGATGAAGGACAATGTCAATGGACAAACCCACTATGTCTTCGTGAGACCATGCAAATACATCGTAGAATTGGGTTATTTGTGCAACCATGTCATTCCGTTGGTTTGGGGTGAGGTATGAACCAATCTAGATTAGCTTAGGGCTTTCTAAGGTTCCGAGATTGAAAGAAGTAGTTTGATCAAGGTTGAGTTTAGGTTTATCTGCGACCCATTCCTTAATCTCATGAGGTGTCTCAATGTTCTCTTCTATTTCCATCAAGTCTGAGTCCATCTTTGCATCAAAGTTACAGTCCTTATGGAGAGAAAGCACCTCATCAGCAAGTACAGGCACTTCTAAATTCAGGGTCCTGAAACAAAATATGCTTTCACTTAATATATGAAACTGTTTAATCATACATAAGTGTTAGCATGTACTGATAAAATAACTGCTAATATTGTGTATAAAAGTAAGCAATTAAAGTTATCTACAGGGTAGAGGGATTTTCTTCCTGTTTTAGCCTCGTCGACCAATGCATGGAGTGCTTCTCCAATTATCGAGGGCGAAGTCCTGATGGACTGCAGTGATGGAGGGATTGTCATTATCCTCCTTCTCGCGAATGATAACCATGACATCTGGGCAATCATCGTCTGTGGTATATCTATTTGTATGTTCATCATAGACAATGATGCGTATTCTTAACATCATCAAGGCGATGTCGTGCTTACGTTTCCGTTCGCTTTCTTCCACTTCGGGATCAGGAATCAGCACCTCTTTTGCTTTGAATGGTACTGGTTTGGGAAACAGCATAGCCATAAAATTGGTTGGCACCTTTACTGGAGACTGTATCAGCTCATGCGGTGCAGATGGAAAAATCGCCGTGTGGCGGAAGCTTGAGGAACCTGCTTGTGCTTATGAGGATTCCTATGACTGGAGCTGGCAGATAGCCTAGTCCGGCTATCCCAATTTGACTGGACACTTGAATAGGGTGCTTAATACCCTGCTGATTTTTACCAAGCCCTTGTATAGGATGATGACCCAATGACATCATTTCTTATGTGGCCGACATAACCTCAGCAAAAATCTTGGGCATGGGAAGTGGCGCTCCAATAGGATAGTATTACGTGTTACTCACTTCCAAAGTATGAAAACTAACCGGCTCAATTTCTGAATTGAAGCAGATAATTGGTAGATCTTCTTGTTCAGGACATTATGGCTCAGTGTTGACAATGACTAGACTGTTGTTGACAATGTATTTGAGTTGTTGAAGAAGTGTAGAAGGAACGACTCCAGCCATGTGGATCCATGGTCTCCCCAATAGCAGGTTGTATCCTGAATCTATCTTAAGGACGTGAAAGGATACATTGAATGTATTTGGACCAATCTTAATTGGCAGCTCAATAATTCCGATGGAATTTTGTCGGGATCCATCAAAAGCCTTGATAACCGTTTGGCTGCTTCGGATCCGTTTGAGATTGACTTTCATCTTTACCAAAGTGGCATAAGGACAGATATTCAGAGATGAACCTTCATCTATCAGAACTCCAGCTAACATATACCCGGAGGACAAAACTGCGATGTGAAATGGCTTGCAATGATCGGTCCCTTCGGGCGGTATGTCATCATCAGCGAAGGATATCACATTGTTATTGAAAATGTGATCAACCATATGTTGAAATTTTTCCACATCCACTGATTTTGGTAAGTAGGCTTCTTCTAAAACCTTGAGTAATATCTTCCTGTGATCCTCGGAAGAGAAAACCAAGTCTAGTATTGATATCTAATGTGGAGCTTCTCTTAAGCTTAAAACCACCTTGGCTTCATTATGGCCCATATTGTGGAGGAATTTTTCAATCTTCTCCATAGGAATCTTCCCCTTTGCTTTGACGGCGGGCTTCATCACCCTCTAAGGAATATATAGTGGATTTTCCTTCGACACTGTAGCAGTAGTATAAGACGTGGATCCTTTAGCTTCTCCATAATTTCATGGAACTTTATGTAAGCTGACAACGGGATACTGTGGTCTAAAAGGTAAAGAAATTGGCTCTGGTGCGGCCACTTTCAAAGGATTGTTATCTCCTTTGAGTTGAATTACTTGTATGGGAAATGATTTGGCAGTTTCATCATCTTCATTGGATATAACTGCTACTGATCCCTTCCATTTGGTAGGATATGTATTCCCACTCTCGAGTTGCATAGTGTCATCATCTGCCAGCTGCATGACACCACTATCAATAAGATTCTGAATAAGATGGTGGAGTGCCCAACATTCTTCTGTGTTGTGACCGCGAGAATGTGAATGATATTGATATACTCCATCAGAGTTGAACCGTCTCGAACGAGGATTAATTAGAGGCAGAAGGGAGGTAATTCTTCCTTCATTGATTAGCATCTAAAATATTTCCTCCATAGGTTGGCCCAGGTATGTAAATTCCCTTTGATTGGAAAAATCTCGACGGGCTTTAGCATTTTCTCTCTTTGTAACCTTATCCTCTATACCTTCACTTTCTGAAGGTGATGGTGGAACATTCACAACAAAAGGAAGGCGATAGGCATGCTCCTGGCTGACTAATTGGCGTGTGACTTGATGCTGACGGGTCACCGGTTCTGCTAATTGCTCGATTTGCTTGAAAAGAGCTTTCATTTTTTGTTCCATAGAAAATTTGAACTTTGCATAATCCCATCTGTCAGCACAATCTTTGATGGTCTGGGATGATTCACCATTAAAACTAGAACTTTGTCCAGTGCTCCAACTAATCATGTTAACCTCTTCTTCTCTGTGTTGAGGAAGAGGGTTATCTTGCACATGAGGTTGATCTGGTTTGGTGACCACGATCTCACCGTTGTTTATTAAATCTTTGATCTTGTTTTTCAAGGCCCAACAGTCTTTAGTATCATGTCCAGGTGCTCCGAGATGGTAAGCACACTTCCGAGTAGCATTAAAACCCCTCCCATTAGGGTTGACAGGTGGAAGAAGACTTGTGATTTTCTTCTGAGTAGTCAGAAGAGCAAGAATATTCTCGAGTGAATCCCCTGAGGGTGTGAACATTCGAGGGCGCTTTGCTTCTCCACTTTTAGGCAATGGAGGGTTTGAAGACTGTGCTTGGAAAGGGGAGTAGTTTGTCCTCTTTATAGGCATGTTCTGACTGCCTTTCTAACCTTGTAGTATCAAGGAAACATCCTCCTCTTTCTTTTTATGGACCTTCCAGGGGTTTTTTCCATAAGATCTGGACTGGATGTGTTCAACAACTGCTTTAAGAGAGGCTAGGTCTTGAATCTTACCAGACTTCAATCCCATCTCAGCCATTTCTCCGTGCTTGATCATTTCAGAGAATGGTTTGCCAATACCAGCTAAGACTCTTTCATAGAAAGGAGCTTCCTGTATGTCTATGAAAGTTATGACCATTTCAGATTCTATCATGGAAGGAATAACTTGAGCAGCAACGCGCCTCCACCTTTGAGCATACTCTCTGAAAGACTAATTAGACTATTTCTTAACCTTGGTAATCTGGTACCGATCAGGAGCCATCTGAGATTGAAAACTATATTGAGTGAGGAAGGCATGAGCTAGCTCTTCCCAGCTATGGATCTTTGAGTTATCTAATCTGGTATACCATGAACGGGCTTCTCCAGTTAGACTCTTTTGGAACAACTGCATTCTGAGCTTCTCGTTTTCCACATAAGATCCAAGTTCTCTAATGAACACCTTCAAATGTGTATAAGGATCCTCTAACCCGTTGTAGTTTTCAAAGTCAAGGGTTATGAATTTCTTTGGATAATGAACATCAGGAAATATTCAAAGGTCAGCATATGAAACACTTCCATGTGTTCCAATCCCTTTGAGAGCACGAATAATTTCCTCAATTTGGAAGACCTTCTTCCTGATATCACCGGTCTCTGGATCTCCTTTGAGATGGGTGTTTTCAGGGTCTTTGTTGGCCGTATCCAACTGAGGTTCTGGAATTGTTTTTTCTAAACCATGAGCTCCTCCTCGTGCAGAGGATTCTGTATGTGTAGGCATCTTTGTACCCTGAGTAAACTGATGCAATTCTTTCAGTAGAACAACCAAATCTATAATTTGTTTACTTAATCCATCAAATTCTTCTCGAGAAACAGGATTAGATTAGTCAGAAGAAGACATGATTAGTTGTAGGCTCGTGGCTTTTTTGGATTTTCGAGTGTAATGTTCCCAATGATTTCCCTACAAAAGACTTATGTAGTTTAGTCTTAGGGATAATGTAAATGCTATCATAATGTGTCCACTTTAGGAATATCATCCTGCAAAAATGGGTGTTAATTGATAACATGTCATGTATGCACAAATAACCTTCATATTTTACGTTACATAAGGATGAACATGGAATGAAATTGCAAGTAAATGCTTTTACAAGTAATTGAAAATGGAAAGCATGAAGAGACATTCCTCTGCGTTTGGTTTATCAGAGGTTGACCTATCTTAGGGTTACTCTCGCTGATTTTTGGCATGAAGGTCCCCAGATCTTCGCAATCTACTTGATGGGAAGTTAATCCAGTCTTTCAACTGGAGCGAATCTGGGTGGTGGCATTCCTGAGCCTCATTGGAATTAGTCTCCCTATGAGTTCAGTAATCAAACACTGACAGGATAGCCTCCTGGTGGAGGAATCACACAACATACATTCACAAACAACGTGTCTCATCATTTACAAAAATGATGGCATGTGTGAAGCACTAATATCACAGATAGATATTTTGCAGTGCAGTAACTAAAATGCATTCGTACACATTCATCATAAATGTAAATGCAACATTCACACACAAGCATATAACAGTTTTGAAAAGCTTATAATAGTGGCTTAAGCCCTCTTACTAGAGTCCCCAGCAGATTTGCCACCTGTTGACGTCGAGATTTTTAGTTGTCCCTTTTCGTTACTTGTTCTTTGGTGTTCTCATGTTATATGAGATTTGTTTGAAAAAACAAGTGAAAAAGGTCCGACATGTATAATGTCGACGATTTGACTTTAAGAGTCGCCATTTGGTGTTTTTAACTGGTTGCACCAATGCAACCGAGAAAAGGTTTGCAAATTGACCAAGTGATGTGACATTGTTAAACAGGTATGTGAAACCGAGATTCATTTGGGTTCGGGGGCTTGATTATGCGGAGGGAAGGTGTTAGGTACCCCCCGACAACCGTGTTACCACGATGATCGCCACTTTTCAAGAAACTGTTATATGAATGTGTGTGTGTGTGTGTGTGTGTGTGGATCAATGTACAATTATTTAAAAGTAGTGTGAGGCCTCGTTCGCACATATATACAAAGGGTTTGAATTTATAGAAAAATTCAGTTTTAAGCAGAATATAGCAATGAAGTTTTGTAAAAGAGGTTTTTTTCAAACCCTGTGCTCAATAGGAATTGAGACCTTTTCATACTTCCATTTTATTATTAAATGTTTGGCTTGTTTGCTTTTATTTTCGAGATACGAGGCATCTTCAAGAAAATAATATACAGCAATGCCGAACTCCTCATGGACATGACATCCATCTAAGGAAATTCAGACACCGTAAATAATGTACAAGTTAACTTATATTTGAAAATGTCCATCACGGAGGCAGAATCTAGATTGAGATCGAATCTATGATCACGTGATTCCTAGGCTCACATGATGCCATAATTTGTATGAAAAGTAGTAAGTTATATATATAAAAGTGTAAATATATATATACGAGACATGATCAACCACCACGAAGCAACTCCATGGGGATCGGAATGTAAATATATAAAAAGTGGTAATATATATATATATATATATATATATATATATATATATATATATATATATATGGACATGATCAACCACCATGAAGCAACTCCATGGGGGATAAGGAAAGTAAATAAAGCGAAGAATGTGATCAACCGCCACGAAGTAAACTCCAAAAGGACTAAATTTAAATAACGCAGAAAGGCGATAAACCGCCACGAAGTAAACTCCAAAGCGGGACGAAATGTAAATAAAGCAGTAAAAGGCCACGAGCTAAACTCTAGGCCTGACAGAAATGTAAATATATATATATATAAGCAGTAAACGCACCGGATGTAAAATCCAGGGTCATCGGATATGTCCGACAACAATATATTATATATATATATATATAAGCAAGTAAACGCTCCGGATGTAAAATCCAGTCTCATCAGACAGAGTATGACAACAGTTTATATATATAAGTATATATATAAATATATAAAAGCAAGTAAACGCTCCAGACATAAGTCTAGGCTCAATCGAGGCACAACTCGATAATGTTAGTCCATATATAAATACTAGATACAAACCCGCGCTTTTCGGCGGGATTAATCATTTTGTTAATAATAAATTTATACATGCAATTAATAAATTAAAATATAATAAGAAGATGGTAGATTGTTGTGCGATTATCAAATTTTAATAGCATATGTTATACAGTGTTGGATAAAAATTTTATGTGCAAATACATATCCAAGTATATAATTAATCTGATCACTAAACTCCAGAACATTACATAACAGTTGTGTGTGTGTGTGTGTGTATATATATATATATTAATGTCTTGATAAAAATGTTTATAATGTAACCAATATGTTCATTCTAAAGCACTAACAAATATTTAGAAAGTGTCATGCATAATGCCATCGAATTGTTATATTGATATGATTGCTAGTGGTATATTTAAAGTCTGTTAGACATTACACAAATCTCACCAAGCCTCAAATATCTGACACATGTACTTGATGCATTTTGAAGAGTCCATGTCTCGTATACGCTAATTACTTGCACCAGAATTCTAACATCCAAACGAAAGGGAAAACAACGAAAGAATGTCTCAGTTTCGGTCCTTAGACATGAAGGGAAAGCACATGTTACATGCGAAAACTGAAAAGCACGAGAATTAATAATTATGTTGGATATTCATGTCAAACAAACACCATGTCCAAAACCATAGCAGTATATAGCACCGTGTCATACATAACACAATGTTATAGTTAAAGAACGAATGCATACCTCATAGAAAGCTAGTAAACTCCCTACTTTTTAAATAACATAAAACACAATCCAACGTAATTATTATAATAAATTTTGTTGATTTAAATTTTGACATTATTATAACAAGTAGGGAGTTTAAATTTTGACATTATTATTTTGTTGATTTAACGTAATTATTATAGCAACGTGATGTAAAATTACAATAAAGTGTTGCATTAACAGAACTATCTACCCAACCGTTTATCAACTTTATAATTATAATAAAGTTTTTGTTTGAAGCAAAAATAAAACACTATAGCCACAGTTGCATCTAGTAACAAAGCAACATTAAGATAAAGAAACTAAAACTCTTAACTACAAAATTGGTAAAAAAAAAAAAAATCATAGTTCCTCAGTAATTCAATCGTATACACAAAATCAAACAGAGAGATACATAAAACAAAACTTAAATTTTTTTAAATCAAACGTTCTACAAAAAACGAAACTTAAATTTTTTAAAATTCAATAACATCCAAAACCATTGAAAAAACAGAGAGAAAAAAATAGGAATAAAAGTGATACCAATTGGCAATCTTTATTTGTTGTTCTTTGACAAGAAAAGGTTGATTTTTGTTTCCCCTTAAATTTGGCATTCGCCAAAGTATCAGCCCTTTTTTTCTCCTTCTGTGCAAGAACACGGTAAAAAAATGTAATATTAAATGAGTCAAACCAAAAACATGTTGACAAATCAAACGTTCTACATAAAACGAAACTTAAAATTTTTTAAATTCAATAACATCCAAAACCATTGTAAAAACAAAGAGAAAAAAATAGGAATAAAAGTGATACCAATTGGCAATCTTTATTTGTTGTTCTTTGGCTAGAAAAGGTTGATTTATGTTTCCCCTTAAATTGGGCATTCGCCAAAGCATCAGACCTTTTTTCCTCCTTCTGTGCAAGAACACGGTAAAAAAATGTAATATTAAATGAGACAAACCAAAAACATGTTGACAAATCAAACGTTCTACATAAAACGAAACTTAAAATTTTTTAAATTCAATAACATCCAAAACCATTGTCAAAACAGAGAGGAAAGAATAGGATTAAAAGTGATACCAGTTGACACTCCTTATAATTTGTTCCTTGGCTAGAAAAGGTTGATTTTTCTTTCTCCTTCAATTTGGCATTCTCCAAATTATCAAACCTTTTTTTCTCCTTCTGGGTAAGAAAACGCTACTTAAAAGCCAAAGGAAAAGAACAAAAAAAAATGAATGAGAAATAGGTGTAAGGATACACTACCTCATGTATACGGAGACAATTTAGTTCATACTCATTCCGAATTACCACTCCTACATTATTCTGACGAAGTATTCGAACCTGTAGGTAAAAAAGGTTGAATAGTAAATAAGTTGTTAAAAAGATAAGATAAAAAGTAAGAAAATGATGAGTAAGAAAAAATTATCATACGGTATTTTCGAGGTCGTCATCCATCTATCACGAAATTTATGAAAATAAATTAAAATAAATAAGTTATTAAAAAAATCAATAAGATTTATTTAGAGAGAGTTGATTAGATAATAAACTTACACCACCAAAGATAATAACATCATCCATTGGTCGATGATTGTGCAGTTGAAACGGTTGTAACTACTGCTACACAGTAAATTTCATAAGTTATGGATAGCTATACAGGAAGAAACCTGCAACCTTATACAGGAAGAAACTTGCCACCTTATTTAGAGATAGTTAATCAGATAATAAATTTCAATTACATAATGGTTGATTAGAATAGATTAGAAATTTTAACTGAAGCTATTCGAAAACTTAAGTTAAAGATTTCAAGGTATAACTGATACTAATGGTTGATTCACTTGATAAAAAATTCATGATAAAAACAATTTTAATTTACACCACAACTAAGTTGATTCGCTCCTTTAAAGAAGCTCAAGCCAATACATGGTAAGAGGTTGTTTGGAAATAAAACTATAGAAAGAGTCATCAAACATTCCTTTTATAGAAAAGTGTCATCCATGCACCATTAAAGAAGCTCAAGCCAAGTTTAATGGTTTTTCAACAAATCGGACAATGTCAGAAGTCAGTAAGTTTATGTAATTTAGTTTTCTTTTTTTCCTTCCAAAAGTTTTCTTGAAACATAAATGATCATAGAGAAAATACTAATAGTACTAATAACAAATGAGGATATGCCTAAATTTTTTAAGTAAATGAGGTATTTATAAAAAAATTTTGTTACGTCGTGTCTTACTCTCCTTGAAACACATATCTTTATCACAAGACCAAAATCAAGTCAATATAATGTCAATAAAATAATTTGCAATTAAGGCTAGTAGTGAGACATAACAATAGTATATGAGTTCGATTCGAGGTAAGGAAAATATTAGTATTGACCATCATTCATCAAGATAATACGATCGCTTTAAGTATCAAGATTATTATTTCTTTTGCGTAAAAGCAATAATAATCTTGATACTTAAAGCATTCATTATTACTTGAATCAAAACACCATGTATACACATATCAATCATTCAATCAAAATAATGAGCAGGGCTTACAGAAGCAGAGCAGTAAATAACTTCAAGAATGCCACTAACTTCTAAACACCATGTATTCCTTCAAGAATGCCACTAACTTCTAAACCTTCATTTTTCTGTACCAAATAAATACAAATAACAATCAATTTTGAGCTAAAATAAATGATACAATAACAAAGAAAAAGGTTTAGAATGGGTTTGATTCAAGAAAAACTAATGATATTATCATAGCTTAAACAATCTACTGAAATTAAAAAACATCAAGATTAAAAATAATATGAGTACCAATTTGTCCTAACTCCTAATGAAACATTTAAAAAAATACATCCAAAAAATTCCCATGAATATTGCTACTAAAAGAACAACCCCATAAACCCCATAAATCTTTAATTAAACCTTTAAAGCTTGCATTAAACCCCATAAAAGTTTTATTAAACACCATGTAACTTTTATGTAAAACATTTAAAAATGTAGCTTTTAATAAAGCTTTCTGCACCTCCCCTACAAAAGGCTATTTAAGATTAGATATTTATAATAATTTTTAAATTTAAATTCGTGTCTTACTCTCCTTAAACTATAAAGTAATTTTCTAAAATCTTCCATTCCCAAGCATCACCAAAATCAAGCCATTTTTTTCTACTTTTTAGTGCTCCAAAGTCAAATAAGGCCAGGGCAGTCAGTATCGCGTGAGAAGTTAATTGTAAACAATATATTGACTTTGCAAATAAACTCTGGTATAATTGCAAATAAATTGTAATGTGTGTGTAACAGGTTGATTTTAATGGACTACAATTGTAATGTGTGTGTAAACTATTGCAAATAAATTCTAATGGCCAATATATACTGTTACAGGCGCGTACTCAGTCTTTGAAATTAGTTCACCAGTACTTGCATCCTTCACTTAAGCTTTATATTCTATATTGATCCAGCGTTTGCATCTTTGCACCATGGTAGTTGTAAAAATTGTTTCTTTTAGAAAGTACATAACATCTTTGCACCAGCGTTTGCATCTTTACACCATGATAATCGGACAAAACATATTTTACAGATGGGACGAAATAAGGATCCTGCCTTTTATAACTTTATGAATTCTTCCATGTAAAGGATTATAACTTTATACCTCAATTATTATATTGTCAGCAATGCGTTTGAGAACTTTTTCACAAAATGAAGTGCTTGGGAAAATGAGAATCCATAATATGAACTTTTTCATTTTATCTATAATTTTTTATATTAAACCAATTCCCAGTGAACTTTCTTGCAAATAAGTTAGCTGAGATAAGGAAAGTCTGAAATATCACACTTTAGAGTTGATTTGTTATAGATGAATTTCATGACTATGAACATTATTAAGAACTGATACAACCGTGAGTGGCAGCTAAATTGCTTCTTAAATGGAGAAGAATCATATTAGATAGTACAGAACAAAATAGTGCTAAAAATTAGTTGAGTGTGGACCACTGGATCATGGAGTCGTTGCTATGATAGAAGTAATAATATTGGGAGATCCTACTGGGAACTTCAAATAGAAGTAATAATATTGGGAGGCATTAAAGTGACCAAATTTCTATTACCAAGCATACATAAGGAGAGAGAACCAAATTAGTTGGCATTATATTCTTGACCTCCTCAATCCACCCTCTATAGTATAACAAACCAACAACCCCCTTAGTCACCAAAGAACTCGCAACTATTTTATTCTTCTATTCAATCTTATAGGTGTCTCTACATCAAAATACAGCCCACTGAAATCAGACACAAATCATATCATGCATATTCATGAAGCAAACCATCAAAGCCTATGTAACCATTAAGTACCAATATATATTATGGCGTGAACTAAATATATATTACAGAAAGAAGAACCTCTTAGTCTCAAATTAACTATACCACCCCATTAACTAATAATCAAATGATCAACAGTACCAAAGTCAGCATGTAGAAGTATCTACAATTGGATCTAGAATGAATTAAGAAATTAAAAAGTCTCAAGCAATAGAGTAAGATCAACCAATTGCTTTGTGAGATATTAATAATAATGATACTGCCATCTCAAACATGCTTCAAGATTACATCCCTAATAATGATATATACCAGAGATGCAGATATCCTCAAGCAACAAAGAATGTTAAGGTAGTATCACTTCTTAACATTATGTAATGATATATACCAGAGATTATTCTTCCCATTTGGTTTGCCATTTTGCTTCAGGTCTTAAGTTCCAATAATATCCTCATTTAGACATTTTAACAAAAACCAAACATGCAAGCTTTAAAAAACAGGGTATTGATTATCACTGTTTGGTCGACCAACAAACATGTAATGGTAATTACCTGGGAAGGCGTCAATTTAGGCTAAGAACCCATGCCAAATTTGAAGGCATCAATTTGCTTCGGTTTCCAGTAATTTTTTCCTTCGGCGGGAGAGTAGAAGGGAGAGAGAGACGATGCAAATGAAGGAGAAGGCGAAGGCAAAGGCCACTTAATTTTTTACATAGGGATTTGGAGATGGAGGAGAGTACAAATGAAGGAGAAGGCCAAATGAGAAGGGGGCAGAGGCGGGATTTGGGTAGTGTGTAGGGGAAGATTAATTTGGGCGTTTTTTTTTTTGTTAAATGAAATGTCAGCCTTTAGATGAAGTTGTAAAATTGAGATACAATCTGGACCATTATTATGCTTTTGATTCAAATTTGGTTGTGTTTTATTATATATATATATATATATATACAGACAGAAATGAAAACCACGGACCGAAGTCCGGGCATACACACACAATATGACTCTCAATGTGAAGAATAATGTGTGCACACATGAAGAGAAAGGCTTTATAGAGTGTGAGAACGCTTACAGTGGGCAGCCAATTCAGGCTTCTATGAATCTAAATGGATAAACACTCAGCTCCCGCTGGTAAAAATATAGTTATATGTGAGCTAACAGGTGTTTAAAATGAGAGAGCACTCAATATGGGGTATGTAAAGAGCAAATTTGACAGGTGATGATTGGGTAATATATCCATGAATCGGGTATACTTGAGCTTAGATTTGTGTATTCTCGAGTCTTTTAGTATCATTTTTACTGTGTTTATGTTTTGATTTGTAGGTTTGGGAGCTGTAAGAACAATTGGGAGCATTTGGGCTAATAAAAGACATAACTATCACTTTCTGCCTCCTAGCGCTGGGGCGCTCCAAATAGAACTAATCCCAGCGCCGGGGAGCTGGGTCGGGATTTCAGTTGGCTGAGCACGCGCATTGACTGGCGTTGACTTGTTTTAAAACCAATAAAGCGGTGGTTATTTGAGAAAGTTGATGGGCAATTTGATTGTGGAACAAGAAGGGAAGTATAAATTGGTTATTTACATTGGGCTAGGGGATTCATTCTACACAATTAGAAGATTAATCAAGAAGCAAGAGGAGATTATTGAAGGCTTTTGGACTTGGAGTTTTTCTCTTCTTCTTTATTCTTTTGATTTGTGTAATTCATTAAGAATGATTTTTCAATTATTGTTGGTTTCAATTTTCGTTATGAACTAATTTCTTTTATTAAGATTCCAATTGAACCGTTTATGATTATGAATTGATTATTTGATTTATTCCAATTATTTATGTTGAAGTGAATTGTTCATCTTGCTTTGTGCTTATTGATTAATTATCTGGCCAATAATTACCTTGTTACTCTATAAGGAATTGGGAAAGGAATTCTAGGGTTAGAACTCGGCATGGTGATATGTGACTTAGTTATTTGCACAGTGAATAATTAATCTATTTGCCGCATGTAACACATAAGGAATTGGGATTATAGTTAGTTTAATTCAATTGTTTTGCATAGGGATATAGCAAAATTAACTTGGATTAAATAGAAGGCAAAGGATCACTTGAGAAAGGGCTTTTGGCATTTGAGAATTCTTGTTAACAATTCAGTAGACATAATAATTGGAATAGTTGAATAATTGATTTATAGTTCATAATTAGGGATATTGGAGTCTTAATTCTTATTTATCTGAATTCTATCAATTCTTAGTTGTTTATTTGCTTTCTTTTAGAATAATCTTTTTGTTTTGTTTAATTTTGTTTTCTTAAATCTAGAAATCACAATTATTGGTTGTTTAAATAAAATTGAATTGATATAGTACTAGTAGTTGGAGTTTACTAATTAGAATTCTTTGTGGGATCGACACTCTATTTTATCACTATATTACTTGTTGATCGTGTATACTTGCACGTTTGCTTTGATTGTGAAATCAACCAACAACAGGGCTTCCTCACCCTTTTTCTCTTAAAAATTGCCACCCCAAGGCTTCTATTTATAGAGGGGGGAGCCGCATATGCACCTACGGCTGTCCGGGGTGCCTCAAGCTCTGCAGGTCTTGTCGTCTCAAAGTACGTTCACTCATGCACTGTGATGTCCGTTCGAACTTGCAGAACTTCAATCCGAGCATCCGAATGAGGTATATAAGACCTTCTTCGGACCGATTGTGTCGAGAGTTACCCAATGACATGGGATTAGAGGTTATATAAAGTCAGGAAGAGGGGACCATGCCCATGGTCTTCAAGCTTAAAATTCTATTCGGTGTGCTACCACGCGTAATAGTCCATCGGGATTGGAACTCCTTGGTTCTTCTAGGACATTATTGTATGTATGTATGAAGTGTTGAGATGACGCGCTAAGGTTGAGGTGGCAAGATGACAGTTTGACTCCTCACCGGGGTTATCACTGGTTTGGGCTGATAGCAGACGTTGCTCAGGGTTACATCTGAGATTGGACTACTGCAAGTGTTTGAATTTTGCAAGGTCATCTGTAATTGTGCTTGTCTTCCCGGTGTTAGCTTCGGGTCTGAGGAATGCATGCCTCGGTAGGAGGTCTAAGATTGAAGCTGATCGCATGTATTTGAAATAAGCATTTCCGGAGTTATCGTCGGAACTACAACCACATTCCTTGGGGTTATCTCCAAGGACGAAACTCGGGGTTATCTCCGAGGTTGGAAATGATATTCCCGGTGTGTGTTTCGGGGTTGAGACTGAACTTCTAGTAGTATCCGGAATGGATGTGATCTGTCTTCCAGGGTTATCTCTGAAAGACGAATTTGCCCTCCTGCAATGTTAGTAACAGGTGTGCAGAAAATTTCGAGTGTCTATAAGCGTAAGTTGTAGCTGTGCATAAGACAAGTTTCCTAACTTCATTCATCTTCTAAATGAATTCTAGTTTCTTAAACTTCTCAGATAATAAACTTGAGAAATTTTGGTTATGTGCGAATGTGCGATATTTGTACAAGGTGGTAGAACGTATGAGGCCTTGTGCAACAATTTGAACACTTCGTTGTTTCTATGATATGAATTGTTCTGTGGTTGAGCTGTTCAATATGAAAATGTTCAATTTATACATGAATCGTTATTGTTAAGTTTGTGCTAATGATTCTAGTCATACAATATGTGTATGAAAAAGGTAGAAAAAGGGAAGTAGTTCAAAGTGAATATGACTAATGTTTTAAAATGATAGGAATCAGAATTATTCTTATTATTCAAGCTGCTTCATAACCTTTGTTCATTTATTATATTTATAAAAGAATGTTTGAATTCTTGAAGTTGTTTCTTCAACTATTTTGACTTGTTGGGCAATTGAATGCTCACACTTGCTTTAAATGAAAAACATTTTTAGCATACGAGTAGAAGAAAATAAGGATCCTGTAAAGATCAAGTTGATCGGTATCTAGAAGAAGTGCCACTCATTAGATTAATGAGTGTGAAGATCAAGCGAATACTTGTAATATAAAATGATGTAATTGGTCTATAGAAAAGTTTAATGAACGGTTAGGTATCCTTGATGGCGGATAAAAGACACTCGTGTAAGATGTAAAGAATAATGTAATTATCATTATCTGTAATGAAAGATGTTATAAGATTTTAGAACCTCGGAATTTAGAATGTATTTTGTTATATTTAAGTATATAATGATGTATGTTGGGTTGAATGATGTACTCGTGAAGTACGGAATTCGGGTATGAAGATAGACCGGATTTTGGAGTGTTACAAGTTCTTATAGTAATAGTAGTACAAGTGATCCTTGGACTTAAGATCATCATAATTTCATGTGTGTTCTGAGTTATACTTTGTCATATTTTTTAAGACTCTTTAGGTATGTCAAAGGGTATGTTTGAGTATAATAAAGTGTACATAGAGGTAGGTGAATGATTAACAAAAGATCTACCACTTCCAGTAAAAGGAGAGAATGTCATATGTAATTCGATAAGTCACAATTCCAAAATTCTTGGCCAATTAATGTGAATGATAATTAGAAATGAGTTTCTAATTTACATTAATCGAAGTTGTTCATTTTGTGAATCAAAATGCATATGATTAACTAAATAAGACTTGTTAGTATTTCCATTTCTTATGTTTAATCGGGACATTGTGTGGCAGAAAGATTGAATTGTACAGAAACTATTCACGGAATAGGTTCTTTGTTATTAAGCGTTGATTTCATATTATTCAGATAGTCATGATATACAGATGTAAGGTGTTCCTCATGATGTATGTAACGCTTGTAAATTCAGATACCTGTACCTCGAATCTGGTGCTTAATGATCCTTTTCACACAACATACTAATATCAACTAATAGCAGAATAATAGAAATATTTACATTGATATAATATAAATATTCTCGCCCCAAGTCTCGAAAACATTACTAATACATCACATAAATTAGTTCTATAGAATTAATAAGTCTTATTACATTTAGAGACCATAATCCTCACATAAAAGAGCAAAGATATTATGTAGTCTTGTCTTTGCCCTTGTCTTTTCCTGAGCATTCAGCTCATTCTGTCTTAACTGAAATGCTTTTAGGGAAACCAATAATGAGAAACAAGTTTGCCCAACAAGAAAAAAATGAGCAATACTGAGTTAAGTTACATAATCTCAAGGGTTATAGATATCATTGATAGCTAAAGGAATTAAATACAATAATTATGAACGAAGTATATATCAATAGTTCCAATTATGTCTGTTACTATTACTGATGGGTCACTATGGACCAAGGGATTATTAAAGGAATGTTAGGATTTCAATATTTACAAGTAGATTAATATTTAACACTGAATTGTTGCTATGAACCATGGACTCCTACTAGAATTAATAGTAATTCACTGATAATCCATAATATAAACAAGTACATTAGGTGATAGCCTAAAGTAACTTATGTTATGCATAACATTCAAACATGTTGTTCACGTGCGGGTTGGTCTCCCGATGTAATATAGTTTCCCCTCCTATGAGGGTTGTTCATTTCAGCAAATTATAAGAGTCTGCACCAAAGCAATTGGTTTGGATCACTTTCTATCTCATAGATATTGCTCTTGATGAATCAAATGACCTAGAAACTCTTCTCAACATACATAAGAACAATTAATACATTCAATGTTCGCAATAGGATTCAAGGAATCATTCAAGAATATAATTATGATTTAAATCGAATTTCATTCAACAATTAATACGTTCAATGTATCATTTTATAAATTAATTTACTTGCACGATCAATAAGTGCACAAGTTTAACAACTTACCTGAGTAGTTGAATATTTTCGACCTTAACTTCTTATCCTTTGAACAACCTATGTTCATCAATATCATCTAGCGGTTAATCCCCATTACCCACAAATATAAATCTAATTGATCTAGCTTACTAATTAGGATTCATAAATAAATTGATTCTTATATTATTTGATTAATTATTTCTTTGTTCATCACTCTTTTTATTTTAGTCATTAGCCTTCCCAATAATAAACATGTATTCCATTCACTATAACCAAAATATTACATGTACCATTTAACTTATTTAATTAATTGTTCACACCTTATTTTACTTATCCATGTCTCATTACACAAACAAAGTATTCTTACTTTACTTGCTAATATTTATTAATTCCCAAATAATCTCAATAAATTTTTTTATTTAATCATTTTCCATTAATAATTGAAATGATCTTAATAGTCACTTCCCAATACTCTTTAGAAATAAAATAATTTAAATTAATATTTTATTTGTTTAATCTTTCCACATTTTACAAATAAAATAATCTTTATCTATTATTATATTTGTTTAATTCATTTTATTTTACAATTTATTTTAAATAATTTTCACGAGTAGTTTCACATTATAACAATCCAGATTTTTATGTGTAATTTCAAATATTTAGTGAATTAAAAAAAATATTTTGGTTGATGTGTATTGTTAAATAAATATTTGATTAATTTGATTATTTATTAGTTAAATAAATAATTCATGAGTTGTGGGGAATTAACTTAATTAAGGTAATATGATAATTAAGTTGATAATTTGGTATGGTGAATTTAATTAAAATAAAAGAATGATGAATTAAATATTATATGGTAATATTCTAATTTAATTTAATAATTTAATATTTAATTAAATTTAATATTCAAACGTGTTGTTTCTTTGTGTTTTTGAATTTTCATAAAAATTCTCTCTAAATGAGTTTTTAAGTATGATTGTTGGAAACATGGCGTTATATGTGTTAATGGGTGTTAATAACATGTTTTATACCATTTATTCATGATGTAGAGTAATCAAATTTGTAGAAGTACGTTTAGTATTGAAGAACTTGAATTAAAGTGGTATGTATGTATGATATGGCTTATTTTAGAATTAAAATTGATTGTTGATTGAGAAAATACATGAAGAAACGAAAATAATATGATTTAAATTGACTCTTTTGTTTGTAGAACGAATATCGAGTGAATTGTTTTGCTAAGAATGTCTAAAAGTGAAGAAGTAGTAAAAAAAATGAATTTAAAGGTTGAATTTGATGTTTATGTTGTTTATATGGTTAAAAACATATTAGGAACATTAGTTTATGTTTCTGTAAATTTAGTACAACTAAGGTAGGTTGGAATGGTTGTTAGAAAGGAACTTTTAGGCCTAAATTAGTTTTTTTTGTGTTCGTTTCATGAATCGGCATGAAATCGATATTTGGGTAGCCCACCCTTGCTGGCGTTGCAGTGCATTTATCCACTTACTTCATGGGCATGTACGCCTCGATGGGCCTTTCCCAGTATAAAACATGTTGAACATGTAATAGGATGTTATATCAGATTGTTAAGATGTATATGTTGATATGGTATGATAATTTGATAAGTTGTAAAAGAGCTAAAATTTGATGCTCATGAAAAGATGTGATGTTGTTTAAACTTACGATTAAAGACTTCGATCTTGTAATATATTATTTGTGGTAGTAAACAAACACTTAAACTAAGTTAATGAGCTATACTAAAAGTGGGAACTAAACTCGTGAAATTAATATTAGTATAACTAATGAGTGTTGTCAATACATATGGTATGTGTGACAACCCGGAAAATCGAATTGTCCAGAATTTAAGATTTAAAGAATTAGTTATTAATAAAATGAATTTTTATTTATAATATTCTGTGCTATGTGTATATTAATCATTCTATAACCTACTCATTTGTTAGTGATTTTGAAAATAACCAACACATGAGAGAGAGAGAGAGAGAAGTCGGATGAGGAGGAAAAGTAATAGGAAAAGCTAGCCCGAGTGCAAACTTTGTCCAACGGAAGGAAATTAAAGAAGAAAGGTATTAAAAACCTAACTTCTAAGTAAATTTTCTTTAAGATTTTTGTGTTAAAACATTGCTCAATGAGAATAGAAGTAAAAGATGTTAAGAATGATGTTCATATGGTTGAAATCATGAGAAAAAGAAGAAATAAGAATTAAAAATATAGTTTATAATTTTCTTAAGGAAGTATAAGTTTCGTAATGAATTTGAGAAATCCAAATGATGCGGTGAAATAAGATGTTGAACTTAAGAAGTTCTGTCTATGTGTGAATGTGCGATATTTGTACAAGGTGGTAGAACGTATGAGGCCTTGATCCACAATTTTAACACTTCGGTGTTTCTATGAGATGAACTGTTCTGTTATTAAACTGTTCAATATGAGAATGTTCTGTTTATACATGAACCGTTATTGTTCAGTCTATGTTAATGATTCTAGCCGGATAGGATGTGTATGATAAAGGTAGAAGAATGAAAGAATTACAAAGTGAATGTGACTAATGTTTTAAAATGATAGGAATCAGAATTATTCCTATTATTCAAGCTACTTCAAAACCTTTGTTCAGTTATCGAAGTTCTAAAGGAATGTTTGCATTCTTGAAGTTGTTTGTTCAACTACTATGACTTGCTGATAAATTGAATGCTCACAATTGCTTTAAATGAAAAATATTTTTAGCGTACGAGTAGAAGGACTGAAGGATCTCGTAAAGATCAAGTTGATCGGTATCCAGAAGAAGTGTATTCATTAGATGAATCAGCGTGAAGATCAAGTGAAGACTTGTAATGTAGAATAGTTTAATTAATAAACTATAGACTAGTTTAATGAACTGTTATGTATCCTTGGTGGCGGATGAAAGTAACTCTTGTAAGATGGAAAAAATAATGTAATTATCATTATTTGTAATGAACGAGGTTATAAGGTATTAGAACTTGGGATATGAGAATGTATGTTGTTATATTTCACTATATAATGATCTATGTTTGGAAGAAGATGGAACCGTGATGTATGGAATCCGGGTGTGAAGATAGACTAGATTTCGGGGCGTTACAGAGTGGTTTTAGAGCTGATAGGTTATAAACCTTAGGTATGAGTACCTAAGGCTATAATCGTTGAGAGAAGTATAAGAAGATCACTGAGTTCAACGATTAAGGAAGAAGATCGCCATGTGATCATAGTGAATCGTAATAAAAGATGATTTGTTAAACGATGAATGATTTATTGCTAATGCTATAAATGAATGGTAATATGAATTAGTTCGCGAAGAAGAACTGAGATTGAGTTGTAAAAGATATCATACGAATTAAAGAAAATTCGTATTAAGTAAACAGAAAAATTAGATGTTGTAAAATTTTAATTGAGGACTCATGTGATAACTGAGTTGTATGAACCTCTGTTATATAACGGAGGTTTGTGCTTTGGTGTAACAACTACTTAGATTATTACAGTGATATTCATCGGAATATGTCGCGCTATCAATATGTATATGACGAGAACGCGAATCTTTTCTCATGTATATGCTTGATAGGTAGAGAATGATAAGTTAGGTACGAGTTCTTGAAACTCATACGTATGAAAAGTTTGTGATTCATAGTTATATGTTATGTTTCTGAGCCCTAAGCATATGGATAGTCCATGATTTGTTCTTGGATTACATATTGCAAAGATAATTTCTTAAACACATGGTTGTGGTAAGTTCCTAAACACATAAAGTGTGGTAAGTTGATGGACTATACTAAGGTATAGGAATGTTTAGATGGAAAACAAGTTATTTTCAGTAGGCTTAACATTGAAGGTGCTAAAGAAGATTAAGTATTGTCACAAGTAAGACAATGAAGGAAGATGAATAAATAGGATATTCTAAGTCATCTAGATATGCTAGATTTTAAAGTTTATTGAAATCATGCTTATGTGTACGCGTTTTGAAAATGAAAGAATTGGTTCAACTTTTGAAACTAATGGATTTTAAAAGAGCTATTCTTGGTATGTCTATGCTAATTGTTTCGGCTAGACAAAATTTGATTTGAAATATCAAAATGAATTTTATATCATCAGTGCATTCAATGTGAAGATGGTAAAAGAATGAAGTTATTAATGCATTTGAACCTAGTGTTGTTTGTGATATTAGGATCAACAACCCGCTATGGTATGATGTATAATGACGAAGTCCTCAACGTACTGTGAAAAGTACGATATTATGACGTCATAAAACATTTTAACTATAATTTAAAGAAGTAGTCAATGTCAATCGATTTGACTAGACGAATGTTTCAAGTTGATATCCAATTTATTGGTATGGTCTAAGCTACTTGATTTGGCTAAGACAAATGGTATGGCATGTTTAAAAGAAAATCGAGCTTTCTTTGAAGAAGTTATGTCAAGCCAAATTGTTTTGGTGCGGAATCTAATGATTAAGTCTGAGGTGAACACACCCCAAAATGGGGTTATACGATGGGTTAATCGCCTACGTATGAAAGAGATAGTTTACCCTCTTGGTGATTGTAAACTGACCGTGAAAGAAGGGTTTACGGTGAAATGCTATTCAACCTAGTAAGAGTTCATGAAGAGTTCATGGTCGATTTGACCCCTCAGCAAAAGTATGAAATATTTTAAAAGAATTCTTATATTCCTCGTTATTCATTCTACTTCATAATTCTTGATAAATGATGAAGGTTAGGGAATGTTTGACAAATAAAAACTTCTTTGAAGAGGAGTTGAGAAGAAGGGTATGTTGAAATTTCGAGGATGAAATTTTGTGAAGAATGGGTGAATGTGATGACCCGGGTATGGGTGTTGCTTTAAGAAGTTCCGAGGACGAAATTTTTATAAAGGGGGAAGAATGTGACAACCTGGAAAATTAGATTGTCTAAAATTTAAGATTTAAAGAACTAGTTATTAATAAAATGAACTTTTATTAAAAACATTATGTGCTATGTATTTGTTAATCATTATATTACATAGGATGATTATAAAATAGGAGGATTCTGGCTATGAGCTGCACTGAACGAGTAAGAATTTTTAAGAGGAAAAAAAAAATTCTGAGAACAAAATTTTTTTCGAGTAAAAGACGAAATAGGCATGATCTACCCGACAAAACCCTAAGGGTTAGGGTTTGAATAACCTAAGACTTTTCGGGAGTTCGGTATGTCGAAATGACATTCCGTTGAAAGATTTGACGATAAGATATCGTGAAAAGTTTAGTAAGCCAATAAAAGTTTTTCTCGAAAAAAGTGCAGAAATCAGACGAAATAAAAATAACAAAAAGTACTGTTATGTACTTTTCATTCGTTTAAGTACGTTAAGGGAAAATGTGAAGGAAAACGCTTATCATCCAAAAGTATTTTCAATTTTTTGGAGATCCGAAGAATACGTAAAAGTTAAACTGTAAAGGAATGACGTAATATCCAAAAATATTTAGATTCTGAGAATCGCAGTTTTTAAAACTATTGGACGAATCCTGAAAGACGAAACCAGGAAGCTTCTAGGAGAAGCTTCGTGAATAGTAAGGAGGTGTGAATAGTAAATTTAGGGAGAAATGACTATTTTACCCCTTGCCTTATTTTTCTATAAAAGAAAATCTTAACTCATTTGTTGGTGATTTTAAAAATCACTAACACTTGAGAAAGAGAGAGAGAAGTCGAATGAGGAGTACAAGGAAGAGGAAAAGCTAGCCCGAGTGCAAACTTTGTCCAACGGAAGGAGATTAAAGACGAAAGGTATTAAAAACCTAACTTCTAAGTAAATTTTCTTTAAGTTTTACGTGTTAAAAATATAGCTTAATGAGAATAGAAGTAAAATATGTTAAAAATGATGTTCATATGGTTGAAATCATGAGAAAAAGAAGAAATAAGAATTAGAAGTTTAGTTTATAAATTTTTAAGGAAGTATAAGTTTCGTAATAAATTTGAGTGATCCAAATGAATCATATTACTTATTTGGTGAAATAAGTATGTAATGGTGTTGTATAACATCGAATTCCAAGAAAAAATGAAATCATAATCAAAATATCGATTAAAAATGAAGAACGAATGAATAACGCGAAGAACACGAAGAACGTTATTGATGGACAAATTTAAAACCATCGTAGTATAAATTGTTGTTGATGGACTATCTTAAAACCATCATGTATAAGTTAGATGTTTATTGCTTGGTTAGGAACGGTAGAAACGTTAAATGAAGAACGGATTAAACTTAGCTATAACGAAGTTATAGCAAAATTATTATAAAAGACGAACGAGAATGAGAAGTAAAAAGTATATAAATGAACCCGAAGGTGTAGTGTTTCCTAAGAATGTAAGAGAACTAAGAAAACATGAGTTATGGAATTAACAATGAACGAGTTCTAAGTTTGGATAACCGAATTATGGACGAACAAACGAAGAATGTTACTAACGTAAAATGAATGAAGGATGAAGATTAAGCCAATTGAATGGCATGTTAATGGATTCAGAATAAATTTCTATCCACGAGAAGTTGAAGTACATAAGATAAGGAAGAGAATGACTTTGGAATGACCTCATTTAGAGTTATAACAAATAATTTATGAGATTGTGAAGTAAGCGTCTCAAAACAGTGCAACACTTGGAATTTTTTTTTAATGTTTTAGGCTTGGCATAGCAGCCAACCATGCTGGGAGGGGGCCCGACTCATTGACCTGTTGAGGGAAGAAGGCCTTGCATAATGGCGTTGCGGTAAAAGAGAGATAAAGAAGAGAACCGGTGCTTAGCCAAATGCAGAGCCATACCTAGAGAAGAGCTTTTAATTGCTCAACTCTTGGGGAAAGTGTAAGGGAAGATAAAGAACATATAGTTCGCTTGATGTAACACTTAATCAAGTGTTTTAAACCTTTAATAAAGGTTGAACGAAAAGATTGAACAGGATAAAAAGATAAAGAATGTAGACACAAATTACAGAATCGATATCCGGGGACCGTTGTCGTGATAAAACAAACGTGGGGGGATTGCTATAATTGTGATTCCTTACACATTGATTGACGATGGTAATGATTAAAATTTTGATGTTATGTTGTAGTAATGAGAGATAAATGTATAGTGTAAAACGCAACGCTATTGCGATGAACGATCGGTCTTAGCATACAATGAACCGTATGGCTTCGACATTAAGAAAGAGTAATGAACGTAAGGTTCATATAATGGATAACGAAAGAAGTAAGTAAGATATGAATTATCAAGAAAGCTATAATGAACGACAATAATATTAACAAAAACGAAATGTGAGTCGGATGGAGAATGTTGGAATGAATGTAAGTGTTAAACACTGTAGCCAATGTAAGGGTTGAGTGTACACGAATATTAAATGTGCAGAACCTACACCCCGTGTATGGGTTGACCGTAGGGTAATGAAGACCAAAGATTAAACCTGTGAACGGTGATGAACTGAATTAAAGATAAGTACGTATAACGTAACGAAGTCGAGTTAATGTTTATCACTTGGATGACGTTCCGAGTAAAATGAACCGGACGTTGTAAGATATGAATAAGGAAACGTAAAATGCTTAACGCTATGAATGCGTAGAATTAAAGTTGAATGATTGTTCTGAGTATACAAAAAGACTGTATGACTTAGACGATAAAGAATAAATCATGAGGTATGACACTTAGTTGTCAGAAAGCCATAAGGAATAAGAAATTGACTTAACAAATATTAAAGTTCAATGGTTCAGATAAGTTAAGATAAGTTTAGGTTGTGGTATGTGACGCCCCCAAATTAAGGTACTTGAAACCCGAATTCAGTGCTTCATGATACCATTTCTTTGAGCGGAATAATAATAATATTATCATAAATATCAAACTTAATTTAAATATTAGTTATCTAAATCCTAGGTACGCAACCTTTAATAAATTCATTACATGATAGATAATAAATATCATCATCTTAATTAAGTCTAGCTTTTACATAAGATAACACAAACTTATTTTAAAGTTATTTATAATAACTCAAAATATTTTTAAAGTCTTAATATTACCCTTAAATGATTTTTAAAACATTTTTAATCATTTTTAAATAATTACCATTAATATTTAAATATTAAGGTAATATTCACTAAAATATTAAAAGTCATTTATAATAACATAAAATATTTTCAAACCATTTATATCCTTTTTAAATTATTTTTGCAATTTTTAGAAATTAATATAATTAAAATTAATAAGCCTGTCGCTAAAGCTTTTAGCGATAGAAAGTGTGGCCTATTGTGTTCTTGAGCACCAAGAATATTCAATGGCAGTTATCAAGTGGCCACGTTTGACCAAGTGTAATTCGTTGTGTATATTGTTTCTAGGCAATCTATAACCTAGATCTTGTAGTGTTAATGTAACACTACAAGTATCAACTAACATCTAGGTCAGATCATAACAAACGAGCAAGTTATAAGGCCTGGAACAAGCTGTCAGAGTTGTTCTTCATTTTCTGGGTTACCCAGAAATGAAGAACAGACCGAGCAGCCTACTTTGGGCTTCCACTACTTACTGTTCATGTATTTTTTGTGATTTAATGATTTTAGTATGTAGCCAATATGTAAGAGAACAAATCTAATACATAAAACCAACATAAAAACAATACAATCGAACCATCTATGCTGGTCAAACCCTATTAGAGATCACATTCTTTAGTTTTCTAGATTACCCAAAAAACTCAATCTGTGATCATCTGGCTTGTTTTCACCAGCCTCTATGTTATACCCATTTGATCTTTAGGTAATATACTAGCATGAATCTATAGTCTATATAACATACTACAATCTAGATACAATAACAAGAACAAAACAACAAGCATATGAAAGATCTATGGCCACAAATATCTTGTCAGACCTTTCTGGGTAACATGGTTTGATCGTGGCCGGTTAACGTGGTTTGATGACCTATATCTTACAATCTGTACATGATCTGGAATTGATTCAAGTTCCAGATCTAACCCACATTACATACTACAACTTCAAACTTTCAAACAAACAAAAACATAAACATACTGAGATTTAGGAGGTTTGACATTGGTTGTCACATAATATTTTAAAATTTTTCCAGATTTTGAAAAACTCCAAATTCGTGCCTTTAAATGTTATGGATCTACTATATAGCAACCCATATCTCTTTCTAACACTATATACAATATGTTAAAACTCAAAATCATAACTTCTAACATAGTATTTAAGATCATATTTCTAGGGTTAGGTTTATACCTCTTTTACACAAGCTTGAATCTAGGGTTCTTGATCTGATCTAGTTGAACTTGGAACTTGATATAGGACTGATTTACTTAGTTATTTCATGAGTCTAAAGAGAGAGGGTCTTGGATGTGTGTATGTGAGCAAATGGGCTAAAAATATGAACTTTTCTCTCTTAATCTATTTATAATACTTGAATACAATGTATTTGTGATGCAAGATGGCTGAGATATTGGATATATAGGCACATGGCTAGGTTAGAGTTGTTTAACAACTAAAGTTATGGCAACCTATACAAGTTACCTATTAAATAATGCAAGAAGGGAAATTATATCATTTGGCTTTTACTTTTAGTGGCAAATATGGCATCTCACTCCAACCCTTAGGGTTTTCATAAGTTCATTTTTTATGATTTTGTAATTAGGGCTAAATTCTAATTTTTAGTTTCTAAAAATGAGAATTAGGGTTCCCTAATTAAATTAGCTTTACTGATCACTTAGGTCTTTTTAAATTAGACATTATAATTACTAATTACCATTAAGTTTGCAAAATTAATAATTAGGGTTTATAACTTAGCATTTAGGGTTTTAATTTAGTAATTAGAGTTTCTAAATATTAATTAAGGTTTACCTAATTAACCTTAAATTTATAATAATCGTTGTTAGTTCCCAGTAGGCACAATAGATCTAGAAGGGGGGGTTGAATAGATCCTTTTTAATTTTTAAATACTTTTCTGGTTTATTTTGTATTGCTAATAATTTAGAATATGACAAACATAAGAATCTTTTCAAGCACAACGAAATAAGAAAAAGATCTCCTTCATTGATATATTCATAATCGTACATACATTATTCGTAGAGTTAGTTCAGTGGTAAGCAGTTAAAACATACATAGCAATTATAGCAGTTAATGTACATAATATAAATGACATAAAGTAAAAGACACAAGGGGTTTTAAGTGGTTCAGAGATTCAAGCACCTAATCTACTCTTCTGCTTTCAACTAGTAGGATTTCCACTAAGGAAGGGCAGCACCCTGAATCACTAAGATTCCTTCAAGGCCAGAAGCCTTGAGACTTTATTTCACTAAGAACTCTTTAAGGCCAGCAGCCTTGGAACTTCTCTAGTTCCCTAGTAACTCTTCAAGCCCAGCAGGCTTGGAATTTCATTTAGTCCCTTCAGACAAGGACCCATCAGGCCCTAGTTTCTTATTGTTTGTGTTTGTTGTTGTTGTTGGTGTTGTTGGTGCTGAACTGCTAAGATGACATTAAGCTTGAACATCTTTTCTACTTAGCAACTTGGTGTGGTCCTCTTTGCATTCTGCTTCCAGTCTGGACCACTTGTAGAACTGATCATACTTTGTGTGTTATTAAACACATAGAACATAGGTTATACATACATACTAACCCATCAGCAAAGATTACTTCACATAAAGTTAATTCAACCTGTGATGCTCTTATGTCCCATTTCAGATTTCCTTGAAGATGTCATTTTCAACCTAAAACTTGGATGGAGAGAAAGTTTATAAGAATTTGAGTTTCCAACCTCAGTGTACTTTCTCTCTTCACCTTTTTAGGTAGATTATGGTTTCTTAACAGGATAATATTATAGTTCATAAAGAGGTGCAACATGATCGCTGTCAAGGATTGGTCTTGTAGATGTAGAGATATATACACATTTACCTGTACACAGTATTTCCAACGTGTGAGCTCATCTGCATATAACAAGTGACTTCCTACTAAGCTAAGATTAGAACAATGTTTGTGCCTAGGATCAAACTCAAAGCGATTAGATTTTGAATATAGCATGAGAACCTGCTCCGATACCAATTGTTAGTTCCTAGTAGGCATAACAGATCTAGAAGGGGGGTTGAATAGATCCTTTTTAATTTTCAAATAATTTTCTGGTTTATTTTGTATTGCTATTAATTTAGCATATGAAAAATATAAGAATCTTTTCAAGCACAGCGGAATGAGTAAAAGATCCCCTTCATTGATATATTCATAATCGTACATACATTGTTCGTAGAGTTAGTTCAGTGGTAAGCAGATAAAACATACATAGCAGTTATAGCAGTTAATGTACATAATGTAAATGACATAAAGTAAAAGACACAAGGGGTTTTAAGTGGTTCAAAGACTCAAGCTCCTAATCCACTCTTCTATTTTCAACTAGCAGGATTTCCACTAAGTAAGGGTAACACCCTGAATCACTAAGAGTCCTTCAAGGCCAGCAGCCTTGGGACTTTAGTTCACTAAGAACTATTTAAGGCCATCAGCCCTGGAACTTCTCTAGTTCCTTAGGAACTCTTCAAGCCCCGCAGGCTTGGAACTTCATTTAGTCCCTTCGGACAAGGACCCCTTAGGCCCTGGCTTCTAGTTGTTGTTGTTTGTTATTATTATTGGTGTTGTTGGTGCTAAGCTGCTAAGATGTAATTAGGTTTGAACATCTTTTGTACTTAGTAGCTTGGTGTGGTCCTCTTTGCATTCTGCTTCCAGTATGGACCACTTCTTTTCTGATGCAGCTGATCTTTACTCCTTTCTCCTCATCCTCAACTAATGACAGTTGTGCACCATCACCATCTGGATTTGCTAAGTCTCTCAGCTTTTGGTAGACTTCGTCTGGCACTTAGCAATCCCTGAACCCTTTTTAAATGTTTTGCAGACATGGTTATGTACTTGTTCAGTTTTTTCTTTAGGTTCATGGTGATTAGTAGAGTGACTCTCTAAATCTTCTTTGTGCTCTGCCACTCTTCTGAATGCTATCTTTTTGTCCTTCCCGGCTCTCAGCTTAGCTGCCATTTTCAGTGGCATTCTCATTTTTGTTGAGTGAAGCTTTAGTCTATTTAAGTCCTTCTACAAAGCTGCTTCACTTCCACCTATATAGTCTCACTGTCACTGAGACTTGATCTGTTAATCTTTTCGTGGAACTCGTTGAGTCAACAATAGCATTCTACCAACTCAACGATTCTACAACATAGCAATCATCAGCTCACTTGATCTTTGAAGCTCATTCTAATTTATACTCCTTGCCAATCTTCCCGTTGAAAAGTAGTTGTTGAAAGCTATTCAAATTGCTTTACAGATCTCGAGTTGTTTGGTGTAGACTGCGGATGTGACATGACATGACTTTCTGACACTGTAGTCTACTGTTTCACCTACCTCGTCAGAGATGTCACTTTGATGTCTCGGGCAGGTCGACGAATTTATTTCCCTCTTCTGATTTCTAGATCAGAAGTTGTCCTTTTGCATCGATGCTCTCAATAAGCTCTTGTCCGAATACCAACCTTCAATTGAACTGTTGCCAATGCTTCAATCTTTGGATAACTGAACTCTAAGATTTTGATGCATGCATTTCTTGGACTTGATCGTAGTGTCTAGTTGACGGTAGAGACAACACTACGATCTTGAAGAGTGTTCATTGGATCTTCAATATGGAACACCTCTTCCTTCTCTTGTGCAGTACTTTATCACTTCTGTTTGCCTTGACTGCTCTCTAAAACTGATGGATTGATTCTTTATTCTGGAAAACACTACGATCCTGGTTAATTTCAAGATCGTCGTCTTCTATTTACTTGACAGCTACTGTACTTGTTAACTTTTCTTAGTCAGTTAATGAAGTCTTCTTCTGATCAACTTGTGGAAGACTTCATCTCGAATGGCTTCACAACTCAATCTGGATGTTGATTGAGTTGATGCTTAGATCTTTTTTTAGCTTACATGTCATTCTTTGAGTGCTCTCTAGTTTCCTTCAGGTGGGATGTATCTTTGCAGTACCAACCAGAGGCTTCGTTCCTTTGGATATTCTGGGAGTGCTAATTTGTTGAGAATCGTATTTTCTCTACGATTCTGCCTTGGCATTGTGAGCACATATGTTGAAGTCTTAGTTCTACACTCTATGATTCAACTTCGACTGTGTAAGACACTACGACTTCGAGATCAGATCTTGACACTCCATGATTTCTGTCCTTGTGCTTGTTGTCTTCATTTGATTTTGGTCTACTTCGATCTCTACCTCTGATGTGATTAGTAGACTCTACGTCTCTGAGTGTACTCTACGATTTTTGACTTGGCTTCGGCAGATGCTCAGTCAGCTCGTAGGCAGGCTATCTCTACGATTCTGAACATGACTTCCTTGGCAGACTATGGCTCCGAGGAAGTGATACTCGATACACTACGATCCTTCCTCATCTCTCCAGGCATTCTACGAACTTCGAGATCTACTATCTTGCAGACTACGATTCTGCCTCGATAGCTCTCGAGTTATCCTTGACTCTCCTAGCAGACTACGATTTCTGGTGCAGTGCTCGACGATCAAACAAGCCTATCTATTACGTCATAAGATCAACCTAACATGTTTGATCTTGCTATATTTATAGTCCTTGTATATCATTTCTTTTTAAGGACTTTACAAAGTTGTTTTGCTTATGTAGGATCAACCTAACATATTTAATCAATTCATTCTTAGTCCTTGTACATAAGTTTCTATTATCTATCAAAGGACTTTACTGCTTTTCTTAATGAAATCATACTTGCATATTCATTCATATATATATCATAATCAAATCATATATAAATAGGAATATCATTCACATATTTATTCTTGACAATTGTCATTAATTACATAACACAACAACTTAACAAATGTTACAGTCGTAATTGACTTCTGTACTACAGTTTATCAATAATGCTAGGTTTTTATACTGATTTACTATAACTATTCCACAAATTAACATTACACACATACCATGCATGTTTATAACACTGAAATATAAATAATATTATATTATTATTCTCAGTCCTTATTCAAAATCCATAATTAGTGTTTTTAATCCACATCCCACATAACCTTCATATATACCATTATTAATTAAGTTAAAATAATTAACTTAACTAATATAATAAAATACATATCATAATAATCTTAATAATCACATCATATATACAATAATCATATTTTCATGGAAAATAAATAATAAATATTTTATTACAAAATTAATTTACTATAAGAACATAATCTATAATGATCAATAATTCTTAAAAAGAAATTATTTACAATTATTCATGTAATAAATAAATTTTATTTATCACATATATACATATACTTTACTTTTCACATATTCCCACCTTTACATATATATAAAAAATTTATACGTAATATTTCTTATTTAATTATATTAAAAATATTGGGTTATTACATTCACTCTCCCTTATAAGGATTTCGTCCCCGGAATCACCGCTTCAAAACTTATAGACACTATGGAAAATAGCATACATAGTCATTTCAAGTAGATCTTGATCAGATTCGATCGAACTGATCTTTAACTATTCAACATAAAGCTTGTCTATCTGATTGTACAAAAATTTGATTTCTAGTAGAACTCAAATTTCTCCTTCAAAATTTCTTTATAACATAATTTACTATACTTAAGAAAAATCATATATACGAAAATAAAATTTATTCGAATAATACCTGGAGTTCCATCCCCGACTGCTACGGTATCCTGAACCATCATGTTGAAGACTCTTGCGGTTTATTTTATCAAAGTTAGTCCCGTTATCGCCAGTGTTCCAGTATCCTTCCGCACATTCACGCTTCCTGCATCAATTCTCCTTTTCGAACAGTCCTTTACCTTATGTCCCATTGATCCACACAAAAAAACACCCACTGTTCATCTTAGTGAAGGGTTTCGACACATAAAACGCAGCGGAAAGAACAATTTAAAAGCAATTTCAAAACCCTAAACAGGATCGATGTGAAAAATCAATTAACTCAGAGGTTAGAAATTATACCGATTATTAAAGCTAGAATTGATGCGGTCGAATCTCCAACGCAATTCAAATGAACTGCGTCTCTACGGTATCCACACGAATACACCGCGAATCGTCCTACTTTCTGCAGAAGAAGGAACCGCGATACTAGCTACCAAGGATGAAGATTTTCAAAAATGTTTTCTCTAGTCTCTCTCTAAGAGCGGCTAGGGTTTTGTATTTTAACGTAATCCCTAAAGTGACTGATATATATCATATATATAGCAGTTAGGAGGAATTAATCAAAACCTAATATTATTAAAATCCGAATTTATATATATATCTTAATTAAGTCTTACTTAATTAATATACATATATACAATTTATCCTTTTTAATTTAAATTCGTTATTGAAAATATTATCAATCATATTGATATATTTAAATCCTTACAATTTAAATTAATTTCCTTTTTAAATTACGTTCTATGTGTGTGACCCTATATGTTATTATTACATTGGCAATAATTTTAAAATCATATTATAAAATTATAAATAGTGAGCGACATCTAGTAATGCATCAATGCTACCCATGTAATAATAAGATCGATAATTTGATGCAAACTTTTCGTGACCAATGTTTTAATGTAATTAAATCCTTTTAACCTTAATATCCTAAATTAAACTCGAGTCATGGAATGTGTCATACTCTTCATAATTTAATCTGAGTTTTTCTTGATCAATGAGTAGACTATATGAAACAAATCACTATTTGAGCATGGACATGCATTTCATAATCCTACTCAATCAAGAGGCCTATGGATATAACACCTAATATATAGGATGGTTAAATTCCATCTAGATCACTCATATTCCTCACACGATTCATGATGTACCCAATAATCACCTTTATAGTCCACCCTATTAAAGGTGACATTAGATGATATCAAAGTACATAAATTCTCGTGTAGTAATATAGTGATTTCAGGTCGGAGGACCATTATATCATTGTCACTATGAGAATTGCTAATGACACTTCGCATAATGCTCCATATAGAATTCTCATGGTGGGTCTGTCCAGTACATCGTTCTCTAACATGTACCTATATAGAATTCTCATATATTTATGACCAATGAGATTTGGTCATCAGTCAATCCACATACTGTCTTAATGCATCATTGTTGTCCTGTCAACAATGATACTCGATTAGGGACATTTAAGAACAACGATACTTATTGTAATTGTATAATCTTATGTTTAAGTCACATACTTGAAACTATATAATTTGTATCACTATTCTAAGGATTTTTATTATGTTCACATTTATATAACGCAGTAAATAAAATCATAATAAAATCATTCATTTATTCAATCAAATATAATATCAAAATGATAAGCAATTATATCAAATAATTGTCCTCTAGAGCATAAACTCTAACACTTAGGATTGGGTTAGTTAGGAGAGATATGTCCCTCCTGCCCACACTTATAACACACAAACTTACCACTAAGAAACTCACCTGAATGATTCTTCCCACAATTCTTACACTGCACAACATGCTTTTTTCACACCTTCCTGCTTGACTTGGACATCCCCAAAATTGTTCCACTTTCTTTTTCCATTCCCACCACCACTACTTCATTCTCCGTTTCTAGCTTGATTTGCCTCCCACCAAAAATTCGCCTCCTTTTTCATCATATAGGTGAAAAAAGATATCTTTTGCCCTTCCATTACCCAAGCTATCACAAACGCTTCTATGGGGTTAGTTGTTCCTCTAAATTCATGCGGTCCTACTGCCTTAAAGTCTTTGAAGTTTTCCAAACGATTGTCCAGCTGATTTCCCACAGCTGGCATTCGATTCTGTATAGCCTGAACGACCATCTATGCAAAATTCTTCATCGAGTCTGGTTGTTGTCCTCCCGTATTGTTGACAGATTCTTCTACCCTTTGGTTTCGAGTTCGGTGTCTTGGCGTCATTATCTTATTAAATAAAACATAATCTATAATTTATTAACTTACATTCTAAACCTTATCGTATAACTTTAACATATTAAACTTGTTTCATTAATCAAACATAGATTCATGTTCATCCAACTAATTCATAGTACTTTACACCATATAGCATATATCGCTATAAACATCCGATATCCCTTTGTGACAACAAAATTCAGGATTCGCTGCTACAACTTATACAAAAGTGAAAATATTACATTACACAGACATACTTATAATAGAACACACATATTCAAACAGTACTTATACTACTTATTCACTATGCTTTTTCCTGATCCTAGACAACCTTTCGCTCGATGATCATCCAACCCATAAATACAACATGCACCTTGCTTAAAGTTGGGATAATGAGGAGAGATATGTCCCTCATGTTCGTAAATATAACATATCTTTTTCCCTTTCCTGCATACGCCTTCATGTTTCTTATTATAGTTTTTACACTTTTCTATTTTGTTAGCATTTTCTCGGTTATTATCATAATTTCCTAAGTCGCGGTCTTTCATCTTTCTTTTCCCCTTCTTGCTCGGAGCTGCAGACGATATGTTGCTTTTAGCTCCCATTTGATAACTTTTGATTTTAAGCTTATCTTGTTCTTCCATTTTTTCAATTAATGCCTTTTGCAATTGACTATTTAGTAGCTTTTCTATTTCCCATAGCTTTTCAAGAAAAGAAACCTTGTTCCTCAGATTCTGTACTTCAATTGATGCTTGATCAGATCCAACTTCGGTGTCTGAATCACTATCTGTTAGTTCCACCATTTATGGGTCCGGTACTATATTTTCAAAAATGATCACCTCATTAAGGTTATCTTCAACGCGAGCCTCTATTTCAGCTATTGGATTTGATATTGGCTCGGTTATGGAGATTAACTCCTTCTTTATGATCTGAGGGTATCCTAATCCTTTTCTACCTGACATCTACACATAAGTTTTCCTGATTAGTATGTAATATATACACACAACAAATAATAGTTTTATATAGGTTATTTTTATTTTGTTTTACGATAAGTTTAGTTAATTCATCTCCTTTTAAAATCTATATGAGTTATTTGTATTTTCAACGTTTCCCTCTATCCTAAGGTTATAGCCTAAGGTCTACCCCCCACCTAAGGTTTCTAACCCTAAAGATCTGATACCAACCTGTGACGCCCCCCAAATTTAGGTGCTTGAAACCTGAATTTAATGCTTCTTCGTACAATTTCTTTGAGCAGAATAATAATAATATTATCATAAATATCAAACTTAATTTATATATCAGAGTTGTCTAAATCCCAGGTACGTTACCTTTAATACATTCATTACATAATAGATAATAAATATCACCGTCTTCATTAAGTCTAGCTATTACATATGATAACACAAACTTATTCTGACAACTTTCCTTTCCCTTTGTTCCTGGCAGAGACTTCAGGTTAATTATACTTAACTGGAAACATTTAAATTAAGCAAGAAAGAGCATTTGATTGCCCAACAAGTAATAACAGTCAATAAAAGTTAGCTGAAAGAATTAAATGTTTTCTGTGAAGGGCAGTTCTACAACGAATCAACAGTTGTGAATTAAGCTGAAATAATTCTAATCAACATATCAATTCTATCTTAAATTTTTAAAACTACGTACTGACAATAAATATTGAGCAGTCGACAGACTATGAACATAGTTTTCAATTTTCAAAAAGGTTAAACAAAACTTCATCTATGAACCGGAATAAGTTACTGGCACGGTGGGTGATCAGCATATTATGCAATGTATTGATCAATACTACATACCAGAACGATATTCTCGTTCATCTTATCCGCCTTGGGCGCACAAAAATTTCCCAGATTCGGGATGTTCATAGTTAGTCTGAATCCAAACCAAAACAATTAGGTTGGATATCAATAGGGTTCTATCATATTCAACGATATTTTTAAATTTGTGTCTAGTCGAGTCAAGTAACTTAGACGACTTTTAATTAAGATGTACATACTGGAAACCAATAAGTATGTATCAACATATGATTAAATACAATAATTATCCAATTGAGGACACTTGTATAACCATACTTAGAAATTAATAAAAAAAAATACATATATATCTGAATCTTACAGTAATACTGTACTGATAAACAATGAACGAATAAAGTTCAAGAACTTGTATGAATACAAATATTTTGATACATAATCAATAACAATAGAGTTAATAATCTGGCACAAGGATAATATAATTCTGAAACTTTCTTATTCATGGCCATTGCATAAAGTAAATGCAAAGGTTAGGATACTTGCCTGGTCTGCTGCTTACACAACTTAGTTCTATCTTTAATTCAACGACCTATCATTCATAAGATTGTTCTATCGATTACAATAACATATCATAACACATAGTACCTATATTATCACATAATCTAATCATATTGTCACATATGTTTCTCAGTAATTCGAACACAAACATGCACTTATCGGGTTAACCTATATATGTTCGAATCAATTTCGGTAACATTTTGGTGTACCGACGGCTTTATCGGGTATTTATCGAGTTTATTGTTAATAAAACTCTAATCTGTAACTTAAATATTATTTCTAGACAATTTAAATATCAGTCAAATTATTTTTAAATGACTTATAATAATCTTTAAATAATTATTATAATTTATCATGATTTTCCAAACACTAGAATCATTATTAAATGATTTAAATATTAAATAATTCTATTATCATTAATATTCAAATAATATCCAAATATTAATGAAACTATTGCTAAAATATTAAAGTTATTTATAATAACTCAAAATATTTTTAAAGTCTTAATATTACCCTTAAATAATTTTTAAAACATTTAAAATTATTTATAAATAATTACCTTTAATATTTAAATATTAAAGTATTATTCACTAAAATATTAAAAGTCATTTATAATAACTTAAAATATTTTCAAACCATTTATATCCTTTTTAAATAATTTTTAAATCAATAAAACTATTTATTTAATATAATTCTTAAATAAATTTAATATCATTAATATTAAATTATTAATGAAGTTTACCTTTAAATATAAAAATTTATATTTTATAACTAAAAATATTTTAAACTCTTTATTTTCATTTAAAATGATTTTTATAATATTAAAATAAGTTTTAAATTAATTTATTTAATATAATTATTAAATAAATCTAATATCATTAATATTAAATAATTAATGAAATTTACTTTAAATAATGAAAAGTTATATTTTATAACTTAAAATATTTTTAAATACCTTAGTATCATTTAAAATGATTTTTAATATAATAAAATCATTTTAATTAATTTATTTAATACATTTATTAAATAAATTAATATCGATAATATTAAAATAAATATTAATATTTATGAAAAATATGTCAAATTATTAAAAGTTAATTTTTATAACTTCAAATTATTTTTTAATTTATTTTTGTAATTTTTAGAAATTATTTCCTGTTTTTTAATGATTTTTAAAAATTAATAAGTCTGTCGCTAAAGCTTTTAGCCACGGAAAGTGTCGCCTATTGTGTTGTTGAGCACTAAGAACATTCAAAGGCAGTTATCAAGTGGCTACGTTTGACCAAGTGTAATTCGCCGTGTATAATGTTTCTTGGCAATCTATAACCTGGATCTTATAATGCTAATATAACACTACAAGTATCAACTAACATCCGGGTCAGATCATAACAAACGAGCAAGTAATATGGCCTGGAACAAGCTGTCAGAGCTGGTCTTCATATTTTGGGTTACCCAAAAATGAAGAACAGACCGAGCACCCTACTTTGGGCTTCCACTACTTACTGTTCTTGTATCCTTTTTGTGATTTAATGATTTCAGTATGTAGCCAACATGTAAGAAAACAGATCTAATACATAAATCCAATATAACAATAACACAATTGAAAGATATATGCTGGTCAAACCCTGTCAGAGATCACGTTCTTGAGTTTTCTAGGTTATCCAGAAAACTCAATCCGTGATCATTTGGCTTGCTTTGACCAGCCACTATGTTCTACCCATTTGATCTTTAGGTGATATAATAGCATGAATCTACAGTCTATATAACATACTACAGTCTAGATACAATAACAAGAACAAAACATTAAACATATGAAAGATCCGTGGTCACAAATATCTTGTCCGAACTTTCTGGGTAACAATTTGGGTTACCCAGATCGGTTTGGTCATGGTTGGTCAACGTGGTTTGACCACCAATATCTTACAATCTGTACATGATCTAGACATGATTCAAGTTCCAGATCCAAGCCTACATTACATACTACAATTTCAAACTTTAAAACAAACAAAAACATAAACATACTGAGATTTAACTGAGATTTAAGAGGTCTGAAATTGGTTATCACACAACATTTTTAAATTTTTCCAAATTTTGAAAAACTTCAAATTTGTGCCATTAAATGTTATGGATCTATTATATAGCAACCCAGATCACTTAATAACACTATATACAACACGTTAAAACACAAAATCATAACTTCTAACATAGTATTTAAGATCAGATTTCTAGGGTTAGGTTTATACCTCTTTTGCACAAAGCTTGAATCTAGGGTTCTTGATCTGATCTTGTTGAACTTGGATCTTGATATGAGACTGGTTTACTTAGTTATTTCGTGAGTCTAGAGAGAGGGTCTTGGATGTGTGTATGTGTGCAAATGGGCTAAAAATATGAACTTTTCTCTTTCTCAATATATTTATAATACTTGAATATAATGTATTTTTTATGCAAGATGGCTGAGATATTTGATTTATAGGCACATGGCTAGGTTATAGTTGTTCCACAACTAAAGTTATGGCAACCTATACAAGTTACCTATTAAATAATGCAAGAAGGACAATTATGTCATTTGGCTTTTACTTTTAGTGGCAAACTTGGCATCTCACTCCAACCCTTAGGGTTTGACCCTTAGGATTTAACCCTTAGGGTTTAACACTAAGGTTTCATAAGTTCATTTTCTAGGATTTTGTAATTTGGGTTAAAATGTAAATTTTAGTTTCTAAAAATGTGAATTAGGGTTCCCTAATTAATTTAGGTTTACTAACAACTTAGGTCTTGTAAATTAGACTTTATAATTACTAATTACCATTAAGCTTGCTAAATTAATTATTAGGGTTTATAACTTAGCAATTAGAGTTCTAATTTAGTAATTAGGGTTTTTAAATATTAATTATGGTTTACCTAATTAACCTTAAATCTATAATAATTATCATTAATTACATAACACAACAACATAACAAATGTTACAGTCGTAATTGACTTATGTACTAGAGTTTATCAATAATGCTAGGGTTTTTTACTTTTTACTATAAGTGTTCCACAAATTAACATTACACACATATCATGCATGTTTGTAACACTGAAATATAAATAATATTATGTTATTATTCTCATTCCTTATTCAAAATCCAGAATTAGGGTTTTGAATCCATATCTGACATAACCTTCATACATACCATTATTAATTAAGTTAAAATAATTAAATTAACTAATATAATAAAATACATATCATAATAATCCTTATAATCATATCATATTTACAATAATCATATTTTCATGGAAAATAAATAATAAATATTTTTATTACAAAATTAATTTATTATAAGAACATAATCTATAATGATCAATAATTCCTAAAAATAAATTATTTACAATTATTAAGGTAATAAATAAATTTTATTTATCACATATATACATATACATTACTTTTCACATATTCCCACCTTTATATATAGAAAAAATTTTATACGCAAAATTTATTATTTAATTATATTAAAAATATTGGGTTATTATATGGTACAATCGTAATCTTTGATGGTTGACATATGGGAGCTTGGCTAAACAATTCCTCGGAGATAGCAAGAGGTATATACTTAAATCGGCGATCGATCTAACTTCATTTTTGTGAAAGGCGGTGTAGATGAGACGAGGAACTTGCTTGTTGGTTTGTTTGGGAAACCACTCAGTACCATATGGACTACTAGCGAGAGAGTCGATGTGTCTTTGAGTCCTAAAAGAGTATAAGAAGAAGATAAGAATGTAAATCATCAAAGATGATGATCGTATGAGTAAGACATCTCCGTATGTCATGAAGCCATAAATCGGTAAAGAAAGTTGGTCGCGTAAACTTAAATTGAAAGAATGCTAACCCTAAGAAGTAAAGTGAAGTAAACCAATGCGTAAAGTCAAGTATATGACTAATTGGTGTATGTGTTATTTCTTTATGTGTTATATAGGAATTAGAATGAGCAGTTCAGCGTAAACTTTAAGCCGTAGCTGTGCGTAAGGCAAGTTTCCTAACTTCATTCATGTTTGAGATGAATGCTAGTTTCTTAAACTTCTCAGATGTTAAACTTGAGAAGTTCTGTCTATGTGCGAATGTGCGATATTTGTACAAGGTGGTAGAATGTTTGAGGCCTTGAGCCACAATTTTAACACTTCGGTGTTTCTATGAGATGAACTGTTCTGTGATTGAACTGTTCAATATGAGAATGTTCTGTTTATACATGATCTATTATTGTTAAGTCTATGCTAATGATTCTAGCCGGACAGGATGTGTATGAAAAAGGTAGAAGAATGAAGGTATTACAAAGTGAATGTGACTAATGTTTTAAAATGATAGGAATCAGAATTATTCCTATTATTGAAGCTGCTTCATAACCTTTGTTCACTTATCGAAGTTCTAAAGGAATGTTTACATTCTTGAAGTTGTTTGTTCAACTGCTATGACTTGTTGAGCAATTGAATGCACACACTTGCTTTAAATGAAAAACATTTTCAGCGTACAAGTAGAAGGACTTAAGGATCCTGTAAAGATCAAGCTAATTGGTATCCGGAAGAAGTGCCATTCACTAGATGAATGAGCGTGAAGATCAAGTGAAGACTTGTAATGTATAATAGTTTAATTAAAATATAGACTAATTTAAGGAATTGTTATGTATCCTTTGTGGCATATGAAAGTCACTCTTGTAAGATGGAAAAAATAATGTAATTATCATTATTTGTAATGAACGATGTTATAAGGTATTAGAACCTAGAATTTGAGAATGTATGTTGTTATATTTCACTAAATAATGATGTATGTTTGGAAGAAGATGGAACCGTAACGTACGAAATTCGGGTGTGAAGATACACCATATTTCGGGGCTTTACAGTATGTGTAGGACTTGTGGTGAACATGAGTAGTGAGCGTTTAACCTATGCATGAGGCAAGTTATCGAACCCTAATCTTTATTTTGAGCTTATCCTACCTTGTTTATTAATGTGCAAGTTTGTTACTCTGTCTTGTTTATAACATTACGCAAGTTCTTGAATTCTATCGAGCGAAGTTCTTAATTTTGTTTCCGTATTGTAGACACTCGAAATTTTTCATTCCTATTACTAACATTGCATGAGGGAATAATCGTCTTTCAGAAATAATCCTGGAGGATAAAGTAGTTGCAATTCTGGAAATCCCACCGGAGAAGCCTTTTTAATCTCGGCGATAATCCAGAGATATTCAATCCTGGAAACAACATCGAGAGTTTCATTCTCAACCTCGGAGATAACCCTGAGGAGTGCAGTTGTAGTTCTAGAGATAACTGTGGAAAAGCTCATTTCAACCATTGTAGTCAGCTTCAACCTCGGACATAACCTCGAGGCACTCAGTCCAAACCCTATAAATAACCCCGGGGGGGGGGGGGGGTAGGCAAATCTCAAAGACAACCCTGAGAACATTTAGCACTTGCAGTAGCCCAATCTCAGAGATAACCCTGAGCAAGGACTACTTTATCAGCCCAAACCGGAGATAACACCGGTGAGGGGCAAAATTGTCATTTTACCACTTCGATCCCACAAGCGTGCAATCTCAACACATTTCAACATACATTCCTCACAGCAGTGTCCCACAAGAACCAAATAGTTGCAATCCCGAGTGACTACTACACAGGACAGCACACCGGATATAATTTGAAGACTTGAAGACCAAGGGCATAGTCCCATTTTCCTGACTCTGCACAACCTCTAATCCCATGTCAGTTGTGTAGCTCTCAACAATAACACTCTGAAACATGTCGTATACACCTCAATCGGAGGTCCGAATTGAAGTTCTAAAAGTTCAAGCGGACAACACATTGCATGCATGCACGCATGCCGAGACGGCTAAGAGACTCCGGGACCGGGGCTGCACGAGGCGAAAACTGGTGCACTGTGGAAGACATTGTGTACACTGCGGATACCGCAGGTACACCTACGACTCTCCCTTTATAAATAGAGGGCATGAGGTGGCCATTTTATAAGAGAAACCAGTGAGGAAGCCCTGTCCAATTTACTCTGTACACACTATAAACTGAGTGCTTTCTCATTTTAAACACTTGCGAGCTCATATATTGCTATATTTTTTATGGTGGGAACCGAGTGTTCATCCATTTAAAGATATAGAAGTATTCTTTGGCTGTCCACTATAAGCCTTCTTATAACTTTCAAAGCCTTTTCTCCACATTTTGCACACACTGTTCTTCACGTTAAGAGTCGTGTTACGTGTGTATGCCAAGACTTCGGTCCATGGCTTTTTATTTCATTTTATATATATATATATATATATATATATATATATATATATATATGGACTAACAGTATTGAGTTATGCCTCGATTGAGCCTGGACTCACGTCCGGAGCGTTTATTTCTTTTATATATATACACTTATATATAAACTATGGTCGGACTCTATTCGATGAGCCTAGATTTATATCTGGAGCGTTTATTGCTTATATATATACATATATATAAACTTTTGTCAGACTCTGTTCGATGAGCCTAGATTTTATATCCAGAGCGTTTACTACTTATATATATATATATATATATATATATATATAGATGTATATTATACCCATCAAACTCTGTTTGATTGAGCTTGGATATAATATCCGATGAGTTTAACACCTATATATATATATATATATATACAGTCTGGATCTTAAAGCTTTTATTATCAACTCACTCAAGCTCACCTTTTACTTTAGCGACATGACATGCCACGTTCTCCGGTCATACAACCATTGTCATACTTTTAGCGATGCTATATGTTGTCTGTCGCTAAAAGTACAGATGACGGTTTTATGACCGAACCATCGCCGTGTCCGTCGCTAAAGGGGAGGTGAGCTCGGGTGAGTTGGATAAGGGGTGAGCATAAGATCATCTCTCTCTCTCTCTCTCTCTATATATATATATATATATATATATATATATATATATATATTTCGTCAGATTAATGTTTACTTCGTGGTGGTTGATCGTATTCTTTGCTTTATTTACATTTCGATCCCCATGGAGGTGCTTCGTGGTGGTTGATCATGTCTCTCTCTCTCTCTCTCTCTCTCTCTCTCTCTCTATATATATATATATATTTACCACTTTTATATATTTACATTTTCAGGTCCCCATGGAGGTGCTTCGTGGTGGTTGTGATCAGATATATATATATATATATATATATATATATATATATATATATATATATTTACTGACTTTTATATATATAATCGCTTACAACTTTTATACAAATTGCTACATCATGTGAGCCTAGGAATCATATAATCTCAAATCAGTCTCCTAAATCTAGATTCGGTTCCCGTGATGGACATTTTTGGCTGTAAACAGCTTGTACATTATTCACGGTGTTCGAATTTCCTTAGATGGCTCTCATGCCCACAAGGAGTTTGGCACTACTATGTATATTGATTTTCTCGAAGATGCTTCGCATCTCGAAAGTAAAAGAACTTAAGTCGAACACTTAATAAAATGGAAGTATTAAAGGCCTCAATTACTATTGAGCATAAGGGTTTGAAAAACCACTTTTACAAAACATCACATCTATATCTTGTTAAAACTGATTTTTTTACCCAAATTCAAACCCTTTGTATATAGGTACGAAAGAGGCATAACACTACTTCCAAATAATTGCACATTGACCCACACACACACATTCATATAACAGTTTAATAGAAAAGTGGCAGTCACCGTGGTAACACAGATGTCGGGGGGTGCCTAACACCTTCCCTCCGCATAAGGAAGTCCCCGGACCCTAATTAATCTTGGTTTCACATACCAGTTTAGCAGTGTTACATCGCGTGGTCAATGTGCAAACCTTTTCTCCGTTGAGTTAGTGAAACCATTTAAAAATACCAACTGGCGACTCTTATAGTCCAATCGTCGACATATAAATGTCGAACCTTTTCACAACTTGTTTTTTCAAACAAATCTCACCTAACATAAGAACACCAATAGACAAGAACATAAAAGGGACAGTAAAAATCCTGATGTCAACAGGTGGCAACTCTGCTGGGGACATCCAGTAAGAGGACTTAAGTCGCTACTACAAACTTTTCAAACTGTTATCTGCTTATGTGTGGATGTTGCATTTACATTTTGATGAATGTGTACGAATGCATTTACTTACGACACTTAATTATTTACACTATATCTGCATATGATATTAGTGCTTCGCATATGTCATCATTCCCATAACGGTGAGACACGTTGTATATGAATTTATATTGTGTTGTTCCTCCACCAGGAGGCTATCCTATCGGTGTTTGATTACTAGACTCGTAGGGGGACTAATTCCAACGAGGCTCAGGAAAGGCACCACCCAGATTCGCTCTAGTTGAAAGATCGGATTACCTTCCCATTACGTAAATTGAGATGATTTGGGAACCTTCATGCCAAAAAGTCGCGAGAGTAACCTAAGATAGGTCAGCCTCTAATAAACCAAATGCAGAGGAAAGTCTTTTCATGCTTTCCATTTTCAGTTACTTGTAAAGTCAATTACTTGTAATTTCATTCCATTTCAATCTCTATGTAATGGAAAATATGAAAAATATGTGTACATACATATTAAAGCCTAGCATGCTATCAACTGACATCCGTTTTGTAGGATAATAATCTTAAAATGGACATATTATGATAGCATGTAAACATTTATACATTCCCTAAGACTAAACTATATAAGTTTTTGTAGGGAAAATATTGGGCCTGTTACCCGTTCAAAGTCCAAAAAGTAAACGAGTCTACAACCAACTATTATGTCTTCATCTGATCAAACTAATCTTGCTCATGTCTCTCGTGAAGAGTTTGACGGATTAAGCAAACATATTACAAATTTGGTTGTTCTGCTTAAAGAACTACACCAGTTTACTCAGGGTCTACGAATACCCATACATGCAGAATCCTCTGCACATGGAGGAACATAAGGTTCGGATCAAGCAAATCCAATACTTGAGCTTCAGTTGGATAAGTCCAATAAAATTCCTGAAAACACCCATCTCAAAGAAGATCCATACACTGGTGATATTAGGAAAAAAGTCCTTCAAATGGAAGAGACCATTCAATCTATAAAAGGGATTGGAGCACACGGGAGTGTCTCAAAACTCCTGACTTTGAAAAGTATGATGGGTTGGGAGATACATACACACATTTGATGGTGTTCATTGGAGAACTCAGATCTTATGCCGAGGATGAGAAGCTCAGAATGCAGCTGTTTCAAAAGAGTCTAACTGAAGAAGCCTGATTATGGTATACCAGATTAGACAATTCTAAGATCCATAGCTGGGAGGAGCTAGCTCATGCCTTCCTCAGTCAATACAGCTTTTAGTCTCAAATGTCTCCAGACTAGTACCAAATTACCAAGGTCAAGAAACAAGCCAATGAGTCTTTTCGAGAGTATGCTCAAAGGTATAGGCACCTTAGTGCTTAAGTTATTCCCTCTATGACTGAGTCGGAAATGGTGATGACATTCATAGACATACAAGAAGCTCCCTTCTATGAGAGAGTCTTAGCTGGCATTGGCAAGCCATTTTCTGAAATGATCAAACATGGATAGATGGCTGAGATGGGATTGAAGTCAGGAAAAATCAAAGACCTAGCTGCTCTAAAAGCTGTTGCTGAGCACATCTAGTCCGGAACTTATGGAAATAACCCCCGGAGGGTCCATAAGAAGAAAAAGGAGGATGTTTCCTTGATACTACAAGGCCAAAAAGGTAGTCAGAACTTGCCTATCTAGAGGAGAAATTACTCTCGCTTTCAAGCACAGTCTTCAAGCCCTACATTGCCTAAGAGTGGAGAAGTTTGACGCAGTTGAGTGTTCACACCCCTAGGGGACTCAATTGAGAACATTCTAAATCTTCTGACAACTCAAAAGAAAATTACCCACCTTCTTCAACCAGCCAACCCGAATGGGAACGGTTTCAATGCTACTCGAAAATGTGCTTATCATGCTGGAGATCTAAGACATGATATTCAGGATTGCTGGGCCTTAAAACACAAGATCCAGGATTTAATCGACAATGGGAGATCATGGTGACTAAACCTTACCAACCTTATGTGCAAGACAACCCTATTCCTCAACACAAAGAAGAAGAGGTTAATATGATTAATTAGAGCAATGGATAGAGTTCCAATTACGCTGGAGAATCCTTCCAGACCAGCAAAGACGGTGCTGACAAATGGGATTACACACAGTTCCAGTTTATGATGGAATGAAAGATGAAAGTTCATTGTAAGTAAGTAGAGCGGAACTGGTGATCCATCAGCTGTGACGCCCCCAAAATAGGTCCATTCCACCCAAGCCATTTTTGGTCACCAAATACATGGTACAAAAAATAACTACAACTTTATTAATACAATTGTCGTGTAAAATATGACAACACATAAACTGTGAGTTTAAATTCAAATGTTATCTTCTAGACAACATCCAAACTCAAATAAGTCCTCATTTCAATTATTAATACACTATTTTACAAAATAGTGAGGACTGCTAAACATCTGTCTAGAACCATCATTCCATACCCCGACTACTTCCCGTTATATTCTCGCTTCCTGAGAAGAAAAATGGAACAAAAAGGAAAAGGGTGAGCTCAACTAGCCCAGTAAAGAATATTATAACTAAAATAATATAGAACAAATTATTGTTAGTCCTCAACAGGGAAAAATCTGATAGAATATAATAGACAACAAGTTTTAGATCAATATTCGCAGCAGAAATAACAATCCATTAAAAGAGTCAAGTAGAGAATGAATTCTACTATCTTCTAAGATTCAAAAGTCCATCATCAATTTTATCCCTATAACATCAATCAATATACATCTTGAATCAAATATTCATCTTTGCACCACAGTCCAAAGATATTCATCAGTTGATCATGTTCATATCAACAACTGTTCATCTTTGCACTACGGACCAATGATATTCATCAGGAAATCATTCAATTTGCACAATAGGCCAAAGATATTCAGTAATATCATCATTTAGGACTGAGGATGATGAAAAATGTTTTTAAGAAAATGAATCTAGTGAGACAAAAGGACAAATATTAGGGATTCGTACTACAGTTTATCCAAGTTCAAAAATACTCCATACTAATCAATTGTGGAGCAGAATTCAAAAATAAAGATCAAAACATGGATACAATAAAAGATAGTAACCACAATAGACAACTTGGACAAAGAAAGAAAAAATTATTTTTTTGTGAATAGTGTTGTATTCATGAATAGTATCGTATACGTGAATAGTGATGTATACGTGAATAATAACCCCGACACTAAAAGGTAGAAATTTCACATGAAAATTCATCATACTTCGTGAATAGTACTCATAAATAGTAACTCATGAATAGTAACTTGTGAATAGTAACTCCGCCATAAAGAGGTAAAAATTTCATAATAAAAACCATACCAATATTCCGGTATAATGATATTGAAAGAATAACATCATTTACAAAGAAAATAACATCCCTTACCTCAAAAGAATAGTACTTCTGGCTGGAATATCAAATATAACGCTGAAGGAAACTTGCACCATATAGCAACACTTAAAATATCGAAATACTCACAAAAATACGTTTGATAATATATAGAGGGAAAACTTTAGATTTTGGTGTGATTTTTAATTCTAACTTAAGCATCCTATTTATAGGAAAATGCTTAGAACAACAAAGCAGAAAATTTAATAAAATATTAATATTTATAAAAAATCATACGCACACTTGGAAAATTTGATTTTAGCATCTTACACATGCAAGTGGGCCCACCAACATGAAAAACATGTTTTAAATATTTTTTGTAACAAATTAATTCAGACTCAATATTCCGGAACTTCAATAATTCATAATAAATAGCCCTTTTATCAGAAACATTCAAATCTTATGTCCATTCCATAGGAAATTTAATTCTCTACAACTTTGTAGCTTTAATTTTTTCCAAATTCCGAACAGGAATTGACCGAAATTCACATATGAATGATTTTGCGGGTTATAATCAAATTTTAGTCAAAATGGGGTCCACCAACATGTTTAACATATTTTTAGCATTTATTGTAATAAAATACACTTCCTCCTCAATTATTCATATATCACAATTCATTGTAAAAATATCACCATTATTATATTATTATATTATCGAATTATTCATTCATTATGTAATATAATAATACTAGCAACAGTCCCGTGCCTCCAGCACTATAGAGGGTAGAATTTATCCCTAACTTTTGACAGTCCAAATTAAAAAAATTGTCATTATTATATGAAAATATCTATAGTAAAAATTTCATTTTTTTTATAAGTAAAATGTGATAATTTCATTTTTTATATTAATGTGATATCTATTTATTATTAATATGAGAAAAGTATTGTGAAATTATCCCTTATATTTATAAAAATATTTATTACAATGAGAAAATTATTGTGAAATTATCCCTTATATTTATAAATATATTCATTTTCATATAATATTTTATAGTAAGATGGTAGTATTTTATCCAGCCCAGCATGGCAGCATGAGAGAGAGAGAGAGAGAGAGAGAGAGAGAGTTATTACCTTAAAAGTTTTTTGAAGGGTTAGATTTATCCCAAAGTTTTGATGGTCAAGATCTTTTAATATGGTTTGAGCGGGAAATTAAGTATGTTCAAAAACACTTCTATTTTGTATAAATAGATATTTGAATGAATTATTTTATCAGAAAAGATAAAATATCAATTTTCAACAATTGTAACTTTTCTAAAAATTCCTCTATTTATATCCACATAAATAAATATTTTCCGTATCATATAAAGCAATAATTAATTATTCACAAATAATATTACAGAATCACAATAATGACAACCAGGTCGTTCCCAAGAAAGAGGGGGGCTTTCCGATAAGGATTTCTCCTCATTGGCGCGTAATTAGGTGACCAAACCCCTTTCCTAGATATAGCTTCCTTAGACATTGCCAATAATGCTATCTAATAATATTATTCAAATAAAATGAATTATTGATCTGATAATGGGAAATACTGTGCAGTGACAATTATTGAAACAATAATAATATAAAATATCAAAGTAGCAATTATTAAATCAATAAAATAAAATATTGAATAGTAATTACTGTAACAATTATTGTGTAGTGCCTTCTTACGTAAGAATCAATATTTGGTGCAATAATGGTGTGCTTCTTGACATAAAACCACGTACATCGTGTTTTAACCACCGGGTATTCCAACAGTGTTAACGGTAACAACTATGCCGTTATTTGTAAAAATTCATTCTTGTCTTTTTCTTTATCCAATCACTTTGCCGTCCTACGAATATTCATTGACAACAAGAATATTCCACGACCAAACGAATATTCCACAACAACAATGAATATTTTATAACCACTTGTTTATTTAAAATATTTGCGCATTTTATCCATAACTTACCAAATTAATCAAATCAACCCTTACTGTTTCAAAATAATAAATAGAGGAAATTTCATTTTACTAAAAAATAATTTGGGGTCTTACATCAGCACCAAGTCACACACCAATTAGTCAGTCAGGAGCATGCTAGTCTCCTTCTTTTTGTTATGAATACTCCATCATCGCCTTCAGAAAGAGAAACACTAGAGGATAAAGTTGCAAAAAGACCAAGTGCCAAAGCCCGTTGGGATTTTGCCAACAAGAGGTAATTTAAATACCTGGGCCAACCTTTGGAGGAGATATTTCAGATGCTTATCAATGAAGGAAGAATTACATCCCTTCTACCTCCAATCAAACCCCGTTCAAGATGGTTCAATTTTAATGGAGTATGTCAGTATCACTCCCACTCTCGCGGACACATCATATAAGAATTTTGGGCACTCCGCCACCTCATTCAAAATTTAATTGACAGCGGTGTCCTGCAGATGGCAGACGACAACACTTTGTTACTCGAGAGTGGAAACACGTGTCCTACAAAATTGAAGGACATCGTAGCAATTATATCCGATGAGGATGATTTGGCTTCCAGACCACTTACGATACAAGCAATTCAACTCAAGGGTGTTGACAATCCTTTGAAAGTGGCTGTACCAAAGCCAATTCTCTTGCCATACAGAACACAGTATCCTGTTGTCAGCTTACAAAAACTGCCATGGAATTATGGAGAGGCTGAAGGATCTACATCACACACAACTGCTGCAGTGTTGAATGAGAATCCTCTGTATCATCCCCAACGGGTGATGAAGCCTACCATAAAATCAAAGGGGAAAGTTCCCATTGAGAGGATTGAAGAATTTTACCGTACTATGGGCCATAATGAAGCTAAAGTGATTTTAAGGTTAAGAGAAGCTCCACAACAAATTTCCATACTAGAATTAGTTTTCTCTTCCGAAGATCACAGGAAGGTCTTGTAAAGGTTTTAGAAGAAGCCCATTTGTCAAAATCAATGGATGTGGAAAAATTCCAGCATCTGGTTGATCACATTATTAACAACAATGTGATATCTTTCATTGATGACGACATACTTCCCGAAGGGACTGGTCATTGCAAGTCATTGCACATAGTGGTTCTGTCCTCCGGATACATGGTGGGAGGAGTTCTGATAGATGGTGGATCATCTTTGAATATTTGTCCTTATGCCACTTTAGAGAAGATGATTATCAATCTCAAGAGAATCAAAATATGCCATACGATTATCAAAGCTTTTGATGGGTCCCGACAAAATACTGTTGGGGAAATTGAATTACCTGTGGAGATTGGTCCACATACATTCAATGTATCCTTTAATGTGCTCAAAATCACTACAGGATGCAACCTTCTTTTAGGAAGACCATGGATTCATATGGCTGGAGCTGCCCCTTCCACCCTTCATCAACAACTCAAGTACATTATAAAAAATAGCCTAATCAATGTCAATGTTGAGCCGGAATGTCCTGCCCAAGGTGACATACCACTCATCAGCTTCAATACAGAAGTTGAGCCGGTCAGTTTCTATGCCCTGGAGGTGATCAACACTCACTACCATCCTATTGGGGTGCCACCTCTCATACCCAAGATTTATGTCGAGGTAATGTCGGCCACTCAAGAGATGATGTTATTGGGTCATCAACCTTGACAAGGGTTGGGCAAAGATCACCATGGCATCAAGCGCCCAATTCAAATTCTCAGTCAAACAGGGACAACTGGATTAGGCTATTCTGCTAGCTCTAGGCACAAGAATCCTCATAAGCACAAATAGATTCCTTCATCTTCAGCCACATGGCAATTATCTCAGCCTAAAGATCTTGAGCCTGTACGGTCTCCCGTAAAGGTGCATTCCATGTAATGGCTATGTTATTTCCCAAACCGACATCAGTCAAAGCAAAAGAGGTCTTGATTCTTGATTCTGAAGTGGAAAAAAAGGAATGGAGACGTAAACAAGACATCGCCAGGAGATTGTCTCACCTACACATTATTTTCCATGATGAACACACAAATAGATACACTCTAGACGATGATTGTCCCGACATTATGGTCATTATTTGGGAGAAAGAGGACGATGACAGCCCCTTCATCACTGCCATCCATCAGGATTTTACCCTTGACAATTGGAGCAACACTCCTTGCATTTGTCGACAAGGGTAAAAAGGGCAGAAACTCCCTCTACCCTATAGATAGCTTTAACTGCTTACTTTGGCTTACGTGCATAGATGGACTTAGTATGATTATAACCAGGGATCATTCAGTATAATCATAACTTGTAATGTTATAAATGATATGGTAAAAGTCCTCAGTGGCCTGTAATGCATTGATGGACAGTTTTTGTTATGATTATGACCAGGGATTGTTCGGTATAATCATGACCATTGATGATTTAATGAATATCCTTGGCCCGTAGTACAGGGATGATTAGATGATGTGTTTTATTTATTCAGCTGATTCTCAACGACAAAAATTGATGAAAACATTTTATACCATAGAAGATAGTAGATTTTATTCTCTACTTGACTCTTCTAATGGATTGCTTATTCCTCTGAAGTTAAACTTGATGTCTATTGTATTTTATCATTTTAACATTGTTGAAGACTAATGATAATTTATTCTGCATTATCATAGTCATAATATTTCTTACTGGACTAGTTGAGCTCACCCTTTCTTTCATTGTTCTCTTCAGGAAATGAGAATATATTCGGGACGAAGTCGGGGGAAAGGATTTGGTCCAGATGATAACATTATTAGTCCTCAATATTCTGTTAAATAGTGTGATAATAAATGTAATGAGGACTCCTTTGAGTGTGGATATTGTCTAGATGACAATATTCCTATTAAACTCTCAGTTTATGTATTGTCGTATATTACACGACGGTTGTATAATTAATTTTGTATTTGTATTCTGTACCATGTATTTGGAGATTCAAGATGGGTGATGTATACCTATTTTTGGGGGCGTCACAGTTGGTATCAAAGCTTAGGGATATGATCCCTGGGTGAGATGTGAGATAAGAATTTAGGGGGAGAGACGGGAATTGCTTCGCTAGTATGACCTACCTAAGTTTATTTGGTATTTAATTGGTCGGTCAGAGTATAGGGATAATATGTGATATGTTAATTAACCCTTGTTTTGTTGCAGTATTTGAAAATGGCATCCGAAAATGTTGAGATAAGCAATAAAGCACGTGAGACCGTTGAGTCACCAACGATCAATGCCCAGGGTAATGTGCAACAGGAAGACAATAATCCTCATTAAAATAATAACACCGATGAAATTGTGAACAATGGGATGGTTAGAGGCTTTATGCAATGTAACATCAGGCGAAGGCGGCTCCTGTCCAAAATAAAGGTGGAAACACTGACAACTCTCGGACGGTCACCGCTAAGCAGTTCAAAGAGCTGGGACCACCGAAGTTTTTTGGAGAGCCAAAACCACTTAAGGTGGAGACATGGATAAAGCAGATCAACAAGATATTTGATGTCTTGGGATACTCCGAGGAGAAAAAGGTTCCCTTTGCCACCTTCATATTGCTTGCAGAGGCGGATTACTGGTGGGAATCTGTAAAGTGTACTCAACCTGCCGCACTGAAGATGTCTTGGGAGAAGTTTTAAGAGCTGTTAAATGACAAGTAGTTTCCTGAAAGTATTCGTCACATGAAGGAGGTAGAGTTCATCAAGCTTGAGAAAAACAATATGACAGTGGCGCAATACAAAGCTAAGTTTGCTGAGTTGTCTCGGTTTACATCCCACTTGGTTGATAATGAGGAGAGAATGATGCGGATGTTTCTAAGAGGTTTGAAACCTGAGATACGTCAATACCTTATCTCTCATAAATTGTGTTTGTATTCAGATGTTGTGAATAGGACTCAGTTATTGGGACGTGATAATGAGTCAACCTAACCAAGAGAAAGCAGCTGACAAGTCGATAATACCAATTGTAGCAGTCATCGAAGCGGTGATAACAAATGTGGAGGGAATATAATCCTCAGTTGAAAGAATACACATGAACACCCAAATTACCTAAACCACTATATGTTTATGTGATTTACAAATAATTAGGGTTTAAGCCCAAGTTCTCAATTGACTATCAGCGATGCTTTGGTATATGTCTATCCTAAACATGAATCATACATCCCATCACAATGTAGAACATACAATCACAAACTATCACGATCAAATCTAAACCCATACTTTGTCTTTCAAAGTCATATGGATTATCACAATAATTGATGGGCAATCAACTAAACAAATAAGCATGAATCTTAATAGACAATCCCATAGCAATCAATAAGGTTAACAATGAAATATATCAGATTAAACTAAACAATAGAATCCATTGCAATCCCAAAATAGAGTTTAGATCATAGTTGAATCAAAATCCATAATCCACAATAGATTACACATTGAGAAATAAAGATAGAAGTAAAGAGAAGTTAAGGAAATAGGAATGTAAATCTGATCTCTCTTGCTCCAATTCTGAATTTCTTATGCTCTCCAATTGCTTCAATCTTCAACTCTAACCTAATCTAGGGTTCTAATCTAATCTAAAAAGAAAGAGAAGAAAAGAGCATATGTAATCTAGATTGATCTTTCCCCAAGGTGGAATCACCTTACATAATGAAAATACGTCTAATATATAAGCCCTCATTGAATTCCATCTTTGTTACATTTCAATTGCATTATTTAGTGAAAAGTCAACTTTGGTCAACATCAGAAGTGGCGCGGCCGTGCAGGAATTGGCCTAAAGTTAGGCGCGCCAGCGCTCAAGCAGAAAATCATGTTTTTTGGCTCCAAGAAATCGCGCGGCCGCGCAAGAATTACACTAGAAAATCGCGCGTCTGGGCGGTCCATTTTCTACTGTAGTGCCCTCTGATAAAATGTCCTTACCATTTTATCCGGGAAGAGTTACGGGGCCTACCACCTATCAAATCGAAGCTATCGACGAGCTCTACAACTTTCATTCTTTGAGAATTGAGAAATAATGCACGAATGAAGGCTGAAATTGGGTTCGAAGTGACTGCTGTGCAAATGGCCATCCAAAACAGTGACGTTCAACGTTCGTTGGTACAAAGGTCATAACTCTTGCATCCGAACTTCGATTGGAATGATTCGAGATGTTCCGGAAAGCTAAGAAGAAGCTCTACAACATAATCCAAGTTCCAAGTCAAGAACATGAAATGAACATGAAAGCCTAAACGATCCCCGGATTGTTTTTCCTTGCGTTTTCATACCAATAGTCGCTCACATCGTTCCCAAAGATCTACAAAATGAACACAAATGCATGAAAAGTAACTAAGAAACATGAGTATAGGCAACTAATTCAACTAACAGATACCAGATAAGTAGGTATAAAACCAACTTATCAAATACCCCCAAACTTAAACCATTGTTTGTCCCCAAGCTACACAATATAATGCAATCTATATACTATGCAAGCTACGCTACTATGACAACGAATCCCAAGATTTCCAGCCATGTTGAGAATTCTAATAAGATATTCCTCAGAGAAATATCAAGATCCAAGAACAAAGCATCAAACTAAGCTAAAGGCATAATGACATACAATTATATAATCCTAACCTTCTATAAAGATGATGTGTGTGTGTGATGTGTTCACATATAAGCTTGACAAATGTAAAGATACCACATGCTAAATGCTTAAGACAAAAAATTAAAGTTTAAATCAAGAACTATATATACTAATGAGACATAAACTACTCCAACACATCAATACAAATTAAGGTTCAACAATGGGTTTCTTCTGCTTTATTTTTACTCATGAGGGCGATTTTCGCACTTTCCCGCAGTGTTTATTGAATTTTTTTTATATATATATTTCCCATGACTGTGCAATGTCTCATTCCATTAGGCTAACAATGCTACCCCTTAGTGAGCTTTCAACCAACGACTCCCAGACCATTAAGACCTTAGGGAGCTAGGTGTAGATACAAATCCCTCGGGCGTACTTACTGAAGTAACAAAGGCCCCGAAACAAGACTAGCAACGGTAATTATTCATTTTTTCCTCTTATTTTTTTTTCTATTCTTATCTTTTTCTTTTTCTCTTCTTTTTTTATAAAGCAAGCATACCCATGTGTTCCAAAAACTTGAGTTTCAGTGTCTTCATAGTCATTACTCACTTCCTACAAAATTCTATCATTAAAAACAACATTTTCCTCTCAGCAGACAAGCATGCTAATCTTACCCAACAAGCAAATAGGAACATTGTCGTGCTACTGTGACGCCCCCAAAATAGGTATACATCACCCATCTTGAGTTGCCAAATACATGGTACAAAATTCAAATACAACTTAATTATACAACAGTCGTGTAAAATACGATAAAACATATGATGTGAGTTTTAATACAAATATTGTCATCTAGACAATATCCACACTCAATTGAGTCCTCTTACATTTATTATCACATTATTTAACAGAATAGTGAGAACTACTAATGCTATTATCTGGACCGTCACTCCGTTCCCCGACTAGTCCTCGCTCGCCACGCTCTCATTTCCTAAAGAGAACAATGAAAGTAAAAGGGTGAGCTCAACTAGCCCAAAGAAGAAATAATATGACTAAGATAATGCGTAATAAATTATCATTAGCCTTCAACAATGCAGTTAAAGCGATACAATATAACAAACATCAAGTTTAACTGCAGCGGAACAAGCAATCCATTAAAAGAGTCAAGTAGAGAATAAAATCTACTATCTTTTATGATTTAAAAGGTTTTCATCACTTTTATCATTTGGGACTCAAATTTTAATAAATAATCCACATCATCCACAAGACTACTACCTAAAGATATTCATTAGTATCACAACCACAAATTATCCATACACTACGGGCCAAGGATATTCGTGTATTCATCAATGGTCATGATCATGCCAACAACTGTGCATCAATGTACTACGGGCCAATTAGGACTTTTACCACATTATTTGTAACATTACGGTGTTGATTATAACGATAAATCCCTGGCCATAATCATACCAAGTCCATCTATGCACTACATGCCACAGATGACTTTCAACATAATATAAACATAAGGATGATGACAATGATATAAGAATTCAATAAAACAAGTTCAAGAATTAATTTATCCAGGAACTAATAATGTCCAAATTGTCAACATGATACTTCTTTGTAGAGTAAAATTCAAGAATGCTCAGAAGAATATTTCCATGAAAAGATACTAGATGAAGCACAAATATCAAAGATATTCCACTAATTTCATGGAGTATAGAAGTCAAAACTTTAACCAACTGAGTATAATAAAGAATGGAATAACAAAAGAAATCACCAAGCATGCGATAGACCATACACAGAAAAGTTATTCCAAGCAGAATAATAAACAATGTAACGAGTGTCGTCAGCAGAACGCACGCATGTGATATTCCAGCGAGAATAATAAATAACGGAACGAGTTAAAGTAAATTACTTGCAAGCGGGATGTTCCAATGAATAATAAATAATGAATCCAGGTCATGCATAAACGCACATATAGGATGTTCCAACAGAATAATAAATAACGGAACCAGGTAAGGCGAAATTCGCACCGACAGGATGTTCCAACAGAATAATAAAGAATGGAATAATAGAAGAATTTCACCATGTATACGGTACTTAGCATAGACAGGTTATTCCAATAGAATAAAAAAGAATGGAACAACAGAAGAATTCCACCATGTATGCGGTACTTCGTATAGGCAGGTTATTCCAACAGAATAATAAAGAATGGAATAACATATATGCGGTACTTCGTATAGGCAGGTTATTCCAACAGAATAATAAAGAATGGAATAACAGAAGAATTTCACCAAGTATAGGGTAGCCCGCATATATAGGTTATTCCAATAGAATAATAAAGAATGGAATAACAGAAGTTCTCTTCATGAATACGAAAGAAATAATACCCCTTACTACAATAACAATAGCTCTTACCTTAGAATAAAATTGGATATAGAAGTGGTGAAGTAGCAGAACACTTTTTTCTTTCTCTCTATAGTTTCTCTCTCTAAAGTTTCAGTGAATTAGTAAGAAATAATGAAGGAATGAGCTTCTATTTATAGAATAATGGACTGAATAGTAACTAATTCCTGAATGGTCCAGATTGCTTTACAATAAAATATAATATATTATATTTATAATCTAATAAAACGAATAACTTTATAAAAGTATTCTATTTTATATAAAAAGATTTTACTATGCAAGCACTATGCAGGCACTATGCAAACACTATGCATAATAAAATATAATATATTCTAATTATTGTCTAATAAAACAGATAACTTTATAAAAGTATTCTGTTTTATATAAAAAGATTTTACTATGCAAAACACTATGCATAATAGAATATAATATATTCTATATATAGTCTAATAAAACGAATAACTTTATAAAAGTATTTTGTTTTATATAAAAAGCTTTTCTGTTTTATTACATTAATAATACTAATAAAACAAAACTTCATCATCATTATTATAATTCACACTATTAATCAACTAGGTCGTTCCCAAGAAAGAGTGGGTTTTCCAATAAGAATTTCACCCTATTGGCTCGCAATTAGGTGACTAAACCTCTCCTTGGCAGAACTTCTAGACATCATTAATATTGCAAATAATAATATTAATAACTTTGTTATTTCAATTATTGATTTAATAATATATAAAATATTGACAATAATTGAATCAATTAACGTGAGATACTATGCAACAATTACTGAAGCAATAATTCAACAAAACTGAGTGACTTCTCACGTAAGCATCAATAATCAATATCGCGTGCTACTATGCAACCACGCATATTCCTGTACTTTTAACACCAGGTGTTTCAGCAGTTAACGATAAAACTTCCGCCGTTATTTTCATAAAATATTTTTGTCATTTTTTTAATCTGATAATAATTCTGTTGTGGGGTCCACCAATGATTGTACTGTCGTATGAATATTCCCTATTAAAACGAATATTCCTCGACCAATCGAATATTATAAAATAACTTGCGTACTTTGCAAAATTTATAAATATTACCCACAGCTATAACATTATATCAAATTTATTCAATAATATTCAAAAATGATAATTATAGAAAATTCATCTTTATTAATAAAAGGCGGGGTCTTACAATCACCCATTCTTACGAAATTTCGCCCTCGAAATTAGGGTACGTACCTGGTATGTCGAAGAGGTAAGGATACCTTGATTTCATTTCAGATTCTAACTCTCAGGTCATTTCCTCAACATCGTGGTTCCTCCATAAAACTTTGACTTGAGGTATAACCTTGGAGCGTAGAATATGTTCCTTCTTATCCAACATTTTAATAGGAATCTCTTCATACGTTAAATCTTCCGCTATTTCGTCCGGTTCTAACTCAATAATGTGGTTCGGGTCTTCCACATATTTACGTAACATGGATATGTAAAAAACGTTATGAACATGAGACATACTTGGCGGTAAAACGAGTCTATAGGCTACAGTCCCTACTCGGTCGAGGATTAAAAATGGGCCAATGAATCGAGGATTGAACTTTCCTTTATTTCCAAATCTTGTAACTCCTTTCCATGGAGCAACACGTAACAACACATGATCTCCAATATCGAATTTCACGTCCTTTCGATGAAGATCAACATAACTCTTTTGTCGGTCTTGTGAGGTTTTTATACGTTGTCGGATTGTTGGAATCTTTTCCGTAGTCATACGTACCAACTCTAGTCCCAATAACGTTGCTTCACCCACCTCATCCTAGCATACTGGAGAACGACACTTTCTTCCATACAACGCCTCGAATGGATCCATGCCAATACTTGATCTGTTGTTGTAGGAAAACTCCACCAATGGTAAGAACTTGTCCTAACTTCCCTTAAAGTCAAGGACACATAGTCTTAATAAATCTTCAAGAGTTTAAATAGTCCTCTATGATTGTTCTTCCATCTAAGGATGATATGTCGAACTAAATCATAAATCCATGCCCATAGCTTTTTTCAAACTAACCTAAAATCGTGAAGTGAATCTTGGGTCTCAATCAAAAACTATGGATACTAGCATACCATGCAGTCTTACAATCTCGTTTATGTACATACGAGCAAGAAGTTCAAGTGTATAAGTTTCTTGTATTGGTAAGAAATGAGCAGACTTGGTCAATCTATCAACAATGACCCAAATTGCATCTATTCCTTAAGAAACCTTGGGAAGACCAGTAACGAAATCCATGGTAATGTGCTCCCACTTCCATTCTAGAATTTCAAGTGGTTACAATGGACCTTTTGGTACTTGATTCTCCATCTTGACTCATTGACAAGTTAGACACCTTGAGATAAACAGCGCTATCTCTCTCTTCATATTGCTCCACTAAAGTATGTCGAAGATCACGATACATTTTGGTACTCCTAGGATGGATTGCAAATGGTGTGTTGTGCGCCTCCATCATGATTTTATACTTTAAATTAGGGTTGTTAGGAACACAAAGTCTGGAGTTGACTTGAAGTATTCCTTTTTCATCGATTTTTGCTTCCGGCATAGCACCTTCTTGCACTTTCTTCCTCATACGCATCAGCTCCAGGTCTGTAGCTTGAGCAGCTTTAACTTTATCGATTAAAGTCATTTCTACTCGTATATTCGCCATCATTATGTGGGTCCCTGAAGTCTTTATCTCTATCTCCATCCTTTGCAAGTTATACAAAATGGGCCTTTGCGTTGATAATATCGTACTCGTACCCGCATATGATCTTCTACTCAATGCGTCAGCTACCACGTTTGCTTTTCCAGGATGGTATTGGATGGTATGATCATAATCTTTCAACAGTTCAAGCCAACATCGTTGTCGCATGTTGAGTTACTTTTTAGTGAAGAAATATTTGAGGCTTTTATGATCTGTAAAGATCTCCACTTTCTCCCCATACAAGTAATGCCTCCAAATTTTAAGTGCGAAGATAATAGCTGCCAATTCTAGATCATGAGTAGGATAATTCCTCTCATATTCTTTGAGTTGTTGAGAGGCATAGGCTATGACTTTCCCATGTTGCATGAGAACACATCCCAACCCTTTGCCCAAAGCATCACTGTAAATGACAAATCCCTCCGAACCATATGGTAATGTCAGAACAGGTGCTAAAATGAGTCTCATCTTGAGTTCTTGAAAACTCTTTTAACATTCATCGTTCCAACCGAATTTTGTATCTTTCCGAGTCAGCTGAGTTAAGGGAGTAGCGATTCGAGAAAACCCTTCTATGAATCTCCAATAATAACCAGCTAAGTCGAGAAAGCTACGTACTTCTGTCACTGATTTAGGTTGCTCCCAGCTTTGAATAGCTTTAATCTTTGTTGGGTCAATAGATATTCCATGACTTGATACTTTGTGCCCAAGGAATGCTACTTCCTCAAGCTAGAACCCGCATTTCTTTAACTTGGCATAAAGCTTGTATTCACAAAGCTTTCGTAGTATCAGCCTCAAGTGTTGCTCATGATCTTCACGACTTTTGGAATAAATAAGGATGTCATCAATAAAGACGACCACAAAGTGATCCAAATATTTCTTGAATACTCGGTTCATCATATCCATGAACGCAGCAGGAGCATTAGTCAATCCAAAAGACATGACTAGGAATTCATAATGAATGTACCGAGTTTTGAAAGTCGTCTTTGGAATGTCATCGATTCTAATCTTCAATTGGTGATATCCGGGACGAAGATCAATCTTTGAAAAAAAAATTGACGCCTTGCAACTGGTCAAACAGGTCATCAATACGTGGCAATGGGTACCTATTTTTGATGGTGACATGATTCAACTCCTGATAATCAATACAAAGTCGCATACTCCCATCTTTCTTCTTCACGAATAGAATAGGATCACCCCGAGGAGAAGTACTAGGACGAATAAATCCAATGTCTAACAATTCCTGCAGTTGGGTCTTTAACTCCTGAAGTTCAATAGGAGCCATTCGATATGGGGCTTTGGAAATGGGTTTTGTACCGGGTTCAAGGTCAATACAAAATTAAATTTCATGCTCTGGGGGTAGGCCAAGAAGTTCTTCAGGGAATACGTCAGGAAATTTATTAACAATAGAAATATCATTCAAAAGTGACGTATTTTTGTTTAGATCCGTGACATGAGCTAAGAAAGCTTGACATCCATTTTTCAATAAACGAATAGCTTTATGTCTTGAGATGACAATGATTGATTTTAATGGTTTGGTTGCTTGAATTCGCATAATAGTTTGGTTAGGAATATGAAAGCTAACAACCTTACGAAAATAATTAATTTTTGCATGATGAGTAGTTAACCAATCAATCCCTAGAATTACGTCAAATGTAGGTGTTTCAATGAAATAAGATGAACAGGTAATGTGAGGGTACCGATTTGAACCAAACAAGACTTATAAATAGTGGATGTAATGAAGGTTTCTCCCAACGGAGTTTCAACAGATAAGTCAAAGTCTAATTTCTCCGAAGTTAAATTTAAACGTTGAGCGCAAGTGGCAGAAATAAAAGAATGGGTAGAACCGGTATAAAATAAGGTATATACTTCGCTATAATTTATGATAAGCTTACCCGTGATGACCTCGTTCGAGTTCCTTGCTTTATGGGAGGTCACGACAAATGCCTCCCTTGCACTACTGGCTTTGACTTTTCTGGGACGTCCTTTGGTGCCTCCATCCTAGCTGAACTTGTCTTCGGTGAACGACAAAATCTGGCTAGGTGACCTTTTCTTCCACAATTATAACATACTTTGGACGGCATCACGCAGTTTGGACTGATGTGTCCCTCCCCTCCGCATTTGAAGCATATGATAGGTGGTCATTCTCCTTCCTTAACAACGGGTGCTGGTGCTGACGTCTTTCCATCATTGTTGAATCTCCTCTTCTTGAAATGTCCATTCATATTGTTTTAGCCATGATAACCACCGAAGTGGTTACCATTTCTAGCATGTTGATTCCCTCCACGCTTATTGTCACCACTTCGATGACTGCTATCACTAGTATTATCATTTTGCCTGTTGCTCTCTTTTGGTTGGGTTGACTCATTATCGCGCTCCAATAACTGAGCCCTATTAACAACATCTGAATACAAACACAATTTATGAGAGATAAGATATTGATGTATCTCGGGTTTCAAACCTCTTAGAAACATTCTTGTCATTCTCTCCTCATTATCAACCAAATGGGACACAAACCGGGATAACTTAGCGAACTTGGCTTTGTACTGTGACACGATCATGTTGTTTTGCTCCAGCTTGATGAACTCTACCTCTTTAATGTGATGAATACTTTCGGGAAAGTAATTGTCGTTGAACAATTCTTGGAACTTCTCCCAAGTCATCTTGATCATGGCGGAGTTGAGTCGCTTTTCTGATTCCTACCAAGATGTCTGTACGCACGTAACATAAAGGTGGAAAAGGGAACCTTTTGCTCCTCGGAGCATCCCAAGACATCAAATATCTTGTAGATCTGCTTTATCCATGTCTCCGCCTTAAGTGGTTTTGGCTCTCCAAAAAACTCCGGTGGTCCAAGTTCCTTGAACTGCTTAGCGGTGACCGTCCGAGAGTTGCCAGTGTTTTCACCTGCATTTTAGACAGGAGCCGCTCTTGCCTGATGTTGCATGAATTGCATAAAGCCTCTGAACATTCCATCGTTCATCATCTGGTCAGTGTTGTTGTTTGCCTGAGGATTGTCGCTTTCCTGATCCACATTATCCTGATTATTGATCTATGGAGACTTAACGGTCTCTTGTGCTCCATTGATGTTCTCAACATTTTTGGATGCCATTTTCAAACTCTACCACAAAACAAGGGTCAATTAACATATCACATATTATCCCTATATTCTGGCCGACCAATTAAATACCAAATAAACTTAGGTAGGTCATACTAGCAAAGGAATTCCCCGTCTCTCCCCTCCTAGTTCTTATATCATATCTCATCCAGAGATCATATTCCTAAGCTTTGATACCAACTGTGACTCCCCCAAAATAGGTATACATCACCCATCTTGAGTCGTTAAATACATGGTACAAAATTCAAATACAACTTAATTATACAATAGTCGTGTAAAATATGATAAAACATATGCTTTGAGTTTTAATACAAATATTGTCATCTAGACAATATCCACACTTAATTGAGTCCTCATTACATTTATTATCACACTATTTAACAGAATAGTGAGGACTACTAATGCTATTATCTGGACCGTCACTCCATTCCCCGACTAGTCCCTGCTACGTTATCATTTCTTGAAGAGAACATTGAAAGTAAAAGGGTGAGCTCAACTAGCCAAGTAAGAAATATTATGACTAAGAGAATGCAGAATAAATTATCATTAGCCTTCAACGGTGTTAAACTGATACAATATAACAAACATCAACTTTAACTGCAGCGGAACAAGCAATCCATTAAAAGAGTCAAGTAGAGAATAAAATCTACTATCTTTTATGATTTAAAAGGTTTTTCATCACTTTTATCGCTTGGACTCAGTTTAATAAATAATATGCATCATCCCTGCACTACGACTAATGATATTCATTAGTATCACAACCACAAATTATCCATGTACTACGGGCCAAGGATATTCGTGTTTTCATCAATGATCATGATCATGTCAACAACTGTCCATCAATGCACTACGGGCCAATGAGTACTTTTACCACATCATTTGTAACATTACGGTCATGATTATACCGATAAATCCCTGGTCATAATCATACCAAGTCCATTTATGCACTACAGGCCACACATGACTTTCAATATAATATAAACACGAGGATGATGAAAATGATATAAGAATTCAATAAAACAAGTTCAAGAATTAATTTATCCAGGAACTATTAACGTCCAAATTGTCAACATGATACTTCTTTGTAGAGTAAAATTCAAGAATGCTCAGAAGAATATTTCCATGAAAAGATATTGGATGAAGCGTAAATATCGAGGATATTCCACTAATTTCATGGAGTATAGAAGTCAAAACTTTAACCAACTGAGTATAATGAAGAATGGAATAACAAAAGAAATCACCAGGCATGCGATAGACCGCATAGACAGGTTATTCCAACATAATAATAAACAATGTAAACGGTCATGCGTAAACACACGATGAGGATATTCAACGAATAATAAATAAAGGAACCGTGTCAAAGTAAATTGCGCACCAACATGATGTTCCAACAGAATATTAAATAATGGAACCATGTCATGCATAAACGCACAGACAGGATGTTCCAACAGAATAATAAAGAATGCAATAACAAAAGAATTTTACCATGTATGCAGTACTTCGCATAGACAGGTTATTCCAACAGAATAATGAAGAATTGAATAATAGAAGAATTTCACCATGTATGTGGTACTTCGCATAGACAGGTAATTCCAATAGAATAATAAAGAATGGAATAACAGAAGAATTTCACCAAGTGTAGGGTAGCCCGCGTATACAGGTTATTTCAATAGAATAATAAAGAATGGAATAACAGAAGTTCTCTTCATGAATACGAAAGAACTAAAGAATGGAATAAAAGATTTTACTATGCAAACACTATGCAGGCACTATGCATAATAAAATATAATATATTCTAATTATTGTCTAATAAAACAGATAACTTTATAAAAGTATTCTGTTTTATATAAAAAGATTTTACTATGCAAAACACTATGCATAATAGAATATAATATATTCTATTTATAGTCTAATAAAATGAATAACTTTATAAAAGTATTCTGTTTTATATAAAAAGCTTTTCTGTTTTATTACATTAATAATACTAATAAAATAAAATTTCATCATCATTATTATAATTCACACTATTAATTGACCAGGTCGTTCCCATGAAAGAGGGGGCTTTCCAATAAGGATTTCTCCCTATTGGCGCCCAATTAGGTGACCAAACCTCTCATTGGCAGAACTTTTAGACATCGTTAATATTGCAAATAATAATATTAACAACTTTGTTATCTCAATTATTGATTTAATAATATATAAAATATCGACAATAATTAAATCCATTAACGTGAGATACTATGCAACAATTACTGAAGCAATAATTGAATAAAACTGAGTGACTTCTCACGTAAGCATCAATAATCAATATCGTGTGCTACTATGCAACCACGCGTATTCCTGTACTTTTAACACCAGGTGTTTCAACAGATAACGATAAAACTTCCTCCGTTATTTTCATAAAATATTTTTGTCATTTTCTCAATCCGACAATAATTTTGTTGTGGGGTCCACCAATGATTGTGTCGTCGTACGGATATTCCCTGTTAAAACGAATATTCTCCGACCAATCGAATATTATAAAACAACTTGCGTACTTTGCAAAATTTATAAATATTACCCACAATTATAGCATTATATCAAATTCATTCCATAATATTCAAAAATGGTAATTATAGAAAATTCATCTTTATTCATAAAAGTTGGGGTCTTATAACCTGGTAACATCTAAGCAACAAGCATGAATTATATCATGTATAAAATTATAACTAAGCTCAAGATATCAACCAAGTTTAAAAATGTATAAAAAATTTTATGTCATCAGTGGTCAAATTAGAATTCAACTAATTAAAAGCCTGGGATTATGCAATGTTATGCAACTAAACAGATATTAAGTAAACAAAAAAAAATTACTGCAAAATTAAACTAATAACTACTAACATGCAATTAACTATTTATAACATGAAATTACTCTATATGGTGCAATTACACTACATGCTCTAAACTAATAACTAAACCCAATACCCCCAAACTTAAAATGAACAATGCCCTCATTGTAATTTAAAGTGAAAGAATACTCCCCTAAGTGGCAATGTCATATCCGTTCGCCTCCTCAAGATCCGATGGTATATCAGGCGATGGATAAGTTTGAGATATTCTATAGTTGGAAACTGAGTGTGGGCTTTTAACTGTCCGAATGCTTGAGTCAGAAATTCTAAAAATTTAGCATTTTTTTTCTATAAGCGAAGCTATGGGCGCTTAGGGACATTTGTTTGGCTTGTAGTTGAAGTTGCCAGCATGCGACCTTGTACTCTGGCAGCTTCAATAAATTTTTTAACTTCTGTTTGATCCTGAATGCTTATAGCAATTGGATTGAACCTGAGAGGAGAAACAATCAAACTATTATTAAGACTTACAACTATCAAACATCTACAAAATATGGAAATGCAAATAAGAATTAAAAAAGGAAGGAGAAAGATTGGATGGGGTGCCTCCCATCTAGCGCTCGGTTTATAGTCCGTTAGCTGGACTTTTTTCTTGAAACCGTTATCTGATTCCTCTACGTTAATCTAGGAACCCTCCATCCATTAGAACCACTATGTGCTTTGGTAGGTTCCCCATCATGAGAGTCTTCAGATTGAAGTCACCTAGCCTATTTCTTGTACATGATGTCCCCAGTTCCATTGCATCGCTAGGTGCTTCTCCCATTGTATCGGTGAATAGATTTTTGTATTGATGCATGAAAGATACAACATGATTTTCTTCTTCTATTATCTCTTCCTTAGCCTACCATGGTTTGTAAGAGGCCTCATAATCGCAGAAATTCTTGCTTTGGATGTGACTACCAAGGGGACATGGGTGTGCAAAGTTCACTGAATTTTTTAACTCTAATTGAGAAGGTACTTGGGGTATAATACAAGTCAGCTCATGTTCTACATTTTCCATACCCCCAATTGTCTCCTCAATGTCCACTCCTTTCAGTTCATTCAGTGGCATGTACATTTCTAGTTCTCCATCAGTTTCATCGTCCATGTCATAGCACCAATTTTTTGGAGGGTGATTGTTTAAGGCTTCGAACATTTGATCCATATGATTCTGAAGATTTCAAATTGACCTATCTTGCTAAATCATCTTCTCCTCAGTTGATGCTACAAATTTAAACCACAAATCCTCCAATCTTGAATTATCTTGTTCCGTTTCAAAATCCATGTATTGAGGACCATTCATTGAGGAGTTAATGAGTTGTTCCATCTGTCTGTTAAGATTTTGGCTTGATAAATCCTGACTCATCATCATCTCGTCATGGTCTGCTATGCTTTTTGACTTGAATTCCTTCAACCTTGAATTTTCTTCTTGTTGCATTGGAGGTGGATATGAGAAATCTGATGAATATGTTGGACGTAGAATGCAGTATTGGTCTTGATAGTTACAATTCCATTCATAATCTGGGTGATAACCCCAACCTTGATGATAATTGGGATAAACATAGTTGTTGAGGTAATCACCCCCAAACTGTACTTGTCTAACACTGATATTGCACTAATAACTCAGATGCTCGCCAGCACAATATTTACATGTAACTACTATCTCTCGAGTGCGTTTGGCTGCAAGAACATCCAACCTCTCTGCAAGTGTTGCAATTTGTGCTGACAATGTAGAAAATACATTGAGTCCCTCAGTGCTTATGTCCCTTTGTTGAGGCATATTCGCATAAGGCCATTGATAAGCAAAGTCATCCATGGTACCTGAAAAGAGAGAAATATAGGAAGATAATTAATATAAAATAAAATGTTTAAATTAAGACTAATTTGATTGAAATTAAAGTTGGAAAAAATTTATTAAGCTAATTCCCCGGCAACGGCGCCAAAAACTTGTGGGTCATTTTACCGATCAATATATGCGTGCAAGTATACACGATCAACAAGTAATAAAGAGTAAGTAAAGTATCGTTCCCACAGAGAATTAACTAATAAAGTTTACTAAGCATTAACCCATAACCATTTCAGTCTTATTTAAACGAATGATATTATATTTTATATTTAAACTATGAAATTAAATAAATCTAACTATTCCTAGAGTGAGATTAGATAATGAAGACCTGAGATTACAATTTCATCTATTGAATAATTTAAATCAACGCACTCGTTGTTAAGCCAAATTACTTGCACTAGATTGCTAGTCGAGAACACGAAAATAAAGCACAGCCATATCTCAATGTACCATACCCATATCAAATATAATCCCCAATTGAAAGAATACACATGAACACCCAAATTACCTAAACCACTATATGTCTATGTGATTTACAAATAATTAGGGTTTAAGACCAAGTTCTCAATTGACTACCAGCGATGCTTCGGTATATGTCTATCCTAAGCATGAATCATACATCCCATCATAATGTAGAATTAGCCTAAAGTTAGGCACGCCTGCACTCAAGCAGAAAATCACGTTTTTTGGCTCCAGGAAATCAGCAGTATTGCCATGAGAATTGCACTAGAAAAATCGCGCACGCCGCGCGTCCATTTCTCATTGCGCGTTGCCCTCTGGTAAAATGGCCATAACCTTTGATCCAAGAGGAGTTACGGGGCCTGTCACCTATCAAATCGAAGCTATCGACGAGTTCTACAACTTTTATTCTTTGAGAATTGAGAAATAATTCACGAATGAAGGCTGAAATTGGGTTGGAAATGACTGCTGTGCAAATGGCCATCCAAAACAGTGACGTTCAACGTTAGTTGGTACAAAGGTCATAACTCTTGCATCCGAACTCCGATTGGAATGATTCAAGATGTTCCGGTAAGCTACGAAGAATCTCTACAACATAATCCAAGTTCCAAGCCAAGAACATGAAATGAAAATGAAAGCCCAAACGATCTCCAGATTGCTTTTCCTTACGTTTTCATACCAATAGTCGTTCACATCGTTCCCAAACATAAGATCTACAAAATGAACACAAAATGCATGAAAAGTAACTAAGAAACATGTGTATAGGCAACTAATTCAAGTAACAGATACCAGATAAGTAGTTATAAAACCAACTTATCAATAGCGTTAACATTTCTATATAGAAAGATATGTATACAAATCAATCTGTCTCTTACGAATAGTCTAGCCGAGTTAAAACTGGCATTGACATTTTCTTTAAAATTATTCATGCAACTCAGTACAATGAATCACAGAAAACTCGACTAACACGAAGGTTAGACAAGCGTTAAGAAAACTTGCCTTCAAGCATCTTCAAATAATTTATTCGACTGTTCTCAGCCTTTACAGAATCTACACGATATATTCATATAGCACGCTATAATTAGCTACCAAACAATCAATCACATTGTTTCTACCAACTTCTTTCTCTTCTATATCTTAGTTGACTTCATTTCATTAATAAAGTCAATTCGACTTACTACCCTTCATCCCGGCTTGTTAACAATCTTACGTTATTATCCGGACTCAATCATCATTGGTGAAGTACCAATGTCGATTACCATTCACGGTTTATTTACTAACACTTTGTGTTCTTCGTCACCATACTAACAACTCGCGTTCAATTCCTAAGTTTATCACCATATACACTAGATATTTTTAAACTCTTGATAAATTTAAAATCTTTAATATTTATCCTTGATTTCATTTGATTAATGCTTATATCATTGTCATCATCCTCATTCTTATATTGTGATGAAAGTCATCTTTGGCTTACGTGCATAGATGGAATATTGATTATTGGTTTTACAGTTGTATATCTTCGGCTTACGTGCAAAGACGAATTATTGATTATTGGTTTTATAGTTGTATATCTTTGGCTTACGTGCAAAGATGGAATGTTGATTATTGGTTTTACAGTAGTATATCTTTGGTTTACCTGCTAAGATGAACTGTTGATTGATATCTTTGGTCGTAGTGCAAAGATGAACTGTTAATTGATAGCTTTGGCCCGTAGTGTAAAGATGGATAGGTGTATGACATGATCATGACCACTTGTGATACTAATGAATATCCTTGGTCGTAGTGTAGGGATAATTCGATGATGTGATTGACAGGATCATGACCATTAGTTAACAGTTGAATGTCTTTGGCCGTAGTGCACTGACAAGCAATTGATTGGTATGATCATGACCATTTGTTTTATAGTTGAATATCTTTGGCTAGTAGTGCAAAGATAGACAACTGATTGGTATGATCATTGTTATTACATTTGAATATCTTTAGCCTTTGGGGTAAGAATATTGAGTAAATGTTCTATTAAGCCTTTGTGGCAAGGAGAAATTGTTGATTCACATTATTATAAAAATGAATTGTGAATTTAACTAAAATCTTTGGTGGTTCAGGTGAAGATAGGTGATGAAAGTTCTATTTGTCTTGGGTATAATAAAGAACTGTTGATGAGTATTACAGGGATAAAATTGATGATAAACTTTTAAATCGTAGAAGATAGTAGATATCATGCTCTTCTTGACTCTTCTAATGGATTGCTTATTCCATTACAGTTGTTGATCTAAAACTTATTGTCTATTGTATTCTATCAGTTGTTATACTATTGAAGGCTAAGGATAATTTATTCTTCATTATATTAGTCATAATATTTCTTACCGGACTAGTTGAGCTCACCCTTTCTTTCACTGTTCTCTTCAGGACATGAGAATATAGCTGGGACGATTCGGGGAATGGAGTGATGGTCCGAGATGGTGGCTATAGTAGTCCTAACTATTTTTATAAAATAGTGTGATAATAATTGTAATGAGGACTCCATTGAGTATGGATATTGTCTAGAAGGAAATATTCGTGTTTAAACTCTCAGCTATGTTTTCTCATATTTTGCACGACAATTGTATAAAAGAAGTTTGCATTTGATTTATGTAGTGTGTATTTGGCGACCCAAGATGGGTGACGTATACCTGTTTTGGGGGCGTCACAATTTCCCTCGAGGCTGTGTAAATCTGGGAACCTACATCATAAATGTAAATCAACATCAGAATCCTGGCTCCTCATCAATAGGAAAAAGGAAGATCAAATCTAGCTTTTACCTTGTTTACCTATAAGTAGGCCAAGGGGTGGCGACTCAAATCATCTAGAAGCTTTGGAATCATCACATTAATGCTTGGGATATCCTTGCGGGGAGTAGGAGCAGCAGGAGTAGGAGCCGCAACTGTTACATCCTCCTATTCATCCTCGACATCTAGTACCTCAACCCGAATAGGAGGAATAACCGCCTGTACCAACTGACGAGGATGTCTGACTGAATTAGGTCGATGCACATCTAAAGCCCTCCTCCTCACACCTGAAGTGGTCCTACGGGAACTACTCGGTAGATCTAGATATATCTGGACACAAGTCTCCAAATCACCTCAAAAAGGGTGTGGTAAATTCAAACTTGGAGCTTTTCAAATGCATTTTATGACTATATGTATGCATGCATTACTTTAACATATGCCTACAGTAGAGTTAAAAATGCATGTCTACCCAATGTCGAGGCTCATGGAAATTTTTTGCCATAGTCTCCTTCGTAAAAAGTATTATCCACATGCACGTAGGCATGACTAGGTGGCCATTCAGTAACACACCAACTCACAGTCATAAACATCCTATATGCATAAAAATGTCAAAGTCATAATTAGTAAGGGTAGCCTAATTACCAGGATTACTTTTCTTTACAACCTTTGCTCATTTGTCCTCAAATAGGATAAGAAATAACAAAAAAATTGTGCAAATTTGACTATTTCAAAGGTCAAATTTTTTCACATCAATATTTTCAGAATGGTTAAATACTAACATTTACAATGTTAAATATTTTTTATCAAGTTATATGAGTATGCATATTCACTACTATATGTTTAGAAGCATTTCATGTGATAACTCATTTTCCAACGGGTTATAATTGGAAAAGAGGACATGCATACGTTACCAGGATAGTGTGGAACACTTGTACGGTGACAGATTTTATAGAAAGTGGCCCAAACTCAGCAAATCTGAATAAGAACTCTCGGATTCTCTGTGTGGAACAACTTAAAAATCACTTATGACAGGAAAATAACCAATAAGTACACCCATGGATGGCCGCAGGTGTACCTATGGCTACCCTAGGTGGGTCCCACCCCTCTGGCTTGGTCCAATTTGAGTTGCAAAGGAGGTCTCACAAGTTGAAAAGGTTGAATCAATAAAAAAGACACTACGCAATTAAGCGAAAAAGCCTGAAATCCTAGTTTTCAAAGACCAAACTGTGGGTCTACATATCACTCATTGGTCCTTGCCCATACATAGGGTTCCCAACACCAATGATCATAGTTGTTGCATACTACACTTGGCAATACCTCACAAGGGTCCGATGCCATTAGTGTGGGGTCGTAAATTAAAAAAAACTATCCCTAATAGGGATTTAATATAACTCCAGCTGTTGGCACGTAAATCCAGCAAAACATCGATGATGATCCGATGATTTCATCCGTTAAAGCACATTTTAGCGAAGGTCAAGTAACCTTGACATTATCTAGTCGTTGGCAACTAAATCTAGCGAAGCATCGAAAACCATTCGATGATTTCATCCGTTGATATACATTTCAGTGAAGGTCAAACAACCTTGACATTATTTAGCCATTGGCATGTAAATCCAATGAAGCATCATTAATGGTTCGATGATTTCATCCATTGAAGGAAATTTCAACGAAGATCAAGCAATGTTGACGTTATTTCAGCCGTTGTCACGTAAATCCAGCGAAGCGTCAGAGGATGTCTGATGATCTCAGCCGTTGTCACGTAAATCCAGCGAAGCATCGATGATGATCCGATGATTTAATCCGTTGAAGGACATTTTAACGAAGGTCAAGTACCCTTGACATCATCAATCATTGGCACGTAAATCTAGTGAAACATCAGTGATAATCCGATGATGGTATCCGTTGAAGTACATTTCGGCGAGGGTCAGGCAACCCTGACAACCCAAACTATTGGCAGTAACTCCGACAGGGCATTGGAAGGACATGGCGATACAATCTAAAGAAAATCATCCTCATTGGGGAGGACCTATGATGGAATATGTTATACAAGTCTTCATCAGACAAGGTACAATTCCCCCAGAGTTTCTCGTACATGAGAGGTGCATCCTCAGTGGGAAGTCTGTACCAAGGATTAAGGACTTTGGTGATAACCCTAATGTCAAAATCTTAGAAGTTCCTTACAACTTTGGAGTAAACATCCAAGCAGTTCATCAAGGTCATCAGTGATAGCTCCAATCTCCATAAGAAGGCATGGGAACATACAATCATCACACCCCTTTAAAAGATGGTACAACAAAATGCATTCATTATACATTTGCACCATGTTGCATTACATTGCATCATGATTACCTTGTCAAATTTCAAGTGTCTAGTATTCTTTATCCTATCCATGGCATTACATTGCATGAATATGAGAAAGAGGGGCATCTGTAAACACTCAAAATTTCTACATTCCTGTTACTAACTTTGGAAGAGGGCAGGATCGTCTTCTAGAGATAACCCTGGAAGTCAAATCAGCTCAATCTTGGACACAACCCTGGGATACACAGTTTTCCATCACGAAGATAACCCCGAGATACTCAGTTCCAGTCCTGGAGGTAACCCCTGGAGTATAAGTTACAACCTCGGAGACAATCTCGAGGAATACGGTTGTAGTTTTGGAGATAACTTCTGAAAAGTCGTTTTAACCACCAAAAGTTAGCTTCAACGTCAGATAAACCTGATGCACTCAGTCCCAACCCCGGAGATAACCCTAAGAGGTCAGGCACACCTCAGAGATAACCCTAAGGACATTCGGTACTCACACCAGCCCAATCTAAGAGATAACCCTGAGCAACGACTGCTAAATCAGCCCATAGCCGGAGATAACCCCTATGAGGGGCAAAATCATCATTTTGCCACTTTGATCAAACATTTGCACTGTCTCAACAACAATAACACCCACATTCTACACAGAAGTGTCCTAGAAGAACAATAACTCAAAATCCCGAGTGACTACTACACAAGACAACACACCGAATAGAATTTGAAGACATGAAGATCTAGTCATGGACCCATCTTCTCGGCTTCGTACAACCTCTTATCCCATGTCATTGTGTAGCTCTCAACAATAGCATTCCAAAAAGGTATTATACGCCTCAATTTGATGCCCAAATTGAAAGTTATGAAGGTTTGAGCGGACAACACGTTACACGAGTGCATATACTTTAATACAGCAGGGCCCACGGAGCCCAGGGCACCTCGGGTAGCCACAAGTAGAGCATGCGACTGCCGCATGTACACCTGTAGCTCCCTTCTCTATAAATAGAGGGCTTGGGGTGGCCATATTCAAGAGAGAAAGGGTGAGGAAGCCCTGTCCATTTTTCTTTGTACACACTTTAAACTAAGTTCTTTCTCTTTCCAAACACGTGTGAGCTTGTGTTTTGCTATTTTTACCAGTGGAAACCGAGTATTCATTCATTTAATAAGTGTGAGCTTGTGTTTTGCTATTTATTCAAGATGTTATATGTTATGTGATGATCTTTTATGATGTGCAAGTTAAGTAGAAACACTTAAGAATTGAGTAAAATTCTAATAAGTGTATTTTTAACAAAAAAATGCCTCCAAGATGTCAGCCACGACAAAGATCCCCTTAGGGGTCTACCAATAACAACGACGCCAATGTTAACCCAGTTCAGCAGTTGGTGACATTATTAGGGGAGCACTACAAAATTAGCCGTAGAACCAAGCTACAACTTTTAAGGATTTCAAGGCGGTTGAACCACCAGAGTTTCGTGGGTCCATGAATCTGGTTGAGGCACGGACCTAGATTATGGAAATAGAAAAGGTTTTTGATGTTGCTAGAGTCGGTGAGGACCAAAAGACTACTTTTTGTGACATTAATGTTAAAAGTAGAAGTCAGTTACTGGTGGCAAGCAAACAAAACCCGAGGAGTTCAGGGGGTGATGGCATGGGATAGGTTTAATGAAATCTTTTTTCGAGACATATTTCCCATAGAGTTCACACAATCAGATGGATGTCCAGTTTCTAGAATTAAAGTAGGGTACAATGACGGTGTCAGAATATGCGTAAAAATTCAACGAGTTAGCGAGGTTTACGCCATATCATGTTAACATAGATGAGCGCTAGGCAAGAAGGTTTGAACAGGGACTGAAGCCCTGGTTGTATAGCAGAGTTCCTATGTTTTAGCTAAAGAAGTTTAAGGCAGTGCTTGAGAAGTTGATTATCGCGGAAAGTGGAAGTGATACCTTAACAAAGTACAATCAGGAACAGAGAAAGAAGAAGAGTGAGAATGAAGGAAAAAATGGTGATAGCAGTGGAGGAAACAATAATTCGAAGAGGAAATGGAATGTGAGTGTAGGTGCTGGAAGTCAACAAAATAGCAAGCAGAAAAGGAAATTATAAGTGTGTGCTACTTGTGGAAGGAATCACACTGGCGTGTGTTTTAGGGGTAAGCGAGTGTCCTTTAATTGTGACCAAGAGGGTCACATTGCTCTGAATTGTCATCAACCGAAGAAGAATGCTTGTTACACATGTGGGTTGAAGGATCATTTTGCTCGTGAGTGTCCCAGAAAGAAACCTAGAGAGGCAATTGGAAGCAAGGGAGGTGACAGTGGAGGTACGTTGGCTATTGTTGGACCAATGTCAGAGAGTAGACCCATAGCTAGAACCTTCAACATAACTATGCAAGATGCGATGCAATCAAAAGATGTTGTGTCAGGTATTATCCCAATCAATGATATAAATGCATATGTATTATTTAATTCGGTTTCTACTTGCTCGTTTATATCTGATGATTTTGCTAAGAGTTTGGGGTTTCCTAATGAAGAGTTAACTTTACCTTTAAATATAGAAATTGTGAATAGGGAGGTGATTCTTGTTAGATTCGTATATAAGAATTGTAGGGGGAATATTAAGTTAAATATTATGATAGTATATTTAATTCTGATTAAACTTGGATAGTTTGATGTCTTATTGGGAATGGATTGGTTATTCAATTATGGAGCGATAATTGATTGCCAAAAGAAATATGTAAACCTTATGACTATGTCAAAGGTAGTCTTCTATGGTAGAAAATCCCCTAGACAAGCAAGATGTCTGACTATTATGTAGGCCAAGAAGTTATTGAGACAAAGTTGTGTAAGATATTTAACTTACATAGTCGATACTCAGAAAAAGTGCGTAAAACTGGAAGAGATACCAGTTGTCTGGGATTTTGTAGACGTAATTTTGGAAGATTTGCAAGGACTTTTGCCTGACAGAGAGATTGAGTTCGTTATCAATTTAGCACCAGGGACTACTCCGATATCGAAGGCCTCGTACAGGATGGCTCCGGTAGAGATGAAGGAATTGGTGGTACAACTGCAAGAGCTGCTAGACAAGGAATACATTCAGCCGAGTGTATCCCCGTAGAGAGCATTGGTGTTATTTTTAAAGAAGAAGGATGGGTCAATGCATCTTTGCATTGATTATAGAAAGTTAAATAAAGTTACTATTAAGAATAAGTATCCATTGTCAAGGATATATGACTTGTTTGATTAGATGAAAGGAGCTAAGTACTTCTCAAAGATAGATTTAAGAAGTGGGGTATCATCAACTAAAGGTAAGGAATGGGGATGTGACAAAGACGACGTTCAGAACTCGGTATGGACATTACGAGTTTCTGGTAATGTCTTTTGGTTTGACAAATGCCCCTGTAACATTCATGAATTTGATGAACATGGTGTTTAAACCATTCTTAGATAAGCTTGTGGTGGTATTCATTGATGATATCCTATTCTACTCCAAATCTCAAGAGGAAACATGTGAAACATTTACGTTTGATGTTGGAGATGCTAAGAAGGGAAAAGTTATAGGCAAAATTCTCTAAGTGTGAATTATGGCTAGAACGTGCACAATTTCTTGGGCATATGATTGACAAAGATGAGATATCGGTGGATCCATCAAAGGTCAAAGTTGTAATAAACTGGCAACAACCAAGGACTCCGTTAGAGGTGAGGAGTTTTGTAATGACCCCAAAATTCACACAATTTAACTATCGAATTCGATCATTAATCGTCTAACTTCTGATTTTACATCATTATTCGATGTTAAACATAATAAAATGCGGAATAATTTAAACTTTTATGTCTTCTTACTTTAATTCCCTGAATCAAAACCTTTATCATATATACATCTCTAAATCATGTTATTTTATGATTCGCTTCATCAAAGTTATTATATAGAATCTTACATTTCAATCTGATAACATTTATATATCAAATAACTCAAACTTTACAGTTTATTATTACATAATTCACCTTTATCTTTACCTACCTTTGAACCATAATTCACCTTATCAGAGTTAATAGATAAAAATTACATCTAGGTTCAACACCCTTTCATACAACAAAAAAAACTTCAACTTTATAACTCAACATCTATTAAACATCATACATTATTCGGAACCTTAAACATGGTTCAAATAATAATAATTCAGCCAAAGTGTATAAATCTTCAAGTATCACATCTGATTCATGTCTTTCAAGTAGCACATAACTTTACCTTGGATCTTTAACCTGCAAAAGTGGTTATTTGTAAGGTTGAGTTCGATAGCCCAGCCAAATCCAATAGTTTTCATGCATCACATAGCACATAATAACATGCTCAATATACCTCTCATAAAAATTGGACTAACATAACACACATGTTGTAGTTCATATAACAAGTATAAAGATTGAGTTCCTTACTCAATCAACGTAGTCATAATTTGACTTTTTCATTTCATACTTGCAACATATATATAACACATCATGCTATTTGTAATAAAGATTTAAAGTACCTAATCACCAAGTTCACATAGCAAATAGGAACTGAAAGACTTGCCTTGTTCGTTGTTTAGCAACAACAGTTTAATAGCTTACAACTATCTGCACTTCACGTGCCCTACACAATTATATAATCATTCACATTAACTATTAGTCATATATCAATGTATAGTAGTTGTAATGTAAACTTTACTCTATATCTCATAACCCTTCCTATTATCAATACACAATGTTCAATTTTATCGTGTTAACTTTTCGACTTATAACTCACTATATTAATTTTTAATAATACTCAAAATTCATTTAAGTGTTTACATCTTGCTAGGAATCCTTATTGGTTTTATAATAACCCCATTTCATATCTTATAATATTTATTTCATTTGACTTAAAACACTTTTTACGTTTATTAACAATTGTCACGGTTTTTCGACGTTCATTCGTCACATGCCCGATTTGTCTCTCTTGGACATGGTGCAGCTGTGCCCCAAAAGACTTAGCGCACATCGCAGTTGTGCCCGTTAGTAGAATCGGGATTCTATAGTTCATTGTTCTCGTTATTTTTGAACATTTTCTCCTTTTAATCTTCATAACTTGAGTTATACACATCCAAATTAGTCCGTTTTTGATTTTATGGATTCGTAATTCATAGAACTAAAACATAATAGAACTATAAAAATTTACAAAACATTAACTAACCTAAATCTTGACCCAAAACTCATGTTCATACTAAACTTTCATGTTTTAACATGTTTAGTGAATTCATTCACTACGAATTCGTTTCTTAACCAAATTGATTCATTCAAATTTCTTTCTTTTCGTTTTTAAACATTTTAGCAACATCCATCATCAATTTAAGGTTTCCATCATGATTTCATAACTAACATTAGTCTCAAAATTGACCAAAACTTATATGTATTTCAACAAAACTCTAATTTTTCATCTTTAACATGTTCTCATGATTTTGATAACCCCAAAACAAATTATAGATTACTCATCATAGATTTTATATATATATATATATATATATATATATATATATATATATATAATAACATATATAACCATCACAATCAAATTTCCCAACTTAATATTCATAGAGAATTTACAAAAATCAAGAAAACTCAAATAAGGATTTTTACCTTTTAATTTCTTCTTGGACTAGTTAGAAGATAAGAATTGTTTGATTAATCCTCTTATTCTCCTTTGAATTCTCAAAGTTTCTCTCCAACTTCATAGAGAACTCTCACCCTCTCTCAATTTCCCTCTTCCTCTGTAATAACCCAAATTCTGCGGCTTTGATACCAACTGTAATATCCCCAAATCTGGTATCAAACACCACGAATCTGGTATATTAATTCTATAACTATTGCGGAAGATATAAACCTAAATTATTTATACATTAAACTTCACACACTATTCCCAAAGTCGAGAACCTTCACTTAATGTGACGACCCAGAAATTCGGATCGTCCAGAATTTAAGTTTAAAGAATTAGTTATTAATAAAATGAATTTTTATTAATAATATTATGTGCTATGTATTTATTAATCGTTCTAGAACCTAGGATGATTATAAGTCTGGAGGATTCTGGCTACGAACTAGACTGAACGAGTAATAATTTTCAAGACGAAAATGAAAATTTTCTGGGAACAAAAATATTTCTGGAAAAAAGACGAAATAAGCACTATTCACCCGACGAAATCTAAGGGTTAAGGTTTGAATAACCTAAGCCTTTCCGAGAGTTCGGTATGTCGAAATGACATTCCTTCGAAAGATTTGACAATAATATATCATGAAAAGTTAAGTAAGTCGATAAAAGTTTTTCTCAAAAAACATGCAAAAATCAGACGAAATAAAAATGACGAAAAGTATTGTTATGTACTTTTCACTCATTTAACTACATTAGGGGAAAACGTAAAGGAAAACGCTTAACACCAAAAAGTGTTTTTCAGATTTTTAGAAATCCAAAGAATACATAAAAGTTAATAGGTAAGGAAAGACGAAATATCTAAAAATATTTGGATTTCGAGAATCGTAGTTTTTAAAACGGTTGGACGAGACCCGAAAGACGAAACCACAAAACTTACGGGCTAAGTTTCGTGAATAGTAAGGATGTAAACTTAAGGAGTAAGTAAACTTAAGGGCTAAGTTAACTTAATGCTTAAGTCATGAATAGTAAGGAGGTTTGAGGGGAGAAATGACTATTTTTCCCCTAGCCTTGGATTTTCTATAAATAGGAAGCTAACTTTCATTTAAATAGGATTTTCGAAAATCCTATAACATGAGAAAGAGAGAGAGAGAGAGAGAGAGAGAGAGAGAGAGAGAAAGCTTGAGAGCTGGGAGAAGATGGAGAAAGAAGAGAGTGAGCATGAAAGATCGGATCGAAGGTGATCATGAAATAGAAAAGCTTGCGAATCGCCGGTTTTGTTTAGCGGAAGAAAAATAAAGAAGAAAGGTATTAAAACCTAACTCCTAAGTTAACTTTTCATAAGTTTTTATGTTCAAAACATAGCTTAATAAGAATAAGAAGTAAATGATGTTAGTAATGATTTCATATGGTTAAAATCATAAGAAAATGAAGAAACAAGAATTAAAAGTTTAGTTTAAAAATTTCATAAGAAAGTATAAGATTCGTAATGATAATTGTTGTTGATGGACAAGTTTAAAACCATTGTGTATAAGTTAGATGCTTATTGCTTGGTTAGGAACCGTAGAAACGTTCATGAAGAATGGATTAAAACTTAGCTATAACGAAGTTATGGCAAAAATTTCGTAAAAGACAAATGAGAATTAGAAAGTTAGTAAATGAACCCGAACATGTAGGTTTCATAAAAATGTAAGAGAATGTAGAAAACGTGAGTCGTGGACTCAAGAACGAATGAATTTTGAGTTTGGATGACTGAATTACGAACGAACGAACAAAGAGCGTTAAAAATGTAAATTGAATGAAGGGTGAAGATTAAGCCAATCGAATGGCACGTTAACGGATTCAGAATGAAATTTTGTCCAAAGGGGATTGAAGTACATACGATAAGGAAGAGAATGGCTTTGGAACGACCTCGTTTTGAGTTATAATGAATAAGTTATGGAAGCATGAAGTAAGCGTCTCAAATTGGATTTAAGACTTAGAAAACTTTTTAGGGATAAGGGCTTGTACATAGCAACGAAGCCATGCCTTGGAAGGTGTGTGCCATGATGCAGGACTCAGTAGATTAGACAACTGCAGTGGCGTTGCAGTGTGAGTGATAAAGGGGACCGACATGCATGATCTGCGGTGCATAGAAAAAAGCCGATGATGAGCTTTTAAGTGATCAATTCCTGAGGGATGTACACGAAAGAAATATAAACATGTAGTTACCTAAAATAACACTTAAACAAGTGAATTAAACCTTTAGTACAGGTTGAACGAAATGATCGAAAGAGATTAAAAGATCAAGAAGAGAATAAACATAAATGTAAACGTAACACAGTTGCAAGTAGTCTTAGCATACAACGAATAGTATGGCTTCGACATTAAGAAAGAGTAATGAACATGGGGTTCAGGTAATGGATAATGAAACTATTAAGTAAGAGAAAAATGGTAACAAGAAAGCCGTAACGAATGGTGATAAGATTAATGAAAGTCGCTCGTGATTCGGATAGAAAATGATATAATGAATTATAATTATGGAACATTTAACCAATGTGAAAGTTGAGTGTACGCAAATATTAAGCGGATAGAACCTACACCCCGTGTATGGTTTGATTGTAAGATAATGAAGATCAATGATTAAACCATGAATGGTAAAATACTGAATTAAAGATAATGACATTTAACGTAACGAAGCTGAGTAATGATTAACTTGAATGATCGCTCTGAGTATACAAAAGACTGTATGACTTAGACGATAAAGAGTGAATCCTAAGATGTGACATTTAGTTGCCAGGAAGCCATAACGAATGATAAATTGACTTAGCAAATGTTATAGTTTAATGGTTCAGATAAGTTTAGGTTGTAGTACAATCGTAACCTTTGATGGTTGACATATGGGAGCTGGGCTAAACAATTCCTTTAGAGAGCGAAGGTATATACGAAACTGGCACCCGATCTAACTCATTATGATGGAAGTATAGATGAGATGGGAACTTATTTGTTGGTTGTTTGTGGGAAACCACTCAGAGTACCATATGGACTACTAGTAGAGTAGCGATGTGTGCTGAGTCCTAGAGAAGTTATAAGAAGAAGATAAGAATGTAAAACATCAAAGATGATGAACGTATAAGTAAGACATCTCCGTATGTCATGAAGCCGTAGAACAGTTGTGACAACCCGAGAAATTAGACAATTTAGTAAAATCTTAAATGATTGATTTAAGGTCAAATATTAGACCTAGACAGAAAATAAGTGTATGCGTTTGATGTTATTAGGAAGGAATTTTGAGGATTTCAAAATTTCGTGAAGGTATATACGTGAATTATTCAGGATTAAGTGTTTATGTGATTAAGTTCTGTGTATATGGTTAATGATGTGTTCAGAATGTGGTTAAGGGTCAAGGGTTGACCAGATAAATTATATCTGTAACAAACCCTAAGTTTATATTAAGAACGTCAACGTTCGGTTAGAAAATCCTAGCGTTTAAAAGAAACCCTAGAAAGCAGGTTCGGAAACCTAGTTTGATTTAGAGAATCGAAATCCTAATTGATTGCATGAAACCCTAAATAAAGAACTTAATGGCATAAGTGTAAATAAATCTAAGATTAATTAGGGTTAATCTTAACAAATTGATTACAAAACCCTAATTCCAAATGAAACCCTAATACTTGATCTCGAAAACCCTAGTTTGATTACGATAAATCAAGCCCTAATCGGGAAATTAATGGAGAATTATAATGCTCTCTCGCTATTATTATAATATTAATTAGGGTAACGCTTTATTAATTAGCAAACCCTAATTTCAAATTATCGAACTTAAACTTTTTCGTCAGAAACCCTAATGATGGATTTGAAAACCTAATTTATAATTAGGAAAAATGAAAGTGTTAATTGAATATTTTAATATTAATTAGGATATATTAATTCTAATTTAATGTTAAGTAATTAGAAAACCCTAATCTAATTACGAATATTTAATTGCTATTTTAGAAAATTATTTTCTATTAGAAACCCTAATTTGTGGGTTGAAAACTCTAATGACCATTTTGAACCCTAATTGTACAGTGGTGGATTTAATTACTATAATTGCAATGTTAATTAGGAAATATAAATCCTAATTGTCAAGTTATTAGAAACCCTAATCTAATTGGGAAATCTAATTTCTAAAAATTGAAATATTATTTTTATATTTAAAACCCTAATTTTTTGGTTATAAATTATAATGTACAAATTTGACCCTAAGTGCTTAATTAGCAATTTTAATTAGGATAAAATTGTCCTAATTAACAAATAATGATTCATGATTAGGAAATTATGATATAATTAGGAAGCCCTAATTTTAATTAGAAATCAAAAATTTTCTATTTTAAAATTTAATTAGAAAATTTTGAAATCCAAGTTGCTTAAATATTTGAGGGTTAAAACCTAAACCCTAAAATGTCCAAATCCTAAACCCTAGATTGCTCAAAACCTAAACCCTAAGGGTTTCATTAAATGCCAAATTCTAGAAATTTATGGAAAAGACCAAAATGCCCTTTTAGGTTTCTTTAATAAGCTAACTTGTAGAAATTGCAATAACTTTAGTTGTTGAACAAATCTTGACTTTGTATGACCTACAAACACAACACATCAGCCTATATGCCAGCCATTTCATCAAAATACATTGCACTTGTAGATTATATAAATTAAAAAGAGAGAGAAAAGTTCATTATTTATTCTCATTTTGTCCAAGCCATTTTCTCTCTCTAAAATTCGGGAGTTAGAAAGATATAGAAAGAAAAGATGAAGCATGATCATCTTGTAACAACTATGGATCGAGATCAAAGGACGATTCAAGAATTAAAACTCAAAAGGTAGATGAACCTAAAATTCAAATCTCATGATTTGATGTTAAATGTTGTAATTGATTGGTCAAAGATATGTAATAAGGTGTCAATTGATGATGCAGGTTGATAAATCCATGATCCATAACATTAAAGAGCTCAAATCTTACATTTTGAAAATCTGGATAAATTTTAAAGTTGAGGTCCGACAACGAATGTCGAGCCTCTAGATCTTTTTACATTAAATGTTTGTTATGTTTTAAGTTATATCGTGTTCTATGTCATGTCATTGTGCTCTCGAATCAAGAAACACGATCGGATCATGAATGGGTGAGAGATATGTAGGTCGGTCAGTAGTTGACCATTCACGGAAATGCAATTAGGTAGCCCGAATTCAAAATTTTTCTCTGACAAGTTATTTCAGGCGCTAGATCTTGAGTTGTTTAAGTGGTTATGTGATGTTATCTGTTGGATCTTGTATATTGACATGTAGGCTATATATATAAACATTTATTTTACCAAAAGCATAAACCATAACGGATAAAAGTATGGTCAAACTAGGGTTGATTATCTCTTAGGAAGAACAAATCTGGGAAAACCAGTTGTTCAAAAACGATCAGGACCCTATTTTGACCATGCTAGATCGTGAACATTTGATGTTGTTAGGTAGCTTTGGTGTTATGGTTGTGTACCCAAACATTAGTACTACAAAATGAAACCACTAGATCACATAAACCGAACCCAGAAGATTAAGATTTAAAGCTTCAAATGTAGGCACTCGAACTGCCTTGGGTTTCTGGGTTGCCCAGAAAACCCAGGCGTGCTCTGACAAGGTTTTTGATTACCCAGATCTTGCTGTTTTGTTGTTGGATGGCCATGTTATCGATTGATAATAATAGTATTACACTTATACTACATGTTAGGTAACATTATCTGCCTAGATTATAAAAGGAACATGAATTTATTTCTGGTCAAAGTGGTAACCTCGAACACTGACATGAAGATCTGGAAATTGGCCAAGAACACCTATAGCGACGGTTCTGTCGCTATAGGGCCCCTTTAGCGACAGTTTATTATTATTATTTCCGAAAATTAATTAAAATTAGAAAAAAATGGTTTTTAATTATTAAAAATACTAATTAAATTATGAAAAATTATTTTAAAGCTTGAAAAATAGTTTTTAATTATTTTGGATATATTTCAAAAATATTTAATATTTTTGGGAATATAAAAGATATTTATTTATTTAATTATAATATTAAATAAATTATTTAAAAATAGTTTTAATTCATGAAAAATCATGAAAAATAATATTATGGTAAAAAGAAAATATTTTAAGTTATTTTTGATGACTTTTAATATTTTGTGATAAATTTCATTAATAATTTATTATTAATGGTAATTAATTTATTTAATAAATATATTAAATAAATTAAGAAAAATGAAATTAATAGTTTAAAAATCATATAAAAATGATTTAAGTGTTATAAAAATATTTTGAGTTATAAAATATAACTTTTGATATTTTGGCATGGAAATATTAATATTTTAATATTAATATTAATTATCGGATAATGGATTGAAGTGTTTAAAAATCAAATAATTATGATTTTAAGGTATTAAAATATTTTGAAATATTATAATTACATTATAATATTATGTAAGGATTTTCATTAATATTTTATATTAAATTAATATTAATGATTAAGGAATTATGTGGTATTTAATTCATTTAAATACGATTTTAATGATTGGAAAATCATGATAAATGATATTAATTATCCGAAAATTATTAAGAGCCTAGGAAAAATGTTTTGACTGATAAGAAAATTATCTGTGATAATTGTTAAGTGTTTAGGCAAAGTTTAATTGAACTTAAACTCGATATTCGTCCGACTAGACCGTCGGGATGATAGAATTGTGTCGGTATTAACTCAGACTGAAATAGTTTGACCTGATGCTAAGTCTTATGTGATGTATAGACTTATAGGGTTATGTGTTATGTGTTTAGGTTATTCTGTGTATTTAGATTTAACAAAATTATACTGTGATTCTAATATTGGAGATCTATATTATTAATATTAGGTCTTCGGCTAAAGCGTTATAAATTGCGTTGCGGTAATCAACGGTTCAGGCAAGTTTGTATTTAATTAACTCTACTAAGAGTGTTTTATTCAAGCTTATGGTTAAATCATTGCTGATTGCCATGAAAATTGTACTCTGTACATCTTGCATGTATAAGTCGGTATGAAAAGGTGATCACCTTCATTACCAGTTGGGTTCAAAAATGTTTGTTAATGTTTAAAACATTCGGTCAAAAATTTGTTCGTCTTTAGTTCTCAATTATATTGATGAATTATAGCAAGCCCATTATTCATACTCTTCAATCATGATATATCCTTATATTGTTGTATTTAAACTTCTTTGGGCAACTTTCATGCTCACCCTTGCTATATCATGATAAAACATTGCAGATAAGGCAAAAGCCTTCGGATCTGAGGAAGCGATTAAAGCCAAGTTTAGCTTGGGTTGTAAAGTCTTGACTAGTTTGTAATAGCGTATTGTGATAAATATTGTTATGTAATAAATAGTTTATGAAATGTGTATAAGTTAAGGTTACTCGACCTTGGGGAATAGTGTGTAATGTAATGTATAAACAATTTATGTTTATATCTTTATGAAAGTGTTATAGAAAGATTAGCAAACCGAATCATGACGATTTGGGGCGGATTAGGGACGCCTTCTGATTGGTATCAAAGCCGTTGGTTATGAAGCTTAGGTAGGAATACACGAGACCAATAACCATGATGATTAGGATAAGATCTAACTCACATAGAGTTAGTTGGCCAGTAAGATTCAAAAAGACGAATCTCGGTAAGTTGTAAAGATCTGAGTTCCCTAACTCGGTAATAAGGTTGAACAGAGGTGGTGAATAGATAAAGTCTAAAAGACTAAAAGTTCGGTGATAGGAGATCGTAAAACAAAACGATCATAGTCATAGAATTGAATCGTAATATATACGATGAGATCACCCGTGATCATTAAGGTTATGATGACGAGAAAGAATCAATCTGATGATTGAAAAGTTTAAAGCATGATTGTTGTGTGAATGGTACAGATTCAGAAAAGGATTATGAATACGGATTAAATGAAATTCGTATTGTGAAAGGTGGTTAAGATTAGGTGGGGAATTTCAATGAGGACTCATGTCAGCGGCTGAGTTGTATGATTCCTTGTATGGGCGGGGAATTTGTACTTGGTTTTAGAATCACTTAGCTTCCTGGTCAATGTAGTGGTTAAGTTGATCAATTCTTTGTATGGGCGGGGAATTGACCGTTTAGCTTCCTATATTGATTAGTGGCCGAGTTTGTTTTGACAACCACTTAGTTTCTGGCATTGATAATCATTGAAATGTTTGTGTCGCGCTATTTGCTATATGCAGGTTAAGAGGGTGATTCCTTTCGCATGTGTATAACAAATAGATAGGTTATAGGTAGAGAATATAGGTTAAGTACGAGTTCTTAGAACTCATACTTATGTGACATTCTTGACTTATAGTTATATGAAATGTTTGTGAACCCCTCAGCGAATGGACGCCAAAGGTCTGATTAGGGTAAGTTCGTAAACTCATATAATTGTGGCCGGAGTTATGAATTCATAAGTGTGGTTTTATGAGCTGGGAATAGTTGTGTGAATGGAGTGTTAAGGATAATAGGAATAGATAGAATGTTTAAGCAAATGATCATTAGTGGAGACTTAGGTTTTCCTAAACTCCTAGTTATGCTAAACTTCGATATTTTGACATCAAGATAAATCGCACTATGTGCCTTTTAAAAAAAAATTGTTTTATTTATCACTTATGTACCATTTGACAAAAGTGCGGAGATGATAAAAATGATGGAGTCATCAATGCAATTATTACTTAGTGTGAATTTGACTTAAAGTCACTATTCCATTATGGTATAATGTAGTATGACAAAATCACCAAATGAAGAAATCCTCAACGGACTGTAAATACAGTGCGGCATCATGACGTCATTCTCAAAATGTTGAAAAAAAAAAACAAAAAAAACTCCAAGTGTTAATTGAAAGAAATTTCCCAAACCAAATTGTTTTGTTGTGGAATCAAAAAAAAGACTGAGGTAAAATTTTGTGCGCCTGAGGCGGATAAGAGGAACAAAATTGTTCCGACCAATGATCTTAGCGAGACTGGGGCATATCGGGCTAATCACCCTTTGTGTCCGTAAGTAATGACGGTTTGCGGATGAATTTCCATAAAACCTTTGCAAAAATGAAAAACAAACAGTCTATACGATTCCTCAGCACAGTTTTAAAATTTTCACCCTTGTGAGTGGTGTATTGGGTAGCATGTGTAATATGTGTGAATGGTGTAAGCTATTTGGTATACGGTGTAAGGTGTAAGGTGAATTTCGGGGACGAAATTCTTAGAAGGAGGGGTGAATGTGACAACCCAAGAAATTAGACAATTTAGTAAAATCTTAAATGATTGATTTAAGGTCAAATATTAGACCTAGACAGAAAATAAGTGTATGCGTTTGATGTTATTAGGAAGGAATTTTGAGGATTTCAAAATTTCGTGAAGGTATATAGGTGAATTATTCAGGATTAAGTGTTTATGAGATTAAGTTCTGTGTATATGGTTAATGATGTTTTCAGAATGTGGTTAAGGGTCAAGGGTTGACCAGATAAATTATATCTGTAACAAAACCTAAGTTTATATTAAGAACGTCAACGTTCGGTTAGAAAACCCTAGCGTTTAAAAGAAACCCTAGAAAACCTGGTTGGAAACCTAGTTTCGAGCCCGAGAATCAAGAAATCTAATTGATTGCATGAAACCCTAAATCGGGAACTTAATGGCATAAGTGTAAATAACTATAAGATTAATTAGGGTTAATCTTAACAAATTGATTACAAAAACCTAATTCCAAATCAAACCCTAATACTTGATCTCGAAAACCCTAGTTTTGATTACGATAAATTGAAGCCCTAATCGGGAAATTGGTGGAGAATTATAATGCTCTCATCGCTATTATTATAATATTAATTAGGGTAACGCTTTATTAATTAGCAAACCCTAATTTCAAATTATCGAACTTAAACTTTTAAGTCGTAAACCCTAATGATGGATTTGAAAACCTAATTTATAATTAGGAAAATGAAAGTGTTAATTGAATATTTTAATGTTAATTAGGATATATTAATTCTAATTTAATGTTAAGTAATTAGAAAACCCTAATCTAATTACTTAATATTTAATTGCTATTTTAGAAAATTATTTTCTATTAGAAACCCTAATTTGTGGGTTGAAAACTCTAATGACCATTTTGAACCCTAATTATACGATTGGTGGATTTAATTGCTATAATTGCAATGCTAATTAGGAAATATAAATCCTAATTGTCAAGTTATTAGAAACCCTAATCTAATTGGGAAATCTAATTTCTAAAAATTGAAATATTATTTTTATATTTAAAACCCTAATTTTTGGGTTATAAATTATAATGTACAAATTTGACCTTAAGTGCTTAATTAGCAATTTTAATTAGGATAAAATTGTCCTAATTAGCAAATAATGATTCATGATTAGGAAATTATGATATAATTAGGAAGCCCTAATTTTAATTAGAAATCAAAAATTTTCTATTTTAAAATTTAATTAGAAAATTTTTGAAATCCAAGTTGCTAAATATTTGAGGTTAAAACCTAAACCCTAAAAATGTCCAAACCTAAACCCTAGATTGCTCAAAACCTAAACCCTAAGGGTTTCATTAAATGGCAAATTCTAGAAATTTATAGAAAAGACCAAAATGCCCTTTTAGGTTTCTTTAATAAGGTGACTTGTAGAAATTGCAATAACTTTAGTTGTTGAACCAATCTTGACTTTGTATAACCTCTGAAACACAACACATCGAGCCTATATGCCAGCCATTTCATCAAAATACATTGCACTTGTAGATTATATAAATTAAAAAGAGAGAGAAAAGTTCATTATTTATTCTCATTTTGTCCAAGCCATTTTCTCTCTCTAAAATTAAGGGAGTTAGAAAGATATAGAAAGAAAAGATGAAGCATGATCATCTTGTAACGACTATGGATCGAGATCAAAGGACCGATTCAAGAATTAAAACTCAAAAGGTATATGAACCCTAAAATTCGAAATCTCATGATTTGATGTTAAATGTTGTAATTGATTGGTCAAAGATATGTAATAAGGTGTCAATTGATGATCTGGGTTGATAAATCCATGATCCATAACATTAAAGAGCTCAAATCTTACATTTTTGAAAATCTGGAAAAATTTTAAAGTTGAGGTCTGACAACGAATGTCAGAGCCTCTAGATCTTTTTCTGTTAAATGTTTGTTATGTTTTAAGTTATATATGTGTTCTATGTCATGTCGACTGTGCTCTGAATCAAGAAACACGATCAGATCATGAATGGACTGAGAGATATGACCGGTCAAAGGCCGTTGACCATTCACGGAAATGCAATTCTGGGTAGCCCAGAATTCAAAATTTTTCTCTGACAAGTTATTTCAGGCGCTAGATCTTGAGTTGTTTAGGTGGTTATGTGATGTTATCTGTTGGATCTTGTATATTGACATGTAGGCTATATATATAAACATTTATTTTACCAAAAGCATAAACCAAAACGGATATAAGTATGGTCAAACTAGGGTTGACTATCTGCCGGAAGAACAAATCTGGGAAAACCCAGATTGTTCAAGAAACGATCAGGACCCTATTTTGACCATGCTAGATCGTGAACATTTGATGTTGTTAGGTAGCTTTGGTGTTATGGTTGTGTACCCAAAATTAGTACTACAAAATGAAACCACTAGATCACATAAAATAGAACCCGGAAGATTAAGATTTAAAGCTTCAAATGTAGGCACTCGAAGCGCCTTGGGTTTACGGGTTGCCCAGAAAACCCAGGCGTGCTCTGACAAGGTTTTTGATTACCCAGATCTTGCTGTTTTGTTGTTGGATGGCCATGTTATCGATTGATAATAATAGTATTATACTTATACTACATGTTAGGTAACATTATACACTGAATTATAAAAGGAACATGAATTTATTTCTGGTCAAAGTGGTAACCTCGAACACTGACATGAAGATCTGGAAATTGGCCAAGAACACCAAGAACACCTATAGCGACGGTTCTGTCGCTATAGGGCCCCTTTAGCGACAGTTTATTATTATTATTTCCGAAAATTAATTAAAATTAGAAAAAAATGATTTTTAATTATTAAAAATACTAATTAAATTATGAAAAATTATTTTAAAGCTTGAAAAATAGTTTTTAATTATTTTGGATATATTTCAAAAATATTTAATATTTTTGGGAATATAAAAGGTATTTAATTATTTAATTATAATATTAAATAAATTATTTAAAAATAGTTTTAATTCATGAAAAATCATGAAAAATAATATTATGGTAAAAGAAAATATTTTAAGTTATTTTTGATGACTTTTAATATTTTGTGATAAATTTCATTAATAATTTATTATTAATGGTAATTAATTTATTTAATAAATATATTAAATAAATTAAGGAAAAATGAAATTAATGGTTTAAAAATCATATAAAATAATTTAAGTGTTATAAAAATATTTTGAGTTATAAAATATAACTTTTGATATTTTGGCATGGAAATATTAATATTTTAATATTAATATTAATTATCGGATAATGGATTTAAGTGTTTAAAAATCAAATAATTATGATTTTAAGGTATTAAAATATTTTGAAATATTATAATTACATTATAATATTATGTAAGGATTTTCATTAATATTTTATATTAAATGAATATTAATGATTAAGGAATTATGTGGTATTTAATTCATTTAAATACGGTTTTAATGATTGGAAAATCATGATAAATGATATTAATTATCCGAAAATTATTACGAGCCTAGGAAAAATGTTTTGACTGATAAGAAAATTATCTGTGATAATTGTTAAGTGTTTAGGCAGAGTTTAATTAAACTCAAACTCGATATTAAGTGAACTAGACCGTCGGGATGATAGAATTATTATAAAGTATTAACTCGATGAAATAGTTTGACCTGATGCTAAGTCTTATGTGATGTATAGACTTATAGGGTTATGTGTTATGTGTTTAGGTTATTCTGTGTATTTAGATTTAACAAAATTATACTGTGATTCTAATATTGGAGATCTATATTATTAATATTAGGTCTTCGGCTAAAGCGTTATAAATTGCGTTGCGGTAATCAACGGTTCAGGCAAGTTTGTATTTAATTAACTCTACTAAGAGTGTTTTATTCAAGCTTATGGTTAAATCATTGCTGATTGCCATGAAAATTGTACTCTGTACATCTTGCATGTATAAGTCAGGTATGAAAGGCTGATCACCTTCATTACCAGTTGGTTCAAAAATGTTTGTTAATGTTTAAAACTTGTTCAGTCAAAAATTTGTTCGTGCTAGTTCTCAATTATATTGATGAATTATAGCAAGCCCATTATTCATACTCTTCAATCATGATATATCCTTATATTGTTGTATTTAAACTTGCTGGGCAACTTTCATGCTCACCCTTGCTATATCATGATAAAACATTGCAGATAAGGCAAAAGCCTTCGGATCTGAGGAAGCGATTAAAGCCAAGTTCGACTTGGGTTGTAAAGTCTGACTAGTTTGTAATAGCGTATTGTGATAAATATTTTTATGTAATAAATAGTTTATGAAATGTGTATAAGTTAAGGTTACTCGACCTTGGGGAATAGTGTGTAATGTAATGTATAAACAATTTATGTTTATATCTTCCGCAAACAGTTGTAGAAAGATTAGCAAACCGAATCCGCGGCGATTTGGGGCCCGGATTCGGGGGACGCTACAACAGTAATGAAAGTGGTCGCAAAAACTTAGGTTGCAAGAATGCGAACCCTAAGAAGTAAAGTTAAGTAAATCAATGCATAAGTCAAATATATATAACTAATTGGTGTATGTGGTGTTTTCTTATGTGTTATATAAGAATTAAAATGAGTTATTTGGCATAAGTTGTAGCTGTGTGTAAGGCAAGTTTCAAGTTAATTCATATTCTAAATGAATGCTAGTTTCTTAAGCTTCTTAGAAGTTGAACTTGAGAAGTTCTGTCTATGTGTGAATGTGTGATATTTGTACAAGGTGGTAGAACATATGAGGCCTTGAGCCACAATTTGAACACTTCGGTGTTTCTATGAGATGAACTATTCTGTGATTTAACTGTTCAATAAGAGAATGCCCCGTTTATACATGATCTGTTATTGTTAAGTTTGTGCTAATGATTCTAGCCAGACAGTATGTGTATGAAAAATGGTAGAAGAATGAAAGTATTTTAAAATGAATGTAACTAATGTTGTAAATGATAGGAATCAAGATTATTCTTATTATTCAAGCTGCTTTAAAACCTTTATTCGGTTATCGAAGTCTTAAAAGAATGTTTAAATTCTTCAAGTTGTTTGTTTAACTGCTATGACTTGCTGGCCAATTGAATGCTCACACTTGCTTTAAATGAAAAACATTTTCAGTGAACGATGTTAGAAGAACTTAAGGATCCCGTAAAGATCAAACAGACTGGTATCCAGATGCAGTGCCATTTAGTATGTGAATGAGCGTGAAGATCAATTGAAGACTTGTAATATAAAATAAGTTAAATGAACTTTAGATTAGTTTAATGAACTGTTATGTATCCTTAGTGGCGGATGAAAGTCACTCGTCTAAGATGTAAAGAATAATGTAATAATCATTATTTGCAATGAAAAGAGTTATAAGGTTTTGGAACCTGGGAAATTAGAATGTATGTTGTTATATTTCAGTATATAATGATGTATGTTTGGATGAATGATGTACTCATGATATACGAAATCTGAATGTGAAGATAGACCAGATTTTGGGGAGTTACAAGTTGGTATCAGAGCTGATAGGTTATAAATCATAGGTAAGAGTACCTAAGACTATAATCGTAGAGAGAGAGATAAGAAGATCACCATGTGATCATAGTGAATCGTAGTAACAGATGAGATGTTAAACGATGAATGATTTATAGTATTATGAAGTAGTACGGGAAGAAAAACTCAGATTGAGTTGTGAAGGATAGTATATGAATTAAAGAAAATTTATATTTAGTAAAGAGAGATTTAGAAGTTGTAAAATTTCAATTGAGGCATCATGTGATAGTTGAGTTGTATGAACCTTTGTTATGGGTAGAGGTTTGTGCTTGGTGTAACAACTGCTTAGCTTATTACAGTGATAATCATTGGAATTGGTCGCGCGGTGAATATATATATGACGAGAAGGTTAATATTTTCTCATATATATACTTGATAGGTAGAGAACGATAAGGTAGGTGCGAGTTCTTGAAACTCATACTTATGGTACGTTCGTGACTCATAATGATATGGTAGGTTTTTGAACTTCTCAGCAAATGGACGCTTATGGTCTGTCTGGGATAATTCTTAAACTCTTATTATTGTGGAAAGTTCCTGAACTCATAATGTGTGGTAAGTTGATGGACTGTACTAAGGTAGAGGGATGTTTAGACTGAAAAACAAGTTATTTTCCGTAGGCTTATTATTAAAGGTGCTAGGGAAGATTAAGTATTATCGTAGTAAGACAATGAAGGAAGACGGTGAATAGGATATTCCAAGTCATCTGGCTATGCTAGACTTTGAACTTTATTGAAATCGTGCTTATGTTTGCATTTGAAAATGAAAAGAATTGCTTCAACTTTTGGAACCAATAGATTTTTAAAAGAACTATTCTTAGTATGTCTATTCTAATTGTTTCGGCTAGACAGAAATTGATTTAAAATATCAAAATGAATTTTATATCATCCGTGCATTAGATGCAAAGATGGTAAAAAGATGGAGTTATTAATGCAATTGAACCTAGTGTTGGATGTGATCTTAGGATCAACAACCCGGTATGGTATGATGTATATTGACGAAGTCACAAACTGAAGAAGTCCTCAACGTACCGTGAAAAGTACGGTATCATGACATTATAAAACGTTTTGATGTATTGAAAAAGAATTTAAAGAAGTAGTCGATGTCAATTGAGTTGACTAGACGAATGTTTCACGTTGATAACCAATTTATTGGTATGGTCTAAGCTACTTGATTCGGCTAGACAAATGGTATGTCATGTTTAAAAGAAAATCAAGCTTTCTTTCAAGAAGTTGTGCCAAACCAAATTGTTTTGGTGCAGAATCTAATTATTAAGTCTGAGGTGAACATATCCCGAAATGGGGTATACGATGGGTAAGAGGTAGTTTGCTTTCTTTGTGATTGTAAACTAACCGTGGAAGAAAGGTTACGGTGTTATGCTGTTAAACCTAGTAAGAGTTCATGGTCGATTTGACCCCTCAGCAAAAGTATAAAACATTTTAAAAGAAAATTTTATATTACTCCTTATTCTTTCTACTTCATGATTCTTGATAGGTTATGGAGGTTAGGAATGATGGAAAGATAAGAACTTTGTTGAAAGGAAATTGAGAAGAAGGGTAAGCTAAAATTTTGAGGACGAAATTCTATGAAGAAGGGGTGAATGTGATAACTCGGGTAAGGGTGTGGTTTTAAGAAATTCTGAGGACGGATTTTTTATAAGGAGGGAAGAGTCTGACGACCCGGAAATTTGGATCGTCCAAAATTTAAGTTTAAAGAATTAGTTATTAATAAAATAAATTTTTATTAATAATATTGTGTGTTATGTGTTTATTAATCGTTTTAGAACCTAGGATGATTTTAATTCGGGAGGATTCTGGCTACGAGCTAGAATGAATGAGTAATAATTTTCAAGACAAAAATGAAAATTTTTTGAGGACAAAAATATTTCTGGGGAAAAGGACGAAATAGGCACTATTCACCCGACGAAACCTAAGGGTTAGGGTTTATATAACCTAAGCCTTTCAGAGAGTTCGGTATATCGAAATTACATTCCGTCGAAAGATTTGACGATAATATATCATGAAAAGTTAAGTAAGCCGATAAAAGTTTTTCTCAAAAAACGTGTAGAAATCGGACGAAATAAAAATGACGAAAAGTTTTGTTATGTACTTTTCACTCGTTTAGCTACGTTAGGGGAAAAGGTGAAGGAAAACTCTTGACACCAAAAAGTGTTTTTCAATTTTTTAGAAATCCGAAGAATACAAAAAAGTTAATCGGTAAAGGAAAGATGAAATATCCTAAAATATTTGGATTCATAGAATTGAAGTTTTAAAAACTATCGGACGAAACCCGAAAGACAGAACCACGAAACATACGGGCTATGTTTCGTGAATAGTAAGGAGATAAACTTAAGGAGTAAGTAAACTTAAGGGATAAGTTAACTTAATGCTTAAGTCATGAATAGTAAGGAGGTTTGAGGGGCAAAATGACTAATTTTCCCCTAGCCTTGGATTTTCTATAAATAAGAAGCTAACTTTCATTTTAATGGGATTTTCAAAAATCTTATAACATGAGAGAGAGAATGAGAGAAAGCTTGAGAGCTTGGAGAAGATGGAGAAGGAAGAGAGTGAGCATGAAAGATCAGATCGAAGGTAATCGTGAAATAGAAAAGCTTGCGAATCACCGATTTTGTCTAGCGGGAGAAAAATAAAGAGGAAAGGTATTAAAACCTAACTCCTAAGTTAACTTTTATTAAGTTTTTATGATCAAAACATAGCTTAATAAGAATAAGAAGTAAATTATGTAAGGAATGAATTCTTATGGTCGAAATCGTAAGAAAATGAAGAAACAATAATTAAAAGTTTAGTTTATAAATTTCTTAAGGAAGTATACGATTCGTAATGAATTAGAATGATCCGAGTGGATTATATAAATAAGTAGGTGAAATAAGTAAGGAATGATGTTCTATAATATCAAATTCCAATAAAAAGTGAAATTGTAATCCAAAATATCGATTAAAATGAAGAACGAATGAAGAACACGCGAAGAACACGAAGAACGTTGTTGATGGACAAATTTAAAACCATCGTAGGATAATTGTTGTTAATGGATAAGTTTAAAACCATTGTGTATAAGTTAGATGCTTATTTCTTGGTTAGGAACGATAGAAATGTTCATGAAGAACGAATTTAAACTTAGCTATAACGAAGTTATGGCAAAAATTTCGTAAAAGACAAACAAGAATTAGAAAGTTAGTAAATGAACCTGAACATGTAGGGTTTCATAAGAATATAAGAGAATGTAGAAAATGTGAGTCGTGGACTCAAGAACAAATGAATTTCGAGTTCGGATGACCGAATTATGGACGAACGAACGAAGAGCATTAAAAATGTAAAACGAATGAAGGGTGATGATTAAGCCAATCGAATGGCACGTTAACAGATTCAGAATGAAGTTTTGTCCAAAGGGGATTGAAGTACATAAGATAAGGAAGAGAATGTCTTTGAAATGACCTCGTTCTGAGTTATAACGAATAAGTTATGGAAGCGTGAAGTAAGCGTCTCAAATTAGATTTAAGACATATAAAATTTGTTAAGGATGAGGGCTTGGGGGTAGTTGTGGCCGTGCCTTGAGAAGAAAGTGCCTTCATGGCCTTGAGACTCTATAGTTAGATCTTTGCAGAGTGGTCTTTGCGTGTATGAAGTGATAAAGAGGGACCTTGTGCCATGGCAATACCGATGTAGGAAAAAAGCCAGTGATGAGCTTTTAAGTGCTCAATTACTAGGGAATGTACAGGAAAGAAATATGAACATGTAGTTCACCTAAAATAACACTTAAACAAGTGAATTAAACCTATATTACAGGTTGAACAAAATAATCAAAAGAGATTAAAAGATCAAGAAGAGAATAAATATAAATGTGAACGTAACGCAGTTGCAAGCAGTCTTAGCATACATTGAACAGTATGGCTTCGAAATTAAGAAAGAGTAATGAAATGGGGTTCAGGTAATGGATAATGAAACTATTAAGTAAGAGAAAAATGGTAACAAGAAAGTCGTAACGAACGGTAATAAGATTAATGAAAGCTGATCGTGATTCGGATAGAAAATAATAGAATGAATTGTAAGTATGGAACATTTTAACCAATGTGAAAGTTGAGTGTACGCAAATATTAAGCGGATAGAACTTACACCCCGTGTATGGTTTGACCGTGAGATAATAAAGATCAATGATTAAACCATGAATGGTAAAAGACTGAATTAAAGACAATGACGTTTAACGTAACGAAGCTGAGTAATGATTAACTTGAATGATCGCTCTGAATATACAAAAGACTGTATGACTTAGACGATAAATAGTGAATCCTGAGGTGTGGCATTTAGTTGCCAAGAAGCTATAATGAATGAGAAATTGACTTAGTGAATATTATAGTTTAATGGTTCGGATAAGTTAAGATAAGTTAGGTTGTAATACAATTGTGACCTTTGATGGTTGACATATGAGAGATGGGCTTAACAATTCCTTTAGAGAGCGAAGGTATATACGAAACTGGCAACCGATCTAACTCACTGCGATGACAATGTAGATGAGACAGGAACTTGTTTGTTGGTTGTTTGTGGGAAACCACTCAGAGTATCATATGGACTACTAGCAGAGAAGCGATGTGTGCTGAGTCCTAGAGAAGTTATAAGAAGAAGATAAGAATGTAAAACATCAAAGATGATGAACGTATAAGTAAGACATCTCCGCATGTCATGAAGTCGTAGAACGGAAATGAAAGTGGTCACGTAAACTTAGGTTGCAAGAACGCGAACCCAAATATATAAAGTTAAGCAAATCAATGTATAAGTCAAATATATACGACTAATTGGTGTATGTGGTGTTTTTATATGTGTTATATAGGAATTAAAATGAGTAGTTCGGTGTAAGTTGTAGTTGTGCGTAAGGAAAGTTTCCTAACTTCATTCATATTCTAAATGAATGCTAGTGTCTTAAGCTTCTCAGATGTTAAACTTGAGAAGTTCTGTGTATGTGCGAGTGTGAGATATTTATATAAGGTGGTAGAACGTATGAGGCCTTAAGCCATAATGTGAACACTTCGGTGTTTCTATGAGATGAACTTTTCTGTGATTTGACTGTTCAATAAGAGAATGCCATATTTATACATGATCCATTATTGTTAAGTCTATGCTAATGATTCTAGCTAGATAGAATGTGTATAAAAGGTAGAAGAATGAAAGTATTTTATAATGAATGTAATTAATGTTTTAAAATGATAGGAATCAAGATTATTCCTATTATTCAAGCTGCTTCATAACCTTTGTTCGGTTATCGAAGTCTGAAAAGAAAATTTAAATTCATGAAATTGTTTGTTCAACTGCTATGACTTGTTGGGCAATTGAATGCTCACACTTGCTTTAAATGAAAAATATTTTCAGCGAACGATGTTAGAAGAACTTAAGGATCCTGTAAAGATCAAGCTAACTAGTATTCAGATGCAGTGTCATTCAGTATGTGAATGAGCGTGAAGATTAAGCGAAGAGTTGTAATATAAAATAAGTTAAATGAACTTTAGATTAGTTTAATGAACTGTTATGTATCCTTAGTGGAGGATGAAAGTCACTCATGTAAGATGTAAAGAATAATGTAATTATCATTATTTATAATGAAGGGAGTTATAAGGTTTTAAAACCTGGGAAATTAGAATGTATGCTTTTATATTTCAGTATATAGTGATGTATGTTTGGATGAATGATGTACTCGTGACGTACGGAATCTGGGTGAGAAGATAAATTGAATTTTGGGGCGTTACACTTAATACCTGAATCAATAGTTTATCTGACATATAATGTTATTATCATACATTACTGTTATAAATTTAACCCAAAGCTGGACTTGTCTTTGTCTTTTCATGTATCAACGTATTCGTCCTAATCTGCAATGTTTATCTTGATATAGCAAGGGTGAGCAACAAGTTTGCCCATCAAGTATAAGTTTAATTGAGGATATATCATGATTGAATAACAAGCAAGCTAACATTCAACAATATATACATTGTGAACTAGCATGAACAAATTTTCATAGTTGAACGAATAATGAACATAAATAATTCAACTAGACCGGATGGTAATGAAGCTGATTAGCCTTTCATACCCGATGAACACATGCAATGTGCACAAAGTCCGAATCAATAATTCATAGACGTGATAATAAGCAATGATTAACCATAAGAACAATTGAAAATACAACTCGAGGTCGAGTTTTCTCAACTTGCCTTTTTCACCGACTACTGCTACGTAATCTATTTAGCTTTATCCGAAGAACCTAATATTGATAATATTGGTCTACCAAGTTAGAATAATATCATAACAATGTCTTTTGTTAAATACAGTTATAAAATAACTTAAACACATAAGCATATATCCCTATCAGTCCACAAACTACCTATGACTCGGTATCAATTCAAAATATTTCAGTCTGAGTTAAATCCGACACAATTCTAACATCCCGACAGCCTAGTCGGACAAATATTGATCCTATTTTCCTTAAGACTCTGCCTACACTGGTTCATAATTATCTTAGATAATTTTATTTTCAGTCAAAATATTTTTCAAAGACCCATATTAATTTTTAAATAATTATTATCATTTATCATGATTTTTGAATCATTAATATCATGGTTATATGATTTAAACACCGCTTAATTCGGTTATCATTAATATTTATTTAATATCAAATATTAATGAAATACACAACATAATATTATAAATCATTTATAATATCTCAAAGTATTTTTAATACTTTAAAATCACATTTAAATAATTTTAAAACATTTAAATCCTTTATTCAATAATTACCATTAGTATTAAAATATTAAAGTATTTCATGACAAAAATATAAAAGTTATATTTTATAATTTGAAATATTTTATAACACTTAAATCATTTTTATACCATTAAAACTATTTTCCACAATTTAATTAATAGATTTATTAAATATATCAAATATCATTAATATTAATTTATCAATGAAATTCCTTAAAAATATTAAAAGTCATTAAAAATAACTTAAAATATTTTCTTACACAATAATATAATTTCCAAAAGATTTTTCAAGTATTAAAATCATTTTTAAATAATTTATTTAATATTATAATTAAATAAATTAAATAACATTAATATTCCAAAAATATTAATTATTAATGAAATATATTCAAAATTATTAAAAACCCATTTTTAGGCTTTAAAATAATTTTTAGGAATTTAATATGAATTTTTTAATAATTAAAACTATTTTTCTCTATTTAATAAATAAAATAATTAATTTTTATATAGAAAGTGTCATTAAAGGGGCCTATAGCGACAGAACCGTCTTTAAAGGTGTTCTTGGCCAAACCCAGAACTTCATAGGCAGTGTGCAGGGTACCATGTTTGACCAGTGTTAGATCTTTTGTTATCAAGTTTCTAGGTTTGCTAATGGGTTATACTTGTAGTACCGATGTAATACTACAATTACCAACATGTTTCATGTCCATACAACAACATATTAGAGAGATCTTGGCCCTTAAAATCATTGTCAGAACTGTTCTTCATTTTATGGGTTACCCAGAAATGAAGAACAGTACTGCTAGGTGCCTACTTTGAAGCTTAAAAGCTTTGCTTTCCTTGTAAGACCCACACTTTTATGAATAAAGATGATTTTTCTATAAATATCATTTTTGAATATTATGGAATGAATTTGATATAATGTTATAGTTGTGGGTAATATTTATAAATTTTGCAAAATCATGAAGTTGTTATATAATATTCGATTGGTCTGGGGAATGTTCATTTTAACGAGAGAATATTAAATGCGACTACACAATCATTGGTGGATCCCACAATGGAATTATTGTCGGATTGAGAAAACGATAAAAATATTTTATGAAAATAACGGCGGAAGTTTTACCGTTAACTGTTGAAACACCCAGTGTTAAAAGTATAGTGATACGCGTGGTTGCATAGTAGCACACGGTATTGATTATTGATGCTTACGTGAGAAGTCACTCAGTTTTGTTCAATTATTACTATAGTAATTACGGCATAGTATATCACGTTATTTGATTCAATTATTGTCAATATTTAATATATTATTAAATCAATAATTGAGACGGCAAAGTTATTAATATTATTATTTGCAATATTAACGATGTCTAGAAGTTCTGTCAAGGAGAGGTTTGGTCACCTAATTGCGCGCCAATAGGGAGACATCTTTATTGGAAAGCCCCATCTTTCCTGGGAACAACCTGGTCGATTAATATTGTGAATTATAATATTGAGGGAATTTTTATGAAGTATTTGTCTTAAATGTTGCTTACTTTATGGACCCCCATTTACCCATTTTTCAAAATAATTGGTAGAAAGTTGTTTGGTATAATAAGGGTGGGGCCCACATGTGGGGCCCATGATTGAAAATGACATTGGGGTGGGGGAGTTATGTTAGTCACGGAAGTTTATATATATATATATATAAATATATATTGTTTTATTATTATTATAAATGTAATAAAACAGAAAAGTTTTTATAAAGTTTTGTTTTATTTAATTATAAATAGAATATATTATATTTTATTATGCATAGTGTTTGCATAGTGTATGCGCATAGTGTTTGCATAGTAAAATCTTTGTATATAAAAGCAGAATACTTTTATAAAGTTATTTATTTTATTAGATTTGAAATAATATATATATATATATATATAATATAAATTTTATTTTATTATATAATTATAAATAGAATATATTATATTTTATTGCATAGTATCCTTTCCATTCTCCTATAAATAGGATGCTTAGTTAGAATTGAAAAACAAACCAGAAATTAAGAGAATTCTTCTTCTATAATCTTGAGCGTATTTCTTTAGAGTTTAAGAAAGCTTTAAGCGTAGAAAACAGTGCAAGTTTTCTTCAAGTATATCCCCGCCCTACCCATCGGAATACTCTTCTTTTGAAGGTAAGGGGTATTATTCTTTCGTATTCATAAAGAGAGTTATTTTCTTTCAATACTAGTAAGGGTTGTTATTCCATTCTTTATTATTATATTGGAATAACCTGTCTATGCGAAGTACCACATACATGGTGAAATTCTTTTGTTATTCCATTCTTTATTATTCTGTTGGAATAACTTGTCTGTGCGGTCTATCGCATTTCTAGTAAATTCTGTTGTTATTTCATTCTTTATTATTCTATTGGAATATCCTGTCTGTGCGGATTACGCATGACCTGGTTCCATTCTTTATTATTCTGTTGGAATATCCTGTCTACGTGGATTACGCATGACCTGGTTCCATTCTTTATTATTCTATTGGATTATCCTGTCTGTGCGGATTACGCATGACCTGGTTCCATTATTTATTATTCTGTTGGAATAACCTGTCTACGTGGATTACCGCATGCATGGTGAATGATTCTTTGTATTCATTCCATATTAAGTTGTGGAAATGATCTGTCTACGTAGATTATCGCATGGCGGGCAAAAATCCATTTGCAGTTTCATATATTCTATTATACTCAGTTGGTTAAAGTTTTGGCTTCTATAGTCCATGAAATTAGTAGAATATCCTGAATATTGCGCTTCATCCAGTATCTTTTCATGGAAATATTCTTCAGAGCATTTTTGAATTTTACTCCACAAAGTAGTATCATGTTGACAATTTAGATGTTATTGGTTCCTGGATAAATTAGTTTATAAATCTTTAAAATTTATTCTTGAACTTGTTTTATTGAATTCTTATATCATTGTCATCATCCTCATGTTTATATTATGTTGAAAGTCATTTGTGATTGTAACGCCCCCATATCTATACTCCCACGGTATCTGATATGGTATTTACAGAAAATCAACATAATGCTTTTAATCTATACACCCATGATATCTGATTATAAAATTACATTAAATAGAGGGACTAGCAGATATAATTCTCATAGATCCAAAATTCACAGTATCCCATAACAGTTGTCAATTCTCAAGAGAACTTTTACTGTGTTTGGATACCCTCACTTGGATATATGAACTGTATCTGTGACTAGAGTCTATCTATCGAAAATTCAGAGTATCAGCAATAACATGAACAATCCATATTACTAATACCCTCACGCAGATGTATTGTCTAAGCCAAACGAATTTATACTATCGTATCGATAATAACTATCAATCCGAAATCCAGAGTATCAATAACAACATGAACAGTCCATGCTATTAATACCCTCACTCAGATAAATAGTTCCCAAGGATCTCAACTAGATTTTAAGAAGTCTAATTTTACATCTATGTATGTAAGAAAACACGGTTGCAGAAATAAAGATGTTATATATATATATCATAATATTAACATTCGATTACATGATTCTCATAACGAGTTCTTTTTACAAGGTATTCAAACAGACAAGAATATAATCTACTCTATGTAGGGACGCTTCCCTTTATCTACTCCAGAAGTTTCAGGATTACCATCTAAGACTGCAAAGGGAATAATTTGCAAGGGTGAGCTATGACATGCTCAGCAAGTTTTGTATTTATAACAATATAGGATTTGAAGAAATATTACAGTTCAAATTTCGACTGATAGTTGTACCATTTTTGGATTTCTAATTTCAACCATTTCTGGAATTTTCTTTATTTCTTTCAATCACACAGACTTAGAAATTTTGTTTAGATATGATATAGGGGATCAGCCTATTCGACATCTTTGGAGTATGCATATCATCTTACCAGTGCTCAAAATACACTAAATGTCAATATATGAATTGACTAACTTTCAATCCCTTACGGGACACCCAACTTCAGTATAAGATATCTTACCAAAACAATTTGGTTTGACTCAACAGTTCATGCTCAATAATCATTATCATATGAATAAACAATTCATTTCTTAGTTATGCTGGAACTATAGCAATAACTTTACAATAAGAAGGTAATTCAATTATAGGTGTAGTATATTATATCAACAACATATCAAGATAAAAATCTTATCCAATGAATAAACAGGGTTTAAGAAATTTGCTTTATTAGAAATTTAAGGATAGAGAACTTGCCTGAGCATAGATCAGTCAAGTTATGCTATTCAATCGTTAATAAATACCTACGAAGTTCATATATATAAATCTAACACGTTAGTATTGATAACAATACTCAATTATAACATTAATATAATATCGGGTTAAATTAATAGGGTTTTGTGTTTAATAACTTTGATAAATGGACTGAATTTTATTTATAAAATTTAATTATAATTTAAAATACCTTTTTAGAAATTTTAAATTATTAAAAACATTTATTTTGATTTTAAAATCATTTATTTCTATTTATAAGTAATTAATATTTACTTCAAATTTTACAAAAACATTGATTATAGTCACAGATACAGTTCATACATCCAAGTGAGGGTATCCAAACACAGTAAAAGTTCTCTTAAGAATTGACATCTGTTATGGGATACTGTGAATTTTGGATCTATGAGAATTATATCTGCTAGTCCCTCTATTTAATGTAATTTTATAATCAGATATCATGGGTGTATAGATTTAAAATAATTATGTTGATTTTTTGTAAACACCATATCAGATACCGTGGGAGTATAGATATGGGGGTGTTTCAATTTTGCTATCAAAGCTTTAAGGCTATAGATATAAGGAAGAGAAATCTTAGTATATAGTCTTCGAGTCCGTAATAATTTTAGAAGTACACATAAAATATAACATTAAAACAATTATGTTGTGTAAATGTCTATAAAATATTAAAGGAGTTTTCTTTTATAGATGACCAACACCAATGCTGAGGAAATGGTAATAGCCAAAAATCCACCCCAAATAGAGTCATACATAGCCAGTGATGCAGAAGATGAGGAAGTACTTCATCATCAACAATTGTTAGATGCTGAGGAAAGGAGGATCTAGTGGCAGGACAATTAATGAGAATTGATGAGCATTATAAGGCAATGGCATCACTGTTTAAAATAACAGAACATGAGGGTAATAAGATGAGGTTTACGGCTGATATAGCTGAGGGAATGCTACAGCATGAGAGGGGACATAGTCAACAACTAAAAGTACAACTGCACCACGCACAGAGGGGCAGAAAGAAAATTCGGTCAAGACTTCTAAAAACATCTCTGGGTGTTCGAGATACTTTTAATGATTTACAGCACCGTTTAGTTCGATATCCAGTAGAGGAGAAGTAGACGGCTGATCTCATCGATCGCTGTGGGTTACCACATGATCCAGGATTCCTTTGATGATATCAATGAATTCTAGAGAGTAGCATAGGTGGTTGAATGCTTTATATTAGTATAATAAAGAAGCATTCAAAGTTTGTAATGTAATCAGTACTTTGTAAAAAGTAGTATATTTAATTATGAAGTTGTTGTGTAATACTATTATGAAATATGAAATAAATAATATGTTGTGTTACTCAAATCCTTATGTGAATTTTATTGGTTTATATAGAATCATGCCACCAACCAGAAGACCCCAAAGAGAAATGAATGATGATAATTCTACCCAGCAGTTAGTAGACCTTATGCTATGAGTTATAAATAGACCTGTGAACCAGAACACAACTTTTAAAGACTTTAAATTAGTTGGACCACCTGAGTTTAAAGGTACATCAGAACTTGTAGATGCACAGATTTGGATTTCAGAGATAAAGAAATTTTTCCTAATAACCAAAGTTAATAATAACCAAAAGACAACTTTTGCAACCTTTTTCTTGAAGGGTGAGGCTAATTATTAGTGGGAATCAATTAAAGGTCGGGTAGAAACTCAAATTGTTCTTTGGGATAGATTCAAAGAGTTGTTCTTTGAAAACTATTTTTCCCAATCCCTGAAAGACTGAATGGAAATAAAAATTTGGACTTGAAGCAAGGAGATCTTATTTGTAACCAAAGATACTGCCTAAGTTTAATGAAGGCATCAGTGTTTGCTCCTCATCAAGTAACCACTGAACTTAGAAAGACTCGTAGGTTTCAGGAGGGTTTAAAACCTCAGATTCGGAGTAAATTATCAGTACTTCAAATAAAAACTTTCTCTGAAATACTAAAGAAGGCCACTATAGCCGAAAGTGAGAATGACAGTCTTACTAAATTTCATCAGGAGAAGAGAAGTCAGAATGAAAAAGGAAAAATTAGGACAAACCCAGATTCGGTGGGTTTAATAACAAACGTATAAATGGGATAATTCTTTTTCTAACAACCTGAGGGAAAAAGATTGGAAATACTAATAATAACTTTAGTAATAATAATATTAAACCTTGTCCTAATTGCATGTAGGAAACAAAAGGAGAATGCCTTCATAACAAATGTTTTAATTGTGGGATGATCGGGACATTATTATCCACAGTGTCCTCTTCCAAGGAAAAATAAATGTTCTAATTGTGGTTCCTTAGACCATTTTTCAAGTAACTGTCCCAAACCTAGGAATCAAGGAGGAAAAGGGGTTAGAATACCAGAGAATAATCACTCAACTGTAGCTGCAGTTGGGGTTCAGAGTCAACCTATCGCGAGAACATTTAATATGTCGGTGAGGGATGTTGTTGCTTCACAAGACGTGGTGACAGGTATCATCCCAATCAACACTTTAAATGCATATGTGTTATTCGATTCTGGTGCTACATGTTCTTTTGTGTCTAGAAATTTCTCTACAAACTTGAATACACCTTGTGAAAATCGAGACAAACCATTCTGCGTGGAAATTGCTAATAATGAAAGAATTCTGATTAAGACCATATTTAGAAAATGTAGTGTGGTAATAAAAGGACATAATTATAAGGTAGATTTGATACCAATTCAGTTGGGAGAATTTGATGTAATTTTAGGAATGGATTGGTTAGTTAATCATAATGCGATGATTGATTGTCATCAAAAGCGTATAAACCTTTTCACTACTTCGAAGTCAAAGGTAGTGTTCAATGGTAGTTGTTCACCTAAGCAATCTCGATGTTTGACTATAGTTTAGGTAGAAATTTACTTAGATAGGGTTGTTTAGGATATTTGGCCTATATAGTTGATACTCGACAGGAAGGAGTAAAACTAGATCAAATACCTATAGTTAAGGAATTTCTTGATGTATTTCCGGATGACTTACCAGGTTTACCTCCAGATAGGGAAATTGAGTTCGTCATTGCTCTTGCACCAGGAACGACACCAGTTTCTAAGGAACCATATAGAATGGCACCTATAGAACTGAAAGAGTTACTTATATAATTACAGGAACTCTTAGATAAAAAGTACATACAACCTAGTGTTTCACCCTGGGAGGACCAGTTCTGTTTGTAAAGAAGAAGGATGGAACTATGAGACTATGTATAGACTATAGGGAGCTAAATAAGTTAGCTATTAAAAATAAATATCATTTACCAAGAACTGATGATTTGTTTGACCAATAAAAAAGGGAGCGAACATTTTTTAAAAATTGACCTTAGAACAGGTTATCATCAATAAAAGGTAAGAAAGGAGGATGTGCCGAAAATAGCGTTTAGGACACACTATGGACATTATGAGTTTCTTGTAATGTCTTTTGGATTAACAAATGCACCAGCAGCATTTATGGATTTAATGAATCGAGTGTTTAAACCATGCTTAGAAAAATTTGTTGTTGTATTTATCGACGATATTCTGGTATACTCCAAAAAACGGGAAGAGCATACTGAACACTTGAGAGTCATATTGGAGATATTACGAAAGGAACAACTTTATGCAAAGTTTTCTAATTGTGAATTCTGGTTGAACAGAGTTCAATTTTTAGGTCATGTAATTGATAAGAATGGAATATCTGTAGATCCAACTAAGATCGAAACGGTTGTGAATTGGGAACAACCAACAACTCCAACAGAAGTACGAAGTTTTCTCAGATTAGTGGGTTATTATTGACGGTTTATAAAAGATTTTTCAAAAATAGCAACCCCATTAACCAATTTAACTCGAAAGACGGTGAAATACGTCTGGACAGATAAATGTGAGGAAAGCTTCCAAGAGTTGAAGAAGCGACTGAGCATGGCTCCAGTGTTCTCCTTAGCAGATGATACAGGAGGCCTTGTAGTATATAGTGACGCATCACACAGAGGTTTAGGGTGTGTGTTGATGCAACATGGGAAAGTGATAGCTTATGCATCACGAAAACTCAAAGATTATGAGAAGAGGTATCTTACTCATGACCTAGAGTTAGTCGCGGTAGTTTTTGCTCTAAAAATTTGGAGACATTACTTTTTCGGGGAGAAGTACGAGATATATACAGGTCATAAAAGTCTAAAATATATTTTTACACAAAAAGAACTAAATTTTAAGACAGAGATGATGGTTAGAACTAATAAAGGATTATGACAGTGAAATCTTATATCATCCTGATAAAGCCAATGCTGCAGCTGATGCGTTAAGTAGAAACAATCCGGAAAAATTGAATGTTTTAACCACCAATGATAGGTTAATAAAAGATTTTGAAAATTTAAAAATTGAGGTGGAAAGTCCAACTACCTCTACCCAAAAGTTGTATATTATAGAAGGAGTTTCATCTCTACTTAATAAAGTTAAAGAGATACAGGAGAAGGATGAAGAATGTCCGAAGTTTATATCTAATTCAACACATGATAAGTATAATAAATTTAGAATCGATACAGATGGAATAATAAGATATGAAAATAGAATCTGGGTTCCGTTAGACCAAGCTTTAAAAGATGAATTTTTAAACGAAGCTCAAAATTCTAAATTTGCCATACATCCTGGCAGTACAAAAATGTATAAGGATTTAAGTTGACACTTTTGGTGGTCAAACATGAAAAGAGAAATAGCTGAATGGGTAAGTAAATGTCTCACGTGCCAAAGGGTTAAGGCTGAGCATCAAAAGCCGAGTGGTTTACCTCAACCCTTACCAATTCCCGAGTGGAAGTGGGAACATATAACTATGGATTTTGTTGTTGGTCTTCTAGCTACACAAAAGGGCCATAATGCCATTTGGTTAATAGTTGACCGTTTAACAAAATCAGCTCACTTTTTACCTATTAAGATTACTCATAACCTATATCACCTTGCCAAACTTTACATAAATGAAATTATCTATAGGCATGGAGTACCTGTGTCCATAATATCAGATCGTGATCCAAGATTTACTTCTAATGTAAGACCCCAACTTTTATGAATAAAGATGAATTTTCTATAATTATCATTTTTGAATATTATGGAATGAATTTGATATAATGTTATAGTTGTGGGTAATATTTATAAATTTTGCAAAGTACGCAAGTTGTTATATAATATTCGATTGGTCGGGGAATATTCGTTTTAACAGGGAATATTCGTAAGACGATGCAATCATTGGTGGACCCCATAACGAAATTATTGTCAGATTGAGAAAACGACAAAAATATTTTATGAAAATAACGGCGGAAGTTTTATCGTTAACTGTTGAAACACCTGGTGTTAAAAGTACAGGAATACGTGTGGATGCATAGTAGCACGCGGTATTGATTATTGATGCTTACCTGAGAAGTCACTAAGTTTTGTTCAATTATTGCTTCAGTAATTGTTGCATAGTATCTCACGTTAATTGATTCAATTATTGTCGATATTTTATATATTATTAAATCAATAATTGAGATAACAAAGTTGTTAATATTATTATTTACAATATTAACGATGTCTGGAAGTTCTACCAAGAAGAGGTTTGGTCACCTAATTGCGCGCCAACAGGAAGAAATTGGAAAGCCCCTCTTTCCTGTGAACGACCTGGTCGATTAATAATGTGAATTATAATAATGATGATGAAGTTTTGTTTTATTTGTATTATTAATGTAATAAAATAGTAAAGCTTTTTATATAAAACAGAATACTTTTATAAAGTTATTCGTTTTATTAGACTATAAATAGAATATATTATATTCTATTATGCATAGTATTTTACATAGTAAAATCTTTTTTGTATAAAAAAGAATACTTTTATAAAGTTATCTATTTTATTAGACAATAATTAGAATATATTATATTTTATTATGCATAGTGTTTGCATAGTATCTACATAGTGTTTGCATAGTAAAATCATTTTATATAAAATAGAATACTTTTATAAAGTTACTCATTTTATTAGATTATAAATAGAATATATTATATTTTATTATAAACCAATCTGGACCATCCGTTTAAAAGTAAATCAACTGGACTAGTTCAGAATTAGTTACTTATTCAGTCCATTCTTCTATAAATAGAAGCTCATTCCTTCATTATTTCTTACGAATTCACTGAAACTCTAGAGAGAAAGAAGAAAAGTGTTCTGCTACTTCACCACTTCTATATCCAATTTCTTCTAAGGTAAGGGGTATTATTTCTTTTCGTATTCATGAAGAGAACTTCGTTATTCCATTCTTTATCATTATGTTGGAATAACTTTGTCTATCTGATATCGCATACATGGTGAAATTCTTACATTATTCCATTCTTTATTATTCATTGAATAACTCGTCTGCATCAAGATACCGCATACATGGTGAAATTCTTCCATTATTCCATTCTTTATTATTACATTTGGAACATTCCGCTCGGCTAAATTTTGCACGACTGGTTCCGTTATTTATTATTCGTTGGAACATCTCGTAAATGCGTTTACGCATGACCTGGTTCCGTTATTTATTATTCTGTTGGAACATCCTGTTGGTGCGAATTTCGCCTGACCTGGTTCCGTTATTTATTATTCTGTTGGAATATCATGTCTGTGTGTTTACGCATGACCTGGTTCCGTTATTTATTATTCTGTTGGAATAACCTGTTTGTGTGGTATATCACATGCCTGGTGATTTCTTTTGTTATTCCATTCTTTATTATACTCAGTTGGTAAAAGTTTTGACTTCTATACTCCATGCAATTAGTGGAATATCCTTGATATTTGTGCTTCATCCAGTATCTTTTCATGGAAATATTCTCCTGAGCATTCTTGAATTTTACTCTACAAAGAAGTATCATGTTGACAATTTGGACGTTATTAGTTATTGGATATATTAATTCTTAAACATGTTTTATTGAATTCTCATATCATTGTCATCATCCTCTTGTTTATATTTTGTTGAAAGTCATCTGTGGCCTGTAGTGCATAAGATGGACTTGGTATGATTATGACCAGGGATTATTCAGTGTAATCATGACCGTAATGTTACAAATGTTGTGGTAAAAGTCCTTATTGGCCCGTAGTGCATTGATGGACAGTTGTTGGCATGATCATGACCATTGATAAAAACACGAATATCCTTGGCCCGTAGTGTTTGCATAGTAAAATCAAGACTGGGTGATAGCAGCAACAACGTCAGAAGCTAGAATCAAAAATTGTTCAAGAAAAGGTACAAACCCTAGTTCATAATTACCTCTTTAATCATATGTTAGATTTGTTGTTTAGATGTTTAGAATTATGTATTAGTATGTTAGAAAGTATGTTAGATTGGTAGAACACGTTTTCATAACATCTAGATGCCTTAATTAAGTGTTTTAAGAAATCTGGAAATTTTGAAAAACTAAGTCTGAAAGTCGAATGTCAGAGCCTATAGATTCATGTGTTTATATTTTGGTCCGTTAATTGTTTGGTATTTGTAGCCTGTTAGTAGGTCTTTAATCTGGAAAAAAAAAATAGGTTCATTTGAACCATAGATTTTAAGTTATAAGCAGTCAAAGTGGGTTGACCGTTCACGGATTGCAGTTTTCTGGGTTACCCAGAAAGCTCAAGAATAGTTGAACCAACTACTTTGACCAATCTGTTTAATCGTCTTCTGTTTGTTATTTTTGTAAGTTTTTATTATGGATCAATACTCTGTTATATGTACTACATATCTATGATCTTTAATGGAACAAACGACGTATATGTTTACTGGAATTAATGGTCAAAAGTCGTTGACTGAGCTTGACCAAGTTTTTTTGGGTTTTCCAGAAAACTGAAGAACACGAAGAACATCGTTTGGCTGTACTATGACCAGCATAATTATAGACCTTAGATTTATGCTTTGTTCATGTTAATGTTATATATATGTACCCTGACATATATACTGCATGTTACAACAAACATTACACACATCAAATACACAGAATCAAAGATATTTAAGACACAAAACCGTTGACCGACCATGACTTCTGTTCTGGGTTACCCAGAAACTCAAGAACAGCTCTGACAATGACTTTGAGCCTCTATAATTTCTTGTTATATGTAGGTTAAAGCCTAAAATTTTTTCATATTATACTACTGTATGAATACTACAACATCAACTCTTGATCAAAGCAAAAATCATTAGCAGTAGTCTTATAATTAATTGTCAAACCAGTCACTCGGCCATGATCAAACTGCTGCCCAGAAACTCAAGAACACCTACAGCGACACTTTCTGTCACTGAAGGGCTTTAACGACAGACATAAATTATTTTTCTAAAAGTAAATTATAAAAATTAAATATATGTAATAAATAAATATAAAAACAGTTTTAAAAATTATATTAAATTATTATAAATAAATTCTGATATTTTTACATAAATTTAATAATTAACTTATTAATAAATAAATTAGAATAATTATTTATAAATACTAAATAAGTATGGAAAAATATTATTAATAATCTAAAAATGATAATAAATGAATATAAATTATTTAAAATAATAATCAATGTTTTTATAAAATTTGAAGTAAATATTAATTACTTATAAATAGAAATAAATGATTTAAAATCAAAATAAATGTTTTAAATACTTTAAAATTTCTAAAAAGGTATTATAAAAGGATATTAAATTTTATAAATAAATTTTAGTCCATTTATCAAAGGTATTAAACACAAAACCCTATTAATCTAACCCAATATTATCTAAATGTTATAATTGAGTATTATTAGCAATACTAACGTGTTACATTTATATATATATGAACTTCGTAGATATTTATTAACGATTGAATAGCATTACTTGACTGATCTACGCTCAGGCAAGTTCTCTATCTTTAAATCTCTTATAAAGAAAATTTCTTAAACCATGTTTATTCATTGGACAAGATTTTTATCTTGATATGCTATTGATATAATATACTACACCTACAATTGAATTACCTTCTTATTGTAAAGTTATTGCTATAGCTCCAGCATAACTAAGAAATGAATTGTTTATTTATATGATAATGTTTATTGAGCAAAAACTGTTGAGTCAAACCAAATTGTTTTGGTAAGATATCTTATACTGAAGTTGGGTATCCCGTAAGGGATTGAAAGTTAGTCAATTCATATATTGACATTTAGTGTATTTTTAGCACTGGTAGGATGATATGCATACTCCAAAGATGTTGAATAGGCTGATCCCCTATCTCATATCTGAACAAAATTTCTAAGTCTGTGTGACTGACAGAAATAAAGAAAATTCCAGAAATGGTTGAAATTAGAAATCCAAAAATGGTACAACTATCAGTCGAAATTTGAACTGTTATATTTCTTCAAATCCTATATTGTTATAAATACAAAACTTGCTGAGCATGTCATAGCTCACCCTTGCAAATTATTCCCTTTGCAGTCTTAGATGGTAATCCTGAAACTTCTGGAGTAGATAAAGGGAAGCGTCCCTACATAGAGTAGATTATATTCTTATCTGTTTGAATACCTTGTAAAAAGAACTCGTTATGAGAATCATGTAATCGAATGTTAATATTATGATATATATATATATAACATCTTTATTTCCGCAACCGTGTTTTCTTACATACATAGATGTAAAATTAGATTTCTTCAAATCTAGTTGAGATCCTTGGGAACTAATTATCTGACTGAGGGTATTAATAGCATGGATTGTTCATGTTGTTATTAATACTCTAGATTTCGGATAGATAGTTACTATCGATATGATAGTAAAAATTCGTTTGGCTTATACTATACATCTGGGTGAGGGTATTAGTAATATGGATTTTTTATGTTATTACTGATACTCTGAATTTCGGATAGATAGACTCTAGTCATAGATACAGTTCATACATCCAAGTGAGGGTATCCTAACATAGTAAAAGTTCTCTTAAGAATTGACATCTGTTATGGGATACTTTGAATTTTGGATCTATGAGAATTATATCTGCTAGTCCCTCTATTTAATGTAATTTTATAAACAGATACAATGGGTGTATAGATTTAAAAGCATTATGTTGATTTTCTATAAACACCATATCAGATATCGTGGGAGTATAGATATGGGGGCGTTACAGTTGACCCGACAAAGATTGAAGCTATTCAAAGCTGGGAGCAACCTAAATTAGTGACCGAAGTACGTAGTTTTCTCGGCTTAGCTTGTTATTATCGGAGATTCGTAGAAGGGTTTTCTTGAATCGCTATTCCATTAACTCAGCTGACTCGGAAAGATACAAAATTCGGTTGGAGTGAGGAATGCGAGAAGAGTTTTCAAGAACTCAAGATGAGACTCATTTCAGCACATGTTCTGACAATACCATCTGGCTTGGAGGGATTTATCATCTACAATGATGTTTTAGGCAAAGGGTTAGGATGTGTTCTCATGCAACATTGGAAAGTCATAGCCTATCCCTCATGATAACTCAAAGAATGTGAGAGGAATTATTCTACTCATGATCTAGAGTTGGCAGCAGTCGTTTTTGCACTAAAGATTTGGAGGCATTACTTGTATGGGGAGAAAGTGGAGATCTTTAAAGATCATAAAAGCCTCAAATATTTCTTCACTCAAAAAGAACTCAACAAGCATCAAGGACGTTGGTTGGAACTGTTTAAAGATTATGATAATACCATCCAATACCATCCTGGAAAAGCGAACGTGGTAGTAGACGCATTGAGTAGAAGATCATATGTGGGTACAACTACGATATTGTAAACGTAAATGCCCATTTTGTATGACTTGCAAAGGATGGAGATAACGTTAAAGACTCTACGGACCCATGTGATGATGGCGAATATACGAGTAGAATCGACTTTAATCGATAAAGTTAAAGATGCTCAAGTTGATGCGTATGAGGAAGAAAGTGCAAGAAGGTGCTATACCGGAAGCAAAAATCGATGAAGAAGGAATACTTTGAGTCAACTCTAGACTTTGTGTTCCTAACGACCCTGATTTAAAGTATAAAATTATAATGGAGGCGCACAACACACCATTTGCAATCCATCCTGGGAGTACCAAAATGTATCATGATATTTGATATACATTCTAGTGGAGCAATATGAAGAGAGAGATAGCGCTGTTTATCTCAAGGTGTCTAACTTGTCAGCGAGTCAAAGCGGAGCTTCAAGTAACAAAAGGTCCATTGCAACCAGTTGAAATTCCAGAATGGAAGTGGGAGCACATTACCATGGATTTCATTACTAGTCTTCCCAAGGTTTCTCAAGGCATAAATGGAATTTGGGTCATTGTTGATAGATTGACCAAGTCTGCACATTTCTTACCAATACGAGAAACTTATACACTTGAACGTCTTGCTCATATATATATAAACGAGATTGTAAGACTGGATGTTATGCCAGTATCCATAGTTTTTGAACGAGACCCAAGATTCACTTTATGATTTTGGGTTAGTTTGCAAAAAGCTACGGGCACGGATTTAAGATTTAGTTCGTCATATCATCCTAAGACGGACGGACAATCAAAGAGGACTATTCATACCCTGAAAGATTTATTAAGACTCTGTGTTTTGACTTCAAGGGAAGTTGGGATACGTTCTTATCATTGGTGGAGTTTTCCTACAACAACAGTTATCAAGCAAGTATTGGCATGGCTCCATTTGAGGCGTTGTATGGAAGAAAGTGTCGTTCTCGGTATCTTTGGGATGAGGTGGGTGAAGCTTATTTGTTGGGACCGGAGTTGGTACGTATGACTATGGAAAATATTCAAATGATCCGACAACGTATAAAAACCTCACAAGATCGACAAAAGAGTTATGTTGATCTTCATCGAAAGGACGCGGAATTCGATTTTAGAGATCACGTGTTGTTACATGTTGCTCCATGGAAAGGAGTTACGAGATTTGGAAAGAGAAGAAAGCTCAAACCTCGATTCATTGGCCCATTTTTAATCCTCGTTCGAGTAGGAACTGTGGCCTATAGACTCGCTTTACTTCCAAGTATGTCTCGTGTTCATAATGTTTTTCACATATCCATGTTACGTAAATATGTGGAAGACCCGAACCACATTATTGATTTAGAACCGGAAAAAATAGTGGAAGATTTAACGTATGAAGAGGTTCCTGTTAAAATCTTGGATAAGAAGGAACATATTCTATGCTCCAAGGTTACCTCAAGTCAAAGTTTTCTGGAGGAACCACGATGTTGAGGAAATGACCTAAGAGTTAGAATTTGAAATGAAATCAAGGTATCCTTACCTCTTCGACATACCAGGTACGTACCCTAATTTTGACGGCAAAATTTCATAAGAATGGGAGGCTGTAAGACGCCAACTTTTATGAATAAAGATGATTTTTCTATAAATATCATTTTTGAATATTATGGAATGAATTTGATATAATGTTACAATTGTGGGTAATATTTATAAATTTTGCAAAGTACGCAAGTTATTATATAATATTCGATTGGTCGGGGAATATTCATTTTAACAGGGAATATTCATACGACGACACAATCATTGGTGGATCCCACAACGGAATTATTGTCGGATTGAGAAAACGACAAAAATATTTTATAAAAATAACGGCGGAAGTTTTACCGTTAACTGTTGAAACACCCGGTGTTAAAAGTACAGTGATACACGTGGTTGCATAGTAGCACACGGTATTTATTATTGATGCTTACGTGAGAAGTCACTCAGTTTTTTTCAATTATTACTCATGATAATCACTTTGCATAGTATCTCACGTTATTTGATTCAATTATTGTCAATATTTAATATATTATTAAATCAATAATTGAGACGGCAAAGTTATTAATATTATTATTTGTAATATTAACGATGTCTAGAAGTTCTGTCAAGGAGAGGTTTGGTCACCTAATTGCGCGCAAATAGGGAGAAATTTTTATTGGAAAGCCCCCTCTTTCTTGGGAACGACCTGGTCAATTAATATTGAGAAATATAATAATGGTGATATATGTTGTTAAAAATATTGAGGGGATTTTTATGAAGTATTTGTCGTAAATGTTGATTATTTTATGGACCCCCATTTATCTATTTTTCAAAATAATTGGTAGAAAGTTGTTCGGTATAATAAGGGTGGGGCCCACGATTGAAAATGACATTGGGGTGGGGGAGTTATGTTAGTGACAGAAGTTTAAATATATAAATTTTGTTTTATTATTATTATAAATGTAATAAAACAAAAAACTTTTTATATAAAACAGAATACTTTTATAAAGTTATTTGTTTTATTAGATTTTAAATAATATATATATATATATATTATAAATTTTGTTTTATTATATAATTATAAATAGAATATATTATATTTTATGGCATAGTATCCTTTCCATTCTCCTATAAATAGGATGCTTAGTTAGAATTGAACAACACACCAGAAATTTAGAGAATTCTTCTTCTATAATCTTGAGCGTATTTCTTTAGAGTTTAAGAAAGCTTTGAGCATAGAAAATAGTATAAGTTTTCTTCAAGTATATCCCCACCCTACCTGTCGGAATACTCTTCTTTTTAAGGTAAGGGGTATTATTCATTCGTATTCATGAAGAGAGTTATTTTCTTTCAATACTCGTAAGGGTTGTTATTCAATTCTTTATTATTATGTTGGAATAACTTGTCTACGCAAAGTACCGCATACATGGTGAAATTCTTTTGTTATTTCATTCTTTATTATTCTATTGGAATAACCTGTCTATGCGGTCTATCGCATGCCTGGTAAATTCTGTTGTTTTTCCATTCTTTATTATTCTGTTGAAATATCCCGTCTATCGCGGATTATGCATGACTGGTTCCATTCTTTATTATTACATTGGAATATCACATGCATGCGGATTTACGCATGCACTGGTTCCATTCTTTATTATTACATTGGAATAACTTTCGTCATGTGGATTATCGCATGCATGGTGAATGATCCTTCGTATTCATTCCTTATTAACTTGTGGAAATGATTTGTCTACGTGGATTACCGCATGGCGGGCGAAAATCCATTTGCAGTTTCATATATTCTATTATACTCACTTGGTTAAAGTTTTGGCTTCTATAGTCCATGAAATTAGTAGAATATCCTGGATATTGTGCTTCATCCAGTTTCTTTTTATGGAAATATTCTTTTGAGCATTATTGAATTTTACTCCACAAAGCAGTATCATGTTGACAATTTGGACGTTATTGGTTCCTGGATAAATTAATTTATAAATCTTTAAAATTGATTCTTGAACTTGTTTTATTGAATTCTTATATCATTGTCATCATCCTCATGTTTATATTATGTTGAAAGTCATCTATGGCCTGTAGTGCATAGATGGACTTGGTATGATTATGACTAGGGATTATTCGGTATAATCATGGCCGTAATGTTACAAATGATGTGGTAAAAGTCCTCATTGGCCCGTAGTGCATTGATGGACAGTTGTTGGCATGATTATGACCATTGATGAAAACATGAATATCCTTCGCCCGCAGTGCATGGATAATTTGTGGTTGTGATACTAATGAATATCCTTGGTCGTAGTGCAAGGATGATGTGGATTATTTTTTTGGCTGAGTCTCAGCGATAAAAGTGATGAAAAACATTTTAAATCATAGAAGATAGTAGATTTTGTTCTCTACTTGACTTTTCTAATGGATTGTTTATTCCGTTGCAGTTAAACTTTATGTTTGTTATATTGTATCTGTTTAACACTGTTGAAGGCTAACGATAATTTATTCTGCATTATCTTAGTCATAATATTTCTTACTAGGCTAGTTGAGCTCACCCTTTTGTTTTCATTGTTCTCTTCAAGAAATGAGAACGTAGCAGGGACTAGTCGGGGAACGGAGTGACGGTCCAGATGATAGCATTAGTAGTCCTCACTATTCTATGAAATAGTGTGAAAATAAATGTATTGAAGACTTATTTTTAGTTTGAATACTGTCTAGAAGATAATATTTGTATTAAAACTCACAACTCATGTTGTATATTTAAGGTTGTATTTGTATTCTGTACCATGTATTTGGCGACTCAGAATAGGTGATATATACCTATTTTGGGGACGTCACATTCCGGACTTGCTTAATGTGTTTTATTGGTTCAATAATGAAGCATACATATCAGGGGACAATTATAAAACACCAGATCATCCTAACAACATCACATGAACAAGATCTGGCATGGTAAAACCATGTCAGAAACCTTGTTCTTAAGCTTTCTGGGTTTTCCAGAACTTCACCAAAACAGCTGGTCAACCTTACTTTGACCATTTATAACCTTGATTCTATACATGATCTAGGTGATCTACTAGCATGATTATGTAGTCCTTATGTCAGACTACAACATTAGAACAACAACTTAGCCAAACTACATAAGAACATCAAGATCTAAGGTCTTAAAAATGTTGTCAGACCCTTCTTCGGTTCCTGGGCTGCTAAGAAGCCATTTGGTCATGGTCGGTCAACTAAATTTGACCATCAATAACTTGAAATATGAACATTGTATGACCATGATTCTAGTTCCAGATTACAGTCCACATGGTATAGAACAGATATATAACATAAAACACACCCAACACCTAACATAGATAGATTTATGGGCCTTGAAATTTGCTTGTCAGATAACTTTTTACGGTTCATAGTTCAATTCTAAAAATGCTATTTTTCATGCATCTAGATGTTATGGATCTATGATGTATCACTAAATACCACCCTCTAACACAAATCTAAATAACAAACAACAACATTAACATCAAATCACATGATTTTTAAAGATTAGGGTTTTTTACCTTTTTAAGCTTTGATCTTGAATTTGATCATCATGATTTGTTCTTAACCAGAAAATGGCTACACTAATGAGTGTTGGTTGAGTGTATATGAACAAAGAAGGCTTATTTGTGAACTTTCTCTCTTTTATTATTTTAATTTGATACAATGTATCTATATCATGCAAGTTGGCTGAGATATTTGATATTTTAGCACATAATGAATATTTAGTAGGTAAACAACCATTTATGTTGGGAAGATTCTTACTCCAACTAATTAAAGAATTACAAAAGGGCATTTTGGACACTTTGCAATCAATTTAATGGCAATCTTGTCAATTGATCCAACCATTACGGTTTAAAAAAAATAAATTTAAAGGGTTTTTTCATTAGGGTTTTAAAATGGAAAAATTAAGCTTTCTAATTTATATTTATGATTTCCTAATTATATTAATGTTTCCTAATCATCTTAAAGCTTGCAAATTTGAATTAATGTTTCCTAATTCACATTAAAGATTTTAAATTAGCAATTAGTTTTTTCTTAATTGAACATTAGGGTTTCTAATTTAGAAACTAGGGTTTTCTAACTAATTTGTTAGTTTTCCCCTAATTAAATTTATAATCATAAACACTTAAGCCTTTGAGATCCCAAATCAGGGTTTTCATACTCCGTAATAGTGTTTTGGATTCCCATAACTGAAATTAGGATTTCTAGCACTGATATTAGGGTTTGTCACTGATATATATTATCTGGTCAACCCTTGACCCTTAACCACAAACTGTACACATAAAACTACATACACAGATTTATATACTCTTATACACTTAACCTTCATAATTCTCCACAAAAAAAATTAAATCCTCAAAAATACTTCATAAAAATGTCAAATACATACACTTATTTTCTGTCTAGGACTATTATTTAACTTATATCCAATCTTTTAAGATTTTATGAAATTGTTTAAATGCTCGGGTTGTCACACCTTCTCTCTTCTCTGTTTTCTTAGACTTAAGGAAAAAGAACGTAAGAATAAAACTAATAAGGAGAGTTACGCACAATAAAAACTTTCTTTTTAAAAAAACCAAAAAGTCTCATCAGTTACAAGATCAAAGGTCACTAATCCATGTTTGGCTAGCACCCAAAAACTCCTTTTTAATTTATTTTTATAACTTCCTTATTATATAGTAAATCATTGTCACACTTCATTTTATTGTTAAACTATTTAGCCACATTAAGTAATACACAATTATAATTTTTATAATACTACACTATAAATTATGAAATTGCCTTGTAACTAAAATAAACATCTCTAATAAAATAAGTTTTTTCATTAAAATAGTTAATATTTATTCCACTAATTATTTTAGTTAAATCAAATGAATTATATATAATCCTTTCATTCCTTTTTCTTGCATAAAGTGTCTCAATACAATTTATTTAATCCACAAATCTAATCACCACTAAATTATTAATTCAATATATTAATCTCTAACCAATAATTATTTATAGGTTATTTCTTCTCTCACCATCAGTTTATATCTTATTAACATCCTTCAAGATACTAAACCTTTTCATATATTACCATGACATGTAATATATATTAAGAATACCAAATTTAATTAATAAAACTCATATATTAACTCATTATTTTAATTAAGTGAATTAACTCTTTTATCCACTTTACTACAACACCACTACCAAGTAAGATTTAAATATTCAAACAATATTACTCCATAATATAGTTTTAACTTAATTTAAATTAACAAATATTTATAGGGTTAATTTTCCCTTGCCACCAAATTCCTTATCGTGACTAATTTCGTTTGTTTCCTTTAATAGTTTAATCAACTATTAAATCTAATAAAAATTTAATTTCTTCACACCAAAACACATAATTCAAAATATATACACCTCATAATAAGAATTTTAATTATTATAGCTTAAAAAAATTCGGGTTGTCACATTCTTCCCCCCTTATAAAGATTCCGTCCTCGGAATCAACAAAACCTCCCTTACTCAGTTTTCACCAAATCTCTTTTCAAAATTTATCGTTGAATAACTTCAACACATTACCTTAATATATGTTTTATATTTCCTACTACATTCATTTCTTCACCAAATTATAGGTTTTATTTCATAACTTTCACGTGAACTCAATTATATTTGAGTATTACATGTTCTTTAACATATTCATTACCTTTTTCTAAGGATCATTATCATATACTCAACTCATAAACACTCGGGATATTACATTCACCCCTTCTTCTAAGAATTTCATCCTCAAATTTTTTATTATTAATCTTCATTCATTCAATCTATAAAAATAGATTTTACGTTAATCTTTTATTCATTAGTTTTAAGAACATGGTTACCACCACTTTCCATTAACTTACCATGAGTCACGAACTTACCATACACATTAGTTTTAAGAACCATACCTAATCCTAATATCGTCTAACCTAACCTTAAAAGCCTCCAACTATCAAATATACACACATGAGAAAAGAATCACCTTTCCACCACATATACATTGACAGCGCGACACTGATATTCCAATGATTATCAATATGATAAACTAAGTACATGCACAAAATCTCTGCCCATACAAAGGTTTGTAAAACTTAGTCACCATATGAGTCCTCAATTGAAATCCCACCTAACATTACCTTATTCTTAACTTGTACTTAACTTACTCAATACGATTTCCTCATATCACATTATCTATAACTCGTCGTGGATTTATCTCATACTATATCATAGTACATTATCTTCATAGCATCAAGCTATAATTATTCAAACAGTACAGACCCTTTTTCTTTTATAACTTAAACAGATCACATTGTGATCTTATTCTATAATCATCTCCGTTAAAATTCTTTTATTAACTCGTGATCATTTTGTTTTACGATCCTCTTTCTTTCCTTTTTCATCACTTACAATTTCATTTATGCATTTAATCTTACACACTTTTTGTATTCATCATTATTCATTATCTTGGCTATTGTAGTTAGGTAACTCCCATTTATTATCTTTATATCTTTTCAGGATTCTTCTTTGAATTTTCTTGTTTATATAACAATTCTTCCTTTAAGAATTTCTAACTTCATTTACATTGCTCAACATTTCATTCGAGTTCCACATTTTCATCATACGTATCCATTTGCTATACTTGGTACACATTCAGTCTCTAATAGTTTCAATATGGTACGTTGAGTGGTTTCCCATAAATAACCAACAAACTAGGTTCTGAGTTGCTAGTTCGTATATACCTCCGCTCTATGAAGGAATCGTTTAGCCCATATACCATACATCAACTATTAAAGAGTATGATTTTACCATACTTAAATATAACTTTTTATTATTATCATTTTTATCATTCACTTCTTATAGGCATTGCCTATTTTTTATCACCTTACATCCTTATTATTGGAGTTAGGTAACCCCACATTCACATTCCTTATAATTTTACGAGATTCTTCTTTGAATCCTCTCACGCATGTTTTAATCCCTTCTTTATAAATTTCTTAAATTAATTCTTATTGTTCAAACTCTATTTGAGCTTATTCTTCTATTATCTACATCTTAATTCTCTAAGATTATAGCCTAAGTTACTCCTACCTAAGGTTTATAACCTACAGCTTTGATACCAACTGTAACGACCCCAAAATTCAAACAATTTAACTATTGAATTCGATCGTTAATAATACATCTAACTTCTGATTTTACATCATTATTCACCAGTTTATTATTTTTAAATGGTTGCACCAACTCAATCGAGGAAAGGTTTGCACAAATACCTAGTTATGTGACACTATTTAACTGGTCTGCAAAACTGAAATTCATTAGGATCCGGGGGCTTGATTAAGCGGAGGAAAGGTGTTAGGCACCCCCGATATCCTTGATAACATGGTTACCACCACTTTCTATTAACTTTTACCTGTTTATGTGGGTGTGTTATGTCTATGTGCATTTTGTTTGGAAGTAGTGCTATGTCTCGTTCGCACCTATATACAAAGGGTTTGACTTTTGTATAAAAAATTATTTTTAACAAGATATAGCAGTGATGTTTTGTTAAACAGGTTTTTCAATCCCTTGTGCTCAATAGTATTTGAGGATTTTGATACTTCCATTTTATTATGTGTTCGGCTTGGTTGCTTTTATTTTTGAGATGCGGGGCATCTTTGAGAAAATAAGATATATAGTAGTTCTGAACTCCATATGGGCATGAGATCCATCTAAGGAAATTAATCAGACACCGTGAATAAATTACAAGCTGGCTGCAGCTGAAAATGTCCATCACGAGAATCGAATATAGATTCAGAGACTGAATCTATGATCACAAGATTCATAGGCTCACATATGAAAGAAATATGTGCAAAATCTAGAAAAACTTACTAGATTTTAGTAAATCTAAGCATTCCAGCTTAACCGGTTCCAGTTTAGTCACCATGAACTAGTCAAAGTGAGAAATAGCCAGATTTAAACAAATCTAGCCCGCAGGCTAATAAAAGCTAGGAAAAGAACTAGATTTCAGTAATCTAAACCATTCCAGCATCAACGGTTCCAGTTTAATCACCATGAATCGGTTAAAGTAAGAAATAGCCAGATTTAGGAAAATCTAGCCAGCAGTGATAAAAAAAGCGATATATATATATATATATATATATATATATATATATATATATATATAGAGAGAGAGAGAGAGAGAGTAGGATCAAGTGCATACCCCCTTATCTTACTCACCCAGTGCTCACCCCCCTTTAGCGACGGACCCGTGACGTGGTTTGATCATACAACCGTTGTCTATACTTTGGGCGAAGGACAACATATAGCGTCGCTAAAAGTATAGACGACGGTTGTATCACCGAACCGTCGCCAGGTCCATCGCTAAAGTGGGGCGAGTAAGATAATGAGTATGCACTTGATCCGGATCATATATATATATATATATATATATATATATATATATATATATTTCTTTATTTATTTATTTATTTATACACACCACAGATCATGTAATAACCCGGGATTTTGAATAATCCAAAATTTACGAATAATTTTTTTTTTATTTAATATTGACATTGTCTGTTAATATTGTATTGTGTATCTGTGATACGAGTCTCGAGAATTAGTCAATTTAAGGTATTTATATTCACCACAATTTAAGGTATTTGTCAATTTAAGGTATTTATATTCACCACAATTATTTCAAAAAATATTATTCAGAACAAGATAGCGACCAATTTTATCCCTCGCAAAAAAGTTTTGAATAATCATATATAGTGAGTAATAATTCCTTCAATAAATAGTTTTTTCCCTCACAAATTTTCATCATAAATTGCCTCCAAAAATATTTCTATCGCCCCAATTTTGCGAGGAAAAAAATATAAATTGTGAAGGATGTTTCTTTCGCTAATAACTATATTGTCACTATACTTTTTTCCTTCACTGTTCCTTCGCTAAACAACTCCTCATGTGAAGGAATAAATTTCTTCACACAATTTCCTTCTCTAGAGGCCATTTTTGGTGTAGTGATTGACTGAGAAATTAGAGTAGAGTTGTGCTTATAAACAACATTAGAAACCCTAACCATAATTTCTAGATAGGGATTCGACATAAATCACAGTTATAATATCAGTAACTGTGAGTATATGCTTGTACTGTATAAAGTTAATTACTAATAATCGACTGGATAAGGTTTAAACTTTGTAAACCCTAATAAGGGATTAGAAACCCTAATATCAGATTGAAAAACCCTAATGCACAGTTGGAAACCCTAATTTTAAATTCAGGAATCCTAAACCCTAATTAGGAAACCCTAATCCTAATTAGTAAGTCTTAATGTGATTGATAACATTTAATATAATTAGTAATTAGTAATTAGTAATTAGTAATTATATTTTTATCATCTTAATTTTCTATTTTGAAAACCCTAATTTGAAAATTATGGAAACTAATGTTTTAAAACCTAGGTGTTAGAACCTTAGGGTTAAACCCTAAGGGTTTGTGCAATTATCAAATATGCCATTAAAAATATATGGAGAATGACAAAAATTCCCTTTTAGTATATTTTAATAGCTAACTTGCAAAATCTAGCAAATATTGGAGTTGGTAACCTACTAAGTTCGCATTGTGACTAAAAAACTCAGCCATAAACTGATCTAGAGGGACACCTTGCAATTACATACATACATTGTATCTATTTTAGAGAATTATAAGAGAGAAAGTCTTGACTTTTGCTCCATTTTTACCAAACACTCAACATACTTTTTGCTCTCCCAAACCTTCGAAATTCTAAAGTCTTTCAGTCACTTAATAACCTCCTAGAACACCTAAAATCAGATTGAAGAACATAGATCAAAGATTTGGGCTAGAAAGGTATAAAACCCTTCTTCACTTTGATCTTGTAAACTTTGTCAAAATTTGTGTTTTTGTGTTTTTATAAGTGTTATAAGATGTTTTTAGATGATCTATGTTGATCCATAATGGATTTATAACATCAAAGTGCTTTAAAAATGAAGTTTTCAAAAATTGTTCTTGAGCTTGAAATGTGGTCTGACAAGCTAATGTCAGAAGCCACAGATTCATCTTTGTTTATGATTTATGATGTTTAAAGTGTTGGATCAATAGTCTTGTATGTGGTCTTTAATCTGAAAGTGGTATCACTGTCAGTTGATGTCTAGATTTCATTTTATTCGTGGTCAAACACCGTTAACCGAGCTTGACCGGCTGAAATCTGGGTAAACCAGAACGTGTAAAACTGTGTCTGACAAGTTTTTATATTGCCTTGATCTGTCAATATTTAGGTGTTATGTTAATATTATGATAGCCAGTGTGTAGTCTAATATGTGTACTTGAGATCTATACCTTTAGAACTCTTAAATAACAAACATGTGGGATTTTATGGATGGTAAAACCAGGCCATCCGGTCATGAATATGATTTTCTGGAAATTCCAGAAATTGCTAGGATGAACATTCTGACAAGTTTTAACTAGATCGAATCTTGTTATTGTGTTATATTCTGACTGATTTGTTGCTTGTTATATGTTCCTTGACATATGGGTTATGAATTAAAACCTTAATAACATTAATACAATGACCAGAACATGTAAATAATTGAGCTTCAAGATGACCAGTCGAACTATCTGGGTTCCTGGAAAACCCATAAATGTTCTAACAGTGACTTATAAGGCTTGGATTGTGCATCTGAGTTATGTTATAACGTTGTTAATGGTTGATTCTTGTAGTGTTACATAAACACTACAAGATCATGGTTAGAAATTGCCCAGAAACATTTTAGATTGAAAATTACACACGGTCAAACAATGACCCTTGAACTCGGGTCTAACAGTGTTCTTGAGCTCAAGAACATCTAAGACGACAGACAAAAGTCGTTATAGGCTATAGCGACGGTTTAATTATATTTAATTTCTGATTTTTTCGGAAATTAATAAAAAAATAGAAATAAATTATAAAAATTATTAAAAATAGTTTTAAAAATTATTTTAAATTATGAAAAATAGTTTTTAACCAATTGGAATATTTTCTTTAATATTTATAATTACTTAAATATTAAAGGTATTTAATTTATTTAATTAGTGTATTAAATAAATTAGAGAAAAATGATTTAATATTATTAAAATCATTTTAAATAAGAATAAAGTATTTAAAAATATTTTGATTTATAAAAAGTAACTTTTAATATTTTTAGAGAATTTTCATTAATAATTTAATATTAAAGATATTAGATTTATTTAATTATTAAATTAAATAAATAAGATAAAATGATTTTATTGATTTAAAAATCACTTTAAATAAGAATAAAGTGTTAGAAAATATTTTGAATTATAATTTTAAATATTTTTGGAGAATTCTCATTAATAAATTAATATTAATGATGTTAAATTTATTTAATAATTATATTAAATAAATTAATTAAAATGGTTTTATTAATTTAAAAATCATTTAAAAATGAGAAAAATAATTTACAAATATTTTAAGTTATAATTAATGACTTTTAATATTTGGATAATAATTTCATTAATATTTAGATATTAGTGGTGATGATTTAAAAATAATTTTATTACTTTAAAAATCATTTAAGTAGAATAATGATGATTTAAAATATTTTAAGTTATTAAAATAACTTTAATATTTTGACAAGTATATTATTAATATTTTTATATTATTAAATATTAATTATGATAAGATTATTTGATAATTAAATCATTTAAAAATAATTTAGGTGTTTGAAAAATTATTATAAATTATAATAATTGTTTGATAATTATTAAAAGCTTCTGAAAAATATTATAAATGATAATTGACTTATCTAAATTAATATTGAAGCTTAGAAACCGAATTTAATTGACAATAACTGTGTAAATTGTCGGATAGGGTCACCAGAACACGGAGAATGGACCGAAGTCCAACCAGACCGAACTAGTTAGAATTGTTAAGTGTTTATATAGGTTATAAACACTGATGTGGCTATGTGGTATGTGCCTAGGAGAAGTTTGACTATAGAATACAGTGATACATGTTAGGAATTATTGTGCTAGTTGTGAGACCGATATTATTGGTTATAGGTCTTACGAAAACAGATAATTTTATTGTGTAGCTTTAATCAGCGGAAGAGGCAAGTTTCCTAACTCAACCTTGAGTTAATATTGTTTAATTATTATGGTGGTTAATTATTGTTAATTAGACCACGTCCAAGAATTTATTATTGATTATTCACAGTTAGTGCATGTTTAATAGTTCAAATTGAATTATTGATTCGAAAAATATATATTCGTAGAATTACTGCTGTTGGATATTCATATCTGTAGAAGCTAATATTTATAGTACATGTAATTCATGTTTGTTGTCGAATCATGTTGAGAAATGTCTTAGCTATTTAGTCTGGCTAGACAAACATTTGTTAGAACTTGATAGGTTCAAGAAGAGAATAGAAGAGAATTTAATTATTATTGATAGATCAATGCAAGTTGTTTCAGCTAGATCGAAAAGAAAACTTGATAGGTTTGAGAAGAGAAGAGAAGAGAAGTAAATAGAAATTGAAATCATTGAATTTCATTGTTAAATCAAATCTTGATTCTGAGACTGAGAAGAACAACCTTTTATATAAAGGGACCATTTTATTAGTCGTAAATCTGACCTTTGTGCACGACTTAAGTATTATGCATAATATAGGATACAAGGAGTTGGCCGACTCCAAGTACTTGAAGAGGGGTATGATTTAATCTTTATGGTTATCTGATACACCTAATTATATATCAATGTAAATCTTTGATAGATACCCGAGAAGAAAAGTTCTAGATCTTGTGTGATCACTCAATATAAATCTGGAAAACATTCCACTTTGTTATAGCGTATAATTGATTCCTGATTATTCATTAGGATATCGTAGAAACATTGAAAGTGTTGTACTCTTTCATTATCAAATTATTGTGTTGCATAGATTGTGAGAAGACTTGTTAGAAGTTGGAGATTTGTTTAGTTATTTCAAAGTTCCCCGAACTTTGGTTTTATTATATCAAAATAGATAGTCTGTCATTATTAATTCTTATACATTTATTGTATATATTAACTTGCGAGGCAAATTTTTTGCTCACCCTTGCTAAATAAAACTTTTCAGCTAGGGATATAGTTGCGGAAGGTGCTGTGAAGAAGAACAAAGGAAAGGGCATAGTTATTAATTAATTATGAACATTATTATTATGTTGTATTTGTGAACCCTTTTTGTATATCTAAGGGGTATGTTTGTAATGTTAAGGTTAGCAGACCTAGGATTTATATATTAACAACATATGTTAATGTGGTATGTATTACTATTCATATATGAATGGGTAGTTAGATGCTTATTATATTGTGGATCGTGAGCACCAAACTCGGGGGTCAGGTAACCCAGATTTGGGGGTGTCACAGGTTGGTATCAGAGATGTAGTGACCAAGGTGTCATAAGTTGGTAGCAGAGCTATAGGTTATAAACCTTAAGTGGGGGGAAACCCTAGGATTATAACCATTAGTGAGATAAAGAATACTCATTTAAAGTACTAAGTGAGGGATTGTCAGAGTGCATTGATAGTGAAATATGTGGACACATAGTGTGAGGAGTTTTTATTGGTAAAGTACTAATCAAGTTATTTAAATAATAGTAGGATGTCTGGAGAAGGTGAAATGAGTGTGAAGATGCTATCGTCTGTTGCACCAGTGCCAGTAGCCGAGGTGTCAACGCAAAGCAAGTTAGTTGAAGAGGTGGGAAAAGATGAACCTATGGTCAATCTAGGAATGATCATGATGATTATTCCGAGATATATCAGAGTGGTGATGAGAAGGCGTAGTTCGAAGAAGCTAAGGTGGAGAAAGGGAATAAGACTAAAGTTGGGGAAAAAGATCAAGTATCTATAGAAGTCCAGGAACTCAGAAATAAAATGTTTCTCTTAGAGGAGTTGTGGAAGACGGAGTGAGCGTTATGCGAGATGACTGAAGAACGGAACGTGCTGAAGGTGCAGGTGGAGAGGATGAATACTGAAGGTGGTGGATCGTCTGAAGGAACTAGCAAGAAGGGCAAGAATAAGAGAAAGAGGGAAAAACATAGCGACAACACTAAAAATTCAAACACGAAGAAGAGGCAAGCCTGTAGCAAGTGTGGGAAGACTCATGTGGGAGAATGCATGATGTGGAAGAACGTATGCTTCAACTGTAAGCAAGAAGGACATATTTCTCTACATTGTCCTAAGCCGAATATGAGGAAGTGCTTCTCATGTGGAAGAACGGGTCACAGATTTAACAAGTGTCCTAACAAGAAGAAGGCTGGTGAAGGGAATGGACGGTAGATAGCTTAAGTTTGAGAGTTAGTATCTTTTTATAGAAGATTATGATATTAAGTGTTGTAATATCGAGAATGATGTGTAAACATATGTAAATATATATGTTTGTATGAATAAAATCTTTATTTTCTATATGAATTTAAGATTAAGATTAATTTGTGAGTTCTTAATACTCATACTTATGGTAAGTTCATGACTCATAATTATATGAAATGTTTTGAACCCCTTAGAGAATGGACACCAAAGGTCTGACTAGGATAAGTTCATACACTCATATAATTGTGGTAAATTTTTGAACTCATAAGTGTGGTAAGTTTGACGAACTGGGAATAACTATGTGTGAATAGAGAATTTCAACTTTCCGTATAAAGTTCGAGAATTGCAACTTTTTGTGTAAAGTTGTGTTGTTAATCCTAAAATTTATTTAAAATGGGATAGCAATATGTGTTAAGTACTAAAAGTACTATGTGCTATTTGAATAAATATGAGATTATATGAGAAATATGTGTTGAATTCTTATTGTGTTAAGAATGCGTGTAAAGAAAGAGAATTAATATAAGATTTTTATTTAAATTAGATCATGCCGCCTAGATGACAGAATTGAAATTAAAGAGAAGAGCAGTCGGTGAATAATGAAGGAGGTCAAGCTGACCCGATGCAAAACTCTGCAAATATAATAGCCGAAGCGATAGAAAATAGAGCTCCAGCTGCAAGAGGAAGAGCGAGAAATCAGCCAGCCGATAGATTGGCTAACTTCAAAGACATTAAAGCGGTGGGACCGCCTAAATTTAAGGGAACTACAGATCCGATTGAAGCCCAGACTTGGGTGAAAGAGATGGAGAAATCATTCATCATTGCGTGAGTGGCAGAAGAGCAGAAGACGGCTTTTGCAACATACCTGATGAAGGGAGAAGCCAATTACCGGTGGGAGACGAATTAAGCGTGAGCTGGTACAATAGTGGTGATGTGGACAAGATTCAAGGAGTTGTTCTTTGAGAACTACTTCTCACCGAGTATGCAAGCTCGGATGGAAGTTAAGTTCCTGGAACTAAAGAAGGAAAATATGTCTGTTTCGGAGTATGCTGCCAAATTCAACGAATTAGCAAGGTTTGCACCTCATCAGGTGGACACAGAAGAAAGAAAGGCGAGAAGATTTGAGAATGGACTAAAGCCGGGGATATACAACAAGGTAGCGGTATTACAAATAAATACGTTCGCAGCCTTATTGGAGAAAGCATTGATTATTGAAGGAGGAAGCGAAGCTGAATCTCAATTTCATCAAAGAGGAGAAGAAAAAGATAGGCGATGTAGGTTGTAGTGGGGGTAGTAACCCAAACAAAAGAAAGTGGAGTGAGAATACCCAATCGGGAATTAAGACTGAAGGGAATAAGAAAGGAGGAGAGCCTTGTACGACATGTGGAAAGAACCATCCACGAGTATGTCTGAAGAAGAAGGGAGTCTGCTATAACTGCGGGCAAGAGGGACACATATCACCCAACTGTCCCACTCCGAGGAAGATTCAAGGTTGTTATGCGTGTGGATAGACTAATCATTTGGTTAGGAACTGTTCGAAGAAGAATGCGGAAAAGGAAAGTCCCAACAAGGGACCCAGTGAAGGAACCTTGCAAATTCAAGGACTTGCACAGCCAGGAAGATCAACCGCCCATACGTTCAACATGACAGTGCAGGAGGCAGTGGCTACTTAGGAGGTGGCAACAGGTAATGATTTTGCTTATCACTTAAATTATACGAGTAATATGAGTTAGATATTTATGTGAACTATTTTCTTTTATAGATTCAAGTCACATGTTAGAAATATAAGACACAAATTAGTATTGTGTTGATAAAAATGAATTGATGATACAACTTTAAAAGATTATAGAGAATAAGAAAGCGATGATTTCGAGGACTGAATCCTTTTAAGGAGGGTGAATGTAATAACCCGGGATTTCGAATAATCCAAAATTTACGAATAATTTTTTTATTATTTAATATTGACATTGATTGTTAATATTGTATTGTGTATCTAAGATACGAGTATCAAGAATTAGTCAATTTGTGTATTGACTGAGAAATTAGTGTAGAGTTGTTCTTAACAGCTTTAAAAACCATAACCCTAATTTTTGGATAGGGATTCAACAGAAATCGTAGTTATAATATCAGTAATTGTGAGTATGTGTTTGTACTGTATAAAGTTAATGACTAATAATCGACTGGATAAGGTTTAAACTTTGTAAACCCTAATGCAATGTTGGAAACCCTAATTTTAAATTAGAGAATCCTAAACCTTTATTAGGAAACCCTAATCCTAATTAGTAAGTCTTAATGTGATTGATAACATTAAATGTAATTAGTAATCACTAATTATAATTTTATCATCTTAATTTTCTATTTTGAAAACCCTAATTTGAAAATTATGGAAACTAATGTTTTTAAAACCTAAGTGTTAGAACCTTAGGGTTAAACCCTAAGGGTTTGTTAAATTTTCAAGTATACCATTAAAAATATATGGAGAATGTGACACCCCCAAATCAAGGTACTTCATTCCCACAAGATTTGGTGCTCACTATCCATACATACATACTATCTACCCAAACCAAATAATATTTAAACCATAAATCCTCCCTTTAAATATGGTTATATAATTAAATTCAAAAACATCTCAGGTTGTCTAACCTTTAAACATCATTCAAATGCGGAAATAAGTTATTACATCACATCATTAACATAAAAGTCTATCATCAAATTAAAAGTCTAACATCATAACAATAATCATAATTACAAGTCTTCATCACTTGTACATTTTTCCCTTTCCTTTGCTAGTTGAAGGCTCATCTACCTTCTCAACTTTAGCTGTAATGAGTATATAAATATGCAAGAGTGAGCAAAATAATTGCTCACTGGATATGACAATGAATCAATAGAAGAATAATAATAATAACTACCAACAAATAGGCTCTCCAAATCTGGATAGTACTCTAACAATGATAATCAGAAACTGGAATCCAAAATATGGAATATATATAATTGAGGGTCATAAGACCATGAACTATGTCCACAGTTGCGAGTAATCTTTCAACTCCAACTTTATTAGTCATAAGACTATAAGGACTCCTCGTACTCAGGGGGATCAGCCCTTCGTACAATATATTATGCACAAACATTTCAACGCTAAGCGTAAATTATCCCCTAATAATAATAGGGTTGTTCATCCCAGTATTTAGAGTACAAGTCCGCACCAAAGAAAGTTTGGTTTGGATAAGCTTTCAAGGGTAATTTGAAGATTAACGAACATCAACTAGAGGACTAGTTGAATCAATAGTGTTTGATAACACAATAGTTATTTAATAACAACATAACATAGAACGATTGAGAATCATAAGTGAACTAATTATACATATTAAACTCATGCTTGAAATAACTATAGAGCATAAGTATTCAGCAAAATGAATAAAATGGTTAACCTTTGCTTGAATGGTAAATAAGCTAAAGTTAGAGTCTTATAACATTAGAAATGAAATTACAAAATGTACGATAACTGATAGCAAGCTAAAATCTAAAACTTGTCCAACATGGTATTAACTCGTGCAAAGAATTTAAATAGTTCAATAATAGAGACGAGAGTTCAAAAACTATGTTCATTATGCAATAATAGAACTTAAGAAACTTGCTTAACTATAAACAAGTTAGAATGAATCAATCGAATGAGAATTTCAAATAACATTAGAGTTAAAGTTTGCTCGAATGAATTTTAGGAACAATTGACTTATTCAATAACAGTTAAGATAGAAAGCTTACTCAATCAAAAGAATAAAGTTACACAATGTAATAATAGAACTAACTCAATGAAAGTGTAGAGTTAGAAAACTTTCTCAATGTAAAAAGATAGGGTTTAGAAACTTGCCTTGAGCGTAAGCTATAAAATTAAACTCACGATCACCTACACATAATTTTAGAACCACAATACCTATTAGATATGCTAACATACCAAAACATGTACACTTCTATCTAAAGTTATCATTGAAGCAGAAGTCTTTCATTACCATTTACTTTTCAGAAATTGCAAGTGTTTTACTTTGCAACACTTGTCTAACGTTCATTATGTATACTAAGTTATCACATAATGCGTTCTCAATTTACTAATCATTTTACAAAGTTAAAATCATCAATGCCATGACACGTTACTGAATTAACTTCCTTGTTACATGTTTGACTCCTTAACATAGCCTTAAACCAAGCTATAGTGGTGTTACAACATATCTAAGAAGAAGAAGAAACCTCCTCGCCTCGGAGATGGTATGGCAATTGCATGCCATACACAAGACACGAGGCCAAGCAATGGCAATTTGCTTTTTGCCTTTGGCGCAGAAATTTACTTGCTGATTACAAACAGACGCAGAGAAGGCTAATGAACAGTAGCTGACTTTAGTCTAACAAACACAAATTCCACCCACCAAACAGTGATAATAACATGTAAAAATGGTATAGAACTATCACAAACATATTTGTGAACATATTCCACCAATTAAAACAATTTAACAATAATTTAAGCTAGGTTAATTTCTCAAATTCTATAATTTTCATATAAAACTCCAATTTTTATATTCATCCCAAAAATCATCACTGTGAATTCAATACATGGCCAAATAACTTCATTCAAATTATATTATGCTCGTTTCTCAATGAACTAACATATACAAGCATCAATTTATAATTTCACATACTAATTGGACACTAAAATTGATATTTTTCATGAACCATATGAAAGATACATACACTGTCAAAATTTTCTACTGTTATAGCGAGATTAGCATACAATTTCTTGTTTAGACATAAACTCTATCCTTATAAGCATGTATAACCACCATAACTTAGTTACATAACAACAATTCAGATAAATAGAATTCACAGAGCATAACAAAACTTTGTCGTAGTTCACATATGTAGACATATATATATATATATATATATATATATTAAGGTTGTATAAGAAGTACCTTCAAATTGCTTACAATCCTTTTTGATAAACACTGCAAAATGCTCTAAAATCCTTCTCTCTCAAATTCTCTCAACTCTCACAAAACTCAGCAACTAGTATGCGTATAGTAAACAAAAGCTATGCCAAAAAATCAACCGATAGCAAAAAATAGAAATAAAGCGATAGTCTTAACACGCCAACTTAATTAAAATGGCAGTTACAAAACTAACATATATATTATAATTATATTATATTTATTATTTTATTTATTTTATTTAAATTTAAAAAATTTGAAATCCCAAAAGCCATAAGGCTTGTTTGGCAAAACCCTTTAATTTTTAAAGAATTAATATATTGAGCCTTGCTTGGCAAAACTAAATTAAACCCTTTTTTAGTTTATTTTAATAAACATCTTAGTTTATAAATTATAATCACATATTATTTATTTGGATCTCCATATCCAATATTAACCAATTAAATTAATCACATACTATAGTTTAGTTAAATATACCATTTTAGCAAATATCACTAAATTATAATTTTCATTATAAATTTATTTAATTCAATATACCATCTAAATTATTAAACCAAAACAACCATATAACACCTCATGTTATAATACAAACCACTAAATTATAAATTAATTTAATTTAGAAAATTCTCTAATAAATTTAGATTCATCAATTCCACAATAGACACATCATATAAATATTTATATTATTCAATAAATATTTAATATTACAATTTCAAATTTTGGATCGTTACATCCTTCCCTCTTTACAAGGATTTTATCCACAGAATCACAATTCAAACAATCAAATCATCACATTCTCCCCTACTTACAAATATTTTGTCCCCATAATCGAAGACATCGGCTAAACAAATAACTTAGGATAATTCTTCATCATTTCTGCTTCGAGTTCCCACTTAGCCTCTTTGACGTTGCGGTTCATCCATATCACCTTCACAGAAGGCATCACTTTATTCCTGAGCACTGGTTCTTTCCTGTCGACTATCTAGATAGGAACCTCTTCGTAAGACAAATCTTTACTGAACTGCAATGGTTCATACTCGATCACATGCTTGTAATCGGGTTTATACGGTCGCAACACCGAAACATGAAAAAAGTTGTGCACATGCTCTAATTCAGGAGGCAAAGCTACCTCGTAAGCCACTTCTCCTACTCTGCGTAGAATTTTGAAAGGTCCAATAAACATTAGGCTGAGCTTTCCTTTCTTACCAAAATCAATCTTCCCCTTCCAAGGAAAAACTTTCAGGAACACGAAATTTCCTGCTTCAAATTCACAACTTTGCCTGTGTTGATTAGCATACTTTTTCTGTCGATCTTGAGCAGCTACCAGTCTCGCTCTGGTGAGTTTGACCACTTCAGCGGTCTGCTATACCAGTTCTGGTCCTAGCAATTGACGTTCACCAAATTCATCCAAGTATAGTGGAGTTCTGCATTTCCTACCGTATAATGCCTCGTATAGCGGCATACCAATTCTTTTATGGTAACTGTTGTTGCATGCAAATTCCACCAATGGTATATGGTCATCCTAGTTTCCTTTGAAATCCATAATGCACGCTCTAAGCATATCTTCTAGTTTTTGAATCATTCGCTCGCTTTGCCCATCGATTTGCGGATGATATGTTATACTCATCCTCAGTTGCGTTCACATGCATTCTTGAAGTTTCTTCTAGAAATTTAATGTGAACCTTGGGTCTCTGTCTGATACAATTGACACTGGAACCCCATGTCTTGAGATGATCTCTTTAACGTATAGCTTCGCCAGCTGATCAAGATTAAATCTAATTTTTATTGGCAAAAAGTGTGCAGATTTTGTCAGTCTGTCCACTATCACCTATATCACATTGTATCATTTCTGAGTCGTTGGCAAGCCTACCACAAAATCCCTTGTGATATGCTCCCATTTCCATTTTGGTATTTCCAACAGTTCAAGTAATCCGATTGGTCTTTGATGTTTAGCTTTCACCTTCTGACACGTCAAACACTTTGCAACGCATTCTGCAACATCTCTTTTCATGTTTGGCCAACAAAAATGATGCCGAAAATCTTGATACATTTTCGTACTTCCCGGATGAATCGAATATCTTGAGCTATGAGCTTCTATCAAAATTTCTTCTTTAATATCTTGTACTGCTGGAACCCAAATTCGTCCCTCGAATCTCAGCATTCCCTTAGTATCAACCTTGAACTTCACTTCCCTTCCTTCAAGCTCACTCTCCTTTATTTTTTTGCATTCCTCATCTTGTAGTTGAGCGTTCTTCACCTTGTCCACCAAGGTTAGTCTTACTTCCATCTGGAATAATTTTTCATCGGATTCTTTTGGAAATTTGATTTCCAAATCTAGCATTGCCATTGCTGAAATAAGCTCCTCCTTATCGGTTAACAACATTAATTTTTCTCTATCTTTCCTACTCAAGGCATCTGCAACCACATTCGCTTTGCCGGGATGATAAAATATCTCACAATCGTAATCCTTTATCAATTCCATCCATCTCCTTTGTCGCACGTTCAGGTCTTTCTGTGTGAAAATATAATTCAGACTTTTATGATCTGTGTAGATCTCACATTTTTCTCCTTAGAGAGAGTGTCTCCATATCTTCAGATCAAATACTACTGCAGCCAACTCTAAATCATGAGTTGGATACCCTTTCTCATAGTCTTTCAATTATCTTGATGCATACGCAATGACTTTATCGTTCTACATAAAGACACAACCCAATCAATTGTGTGACGCATCACTATACACTACAAAATTTCCTGTATTATTTGGTAATGACAACACAGGTGCCACACTGAGCTTCTTCTTCAATTCTTGAAAACTCTCTTCACACTTCTCCGTCCAAACAAATTTTACAGATTTTCTCATCAAATTTGTTAACGGAGTGGCAATCTTGGAGAAATCCTAGATAAACCATCTGTAATACCCTGCCAATCCCAGGAAACTTCTCACTTCTGATGGAGTTCTTGGTTGTTCCCAATTTATCACGGCTTTGACCTTCGATGGATCCACTGAAATTCCATCCTTGTCAATTACATGCCCAAGAAATTGTACACGTTATAACCAGAATTCACATTTAGAGAATTTTGCGTATAACTTTTCTATTCTTAGCGTCTCCAACGTCAGACATAAGTGTTCCACGTGTCCTTCTTGAGTTTTGGAGTACACCAAAATATCATTGATAAATACCACCACAAACTTGTCTAAAAATGGCTTAAACACCTTGTTCATCAAATCCATGAACGCTGCAGGGGCGTTTGTCAAACCAAAAGATATTACTAAAAATTGATAATGTCCATACCGAGTTTGGAATGTCGTCTTCGGTACATCCTCCTTCCTTACTTTCAATTGATAATACCCACTTCTCAAATCTATTTTCAAGAAATATCTAACACCCTTCAATTGATCAAACAAGTCATCTATTCTTGGCAATGGATATTTGTTTTTAATAGTGACTTTGTTTAATTCTCTATAATCAATGCAAAGGCGCATTGACCCATCCTTCTTCTTCACAAACAACACTGGTGCTCCCCACGGTGATACGCTCGGTTGAATATATTTCTTATCTAACAGTTCTTGCAGTTGTACCATTAGTTCTTTCATCTCCATCGGAGCCATTCTGTACGGGGCCTTCGATATTGAAGTGGTTCCTGGCGCTAAGTCGATTACGAACTTGATTTCTCTGTTAGACAGAAGTCCTGGGAAATCCTCTAGAAACACATCTATGAATTCCCTAACCACTGGTATATCCTCCAACTTCACACCCTTCTCCTTTTGAGTATCAACTATGTAAGCTAAATACCCTACACAGCCCTGACTCAACAACTTCTTGGCCTGCATCATCGTCAGACATCTCACTTGTCTAGGCAATTTGCTACCATGGAAAACTACCTTTGACGGAGTCATAAGGTTTACACATTTCTTTTGGCAATCAATTATCTCTCCATAATTGAATAACCAATCCGTTCCCAATATAACATCAAACTCTCCAAGTTTAATAGAAATTAAATCTACCTTCATAACATTCCCCTTAATGTTCACCCTACAGTTCTTGTATATCAACCTAATAGAAATCACTTCCCTATTCGTAATTTCTATGTTTAAAGGGAAATTCAACTCTTCACTAGGTATTTCTAACTTCTTAGCAAATTCATCAGATATAAACGAACAAGTAGCACCCGAATCAAATAATACATATGCATTTATATCATTTATTAGGATAATAGCTGACACGACATGTGACAACCCGAGAAATTAGAAAATTATTAAAATCTTAAATGATTGGTTTAAGGTCAAATAATAGACCTAGACAGAAAATAAGTGCATTTATTTGATGTTTTCAGAAAGGAATTTTGAGGATTTAAAATTTCTTTTAGTGAATTATTTAGGATTACTGGTATCATGTGTATGTAATGTGGTTAAGGGTCAAGGGTTGACCGGATAAATTAAACCCGTGTCAAACCCTAATCAGATATATATTAAGAACGCCCACGCTCGCTTATAAAATTATTACGATTTATAAGAAACCCTAGAAATCGCATTTCGAAACCCTAATTTCAAAGATCGTAAATTCAAATCCTAATTCAAAGATTTGAAACCCTAATTTGGGAAGTCAAAGGCTAAATATAATGGCTTAAGATTTTTGATTATATATTAGGATAACCCTAATTGTTAAATTAGAAATCCTAATGTTTTGTATAAAACCCTAAGGGATTAAAAGTTATGTGTAATGAATATGAATATTATGTGTTTGTTTGTTTATTATATAAACAAATAAAATAAACTAATGTAATCCTAATTATATATTAAGAATGAATGATTGAATAACTTAAGAGTTATGAGTTGGGGAAATAATAGTATTTAGATATATACTAACTCTAAGAGATTTATTTTATACATCTCAATTAATTAATTTTATAACCTAATTTTAGCAAGTCTAATTGGGTTAAGGAAATAAATGTGCATGAGTAAGGATTTAAGTTATAATTGAGGAAAATGAAAACCCTAATTTAATGATTTGGGTTGAAAAGAATTAATAGTATGGACTATGTTAATTTATATGGCCCAAAGAATTAAATTTTAAGTCCAATATATTATTTATTAATAGCCCAAAAGATGGAAATGGTGGCCCAAATTTAAGCCCAATTAAGGAGGGACATATTGGACATTTGGTATGCTAAATAAGAATTAAAAAAAATCAATTATTGATATGGAAATGTCCATTTTACCCTTTTGTCCCATTTTGGTGAATTATTTCAGAGAATCCTATGAGCAATAATTTAGTTGGTTGATTGAGTGGTGACTCTATATCTCAAGCAATAATCAACCCTCAATCAATTGCAATCAATTTTATAAAGATTAGAAAGAGAAAGTTCATCCATGGAAGAAGGAAGAAGGAAGAAGGAAGAAGGAAGAAGGAAGAAGAAGAAGAAGGAAGGCTTAAGAAAAAGGTAAATCCTAAAATTAGTTTATGCAATTGATTTTAGTTTTCCAAATCAAAGCTTGGATTTATGTTTCTAAACTCAAAAACCTTAGATATATGTGTTAATGAGTGTTTCATGTTTAGATATAACCATATTGGGTGTTGATTTGGTGGGAATCAAAAGAATAAGGAAAAATAATTTTCTAATTTTGAAAATCAAAATTTCTATATACTTTGAAATTTCACCGTTTTAAATCTAAAATTCCTCTTTGCGATCCGTCAAAGAGGGGTGCTAGATATATGTGTTTAGTAGTTAACCCAAGTGGTAGAACTCAAAAATCACTTTTCTAAAAGTAGTGGTGTTGATTTATGTGAAAACAGTCCCGTTTCTAGGAACTGTTTTGGATCAGTCCGTAGCAGGGCATTTTTCGTCCCTTTTGTGCTTTATAAATTCTGGAAAATATTTGGGGTGTTAATATCAGTAGATATGCAGGTTGTGTAAAAAATTGAGAATTGTTGGCCATACGGTTTGAGAGATATGGATTTTACGGTGAAGGACCCCAAAACCTTTTTTTTTGGCCAAAACGTTGCTGCCACAAAAAGGAAATTTCGGGGTTATCTAGCTTGCTCTAAAATTTCTGGGCTTTTGGTATGTTATATTACACTCAATAAGCTTTCCATAGACTCTGAAACGGACTAAATCCGACATCGGAGGAGAGAGTTATGAAATTTCTCCCAAACTACTAAAGGTAAGAAAAAACTGTTAGAGTAACAGTTTATAACAAACCACTAGGGCTAATTTCCGGAGCTTAACATGTCCAAATATGGATTGTGATAGATGAAAACTGTAGTTCGGAAAGATACTGAATCCAAAAAAAATTGACAGATCATTAATCGGAGTTATAGATTTCATTTTATTTAAGTTTTGGTAAAGGACTCCAAATCGCAGATATGTGCAAAAGTAAACTGCCAAAACTTTTCCGGAGGCTGTTTCGTAATTTATTTTGTGAGAAAAATTCTGGGCTTTTGGGAAATGAAAATATGTGGTATTATGTAGCTCGTGTCCAAAAATGAGCTAATTCCGAGTTAAAACGCCAAGTTATGACTATTCTAATTTTTGTGATTTTCCCACGGAAATCGCTATAACCGGAGTTCTACAACTCGATTGCCAATAAATTTAAAATGGAGCATCACATTAACATATATAAGGTTATGTCAAAAGATGGGCACCTCTGGAGTTAAGCACGAGGTAGCTAATTTTTTTAAGTCACGACTAATTATGATTTTTGAAAATAGTAAAAGAAATTGAAAATTACGGAAAAATATTTTTATGTATGAAATACATGTATATATGTTTGACCAAAGGATAGAAAAATAATAAGTTGATTTGGTATTTTCGTGAAAAGAATAGTGATTTCGGGATACTTTGAAATAAAATCCGCCTTCATTGAAATGGTATTTCGGTTTACTAAGATGTTATCTAATTTACTAGGATAACATATAAAATGAATAACTTATAAGTACAAGTTATGATGTGATTAAAAGAATATCAAAGTATAATAATAATATTAAGACTTAAAACTAATGTCTAATACTTAACTATATGTTATACTCAACCGAAAGATCTATTATAGGTTTTATATGTTGATAGAATCGATAGGATTATGTGTTTAAGTTATTTTATAACGGTGATGATATTATTCTAATATTGGAGATCTATATTATTAATATTAGGTCTTGTGGAGAAGCTTATTATATTGCGTTACACAGAATCAATGGTTCAAGCAAGTTTTTCAAGTTCTTTTTACTTAAACTCTTTAAGAGTGGTTTCGCATAGATATGCTTATTAATTGTACTCTGTACATCTTTTATATATAAGTCGGGTATGAAAGGTCGATCACCTTCATTACCAGATTGGTTTAGATATATTATTGTTCTGTTCAATACTTGTTCACCAAAATTTTGTTCATGCTAATTCATTAATACATTGTGAAGGATAGCCAGCTTATTATTCAAACTCTTTCATGATATATCTTTACCTTGTTTTTAAACTTGTTGGGAAACTTTCATGCTCACCCTTGCTATATCATGATAAAACATTGCGAGATATAAGGCTAATACTACCATTATAGGAAAAGGATAATGCCAAGTTCAAATTTTGGGATAGAATGTGAAGTTAAGTTGTAAAGTATGTTGAAGAATAGTATTGTCATGTGTTAGGAAATACACGATTGTGTATTAGTTAAGGTTACTCGATTTTGGGAAATGTGTATAAAGTTTAATGTATAAACAATCTATGTTTATATCTTCCGCAAAACAGTTGTAGAAATAGCCAAACCGGATCCGTGGCGATTCGGGACCCGGATTTGGGGTCGCATATTGGTATCAAAGTCGTTGGTTATGAAGCTTTAGTAGCAATACCGAGACCAATAACCGCAAATGATTAGGATAAGTACTAACTCACATAGAGTTAAATGAAGAATCTCGCAGGGTAAAAAAGTTAGGTTTAAGTATGGTACCATTGTACTCGAAACTAGTTGATGTATGGTATCTGGGCTAAACGATTCCTTCATAGAGCTGAGGTATATACTGAACCAGCAACTCGGAACCTAGTTTGTTGGTTGTTTATGGAAACCACCAAATGCACTACCATATTGAAAACCTGTTAGAGACTCGATGTGTACCAAGTATAGGAAGTGGATAGATAGAGTCTAAGAGATTACAAGTGTAAGGATGGGAGATCGTAAAACAAAATGATCACAGAATAACAATGAATCGTAATATATACGATGAGATCACTCCATGATCTGATAAGATTATGGTATGAAGAAAGATCAAGAGAATGATGAAAAGTTTACAGCAAGATTGCTGTGTATGAATTGTACTATAAATTGGTTTAGATCCAGACGAGAATTATGAATACGAATTAAATTCGTATGGATAAGGGGTTAGTGTTAGGTGGGGATTCAATTGAGGACTCATGTCGGCAGCTGAGTTGTATGATTCTTCGTATGGGAGCTGAATTGTACTTGGTGTAAAAACCACTTAGTTTCTGGCATTGATAATCATTGAAATGTTTATGTCGCGCTATTTGTTATATGCACATTAAGAGGATGACTCCATTCTCGTGTGTATAATGATAGATAGGTCATAAGTAGAGGATATAAGGATTAAGCACGAGTTCTTAAAACTCATACTTATGGTAATGCTCGTGACTCATGATTATATGAAATGTTTATGAACCCTCAAATAATGGACGCCAAAGGTCTCTGTTTAGGAAAGTTCTTAAACTCATATGATTGTGGTAAGTTCCTGAACTCATAAGTGTGGTAAGTTTGATGAACTGGGTATAGTTTTTTGTGAATGAAGTGTTGTGGATTACAGAAACAAATAGATTGTTAAGCAAATGATTATTAGTAAAGGTGTTAGGTTTTCCTAAACTCCTAGCTATGCTAAACTTTGAATTTTTGACATCAAGCTAAATACGCACTATGTGCTTTTGAAAAATGAATTTTTATTCTCAACTCCTGGTGATTATTGTGTATGCGTGGACTTCGGGCCATCGACACCTCTCAATTACTGCTGAGATGATAAACCGATTTATAAAGATTTTTGAAACGGTTTAAAGTACGTTTATGCTACTTATTTTGGCTTAGACGCAGATGATTTGAAATGTCAAAAGTTATTTTTATTTATCACTTATATACCATGTAACTCAAAAGAGATGATAAAAAATGATGAAGTCATCAATGCAGAGATACTTAGTGTTGGATGTGATCTCGTGGATCGTCACCCGCTATGGTATGATGTAGTATGATAAAATCACCAAATGACGGAATCCTCAACGGATCAGAATACCAGACGTCATCACGACGCGTCATTCTCGAAAAATGTTTTCAAAATTTTAATTTGCCAATCTGGTTTGGCTATACTTAAATAATTCTATTGAATCTGAATTATCGATATGAGTCTATGCTTATTCGATTCAAATTTAGACTAATGTTTATGAAAACTCTAAGTGTTCATTGAAAGAAATTTCCTAACCAAATTGTTTTGGTGCGGAATCCTATACTAAGTCCGAGGTGAACAACCCGAAAATGGGGATATATTAATTGGATAGAATATTCCAATTTAAGGACGATATAGTCGTTTCGGATTACTAAGGTACAATAGACCGATCATCTAAAGTACCGTAATCGGTAGTTTACCTTCTTCGTGATTGTAAACATACATATTAAAGAAATGTTTAAGAGGTAGAATACCTTTCTTTCTTAATTGAAAGAGGTAGCAGTAGAAATACCCCTAAACCCCGGAGTTCAAAGTTCATAATTTTTATGATCCTCATATATATGAAAAGTTTTTTTTAACTCTTCTTAGTAATGTTGTGGTAGAATGTGATGATGGATATGAATAGTGTAAACTCGCTATGCATTAGTAGATCTCGAGATGATTAAATAAAGGTTATTATGACAACCTAGTTTTGATGAATGTTTAGAAGATGTAAACTCCTAGTGAGTAGTTATGGTGAAATGTGATAATAGAATAGAAATCCTCGAATGAGGAAATTGTAAAGGTTAAATTGAAAACCTAGTTTTGATCAAGAGAATGAGTAGAGATTAGGATGTTTTAATTTCGAGGACGAAATTCATAGAAGAAGAGGTGAATGTGACAACCCGAGAAATTAGAAAATTATTAAAATCTTAAATTATTGGTTTAAGGTCAAATAATAGACCTAGACAGAAAATAAGTGCATTTATTTGATGTTTTCAGAAAGGAATTTTGAGGATTTAAAATTTCTTTTAGTGAATTATTCAGGATTACGGTATCATGTGTACAGAATGTGGTTAAGGGTCAAGGGTTGACCAGATAAATTAAACCTGTGTCAAACCCTAATCGTATATATTAAGAACGCCCACGTTCAGTTATAAAATTATTACGATTTATAAGAAACCCTAGAAATCGGTTCTGGAAACCCTAATTTCAGTACCAGAAATCCGATATCCTAATTCAGTATTTGAAATCCTAATTTAGGAAGTCAAAGGCTAAATATAATGGCTTCAGTATTTTTGATTATATATTAGGGATAACCCTAATTGTTAAATTAGAAATCCTAATGTTTTGTATAAAACCCTAAGGGATTAAAAGTTATGTGTGTAATGAATATGAATATTATGTGTTTGTTTGTTTATTATATAAACAAATAAAATAAACTAATGTAATCCTAATTATATATTAAGAATGAATGATTGAATAACTTAAGAGTTATAATTTGGGGGAAATAATAGTATTTAGATATATACTAACTCTAAGAGATTTATTTTATACATCTCAATTAATTAATTTTATAACCTAATTTTAGCAAGTCTAATTGGGTTAAGGAAATAAATGTGCATGAGTAAGGATTTAAGTTATAATTGAGGAAAATGAAAACCCTAATTTAATGATTTGGGTTGGAAAAGAATTAATAGTATTGGACTATGTTAATTTACATGGCCCAAAGAATTAAATTTTAAGTCCAATATATTATTTATTGATAGCCCAAAAGATGGAAATGGTGGCCCAAATTTAAGCCCAATTAAGGAGGGACATATTGGACATTTGGTATGCTAAATAAGAATTAAAAAAATCAATTATTGATATGGAAATGTCCATTTTACCCTTTTTGTCCCATTTTGGTGAATTATTTCCTAGAGAATCCTATGAGCAATAATTTAGTTGGTTGATTGAGTGGTGACTCTATATCTCTAGCAATAATCAACCCTCAATCAATTGCAATCAATTTTATAAAGATTAGAAAGAGAAATTTCATCCATGGAAGAAGGAAGAAGGAAGAAGGAAGAAGGAAGAAGAAGAAGAAGAAGAAGAAGAAGAAGGAAGGCTTAAGAAAAAGGTAAATCCTAAAATTAGTTTATGCAATTGATTTTAGTTTTTCAAATCAAAGCTTGGATTTATGTTTCTAAACTCAAAAACCTTAGATATATGTGTTAATGAGTGTTTCATGTTTAGATATAACCATATTGGGTGTTGATTTGGTGGGAATCAAAAGAATAAGGAAAAATAATTTTCTAGTTTTGAAAATCAAAATTTCTATATACTTTGAAATTTCACCGTTTTAAATCTAAAATTCCTTTTTGCGATCCGTCAAAGAGGGGTGCTAGATATACGTGTTTAGTAGTTAACCCAAGTGGTAGAACTCAAAAATCACTTTTCTAAAAGTAGTGGTGTTGATTTATGTGAAAAACAGTTCCGTTTCTAGGAACCTGTTTTGGATCATCCATGTGAGGGGCATTTTCGTCCCCTTTTGTGCTTTATAAATTTGGAAAAAATTTGGGGTGTTAATATCAGTAGATATGCAGGTTGTGTAAAACATTGAGAATTGTTGGCCATACGGTTTTGAGAGATATGGATTTTATTATGAAGGACCCCAAAACTTTTTTTTTTGGCCAAAAGTTCACGCCATAAAAAGGAAATTTCGGGGTTATCTTGCTTGCTCTAAAATTTCTGGGCTTTTGGAATGTTATATTACACTCAATAAGCTTTCCATAGACTCAAACGGACTAAATCCGACATCGGAGGAGAGAGTTATGAAATTTCTCCCAAACTACTCAAAGGTAAGAAAAATCTGTTAGAGTAATAGCTTGGGCCAGGCCACCACTCCGGGCTAATTTCCGGAGCTTAACATGTCCAAATATGGATTGTGATAGATGAAAACTGTAGTTCGGAAAGATACTAATCCAAAAAAAATTGACAGATCATTAATCGGAGTTATAGATTTCATTTTATTTAAGTTTTGGTAAAGGACTCAAAATCGCATATGTGCAAAAGTAAACCGCCAAAACTTTTCCGGAGGCTGTTTGGTAATTTATTTTGTGAGAAAAATTCTGGTCTTTTGGGAAATGAAAATATGTGGTATTATGTAGCTCATGTCCAAAATGAGCTAATTCCGAAAGTTAAAATGGCCAAGTTATGACTATTCTAATTTTTGTGATTTTCCGACGGAAATCGCTATAATCGGAGTTCTACAACTCTGATTGCCACGAAATTTAAAATGGAGCATCACGTTAACATATATAAGGTTATGTCAAAAGATGGGCACCTCTGGAGTTAAGCATGAGGTAGCTAATTTTCTTAAGTCACACACTAATTATGATTTTTGAAAAATAGTAAAAGAAATTGAAAAATTACGGAAAAATATTTTTTATGTATGAAATACATGTATATATGTTTGACCAAAGGATAGAAAAATAATAAGTTGATTTGGTATTTTTCGTGAAAAAGAATAGTGATTTCGGGATACTGAAATAAAATCCGTCTTACTGAAATGGTATTTCGGTTTACTAAGATGTTATCTAATTTACTAGGATAACATATAAAAACGAATAACTTATAAGTACAAGTTATGATGTGATTAAAAGAATATCAAAGTATAATAATAATATTAAGACTTAAAACTAATGTCTAATACTTAACTATATGTTATGACTCAACCGAAAGATCTATTATAGGTTTTATATGTCAGATAGAATCGATAGATTATGTGTTTAAGTTATTTTATAACGGTGATGATATTATTCTAATATTGGAGATCTATATTATTAATATTAGGTCTTCGGAGAAGCTTATTATATCATGCTACTAAGAATCAATGGTTCGTGCAAGTTTTTCAAGTTCTTTTACTTAAACTCTTCAAGAGTGGTTTCAGACAGATATGCTTACGAATTGTACTCTGTACATCTTTTATATATAAGTCGGGTATGAAAGGGTGATCACCTTCATTACTAGTTGGTCCAGATATATTATTGTTCCTGTTCAATACTTGTTCAGTCAAAATTTTGTTCATGCTAATTCACGAATACATTGTGAAGGATAGCCAGCTTATTATTCAAACTCTTTCATGATATATCTTTACCTTATTTTTAAACTTGTTGGGCAACTTTCATGCTCACCCTTGCTATATCATGATAAAACATTGCAGATAAGGCGAATACGGCCAGTTATAGGAAAAGGATAATGCCAAGTTCAGCTTGGGATAGAATGTGAAGTTAAGTTGTAAAGTATGTTGAAGAATAGTATTGTCATGTGTTAGACAGTCACGATTGTGTATTAGTTAAGGTTACTCAATTTTGGGAAATGTGTATAAAATTTAATGTATAAACAATATATGTTTATATCTTCCGCAAACAGTTGTAGAAATAGCGAACCGGATCCGTGGCGATTCGGGACCCGGATTTGGGGCTGCTACACGACATCTTTTGATTGCACCGCGTACTGCACCGTCATGTTGAAGGTTCTTACTGTAGGCTTATTTGTTGATGTTGGTCCAACAATAGCCAATGTACCTCCACTAGCACTTCCCTTGCTTTAATTTGCTTCACCAGATATCTTTTTAGGGTATTCACGAGTAAATTGATCCTTATAAGCGCACGTGAAACAAGCGTTCTTTTTAGCTTGAGTGCAATTTGGGGCGATGTGACCCTCCTGGCCACAATTGAAGCATACTCGTTTTCCCAGCAAGCACACTCCCTGGTGAAACTTTCCACATGTAGCACATGCTTCAAACTTATTCTTTTGCTAGTTTTCTTGCTGATTTCTAGCTCCTACACTTGCATTCCACTTCCTTTTCAGATTGTTGTTGCCATTTCCACTGTTACCACCACCACTACTCTTAGCTTCACCTTCACTCTTCTTCTTCCTTTGCTCTTGGTTGTGTTTGTTACCACCTCGCCTCCATTCTCAGCGAGAATTGCTTTCTCCATTACTGCTGCAAACGTCTTCAACTGGAACATGGAAACCCTACTGTACAACCAGTGCTTCAATCCCTGTTCAAACCTCTTCCCCTTGTGTTCGTCTGTGCTAACTTGATATGGCGCAAACCTCGCCAACTTGTTGAATCTTGTGGCATACTCAGACACCGATATCGTTCCCTATTTCAGTTCCAAAAATTGCACCTCTGGCTGACTCTTTGAACTTTTTCGGAAATAAGTCTCGAAGAACATTTCTTTGAACCTTTCCCAAGTCATAATCCCTTGACCTCCTCGGGTTTTGTTGGCATGCCACCAATAACTAGCCTCTGCTTTCAACATGAATGTTGCTAAAGCAGTCTTCTGATCTTCCCCTACTCTCGCAACATCAAACACTTTCTCTATTTCCATGATCCAGGTCTGAGCCTCGACTGGATTCATGGACCCACAAAATTCTGGTGGTCCAACCGCCTTGAAATCCTTAAATATTATACCTTGGTTCTGAGGCTGATTCTGCAAAGCACCCGTCAGTAACGTCACTAGCTGCTGAAGTGTGTTACCTTCCTCATTGTTGTTATTGGTTTCCTTAGTGGCTCTCTGTGGGGTTGGTTGACATCTTGTAGGCATTTTCTATTAAAAATACACTCATTAGACTAATACTCCATTTCTTTAAGTATCTCTACTTAATTTACACACAAAATTTTATCACATAACGCATAACACTTTAAATAAAATAATAACTTTTATTCATTCATAATCTTTTAAAAAACATCAAAACAATAGCATCACTGCTATTTACATTACTTTCCTGAACTATAACAGTTGCAGGATAACATCATCAACATCTATCCCATTGGTTATATCGTATCCGAGATTTACATCTTATTTATTCATCAATCACATAATAGTTACATATCAACTTACGATGTCCTACTAAGATGTTGCGTAGCCTTACGACGCTCTTCCTCCATAATTCGGAACATTGTTCGGCGGTCTAATATGTATGGTGGTAGCGTCACGAACTGAATTGGATAACCAATGACCCGATCCATAGCTCAATTGATCACAGTGTTGAATACGTTACTCATCTCTTCCGTCTTCATCCGCTTTACTTATGCGTCCCTCTTCGCTGTTCTGACTCATTGGTAAGCTTCATTGTACGCATCTTAAACTCTTGCCCTCTTAGTAGATTCCTCTTTCAGCTTATTCTTCAATTCTGCAATCTCTGCTATCAAACGTTCATTCTCTCCTTCGGTGTGAATCAATTTTTCTTCAACGTTATGTAGACGTTCCTCTTGATCCTGGATCTCGTCATCTTTCTATGCCTTCGAGGTCTATTGTTCAGCTACTATCTCTTGCAACTCCTCGATAGTATCCTTAAGTTCCACATTGCGGTAATACACCTCGTCATACATACGACTAGCTATCGAGTTAAGTGGAATCTCTTCCTCCTCGTTCTCCTCATCCAATTGTGGTAGCTCAACAGGGTCCTCCTCGTCCATCTCTATCTCATCATCCTCATCCAGTACTCTCTCCTGCTCAACTACTGTTGCTAGACCAAAAATTTTATGAATAAAGATTTAAATTTCTCGAAATATTTTTTTTAATATTATGGTGTGGATTTGATATAATGTTATAGTTGTGGGTAATATTTATAATTTTTGCAAAGTAAGTAAGTGGTTATATAATATTCGATTGGTCGGGGAATATTCATTTTAACAGGGAATATTCGTACGACGGCACAATCATTGGTGGACCCCACAATGGATGCATTGTCGTAGTAAGAAAATGACATAATTATCTTTTTATAACGGCAAAAGTGTTACCGTTAAAACTGTTGAACTACCTGATAGTAAAAGTACAGTAATACGCGTGGTTACATAGTACCACACAATATTGATTATTGATGCTTACATGATAAGTCACTCAGTTATACTTAATTATTGCTAAAGTAATTGCTGCATCATATCTCTCATATTATTGATTCAATTATTGTCACAATATCATTTGCATAATATGTTATATTATTAAATCAATAATTGAGATGACAAAGTTATTCATATTATTATTTGCAATATTGACAATGTCTAGAAGTTGTGTCAAGGAGAGGTTTGGTCACCTAATTGCGCGCCAATAGGGAGAAATCTTTATTGGAAAGCCCCTCTTTCTTGGGAACGACCTAGTTGTTAAATATTGTGAATTATAAAATTAATGATGAATAAGTTCGTGTTGATTAAAAATGAAATTGATAGTTCCATTATGTGAGAATTATTAGTGTTAGTGAAAATCGACATTTATTTTGATAATAATTGATGTCTGGAGGTTATATTGACCAATCGGGTAATTAATCGGATAAATGAGAAATTAATTGCAATTGATTCATATGATTATAGCCATTTGTTTACATGTGTTTACAATTAATTCACATTCATTTACTATTAGGGGAGTTGGTGCAAGATTGATAATACTTGCATGACTAAGTTAAAAATGGAGGTATAGATAGAGGTACTATACTGTAATTCATATTTTCACATGTCTAGAACTATTGATTCACATGATTTACTATTGATTCACATGATTTACTATTAGGAGAGATTGTGCAAGTTTGATAATACTTGCAGGACTAAATTAAAAATGAAGAAAAAGAGGAAGGTATTATACTATAATATTTCAAGCCCGAAATTGTGCAATTATGGAAACTATATTTTCCTATAAATAGAAGCTCATTCCTTCATTATTTTTAACCAATTCACTAAGTCTCACAAGAGCAATTATTATAGACCGAAATTATAGAGAGAAAGAATAAGAGAAGTCTGCTACCTCACTATTCCAATATCCAGTTTCTTCTAAGGTAAGGGATATTATTCTTTAGTATTCCTGAAGAGAGTTATTTTCTTTAAATACTCATAAAAGTTGTTATTCCATTCTTTATTATTATGTTGGAATAACCTGTCTATGCGAAGTACCGCATACATGGTGAAATTCTTCAGTTATTCCATTCTTTATTATTCTGTTGGAATAAACTGTTTGTGCGGTCTATCGCATGCCTGATGAATTCTATTGTTATTCTATTCTTTATTATTCTGTTGGAATATCCTGTCTGTGCGGATAACGCATGACCTGGCTCCATTCTTTATTATTCTACTGGAATAATATGTCTGTGTGGTCTATCGCATGCCTGGTGAATTCTGTTGTTATTCCGTTCTTTATTATTCTGTTGGAATATCCTGTCTATGCGGATTATGCATGACTTGGTTCCATTCTTTATTATTCTGTTGGAATATCCTGTCTCTGCGGATTACGTATGACCTGGTTCCATTCTTTATTATTCTGTTGGGAATAACATGTCTGTGTGATCTATCACATGCCTGGTGAATTATTCTATTATTCCATTCTTTATTATTCTATTGGAATAACCTATCTATGTGGATTACCGCATGCATGGTGAATGATCCTTCGTATTCATTCTTTATTAAACTGTGGAAATGATATGTCAACGTGAATTACCGCATGGCGGATGAAAATCCATTTGCAGTTTCGTATATTCTATTATATTCGTAGGAGATATCATTTCTTTTGTACTCGTCATGAAATATCATTTTCTTTGGTATTTTTCTTTTACGAGTTACTATTCACCCGGTTACTATTCACTCGGGTGTTCGGGGCACTTTTCATGTCAGAGTACTATTCACGAGTTAATACACGGGTTACTATTCACTCTAGTATCATTCACTCGGGTATTCGGGACACTTTTCATGTCGGGGTACTATCACGAGGTGCTATTCCCGAAGTACTACTCACAGGGTACTATTCACGATGTACTGTTTACCAGAAAAATATATTCTTTTCTGTCCAAATTATTTTTGGTACATGAATATTATTCTTGAATTTTACTCTACAAAGCAGTTTCATGTTGACAATTTGGATATCTTTAAACTCTGGATAAATTTAAAGTCTTTAATATTTATCCTTGATTTTGTTTGATTTGATTTCGGTTGATTATTGCTTATATCATTGTCATCATCCTCATGCTTATATTGTGATGAAAGTCATCTTTGGCTTACGTTCATAGATGGACTTGGTATAATTATGACCAGAGATTATTCGGTATAATCATTACCATTGATGATTACATGAATATCCTTGGCCTTGGTGCAGGGATGATTCGATTTTATTTATTAAGCTAAGTCTCAGTGATAAAGTTGATGAAAAAGTTTTTAAATCATATAAGATAATAGATTTTATGCTCTACTTGACTCTTCTAATGGATTGCTTATTTCCGATGCAGTTGTTGATCTAAAACTTGTTGTCTATTGTATTCTATCAGTTGTTATACTGTTGAAGGCTAAGGATAATTTATTCTGCATTATCTTAGTCATAATATTTCTTACTGGGCTAGTTGAGATCACCCTTTCTTTCATTGTTCTCTTCAGGAAATGAGAATATAGCTGGGACGAGTCGGGGAATGGAGTGATGGTCCAGGATAGATGGCTTTAGTAGTCCTCACTATTCTACGGAATAATGTGAAAATAATTATAATGAGGACACCATTGAATATGGATATTGTCTAGATGACAATATTCTTGTTTAAACTCTCTGCTATGTTTTGTCGTATTTTACACGACTGTTTTATAATTAAGTTGTATTTGAATTTATGTACCATGTATCTGGCGACTCAAGATGGTTGATATATACCTATTTTGGGGGCGTCACATTTGGTATCAAAGCTTAGGGATATGATCCTTGGCTGAAATATGAGACAAGAACTAGGAGGGGAGAGATGGGGAATTCCTTCGCTAGTATGACCTACCTAAGTTCATTTGGTATTTAATTGGTCGGTCAGAGTATAGGGATAATATGTGATATGTTAATTAACCCTTGTTTTGTGACAGTATTTGAAAATGGCATCTAAAAATGTTGAGATCAGCAATGAAGCATGTGAGACCATTGAGTCACCAACGATCAATACCCATGATAATGTTCAGAGGCTTTATGCAATTCATGCAATAATCCTCAGGTAAATAACAACACCAATCAAATGATGAGCGATGGGATGTTCAGAGGCTTTATGCAATTCATGCAACATCAGGTAAGAGAGAATCCTGTCCAAAATACAGGTGGAAACACTGACAACTCTCGGACAGTCACCGCTAAGCAGTTCAAGGAGCTGGAACCACCGGAGTTTTTGGGAAAGCCAAAACCACTTAAGGCAGAGATGTGGTTAAAGCAGATCACCAAGATATTTGATGTCTTGGGATACTCCGAGGAGCAAAAGGTTCCCTTTGCCACCTTTATGTTGCGTGAAGAGGCAGATTACTGGTGGGAATATGTAAAATGTACCCAGCCTGACGCACTCAAAATGTCTTGGGAGAAGTTCCAAGAGTTGTTCAACAACAAGTACTTTCCCGAAAGTATTCGTCACATGAAGGAGGTGTAATTGATCAATTTGGAGCAAAACAATATGATTGTGTCGCAATACGAGGTTAAATTTGCGGAGTTATCTCGGTTTACATCTCATTTGGTCGATAATGAGGAGCGAATGACGCGAATGTTTCTAAGAGGTTTGAAACCCGATATACGTCAATACCTTATTTCTCATAAACTTTGTTTATATTCAGATGTAGTGAATAGGGCTCAGTTATTGGAGCGCGATAATGAGCCAGCCCAACCAAAATATAATGACCAGCAACACAATAATAATCATACCGGTGGCAACGACCATCGGAACAATGATAACCATCGTGGGGGAAATTATCATGCCAAGAATGGTAACCACTTCGGTGGTAATCATGGCCAAGATAATAGAAGTGGAAATTTCAAGAAGAGAAGATTCAATAATGATGGAAAGACGTCAGCACCAACACCTATTATTAAGGAAGGAGAACGACTGCCGTTAGTATGTTACAAATGCGGAGGGGAGGGACACATCAGTCCAAACTGTACGCAGCAGTCCAAAGCGTGTTTTAATTGTGGAAGAAAAGGTCATTAAGCCCGATTTTGTCGTGCAGCAAAGTCAAGTCCAGCTGGGACGATGGCACCAAAGGCGGATATGGACAAAACAAAGTCGGTGGTTTCAAGAAGAGCGTTTTTTATGACTTCTCAAAAAGCGAGTAACCCAAACGAAGTTAGCACAGGTTAGTTAATTATAAATTCTTGCGAAGTCTATACCTTATTAGATACCTGTTCTACCCATTCTTTTCTCTCTCTCATTTGCGTTCAACGTTTAAATTTGACCTCAGAGAAGTTAGACTTTGACTTATTGGTTGAAACTCCGTTAATAGAAACCTTCATTACCTCCACTATTTATAAGTCTTGTTTGATTCAAATCGATACCCTCACGTTACCTGGCGATCTTATCTCTTTGAAAATACTAGCCTTTGATGTGATTTTAGGAATGGATTGGTTAACTACTCATCATGCTTTCCATAAGGTTGTTAACTTTAATATTCCTAACCAACCTATCATGTGAATTCAAGCAACTAAACCACTAAAGTTAATCACTATTATATCAAGCCATAAGTAAAGAGCCCTGATCCTTTCGTTGTTGATTTCGTTGTGTGGAATGCATCGAAGCCAGACTTTTTATAGGCAACATTGTGAATGACGATGGCAAGTTGATAGGTATCAATGTGACGTACTATCCAGGTCTGGGATGAGAGTCACAGTTTTGAATGATATTTTTATTGTTAATAAATTTCCTGACGTATTCTTGAAGACTTCTTAGCCTACCCATAGAGCGTGAAATCGAATTTTGTATTGACACCAGTACAAAACCCATTTCAAAAACTCTCAAATATTTCTTCACCTAAAATGATTGTATAATATTCCAAAGATGTTGGCTCGAGCTGTTAAAGATTACAATTATACCATTCAATACAATCGTGGGAAAAATGAATGTGGTAGCTGAAGCGTTGAGTAGAAGATCATACGCATTTACGAGTGTGAATATACGAACCTACGTGAAGATAGCGAATATACGAGTAGAATCGACTTTAATCGATAAAGTTAAAGGGCGCTCAAGCTTCAGACCCGGAGCTGATGAAAATGAAGAAAAAGGTTAAACAAGGCGTTATTCTAGAAGCAAGAGTCGATGAAGAGAGAAAATCTCAACCCTCGATTTAACTGGCCCATTTGAAATTCTCGATCGAGTAGGAACTGTGGCCTACATACTCGTTTTACCGCCAAGTATGTCGCGTGTTCATAATATTTTTCACGTATCGATGTTACGTAAATATTTGGACGACCCAAACCACGTTATTAGATTGGAACTAGATGAGATAGCAGAAGATTTAACGTATGAGGAGATACGTGTTCAAATCATGGATATGAAAGATCGTATTCAACACTCAAAGGTTATACCTCAAGAGTTAGAATCTGAAATGAAGTCAAGGTATCCTCATCTCTTCGGCATACCAAGTACGTACGTAAATTTCGAGGACGAAATTTCATAAGGAGGGGAGATTGTGAGACCCCAAATTTTATGAATAAAGATTTAAATTTCTCGAAATAGTTTTTTTTAATATTATGGTGTGGATTTGATATAATGTTATAGTTATGGGCAATATTTAAATTTTGCAAAGTAAGTAAGTGGTTATATAATATTCGATTGGTCGGGGAATATTCGTTTTAATAGGGAATATTCGTACGACGGCACAATAATTGGTGGACCCCACAACGGATGTATTGTCGTAGTAAGAAAATGACAGAATTATCTTTTTATAATGGCAAAAATGTTACCGTTAAAACTGTTGAACTACTCGGTTAGTAAAAGAAACGATGTACGCGTGATTGCATAGTACCACACAGTATTGATTATTGATGCTTATGTGATAAGTCACTCAGTTATACTCAATTATTGCTACAGTAATTGCTGCATCATATCTCTTATATTATTGATTCAGTTATTGTCATAATATCATTTGCATAATATGTTATATTATTAAATCTATAATTGATATGACAAAGTTATTTATACTATTATTTGCAATATTGACAATGTATAGAAGTTCTATCAATGAGAGCTTTGGTCGCCTAATTGCGCGCCAATAGGGAGAAATCCTTATTGGAAAGCCCCCTCTTTCCTGGGAAAGACCTGATTGTTAAATATTATGAATTATAATATTAATGATGAATAAGTTCGTGTTGATTAAAGATGAAATTGATAGTTCCATTGTGTGGGAATTTTTAGTGTTAGTGGAAATCGACATTTATTTTGATAATAATTAATGTCTGGAGGTTATATTGGTCAATCGGGTAATTAACCGGATAAATGAGCAATTAATTGCTATTTATTCACATGATTATAACTATTTGTTCACATGTGTGTACTATTGATTTACATTCATTTACTAGTAGGGGAGTTGGTGCAAGATTGATAATACTTGCATGACTAAGTTAAAAATGGAGGTATCGATGAAGGTACTATACTGTAATTCGTATTTTCATATGTCTAGAACTATTGATTCACATGATTTACTATTTATTCACATGATTTACTATTAGGGGAGATTGTGCAAGTTTGATAATACTTGCAGGACTAAATTAAAAATGAAGAAAAAGAGGAAGGTATTATACTGTACTATTTGGAGCCCCAAATTGTGCAATTATGGAAACTATAGTTTCCTATAAATAGAAGCTCACTCCTTCATTATTTTTCACCAATTCACTAAGTCTCATAAGAGCAATTATTATAGAGAGAAATTATAGAGAAAAAGAAGAAGAGAAGTCTGCTACCTCACTATTCCAATATCCAGTTTCTTCTAAGGTAAGGGGTATTATTCTTTCGTATTAATGAAAAGAGTTATTTTCTTTCAATACTCATAAAGGTTGTTATTCCATTCTTTATTATTATGTTGGAATAACTTGTCTATATGAAATACCGTATACATGGTGAAATTCTTCTGATATTACATTCTTTATTATTCTGTTGGAATAACCTGTCTGTGCGGTTTATAGCATTCCTGGTGAATTCTGTTGTTATTCCATTCTTTATTATTCTATTGGAATATCTTGTCTGTACGGATTACGCATGACCAGGTTCCATTCTTTATTATTCTATTGGAATAACCTGTATGTGTGGTCTATCACATGCCCAGTGAATTCTGTTGTTATTTCATTCTTTATTATTCTGTTGGAATATCCTGTCTGTGTGGATTACGTATGACCTGGTTCCATTCTTTATTATTTTATTGGAATATCCTGTCTGTGCGGATTACGCATGACCTAGTTCCATTCTTTATTATTCTGTTGGGAATAAGCTATCTATGTGGTCTATCGCATGCCTGGTGAATTCTTCTATTATTCCATTCTTTATTATTCTATTAGAATAACCTGTCTATGTGGATTACCGCATGCATGGTGAATGATCCTTCGTATTCATTCTTTATTAAATTGTGGAAATGATATGTCTATGTGGATTACCGCATGGCAGATGAAAATCCATTTGCAGTTTCGTATATTCTATTATACTCGTAGAAGATATCATTTCTTTTGTACTCGTCATGAAATATCATTTTCTTTGGTATTTTTCTTTTACGAGTTACTATTCGCAGGTTACTATTCACCCGATTACTATTCACTCTAGTATTATTCACTCGGGTATTCGGGGCACTTCTCGTGTTAGAGTACTATTCATGGGTTACTATTCACTCTAGTATCATTCACTCGAGTATTTGGGACACTTTTTGTGTCGTGATACTATTAACGAGGTTCTATTCCCGAAGTACTATCCATAGGGTACTATTCACGGGGTACTATTTAACCGAAAAATATATTCTTTTCTGTCCAAATTATTTTTGCTACATGAATATTATTCTTGAATTTTACTCTACAAAGCATTATCATGTTGACAATTTGGATATCTTTAAACTCTGGATAAATTTAAAGTCTTTAATATTTATCCTTGATTTTGTTTAATTTGATTTCGGTTGATTATTATTTATATCATTGTCATCATCCTCATGCTTATATTGTGATGAAAGTCATCATTGGCCTACGTGCATAGATAGACTTGGTATGATTATGACTAGGGATTATTTGGTACAATCATGACCGTAATGTGACGAATGATGTGGTAAAAGTCCTCATTGGCCTATAGTTCATTGATGGACAATTGTTGGTATGATTATGACCAGGGATTATTAGGTATAATCATTACCATTGATGATTACATGAATATCCTTGGCCATGGTGCAGGGATGATTCAATTTTATTTATTAAGCTGAGTCTCAGCGATAAAGCTGATGAAAAACTTTTTAAATCATAGAAGATAGTAGATTTTATGCTCTACTTAACTCTTCTAATGGATTGCTTATTTTCGCTGCAGTTGTTGATTTAAAACTTGTTGTCTATTGTATTCTGTCAGTTGTTATACTATTGAAGGCTAAGGATAATTTATTCTGCATTATCTTAGTCATAATATTTCTTACTGGGCTAGTTGAGCTCACCCTTTCTTTCATTGTTCTCTTCAGGAAATGAGAATATAGCTGGGATGAGTCGGGGAATGGAGTGTTTGTACAGGATAAATGGCTTTAGTAGTCCTCACTATTCTATAGAATAATGTGATAATAATTGTAATGAGGATACCATTGAGTGTGGATATTGTCTAGATGACAATATTCTTGTTTAAACTCTCAGCTATGTTTTGTCATATTTTACACGACTGTTGTATAATTAAGTAGTATTTGAATTTATGTACAATGTATCTGGCGACTCAAGATAGGTGATGTATACCTGTTTTTGGGGCATCACAACTGTGACCGACGGAACTGTTTCCCGTGGCAGTAGTTGTTCCCAAAGTACCTGAATATCTCGAGGGTCGTCTTCTTTAGGCATCTGGGATCCTTCCTCCCTAGCCTGACTGGATCCTCCTATATTAGCCATCCCGTCGACCAAATTTTAAATTTTAATTACTAATCATTACTACTCGACACTCACGAGCACATAAATTCAAAGTCTAGGTAAATTTAAAGTCTAGACACTAGATAAATTTAAAGTCTTTAATATTTATCCTTGATTTTGTTTGATTATTGCTTATATCATTGTCATCATCCTCATGCTTATATTGTGATGAAAGTCATCTTTGGTTTATGTGCATAGATGGACTTGGTATAATTATGACCAGGGATTATTCGGTATAATCATGACCGCAATGTGACGAATGATGTGGTAAAAGTCCTCAGTGGCCTGTAGTTCATTGATAGACAGTTGTTGGTATGATTATGACCATGGATTATTCGGTATAATCATGACCATTGATGATTACATGAATATCCTTGGCCGTGGTGTATGGATGATTCGATTTTATTTATTAAGCCGAGTCTCAGCGATAAAGTTGATTAAAAACTTTTAAAATTATAGAAGTTAGTAGATTTTATGCTCTACTTGACTCTTCTAATGGATTGCTTATTTCCGCTGCAGTTGTTGATCTAAAACTTGTTGTCTATTGTATTCTATCAGTTGTTATACTGTTGAAGGCTAAGGATAATTTATTCTGCATTATCTTAGTCATAATATTTCTTACTGGGGTAGTTGAGCTCACCCTTTCTTTCATTGTTCTATTCAGGAAATGAGAATATAGCTGGGACGAGTCGGGGAATGGAGTGTTGGTCCAGGATAAATGGCTTTAGTAGTCCTCACTATTCTACGGAATAATGTGATAATAATTATAACGAGGACACCATTGAGTGTGGATATTGTCTAGATGACAATATTCTTGTTTAAACTCTCAGCTATGTTTTGTCATATTTTACACGACTGTTGTATAATTAAGTTGTATTTGAATTTATGTACCATGTATCCGCGACACTCGGGATAGGTGATGTATATACATTATTGGGGCATCACAACCCTTGATCGATTTTAACTGCTTTCCGTGGCGTAGTTATTCCCAAACTACCTGAATATCTTGAGGCTCCTCTTCTCTAGGCATCTGGGATCCTTCCTCCCTAGCCTGACTGGATCCTCCTACATTAGCCATCCTGTCAACCAAATTTTAAATTTTAATTACTAACCATTACTACTCGACACTCACGAGCACATAAGTTATAATCACATAAACACATAAGTATTTTATCACTTCTTCCTTAAAACTTGATAAGAGTTTATCATCACTATCTTTTCAAAGGTTACTTCCTAAGGCTTTTCCCCACCTAAGGTTCATAACCTAAAGCTTTGATACCAGCATGTGACACCCTCAAATCCTGGTACTTCATTCTGACAAGATTTGGTGCTCACTATCCATATATACATACTATTTACCCAAATAAAATGATATTTAAACCATAAATCCTCCATTTAAATATGGTTACATCATTAAAATCAAAAACATCCCAGGTTGTCTAACCTTTAAACATCATTCAAATGCGGAAATAAGTTATTACATCACATCATTAACATAAAAGTCTATCATCAAATTAAAAGTCTAACATCATAACAATAATCATAATTACAAGTTGTGACGCCCCCAAAATAGGTATACATCACCCATCATGGGTCTCCAGATACAAGGTACTGAATACAAATACAAACTAACTATACAACAGTCGTGTAAAATACGACAAAACATAAATTGAGAGTTTTAATAAGAATATTGTCATCTAGACAATATCCACACTCAATGGAGTCCTCATTATATTTATTGTCACACTATTTAATAGAATAATGAGGACTACTAATGCTATCATCTGGACCATCACTCCGTTCCCCGACTTGTCCCAGCTATATTCTCATTTCCTGAAGAGAACAGTGAAAGAAAGGGTGAGCTCAACTAGCCCAGTAAGTAATATTATGACTAAGATAATGCAGAATAAATTATCATTAGTCTTTAACAATGTTAAACTGATAAAATACAATAGACATCAAGTTTAAATCATAATGAACAAACAATCCATTAGAAGAGTCAAGTAGAGAATAAAATCTACTATCTTCTATGGTTTAAAATGTTTTCATCAATTTTTATCGCCGAGACTCAGCTTAATAAATAAAAAACATCATCTAATCATCGCTGTACTACAGGCCAAGGATATTCATTAAATCATCAATGGTCATGACTATACCGAACAATCCCTGGTCATAATCATACAAAAAACTGTCCATCAATACATTACAGGCCACTAAGGACTCTTACCATATCATTTATAACATTACAGGTCATGATTATACCGAATAATCCCTAGTCAAAATCATACGAAGTCCATCTATGCACGTAAGCCAAAGATGACTTTCATTACAATATTAGCATGAGGATGATGGCAATGACATAATAATTTAATAAAACAAGTTCAAGAATTAATTTATCCAGGAACCAACAACGTCCAAATTGTCAATATGATACTGCTATGTGGAGAAAAATTCAAGAATGCTCAGAAGAATATATATTTTCATGAAAAGATATTGGATGGAGCGCAAATATCTAGGATATTCTACTAATTTCATGGAGTATAGAATCCAAAACTTTAACCAACTGAGTATAATAGAATATATGAAACTTCAAATGGATTTTTGCCCGCCATGCGGTAATCCACATATACAGATCATTTCCACAATTTAATAAGGAATGAATACAAAGGATCATTCACCATGCATGTGGTAATCCACATAGACAGGTTATTCCAACAGAATAATAAAGAATGGAATAACAGAAGGATTCACTATGCGTGCAATAGATCGCATGCGATGGTGTTATTCCCCAATGTAATAATAAAGAATGAAACCAGTCATGAGTAAATGCACAAACATGATATTCGGCTGAATAATAAAGAAGCGAGAACTAGGTCAAAGCGTAAATTCAAGCACGCATGAGAATATTCTAATAGAATAATAAAGAATGGAATAACAACAGAAATCACCATGAATGCGATAGATCAGCACTGCGGCCAAAGTTATTCCAACGAATAATAATTAATGGAACCGTGTCAAAGCGTAATACGCACCAATGAGGATATTCCAATGTAATGATAAAGAATGGAATAATGTAATAATTTCACCATATATGCTATACTTCGCCATGTAAAAGTTATTCCAACATAATAATAAAGAATGGAATAACAAAAGAATTTCACCATGTATGCGGTACTTCGCATAGACAAGTTATTCCAACATAATAATAAAGAATGGAATAACAGAAGAATTTCACCAAGTATAGGGAAGTCCGAGTATACAAGTTATTCCAACAAAATAATAAAAAATGGAATAACAGAATTTCTCTTCATGAATACGAAAGAAATAATACCCCTTACCTTAGAATAAAGCTGGATACAAGAGTAGAGTAGCAGAATACTTTTCTTCTTTCTCTCTATAGTTTCTCTCTCTAGAGTTTCAGTGAATTCGTAAGAAATAATGAAGGAATGAGCTTCTATTTTTAGGAGAATGGACCGAATAGTAAACTAATTTATGAACGGTCCAGATTGATTTACTTTTAAACGGACGGTCCAGATTGGTTTACAAGAAAATATTCTAATAAAACAAAATCTTTTAAATAAAATATAATATATTCTATTTATAATCTAATAAAACGAATAACTTTATAAAAGTATTCTGTTTTATATAAAAAGATTTTCTATTTTATTACATTAATAATACTAATAAAACAAAACTTCATCATCATTATTATAATTCACACTATTAATCGACTGAGTTGTTCCCAGGAAAGAGGGGCTTTCAATAAGGATTTCTCCTATTGGTAGCGCAATTAGGTGACCAAACCTCTCCTGGCGTAACTTCTAGACATCGTTAATATTGCAAATAATAATATTAATAACTCTGTCATCCCAATTATTGATTTAATAATATATAAAATATCGACAATAATTAAATCAAATAACATGAGATACTATGCAACAATTACTGTAGCAATAATTGAACAAAACTAAGTGACTTCTCACGTAAGCCTCAATAATCAATATCGTGTGCTACTATGCAACCACGCGTATTACTGTACTTTTAACACCGGGTGTTTCAACAGTTAATGGCAAAACTTTCGCCGTTATTTTCATAAAAATATTTTTGTCGTTTTCTCAATCCGACAATAATTCCGTTGTGGAGTCCACCAATGATTGTGTTGTCGTACGAAGATTCTCTGTTAAAACGAATATTCCCCGACCAATCGAATATTATATAACAACTTACATACTTTTCAAAATTTCTAAATATTATCCACAACTATAACATTATATCAACTTTACTCCATAATATTCAAAAAATGATATTTATTGAAAATTCATCTTTATTCATAAAAGTTGGGGTCTTACACAAGTCTTCATCACAGGTACATTTTCCCCTTTCCTTTGCTAGTTGAAGGCTCATCTACCTTCTCAACTTTAGCTGCAATGAGTATATAAATATGCAAGAGTGAGCAAAATAATTGCTCACTGGATATAACAATGAATCAACAGAAGAATAATAATAATAACTGCCAACGAATAGGCTCATCAAAACTGGATAATATACTAACAATGATAATCACAAACAAGAATCCAAAATATGGAATATATATAACTGAGGGTAATAAGACCATGAACTATGTCTACAGTTGCGAGTAATCTTTCAACTCCAACTTTAACAATCATAATACTATAAGGACTCCTCGTACTTAGGGGAATCAACCCTTCGTACAATGTATTGTGCACAAACATTTCAACGCTAAGCGTAAATTATCCCCTAATAATAATAGGGTTGTTCATCCCAGTATTTAGAGTACAAGTCCACACCAAAGAAAGTTTGGTTTGGATAAGCTGTCAAGGGTAATTTGAAGTTTAACGAACATCAACTAGAGGACTAGTTGAATCAATAGTGTTTGATAACACAATAGTTGTTTAATAACAACATAACATAGAACGATTGAGAATCATAAGTGAACTGATTATACATATTAAACTCATGCTTGAAATAACTATAGAGCATAAGTATTCAGCAAAATGAATAAAATGGTTAACCTTTGCTTGAACAGTAAATAAGCTAAGGTTAGAGTCTTATAACATTAGAAATGAAATTACAAAATGTACGATAATTGATAGCAAGCTGAAATCTAAAACTTGTCCAACATGGTATTAACTCGTGCAAAGAATTAAAACAGTTCAATAATAGAGACGAGAGTTCAAAAACTATGTTCATTATACAATAATAGAACTTAAGAAACTTGCTTAACAATAAACAAGTTAGAATGAATCAATCGAATGCGAATTTTAAATAACATTAGAGTAAAATTTGCTCGGATGAATTTCAGGAACAATTGACTTATTCAATAATAGTTAAGATAGAACTTGCTCAATCAAAAGAATAAAGTTACATAATGTAATAATAGAACTAACTCAACGAAAGTGTAGAGTTAGAAAACTTTCTCAATGTAAAAAGATAGGGTTTAGAAAATTGCCTTGAGCGTAAGCTATAAAATTAAACTCACGATCACTTACACATAATTTTAGAACCACAATACCTATTAGATATTCTAACATTCCAAAACATGTACACTTCTATCTAAACTTATCATTGAAGCACAAGTCTTTCATTACAATTTACTTTTCAGAAATTCAAAGTGTTTTACTTCGCAACACTTGTTTAACGTTCATTATGTATACTAAGTAATCACATAACGCGTTCTCGATTTACTAATCATTTTACAAAGTTGAAATCATCAATGACATGACACGTTACTGAATTAACTTCATCGTTACATGTTTGGATCCTTAACACAGCCTTTAACCAAGCTAAAGTGGTGTTACAACATCTGCAGCAGCAGTAGACCTCATTGCCTCAGGACAGGGTATGGCGCAGCTGCGCCATACATAAGCCTAAGATCGACGCAGCTGCGCCATTTTTTACCTTGGCACTGACGCAGCTGCACCGGTGCACAAACAGACGCAGAGAAGGCTAATGAATAGTAGCCGACTTTAGCCCAACAAACACAAATTCCATCCACCAAATAGTGATAATAACATGTAAAAATGGTATAGAACAATCACAAACATATTTGTGAACATATTCCACCAATTAAAACAATTTAACAATAATTTAAGCCAGGTTAATTTCTCAAATTCCATAATTTTAATATAAAACTCTAATTTTGATATTCATCCCAAAAATCATCACTGTGAATTCAATACTTGGCCAAATCACTTCATTCAAATTACATTATGCTCGTTTCTCAATGAACTAACATATACAAGCTTCAATTTATAATTTCATATACTAATTAGCCAATAAAATTGATACTTTTCATGAACCATATGAAAGACACATACACTATCAAAATTTTCTACTGTTATAGCGAGATTAGCATACAATTTCTTGTTTAGACATAAACTCTATCATTATAAGCATGTATAACCACCATAACTTAGTTACATAACAACAATTCGGAAAAATAGAATTCATAGAGCATAACAAAACTTTGTTGTAGTTCACACACACACACACACACACACACACACACACACACACACATATATATATATATATATATATATATATAAATATTAAGGTTGTATAAGGAAGTACCTTCTAATTGCTTGCAATCCTTTTTGATAAACACTTCAAAATGCTCTGAAATCCTTCTCTCTCAAATTCTTTCAACTCTCACAAAACTCAGCAACTAGTATGCGTATAGTAAACAAAAGCTAAGCCAAAAATCAACTGATAGCCAGCGTAGGAAATAAACTGATAGTCTTAATATGCCAATTTAATTAAAATGACAGTTACAAAACTAACGTATATATATTATATTTATATTATATTTATTACATTATTTTATTTAAATTTAAAAATTAGAAATCCCAAAAGCCATAAGGCTTGTTTGGCAAAATCCTTTAATTTTTAAAGAATTAATATATTTAGCCTTGTTTGGCAAAACTAAATTAAACCCTTTTTAGTTTTTTTTAATAAACACCTTAGTTTATAAATTATAATCACATATTATTTATTTGGATCTCCATATCCAATATTAACCAGTTAAATTAATCACATACTATATTTTAATTAAATATACTATTTTAGCAAACATCACAAATTAGAATTTTCATTATAACTTTATTTAATTCAGTATATCATCTAAATTATTAAACCAAAACAACCATATAACACCTCATGTTATAATACAAACCTCTAAATTATAAATTAATTTAATTTAGAAAATTCTCTAATAAATTTAGATTCATCAATTCCATAATAGACACATCAAATAAATATATATATTATTCAATAAATATTTAATATTACAATTTGAAATTTCGGATCGTTACAGAGAATGACAAAAATGCCCTTTTAATATATTTTAATAGCTAACTTGCAAAATCTAGCAAATATTAGAGTTGGTAACCAACTAAGTTGACATTGTGACTAAAAATCTCAGCCATGGTCTGATCTAGGGGGACACCTTGCAATTACATACATACATTGTATCTATTTTAGAGAATTATAAGAGAGAAAGTCTAGACTTTTGATCCATACCAAACACTCAACATACTTTTTGTTCTCCCAAACCTCTGAAATTCTAAAGTCTTTCGGTCACTTATTAACCTCCTAGAACCCGTAAAATCAGATTGAAAAACATAGATCAAAGATTTGGGCTAGATAGGTATAAAACCCTACTTCACTTTGATCTTGTAGGCTTTGTCAAAATTTGTGTTTTTGTGTTTTTATAAGTGTTATAAGATGTTTTTAGATGATCTATGTTGATCCATCATGGATCTATAGCATCAAAGTGCTTTAAAAATGATGTTTTCAAAAATTGTTCTTGAGCAAAAAATGAGGCTGACAAGCTAATGTCAGAAGCCACATATTCATCTCTGTTTATGATTTGTGATGTTTTAAGTGTTGGATCTATAGTCTGGTATGTGGTCTTTAATCTGAAAGTGGTATCACTGTCAGTTGATGTCTAGATTTCATTTTATTCGTGGTCAAACACCGTTGACCGAGCTTGACCGGCTGAAATCTGGGTAACCCAAAACGTGTAAAACTAGGTTTGACAAGTTTTTATATTGCCTTGCTCTGTCAATATTTAGGTGTTATGTTAATATTATGATAGGCAGTGTGTAGTCTAATATGTGTACTTGGGATCTATATCTTTAGATCTCTTAAATAACAAACATGTGGGATTTTATGGACGGTCAAACCAGGCCATCCGGTCATGAATATGATTTTCTGGAAATTCCAAAAATTGCTAGGATGAACTTTCTGACAAGTTTTGACTAGATCGAATCTGATTATTGTGTTATACTCTGACTGATTTGTTGCTTGTTATATGTTCCTTGACATATGGGCTATGAATTAAATCCTTAATAACATTAATACAATGACTAGAACATATAAATAATTTAGCTTCAAGATGACCAGTCGAACTATCTGGGTTTCTGGAAAACCTAGAAATGTTCTGACAGTGACTTATTAGGCTTGGATTGTGCATCTGAGCTATGTTATAACGTTGTTAATGGTTGATTCTTGTGGTCTTACATAAATACTACAAGATCGTGGTTAGAAATTGCCTAGAAACATTTTGGATTGAAAATTACACACGGTCAAACCATGACCCTTGAACTCGGGTCTGACAGTGTTCTTGAGCTCAAGAACACCTAAGATGATAGACAAGTGTCGCTATAGGCTTTAGCGACGGTTTAATTATTTTTAATTTGAGACAATAAAAAATAGCAATAAATTATAAAAATTATTAAAAATAGTTTTAAAAATTATTTTAAATAATAAAAAATTGTTTTTGACCAATTGGAATATTTTTCTTTAATATTTATAATTATTTAAATATTAAATGTATTTAATTTATTTAATTAGCGTATTAAATAAATTAGAGAAATATGATTTAATATTATTAAAAATCATTTTTAATAATAATAAAGTATTTAAAAATATTTTGAGTTATAAAAAGTAACTTTTAATATTTTAGAGAATTTTCATTAATAATTTAATATTAATGATATTAGATTTATTTAATTATTAAATTCAATAAATAAGATAAAAATGATTTTATTGATTTAAAAATCATTTTAAATAAGCATAAAGTGTTAGAAAATATTTTGAATTATAATTTTAAATATTTTTCGAGAAATCTCATTAATAAATTAATATTAATGATGTTAGATTTATTTAATAATTATATTAAATAAATTAATAATAATAATTTTATTAATTTGAAAATCATTTAAAAATAAGAAAAATGATTTAAAAATTAATTACTTTTAATATTTTGATAATAATTTTATTAATATTTAGATATTAATGATGATAATTTAAAAATGATTTTTATTACTTTAAAAAATTATTTAAGTAGAATAATGATGATTTAAAAATATTTTTATTTATTAAAATAACTTTAATATTTTGACAAGTATGTATTTAATATTTTATATTATTAAATATTAATGATGAACAATTATTATAAATTGTAATAATTGTTTGATAATTATTAAAAGCTTCCAAAAATATTATAAATGATAATTAAGTAATCTAAATTAATATTGAAGCTTAGAAACCGAATTTAATTGACGATAACTGTGTTAATTGTCGGATAGGGTGACCAAAACACCGAGAATGGACCGAAGTCCAACCAGACCGAACTAGTTAGAATTGTTAAGTGTTTATATAGGTTATAAACACTGATGTGGCTATGTGTAATGTGCCTAGAAGAAGTTTGAATGTAGAATATAGTGATACGTGTTGTGAATTATTGTGCTAATTGTGAGAGCAATATTATTGGTTATAGGTCTTACGAATGCAGATAAGTTTATTGTGTAGCTGTAATCAGCGGAAGAGACAAGTTTCTTAACTCAACCTTGAGTTAATTTTGTTTAATTATTATGGTGGTTAATTATTGTTAATTAGACCGCGTCCAAGAATTTATTGTTGATTATTCATAGTTAGTGCATGTTTAATAGTTCAAATTGAATTATTGATTCAGAAAATATATATTCGTAGAATTACTGTTGTTGGATATTCATATATGTAGAAGCTTATATTGACAATACAGGTAATTCCTATTTATTATCGAATCATGTTGAGAAATGTCTTAGCTATTTATTCTGGCTAGACGAACATTTGTTAGAACTTTATAGGTTCGAGAAGAGAAGAGAAGAGAATTTAATTATTATTGATAGATCAATGCCAGTTGTTTCGGCTAGATGAAAAAAGAAAACTTGATAGGTTTGAGAAGAGAAGAAAAGAAAAGTAAATAGAAATTAAAATAATTGAATTTCGTTGTTAAATCAAATCTTGATTCTAAGACTGAGAAGTATAACCGTTTATACAAAGGAAACATTTTATTGGTCATAAATTCGACCTTTGCGCACAACTTAAGTATTATGCATAATATAAGGTACAAGGAGTTGGTCGGCTCTAAGTACTTGTAGAGGGGTATGATTTAATCTTTATGGTTATCTGATACACCTAAGTATATATCAAAGTAAATCTTTGATAGATACCCGAGAAGAAAAGTTCTAGATCTTGTGTGATCACTCAGTATAAATCTAGAAAACATTCAACTTTGTTATTGTGTAGAATTGATTCCTGATTATTCATTAGGATATCGTAGAAACTTTGAAAGCGTTGTACTCTTTCATTATCAAATTATTGTGTTGAATAGATTGTGAGAAGACTTGTTAGAAGTTGGAGATTTGTTTAGCTATTTCAAAGTTCCCCGAACTTTGGTTTCATTCTATCAAAATAGATAGTCTGTCATTATTGATTCTTATACATTTATTATATATATTAACTTGCGGGCCAAATTTTTTGCTCACCCTTGTTAAATAAAACTTTTCAGCTAGGGACATAGTTGCGGAAGGTGTTATGAAGAAGAACAAAGGAAAGGGCATAGTTATTAATTAATTATGAACATTATTATTATGTTGTATTTGTTAACCCTTTTTGTATATCTAAGTGGTATGTTTGTAATGTTAAGGTTAGCGGACTTGAGATTTATGTATTAACAACATATGTTAATGTGGTATGTATTACTATTCATATATGAATGGGTAGTTAGATGCTTATTATATTGTGGATCGTGAGCACCAAACACGGGGATCACTGAACAAATCTGGATACTAATTTATTTTTTTTTGCTTTTTTTTAAAACAACTAATTTTTTTTTTAATATTTTATGGAACTAAAATTTTTCCATAATACAATGTTTTGGCCGTGATTTGGATACCTATACCAAAAATGTATGTAAAGTCTGCACAGACTATAAAAATCCGTTTTATTATACGTATCCAAATCACATCCAAAATACTGTATTATATAAAAATTCCAGTTCCATAAAATATTAAAAAAAAATTAGTTGTTTTAAAAAAAAGTAAAAAAAAAAGTCCACATTTTAAGAAAATCCAGGAGTCCGGATAGGAACCGGACTCAAAACATGTTTGTATAGTCTGTATAGACATGTTTTGTTATATGTATCCAAATCACACCCAAAACACTGTATTGTGTAAAAAAATTTGTTCCATATATTTTTTTTTTAGTTTTTCTAAAAAAAAGAAAAAATAAATAATAATAATTTGGTCCGCATTTTACTCCAATTCGGACGCCCGGACTGGTTCCATTTTCTCTATATATATATAAAAGAAAAAAAAGCCACAGATCGACGATCCGGGCATACCCACAAAATGTGACTCTCAGCGTTATATATATATATATATATATATATATATATATATATATATATATATATATATATATATATATATATAAAACTTGAAATTTTATGCCTACATGTTACTAACATTGCAGGAAGTGCAAAGTTTTCTTTCAGAGATAACCCTGGAAGATAGATCTTGATCCCAGAAATACCACCGAAAGTTCAGTTTCAACCCTGGAAAACACACCAGGAGTATCATTTCCCACCTTGGAGATAACCCCGGGGAAAGTAGTGCAAGTACCGAAAATTCCACCGGAGAAGGTCGATTCATCTTGGAGATGACGTCGAGATGTTCAGTCTCAGTCCCGAAGATAACACCGGGAAAGACAATGTCAGCCTTGTAGATAACCCTAAGGAGTGCGGTTGAAGTTCTGGAGATAACCCTAAAGATTCTTGTTTTAACCCATATAGTTAGCTTTAACCTCGGGACTCACATCGAGGCACACGACTCACAAACTCGGAGATAACCCCGGAGGGCAGGCACACCGTAGAGACAACCCTGAGGGCGTTCAGCACTTGTAGCAGCCCAATCTCAGAGATAACTTCTAGAAACGTCTGCTTTATCAGCCAAAATCGGAGATAACCCCGGTGAAGGGCAAAATCGTTAAATTGCCACCTCAACCCCACATGGCGCTGTCTCAACAAATATCTCAACATACATTCTACACAACAATGTCCCACAAGAATCAAGGAGTTGCAATCCTGAGTGTATACTACGCAAGTCAAAACACCTCATAAAATTTGAAGCTTGAAGACATAGGACATGGTTCCATCTTCCTAACTTCGTACAACCTCTAATCCCATGTCATTGCGTAGCTCTCGACAATGGTAGTCTTAAATAGGTCTTATACACCTCAATCGGATACTCGGATTGAAGTTCTACAAGTTCGAGCGGACACCACGTTACACGCGTGCACTTACTTCGAGATGGTAGGACTCGCGCAGCCCAGGGCCACAGGTACAGCTGCGGCTTCCCCCTCTATAAATAGAAGGCTTGTGGTGGCCATACTCAAGAGAAAATATAGCGAGTAAGCCCTATCCAATTTTCTCTGTACACACCCTATATTGAGTGCTTTCTCATTTTAAACACTTGTGTGCTCACATATAGCTATATTTTTACCGGCGGAAGCTGAGTGTAAATACGCACACACACACACACACACACACACATATATATATATATGGACTAACATTATCGAGTTATGCCTTAACTGAGCCTGGACTCACGTCCGGAGCGTTTATTATATATATATATATATATATATATATATAAGTAATAAATGCTGAAATGATATATATATATATATATATATATATATGTAGTGACAAATTGCTGAAATGATAAACTGAGCCGGGATTGATATATATCCTGTGAATTTACCATTATATATATATATATATATATATATATATATATATATATATATATATATATATATATTTACACTTATGTCAGGCCTAGAGTTTACTTTGTGGCCTTTTACTACTTTACTTACATTCTGTCCCGCCTGGAGTTTACTTCGTGGCAATTGATCGTTTTTACTGCTTTATTTATATTCAGTCTCACCTGGAGGTCACTTCGTGGCGGTTGATCGCATTTATTATATTATTTACATTTCTGATCCCCTATGGAGGTGTTTCGTGGTGGTTGATCATGTCTCTCTATATATATATTTACCGCTTTTATATATTTATATTTCTGATCCCCTATGGAGGTGTTTCGTGGTGGTTGATCATGTCTCTCTATATATATATTTACCGCTTTTTATATATTTATATTTTTGATCCCCCATGGAGGTGTTTCGTGGTGGTTGATCATGTCTGTATATATATATATATATATTTATATATATATATATATATATTTATATATATATATATATATATTTACATCTTTTATATATAATTGCTTACTGCTTTTCATATAAACTACGGCCTCATGTGAGCCTAGGAATCATGTGATCACAGATTCAGTCTACTTATTCTAGATTCGGTTCCCGTGATGGACATTTTCAGCTATAAGAAGCTTGTAAATTATTCACGGTGTTTGAATTTCCTTAGATGGCTTTCATGCCCATGAGGAGTTCGGAACTGCAATATATTATTTTCTCGAATATGCCTCGAATCTCGAAAATAAAAGCAACCAAGTCGAACATTTAATAATAAAATGGAAGTATCAAAGGCCTCAATTACTATTGAGCACAGGGTTTGAAAAACCTATTTTACAAAACATCACTGCCATATCTTGTTTAAAATTGAATTTTTATACAAATTCAAACCCTTTGTATATAGGTGTGAATGAGGCCTCACACTACTTCCAAATAATAGCACATTAAACCCCCCCCCCCCACACATTCATATAACAGTTTCTTGAAAAGTTACGATTACCGTGGTAACATGGATGTCGGGGGGTTCCTAACACCTTCCCTCCACATAATCAAGTCCCTGAACCCTAATGAATCTCGGTTTCACAGACCCGTTTAGCATTGTCACATCACTTGGTTAATGTGAAAACCTTTTCTCAATTGCGTTGGTGCAATCAGTTAAAAACACCAACTAGCGACTCTTACAGTCAAATCGTCGACATATACATGTCCGTCCTTTTTCACTTATTTTTTCAAACAAATCTCACCTAATATGAGAACACCAAAGAACAAGAACAGAAAATGGACAAATAAAAATCCCGACGTCGACAGGTGGCAACTTTGCTGGGGATTCCAGTAAGAGGTCTTAAGCCGCTACTACAAGCTTTTCAAAACTGTTATATGCTTGTGTGTGGATGTTACATTTACATTTTTTAATGAATGTTTACGAATGCATTTTACTTACTGCACTACAATATATCTATCTGTGATATTAGTGCTTCACATATGTCATCATTTTCATAAACGGTGTGGCACATTGTATGTGAATGTATGTTATGTGGTTCCTCCACCAGGAGGCTATCCTGTCGGTGTTTGATTACTGGACTCGTAGGGAGACTAATTCCAATAAGGCTCAGGAAAGGCAGCACCTAGATTCATTCCAGTTGAAAGACCGGATTAACTTCTCATCGAGTAGATTGTAATGATCTGGGAACCTTCATGCCAAAAAGCCGCGAGAGTAACCTAAGATAGGTCAACTTCTAATAAACCAAACGCGGAGGAAATTCTCTTCATGCTTTCCATTTTTCAATTACTTGTAAAGATAATTACTTATAATTTAATTCCATGTTCATCTCTATGTAAGGGAAAATATGAAGAATATGTGTACATTCGTATTAAGACTTGACATGCTATCAAATGACACCCGTTTTGTAGGATAATATTCCTAAAATGGACACATTATGATAGCATGTAAACATTTATACATTCCCTAAGACTAAACTATATAAGTTTTTATAGGGAAACAATTTGGCCTGTTACCCGCTCAAAATCCAAAAAGGCTACGAGCCTACAACCAATAATTTCTTCATCTGACCATTCTAATCCTACTTCGGTCTATCGATAAGAGTTTGATGGTTTAAGCAAACAAATTACAGATTTGGCTATTTTGCTTAAAAAATTACATCACGAATACCTGTATATATAGGGTCCTCTGCACAAAGAGGAGCACAAGGTACGGATAAAATAATTCCTGAACTTCAGTTGGATACGACCAACAAAATTCTTGAAAACACTTATCTCAAAGAAGATGCAGACACCGGTGATATCAGGAAGAAAGTCCTTCAAATGGAGGAAACCATCTGTTCTATCAAAGGAATTGGAACACACAGAAGTGTTTCCTATGCTGACCTTTGTATATTCCCTGGTGTTCATTATCCAAAGAAGTTCAAAACTCCTGACTTTGAAAAGTATGATGGGTTAGGGGATCCTTACACACATTTGAAGGTGTTCATTGGAGAACTTGGATCTTAATCAGAGGACGAGAAACTCAGAATGCAGTTGTTCCAGAAGAGTCTAATTGGAGAAGCCTGAACGTGGTATACCATATTAGACAACTCAAAGATCCTAAGCTGGGAGGAACTAGCTCATGCCTTCCTCACTCAATACAGCTTCTAATCTCAGATGGCTCTTGACTGGTACCAGATTACCAAGGTCAAGAAATAGTCCACTGACTCTTTCAGAGAGTATGCTCAAAGGTGGAGGCGCCTTGCTGCTCAAGTCATTCCTTCCATGAAGGAATCATAAATGGTCATGAACTTCATTGACATACAAGAAGCTCCTTTCTATGAAAGAGTCTTAGCTGGCATTGGCAAGCCATTTTTTGAAATGATCAAACACGGACAGATGGTTGAGATGAGATTGAAGTCAAAAAAGATTTAAGACCTAGCCGCTCTTAAAGCAGTTGCTGAGCACATCCAATTTGGAACTTATGGAAACAACCCCCAGAGGGTCCATAAAAAAAAGAGGAAGATGTTTCCTTGATACTACAAGGTCAAAAAGGTAGTCAGAATATGCATATCCAGAGGAGAAACTACTCCCCTTTGCAAGCACAGTCTTCAAACCCTCCATTGTCTAAAGGTGGAGAAGTCAGACGCCCTCGAGTGTTCACACCCTTAGGGGACTCAGTCAAGAATATCCTTACTCTTCTGACTATTCAGAAGAAAATTACACATCTTCTTCCACCAGCCAACTCAAATGGGAAGGGTTTCAATGCTACTCAGAAGTGTGCTTATCATGTCAGGGCAGCGGGATATGACACTTAGGATTGCTGGGCCTTGAAACACAAGATCCAAGACTTAATCGATAATGGAGAGATTGTCGTGACTAAACCCAACCAACCACATGTGCAAGACAATCCTCTTCCTCCACACAAAGAAGGAGAGGTCAATATGATTAATTGGAGCAGTGGATAGAGTTCTAATTACCTTGTTGAATCTTCCCAGACCAGCAAAGATTGTGCTGACAGATGGGATTATGAATAGTTCCAATTTATGATGGAACGAAAGATTAAGGCTCTTTACAAACAAGTAGATCAATTGGCAGAACTGGTGATTCATCAACACCAAGTCACATGCCAATTAATCAGTCAGGAGCATGCTAGTTTCCTTCTTTTTGTCATGAATATTCCATCCTCGCCTTCAGAAAGTGAAACACTGAAGGATAAAGTTGCAAAAAAAGCAAGTGCCAAAGCCCGTCGGGACTTTGCCAACAAATGGGAATTTACATATATTGGCCAAACTATGGAGGAAATATTTCAGATGTTGATTAATGAAGGAAGAATTACATCCCTTCTACCTCCAATCAATCCCCATTCTAGATGGTTCAATTTCGACGGAGTATGCCAATATCACTCCCACTCTCGCGGTCATGGCATAGAAGAATGATGGGCACTTTACCACCTAATTCAAAATTTAATTGACAGTGGTGTCATGCAGATGGCAGACGACGACACTTTGTTACTCAAGAGTGGGAACACATGTCCTACAAAATGGAAGGACAACATAGCAGTTATATTCGCTGAGGATGATTTGGCTTCCAAACCACTCACAATATAAGCAATTCAACTCAAAGGTGCTGACAATCCTTTGAAAGTGGCTGCACCAGAGCCAATTAACTTACCATTCAGACTCTAGTATCCTATTGTCTGCTTGAAATAAGACCCATGGAATTATGGGCAGACTAAAGGATCTACATCACATTCAACTGCTGCAGTGGCGAATGAGAATGCAATGTATCTTCCCCATTGGGTGATGAAGCCCACCATCAAATCAAATGGGAAAGTTCCTCCGTACCATGGGCCATAATGAATCCAAGGTGGTTTTAAGCTTAAGAGAAGCTCCACAACAAATTTCCATACTGGACTTGGTTTTCTCTTCCGAAGATCACAGGAAAATATTGCTAAGGGTCTTGGAAGAAGCCCATTTACCGAAATCAGTGGATGTGGAAAAATTCCAACACCTGGTTGATCACATTTTCAACAACAATGTGATATCTTTCACTGATGATGACATACCCGCTGAGGGGACCGGTCATTGCAAGTCATTGAACATAGCAGTTTTGTCCTCCGGATACAAGGTAGGAGGAGTCTTGATAGATGGAGGTTCATCTATGAGTATCTATCCTTATGCTACCTTGGAGAAGATGAATATCAACCCCAAGAGAATTAAAAGCAGCCATACGGTTATCAAAGCTTTTGATGGGTCCCGACGAAACACCGTTGGAGTGATTGAATTACTAGTGGAGATTGGTCCACATACATTCAGTGTATCCTTCCTTGTGCTCAGAATAGTTATAACATACAACCTGCTTTTGGGAAGACCGTGGATTCATATGGCTGGAGCCGTCCCCTCCACTCTTCATCAGTAACTTAAATACATTATCAATAATAGCCGAGTCACTCTTAATGCTGAGCTAGAATGTCCTGAACAAGGTGACATACCACTCATCAGCTTCAATTTAGAAGTTGAGCCAGTCAGTTTCCATGCGCTGGAGGTGAGAAACACTCACTACCATCCCAGTGGGGCGCCACCTCTCACACCTAAGAGTCGGCCACTCAAGAGATGATATCATTGGGTCATCAACGTGTACAAGAGTTAGGCAAAGATAATCAGGGTATTAAGCACCCTATTCAAGTGCCCAGTCAAACCGGGATAGGCTATTCTACCAATCCCAATTATAGGAATCCTCATAAGCATAAATAGATTCCTTCAGCTTCAGCCACATAATGACTGTCTCCATCTGCAAATTTTGAGCTTATATAGTCTCCGGTAAAGGTTCCAGCCCATATCATGGCTATGATATTTCCCAAATCAATACCGGTTAAAGCAAAAGTGGTTCTGGTTCCTGATCCTAGAGTGGAAGAAGAGGAACGAAGACGTAAACAAGACATCGCCAGGATGATGTCAAACATATGCATCATTATCCATGATGAACATACAAACAGATACACCCCAGACGATGATTGCCCAGATGTCATGGTCATCATTAAGGAAAAGGAGGACGATGATAGCCCCTCCATCACTACAGTCCATCAGGACTTTACCTTCAAAAATTGGAGCATCACTCCATGCATTGGTCGACGAGAGGGTAAAACGGGCAGAAATTCCATCTGCCCTGTAGATAACTTTAACTTTTTACTTTTCTACACAGTATTAGCAGTTATTTTATTAGTATATGCTAACACTTTTGTATGATTGAACAATTTCATATATTAAGTGAAAGCATATTTTATTTCAGGACTATGAATTTAGATGTGCATGTACTTGCTGATGAGGTGCCTTTTCTCCACAAGGACTATAACTTTGATGAAAAGTTGGACTCAAACTTGATGGAAATACAAGAGGACATTGAGATACCTCAGGAGATTAAGGAATTGGTCAAAGACAAACCTAAACCTAACCTTAATCAAACCACCTCTTTCAATCTCGGAACCTTAGAAAACCCTAAGCTAATCCAGATTGGTTCAGACCTCACTCCAAACCAAATGAAGGACATGGTTGCACTACTAACTCAATTCCAGGATGTGTTTGCATGGTCTCATGAAGACATGGTGGGTTTGTCCACTGACATTGTCCTTCATCACCTTCCCATTAAAGAGGGATTCATGCAAGTTAGGTAGATGCTCAGGCGATTGAAACCTAAGTGGAGTTTAAAGGTTATAGAAGAAATTGTGAAATAATTTCAACCAGGCATCATCATGGTGTCTACATATCCTGAATGGTTAACAAACATATTCCCCGTGCATAAATCGGGAGGAAAGGTGCGAGTTTACGTGGATTACCGGGATCTAAACAAAGCTTGCCTTAAGGATAGCTTTCCCGTGCCATTTATCCACATTCTCATTGACAATACGACATGTACTCCTTTGCAGATTGCTTCGCGGGGTATCATCAGATTATGTTTACTGAGGAGGATCATGAGAAAACTACTTTTATCACGCCTTGGGGAATGTTTTGTTATATACGGTTGTCATTTGGCCTCATTAATGTTGGAGAAACCTATCAGCGAGCTATGATGGTTCTTTTGCATGACTTAATGCATAAAGAGATAGAGATCTACATGGACGACATCAATGTCAAATTCCAAAGGGAGAAAGACCACTTAGACCATCTCGGAAAGCTCTTCAATAGGTTGCGTAAGTACAACTTGAAGTTAAATCCAGCCAAGTGCACCTTTGGCGTTAAATCAAGAAAGTCGCTAGGTTTCCTAGTCAGCCACAAAGGTTTTGAGCTGGATCCCACCAAAATCCAAGCCATCAAGGAAATGCCCATTCCTCAGACAGAGAAGGAAATACGGGGATTTTTGGGAAGAATCAATTTCATTAGTCGGTTCATCTCTCAACTCGCAGCAACCTGTGAGCCCATCTTCAAGCTGTTAAGGAAGAACTCCTCCATGAAATGGAATGATGAGTGTCAGAAAGCCTACCTTACAATCAAAGAGCAGTTCATTAACGCTCTTATCTTAGTACCACCAAGGGATGATGTTCCCCTATTTATGTACCTTTCCATCAACGACAATGCTATGGGCGGCATGCTGGGACAAAAAGACGATATAGGCCAAGACTGAGATATCTATTACCTAAGAAAAAGATTCAGCAATAGTGAACACAAGTACACTTTGATTGAGAAGACTTGTTGTGCTTTAGCATGGGCTTCCATGAGGTTACAGCATTTCCTACATGGTCAGATAACCCATCTCATATCCTATGTGGATCCTCTCAAATACATGTTCAATAAGCCCATACTGAATTATTGGCTATCCAGATGGCAGTTGATTCTGCAATAATTTGACATCGTCTACATGACGCAAAAGTCCATCAAAGGCCAAGGAATTGCGGATCAACTGGTTGTCGCACCCATAGGGGATTACAAACCCTTAGAAGCATCCTTCCCCGATGAATGGGTCATGGAAATTCAGCAACACCATCACTACGATGTATGCCATACGTGGAAAATGTATTTTGATGGAGTTGTTAACACAGAAGGTTTTTGAGCTAGAGCAGTTCTAGTGTCTAGTACGGGGGAGCAGTATCCCGTCGCCGTCAAATTGAAGTTTGTCAACACCAACAAAACAGCCGAGTATGAAGGCTGTATCATGGGGCTAAAACTTTCTCACTCAATGGGCATTAGACGGTTACCTATCTTTTGGAATTCAGAGTTGGTAATCAAACAAACCACAGGAATCTATCAAACCAAAGAGCTACATTTGCTGTCTTACCATGGGCAAGTTTTACGGATGGCTTCAGAGTTCGAAGAAGTAAACTTCCTCCACATTCCTCGGAATAGGAATGATTTCGCGGATGCGCTAGCAACTTTGGCCTCCTTTATCACCATACATGACAAGGAAAACAACCCAAGCATCCCATTTGCCCTACAAAAGGCTCTAGCCTATGGGAATTACATTGGAGAAGTATCGGATGAGCTACCTCCCATCCAACACCCTTGGTATCAGCACATCAAGGAGTATCTGCGAGATGGATCTACACCCACTTAGGTGAGCCCAACTAAAAAAAGGCGGATCCATCGATTGGCTATAAAATTCTACCTGAGCGGAGATGCACTCTACAAAAGAGATGCAAAATTAGGTCTCCTTAGATGTCTGGACAAAGACCAAGTTCATAGGCTCATGGATGAAATCCATGGTGGAGTATGTGGCCCACACATAAGTGGACCCCTACTTATTAAGAAGATCCTCAAAATAGGGCATTACTGGCTTACTCTCAAGGCTGACTATGATGATCATGTCAAGAGGTGCTACCAATGATAAATTCATGGGAATGCTATCCACTCCCCTCCAAGGGAACTCCACAATATGATTTTGCCCTGGACCTTCTTAATGTGGAGAATGGATGTGATCGAGACCATCGAGCCTAAAGCCAGTAATGGGCATCGATTTATCTTCACCATGATCGACTACTTCACCAAGTGGGTAGAAGCAGCCTCCTTCCCCAGGGTTACTAAAGAAGTCATCATTATTTTCATCAAAAATAATGTCATTTGTCGATATGGACAACCAGAGGTAAATGTGTCAGATAATGCTAAGAACTTCAACAACAAAATGATGGAAGAGTTATGAACTAAATTCCACATCAAACACCTTAACTCCGTCATCTACCATCCAAAGATGAATGGTGATGCTGAAGCGGCTAATAAAAACATGAAAAACATCATGCAAAAGATGTTTGCCAACCACAAAGGATGGCCTGACTTGGTTCTTCTGACTTTATTAGCCTACAGAACTTCAATGCGTACTTCCACTGGGGGAATCCCCTACTCATTAGTCTATGGGATGGAAGAAATGCTTCCCATAGGGGTGGAAATGGAATCCCTCAGAGTGTTGATGGACTGTCAGCTGGATGAAGACCAATGGGTATAATAAATATATCATGAATTGTATCTAATAGACGAAAGGCAAATCACGACAATCATCCATGGTCAGTTATATCAACAAAGGATCACCAGATCCTACAACAGAAAAGTCCGGCTACGGGAGTTTAAACAACATAACTTGGTTTTAAAGAAGATCATTGACAACCAAGATCAATCTAAGGGAAAATTTGCTCCAAAATGGGAAGGCCCATTTGTTGTCAAGAAGGTATTGACAGGAGGCGCTCTCAGGCTACAGGAAATGGATGGTGATAAATTTTGCACAACTCATCAACTCGGACACCGTGAAACGGTAGTATATCTGAGGTTACCATCAAGCAAACATCCTGGTTTTGGATCATCAGATCATCCATAATTCAGGTTTTCTAACCCTTTCTTACATACAAAATCTTCTTCATACTCTTCTGCTCCATCAGGGAAACATAATATTCTAGCCAACAGCCTGGTTTCACTTCATTTCAAACCTTTCATACAATTTTGGTTATCCAACCAGAGATTGAACCTTTCACACCTGCAGTTTATCAGGAACATAGGTTCAAACATTTTCACACTTGAAGTTTGTCCTAAACATAAGATCAAACTTTTTCACACCTGCAGTTTGTCCCAAACATGGGATCAAACTTTCTTTCCCCCGCAGTTTAGCATACAAATGGGATTAAACTTTTCGTTGGTTGTAAATTGTCCTAAGGGGCGAACTACGTCGACTTGATCTCCCTAATACCCGGGAATACGTAGGCAACCATATTTTATATGGCCCGGTTACAATAAAAAACAAAAATAACAAAAACATTTCTACACTTTCTCTACAAAAATAAAAACAAAAATAACATTTATACCCTTTCTCTACATAAAAAAGACAACAAAAACATTCCAACACCCTTTTACATTCAGCGTTGAACCTCTTACACAGACCTGATGTCCTCTTTAATAAGAGTATGTAGGCAGCCATTTATGATTCGGTCTAACCCCCTACCAAAACACAAATATTTGTCATCTGGTACTGGATCAAATTTCAATCCACAACATTACATCGGCTTTATACCAAGGGATGGAACTACCTGACCTCCCCATAAATGGAAGAGTTGGCGACCATCTAAGCTGCGGTTAATTCCTTGAAGAACAACACCAATCCATAAGAGATGGAACTAACTGGTCTACTCGTAAATAGGAGTACTGGCGACCATCTGTGGTGCGGTGAATCTCAGAGAGGAAAAGTCACACTCCTCTACACATTTCCATACAAAAACCAGTCCCAAGACAGCAAGGAGGGTAGGGATATACACAGATCAATGATCCATTCTGAAAGATCCTGCGATGTCTCAATGTCCAAACATTAAGGACAAGTTCAGAATACATCAAGATCACAAGCCCTAAAGAAACAAGAAAATATCAAGCAAGTATTAAGGCACAACTGAAAGGGAAGTGAATCAAAATATATTTCCCTACCATATATAATGTTGCTTGATATATACATATATGTTGTACATGAAAAAATGGCTAGGCTAGTCTGTGCAGGGAAATATAAGTCTATCTACGGATCTGTATGTATGCGGACTATCAGATTTAACATATCGTCTATCCCCGATGAAAGAGGTAACGCTGCAAGCTCTTGCCTAATGGTATCCACACGAGCTAGCAGATCCGAGGCCAACTGCATGGTGGCATGATTCTCATCAATGTATGCACTCATATCGGTAAGGATGCCAGTCGTAAGGGATCTCACTAAAGCACTATCTATGACGGCCACATCCCGGGTAGATAGAGCAGCATCCCTCTCAACAATCAATGCATCTCTTGCTAATCTTGCCTCGTCTCTCTCCAATAGATCGACGTCTCTCCCATTAACAGCTGTCAACATCAAGGTCCTAGCCCGATCTCTCTCAAAGGTCAATAGATGAAGACTCTTCTCTAAATAATGTGCTGAATATTGAATCATAGTAGAACTCGTATTGGGAGAATCCATCATAACTGCTGGCAACCCAGTAATCAAATCCTCCTCGGTGGGAATATAAGTCTCCTCCATAGGCTCCCCATCGTCGAAATCAATCCCCTGCACTATGGATACTGCCACAGTCAATGCCATCTTTGTCGTCATCCATGCAAAATACTCTGTACAACAACCCGGTTGGCTAACGGAAAATGCAGGTAGCTCACGCTGATCCCAACAGGCATACAACCTGGATCTATCCTCTGGTGATAAGTGGCGAGAAGATAAGCGCTGACTCAATGCCCCCTCAAAAGGATGGAAGTCCTGAAACTAGTCAAACTGACACATCACGGCCAGTGGATGGTAAGTAGTCATGCCCCTTAAACCAGCTAGAGGGAGATAATCCATGCCCGGAGCATAAGTGATGAAGCTGTAGGGTGAGCTAAGCCCTATACACGATAATATATCAAACGGATCTCAGATCCCTGTTAGGAAAATGGACCAAGATGCAGGATATGTACACTCCGCAGGCTGAAAGGAGTACGACATAGCTATCTCATGGGTGAAACAATACCCGTGCCATCTAAAAGTGTCATCGATCTCAAGTGTGACATAAACCACACGTACAACATGACCGAGCTTCCTGTGAATACCCGTGCAAGGTAAGTGCTGTAATATGTGGTTAACCTCAGTGTCTCTACTATGATCATTGGTACAATGGTGTGACCCTCCTTGAGAGCTCTCACTGCCATAATGATGTTAATATCTATCTCATCCATGTACCGTGGCATGTATACATACAACAATACGCACATTACCATGACATCTACTCTGGCCGAGTGCCAATGATCCTCCGGCATGGTAAAATCCCTGGAGTACCGTGTATAAATATCCTTAGAGCCAAATCTGTCCATCAAAAACCACTGGGATACGACTTGATCGGATGTGATCTCATCCTGAACAACTCTACGCCTCAGCCCGGTGAGAGTCATAAACTATCGGCTCATGTCATCGATGGCCATCCGCACGTAAGGTCTGTCCAATGGTAGCGCCAACAACCGTGAATACTCCTCCAAAGTATGAGTTAACTCGTGGATGCCAAAATGGAAGACATGTCTGTCTGGTATCAAATGCTCCAGCATACCCTCTATGAAGTCTGCGGGAACCTGAAACATCAGAAGAGTCATAATATGTTGCAATAACTGATCTACAGTCACCCTCTCTGAAGGTGACATACTAACATACCACGATCTCAGACGGGATGCCACCAATACTGGTAGGGTATGATCAATGCGGCTAACTATTGAAGAAGACATCTGTGTGGGACGTATCATAAGACCATCCATGGAGTAATGCTGAATATCTCTGTATACATACAAATTCATAACATAATACATACATGATAAAGAATAGATGGCAATATGATATAGGGAATGGAAAACTGTACATACATTCCTAAGTATATCATCATCTAATATATCTCTACATAGCTAGAAATACAGGAAAATGGGGCACAGAGGCCTATCAAAAGATATACCAAAAATGGGGGAAAGCCACCAAGTGCTTAATAGAGCCCTATCAAAAGATATAACGAGAATATACATCAGAAGAAGACAATGGTGTCGATGTCTACATCATCATTCCTGTCCACCTGATGTAACTCCTCCTGAGTCACTAAATCTCTATCCAGAGTGATGTTAGGCCTATACAAGGGGGGATCTGAACCGGCAAAGCTATATGGGTCACCTGAAGGGCCAGTGCCAGAGCTGAAGGATCAAAAGTATCTGCCTCTAAAGGATCTCTGCCCAAGTATCGGATAAAGAAATGTGTCCGGTCTAACTGTCGGGTCAAACTATCAATCTGTGTTAAGTGAGTCAGATCTCTGACACAAGCTAGCCAATCCATCATCATCACGGATCCAGAAACCATATCCCCCATGAACTGAGTGGCACGGGTCTGGGCTCCAATGGTATGGGAGCCTCTCATAGGCCCAGAACTGCCAACACAAAGGCAAACATCTCCTGTCACTCAATACTCTTAACCTGTACATGGGAAATTATAAGAGAAATACTCACCAGCAGAAATAGGAAAAATCCTAGCCAAGCCTCTGTCAAGCCCTGCGAGCGCATTCGTATTCCCCTAAGGAAATAGGCAAAGGTGTAGGAACCCCAATCATACTCTCTAATACGATCCACGTGCCGTGTGGCGCTGATCAATGCGAATGACATCGTAGAAGAGTTATCAGCTATGAATCAAACCCTAATGATCATCAGGAATAATCATTGAAGAATGCGATCCCTGACTCTCACATCATCAGGTATGGGCTCACTCAACAGCCCGCTTATAGCATCTACGTTCAAAGGACCTGTACGAACAGTCCTGCCCTTGAGTGCCTCCATCAAAACTCCTAGTAAGGATCTGACGGCAGTCGGGGTAATATCTGTCGTACAAGGCACTGGTGCCCCTCCAAACTCTATACCTGTGATAAATCGCCAAACCATCGGCATCATCATCACCTTACAATCCAACAAATAGAGAGACTAAGTCTGGTGAAACCAGTACTCATACAATGCCCTAAGGTAACCCTTGGGACAACTACGGGGAAGGATGGAAAAGAATGCCCCAAATCCCTAGCTATGCACGATCGCTCTATAGTCAGGATGCAGAGCCTAGTACATGGAGTAAATGCTAAACCAGTACCCTCTATGTTATGTAAAGCCGAGAACATACATCAAAAAGCAGATCAACATCAGAATCCTTTACTCCTCATCAATAAGAAAGAAGGAAGATCAAAATCTAACTTTGTACCTCATTTGCATGCAAGTAAACTGAGAGGTGTCGACTCAAATCACCCAGAAGCTCTAGGTTCACCACCTGAATATTCAGAAGGTCTCTACGGGGAACAAGTGTAGCATGAGCGGGAGCCGCAACCGGTACATCCTCCTCCTCATCGTCCACATCTGGTACATTAACTCGGACAAGACGTATCACAGCCTCCACCGAACGACGAGGCTGTCTAACGGAACGGGGTCGAGGCACTTTTGAAGCCCTCCTCCGCACACCAGAAGTGGTCCTGCAGGAACTACTCGGCTGATCTGGATTCATATATATGGACAATAAGTCTCCAAATCACCTTAGAAAGGGTGTGGTAAATTCTATCCTGAAGCTTTTCAAAATGCAATTTTATGACTACATAAAGGAATGCATTATTTTAACATACATCTATAGTAGAGTTAAAAATACATGACTACCCAATGCCTACATTTTGGAAATAATTTTCCATAGTCCCCTTTGTAAATAGGACTATCCACATGCCCATAAGCATGACTAGGTGGCCATATAGTAGCACACCCACCCACAATCATATACATCCTACATGCATCAATACATCAAAGTAAAAAATTTGTAACGGTAGCCTAATTACCAGGATTATTTTGCTTTTTCACCTTAGCTCATTTGCCCTCAAATAGGATAAGAAATAACAAAAAAAGGTGCCAATTTGACTGTTTCAAAAGTTAAATTTTTTCACATCATTATGTTTAGCATGGTTTAATACTAACATTTACTATGTTGAATATTTTTTATCAAGTCATTTCAGCATGTATAATCACTACTATGTGTTTAGATGCATTTCATATAATAAGTCATTTTCCAACGGGTAAAAACTAGAAAAAAAGAGATGCATACTTTTTTAGGACAATGTAGAACACTTGTACGGTGAAAGAATTTGCAGAAAGACGCCCAAACTCAGCAGATCTGAAGAAGAGCTCTCAGATTTCCTTCGCGACACAACATGAAATAACTTAAAAAGGCAGCATGCAGCCTTAATAGCCATCCACGGCTGGCCGTAGGTCCACCTGCGGCTACTAAAGTTGTACCTGTGGCTCTCTTGGGTGGACCCACCCCTCCAACTCAAGAATACAAATGCTATGTGATTGAGCAGAATAGCCTAAAATCCTTGTTTTCAAGGGCTAAACTGTTGCTTTACATATCACTCATTGAAATTCACCCAAACACATGGTACATTATACCAATGTTCTCAGCCATTGCAAACTACGTTCGGTAATACCTCACGAAGGTTCGATGCCATCTATTCAGGGTTGTAGCCCTAAAACCTTTTCCCCAGTGGGTCTTCACTCAATTTATCTATTGATGTACACATCAACGATGGTCAAGCACCCTTGACATTATCCCTAGCAGGGATCTCATTAATTGATGCACATGTCAATGAAGGTCAGGCAACCCTGACAACACCGACTGTTTGTAGTAACTCCAATAGAGTAGCGGAAAGACCTAGCGGTACAAACCAGGGAATAACATCCTCATCGGGGAGGACTGATGATGGAATATGTTATACACATCCTCAACAGGCAAAGCTCTATCTGCATAATCAAGCTCACCGTGGTAACACGGATGTCGGGGGGTGCCTAACATCTTCCCTCCGCATAATTAAGCCCCCGAACCCTAATGAATCTCGGTTTCACAGACCCGTTTAGCAGTGTCACATCACTGGGTCAATGTGCAAACCTTTTCTCGGTTGCGTTGGTGCAAATAGTTAAAAACACCAACTAGCAATTCTTATAGTTAAATCATCAACATATACATGTCGGACCTTTTTCACTTGTTTTTTCAAACCAATCTCACATAACATAAGAACACCAAAGAACAAGAACAGAAAGGGACAAATAAAAATCTCGACATCGACAATATATATATAGAAGTATTAAAAAGCTTAAAAATCTAAAATATCTTATAGTGGGCTACCAAGAAGACTTTAGATAGCTTTTGACCCCTGATACAAGTGTTTAGAAAGAATGTATTTAGAAAGAAGAATCACTCAATTTAGAGCACTATAGAAGTGTTTACAGACTGAAATGGACAAAGTTTTCTCTCCTTTTTCTATTTCTTTTTTTTTCAAATGAGCAATCAAAGGCTCATAATTAAAGACCAGATGGCCGCGGGTCTACCCGCGGTAGTCGCGGGTATACCCGTGGTAGTCACGGGTCTAGCTATGGTTGCCTGGGTTTCCCTGGGCCATGCGGGTCTTGTCGTCTCGAAGTTCTTGCACTCGTATAATGCGTTGTCCGCTTGAACCTTCATAACTTTCAATCTGAGCATCCGATAAATGTGTGTTGTACCTTTTCGGAATGTTGTTGTCGAGAGCTACACAATGACATGGGATAAGAGGTTGTACAAAGCCCAGAAGATGGCACCACAACCAGACCTTTAAGTCTTCAAATTATATCTAGTGGGTTGTATTGTGTAGTAGTCACTAGAGATTTTGAGTTATGGTTCTTGTGGGATACTTCTGTATGAAATGTGAGTTGAAATGATGTTGAGATGATGTGAATGTAGTATCGAGGTGGAAAACTGATTATTTTACCCCTCACCGGAGTTATCTCCAGCTCTGTGCAGATGTAACATCCGTTGCTCAGGTTATCTCTGAGATTGGGCTGCTGTGAATGTTGAATGTCCTCAGGGTTGTCTCTTAAGTGTGCTTGACCGCCCGAGGTTATCTTCGGGGTTAAAATTAAATATCTCGGGGTTGTCTCCGAGATTGAAAAATGAGTATCATTGGGATTGAGTTGATATAACTTCCAGGGTTATCTCTGGAAGACAATTTTGCCCTCCTGCAATGTTAGTAACAGGAATGCAAAATTTTGAGTGTATATAAATTATCCACTTAACACGCTGGTAAAATGATAACTTGAGTTTGAGTTCAGGAAACTTGCCTTGGTCATTGACTACTGCTACATAATCTAATTTAGCTTTGTTAGAAAGACATATCATTAATAATATTGATCTCGCATTTAGCGTACTACATCATGTCACATAATATTTTTTTAAAGTCATCATATAACTTAGATACATTATCATGTATTCACAACAATGTTTATAATCTATAAAAACAATTATCAGGTCAAACTATTTCAGTCTAGTTGAATTTCGGTATCAATTCGGTGTCCCAATTACCTTATCAGAAAATTAACTAGCTAGTTTATTTTCAATAAAACTCTACTCCAAAGCTTCAATATTATTTTAGACAATTTATTATCCTTCATAATATTTTTAGGAAGCTCATAATAATTTTCAAATAATTATTACCCTTTATAATGATTTTTCAAACACTAATATAGTTTTTAAATGATTTAAATATTAAATAATTCTATTATCATTAATACTTAAATAATTTAAAATATTAATGAACTACATGTGAAAATATTAAAAGTTATTTATAATAACTAAAAATATTTTTAAAATAGTAATATCACCTTTAAATGATTTTTAAAACATTTAAAATTATTTTTAAATAATTACCATTAATATTAATATATTAATGTATTTCTTGTCGAGAATATTAAAAGTCATTTATTATAACTTAGAATATTTTTAAATCCTTTATATCATTTTTTAAATGATTTTTAAAACATAAAAAAAAATTTAACAATTTATTTAATAAATTTATTAACATTAATATTATGTTATTAAAGAAATTTATATCAAAATATTAAATGTTATTCATTATAACTTAAAATATTTTTGAACACTTTAATATCATTTTAAAATATTAAAAAAAATTAACTAATTTTTTTAATATAATTATTAAATAAATTTAATATCATTGATATTTAAATAAATTAAAATATTAATGAAATTTATGTCAAATTATTAAAAGTTAATTTTTATAACTTAAAATAATTTTTAAAACTCATTTATGAATTTTTATTAATTATTTTCTATTTTCTTTATTTATTTAAATTAGTTAATTAGTTTTTAATAAAACTGTCTCTATAGGCTTTAACGATGAAAATTGTCGCAATAGGTGTTCTTCATCAATGAAGAACAACCTTGGTCAATGCCTTGGAGGCTACTTTGACCATGGTTAATTTCCATCTGGCTATGTTTCTGGGCATGAAAGTTTATCAATGGTGTAGTACTAGTGTAATAGTATAAGTACTAACCAATTATAAGTACTAAGTGTCCAAAGTAGTTGTCAAGACTGCTCTTGAGTGTTTGGGTTACCCAAAAACCCATACAGTGTTGAATAGCTATTTTAGATCTTCAATAAATGGATTTTTGTGTATTGTTTGAGTGTTAGAGTGTCACACTCTCGAAGATTACATGTCAAAGTACAAAAGTACTACACTTAGGTAGCTTACCTACATCACAATAGCAAGATCTGGCTTGGTCAAAAGTCTGTCAGAAACTTGTTCTTCAGTTTTCTGGAAATCTCAGAAAACTAAATATATGCTTGGTCAACCTACTTTGACCACTAATAACTTGGATCCTGTTGATGTTTTAGGTGTTTTGATGTCATGATTCTATAGTCCATATGTCAGGGTATATAAATGACACACTTACACAAGCTAACAACATAATAGATGCAAGATCTAAGCCCCTCAAAAACCTTTCAGACCATTTCTGGGCAGTTTTTGGGTTTTTCAGAAATTCATATTCATAACTGGTCAACCATGTTTGACCATTAATAACTTCAAATCTAGACATGATATGGACATGATTCCACTTCCAATTTATTCTCCTCATGACATACTATAACAATGATACACTTAGCAAATCTAACACTTAACATATTTGGATCTATGACCTCTGAAATTTGACTGTCAGGCCATATTTCTAGAGTTCTTGAAAGTTTATAAAATCTTCATTTTCATACACTTAAATGTTATGGATGTAAGACCCCAACTTTTATGAATAAAGATTAATTTTTCTCAAAATATATTTTTGAATATTATTGTGTGGATTTGATATAATATTATAGTTGTGGGTAATATTTATAAATTTTGCAAAGTAAGCAAGTTGTTATAAAACATTAGATTGGTCGGGAAATATTCGTTTAAACAGGGAATATTCGTATGACGACACAATCATTGGTGTACCCCACAACGAAAGTATTGTCGGAGTTAGAAAACGACAAAAATATCTTTTATAAAAATAAATGTCGAAAGTTTACCCTTAGACTATTGAAATACTAGGTGGTAAAAGTACAGTAATATGTGTGGTTGCATAGTAGCACACGATATTGTATAATATCTTTGATTATTGATATAATATTATTCTTGAATTTTAATCCACAAAGCAGTATCATGTTGACAATTTGGATATTATTGAATTCTGGATAAATTAAATTATAAATCTTTAATAATTTATCATTTGTTTTCTTTCAATTGAATTCTTATATCATTGTCATCATTCTCATGCTTATATTGTGATGAAAGTCATCTTTGGCCGTAGTGCATAGATGGACTGTTGATTGGTATGATTATGACTAGGGATTATTCGGTATAATCATGACCCGCAATGTTACAAATGATGTGGTAAAAGTCCTCATTGGCCCGTAGTGCATTTATGGACAGTTGTTGGCGTGATCATGACCACGGGTGATTACACGAATATCTTTGGCTCGTATTGCATGGATAATTCGTGGACGTGATACTAAGGAATATCCTTGGCCCGTAGTGCATGGATAATTCAGTGATGTGGATTATTTATTGAGTTGATTTTTAGCGATAAAATTGACGATAAACTTTTTAAATCATAGAAGATAGTAGATATCATGCTCTACTTGAATCTTCTAATGGATTGATTGTTTCGCTGCAGTTAAACTTATGTTTTACTAGTTTAACACTACTGAATGCTAACGATAATTAATTCTTCATTATCTTAGTCGTAATATTACTTACTGGGCTAGTTGAGCTCACTCTTTTTCTTTCATTGTTCTCTTCAGGAAATGAGAACGTAACTGGGACTTGTCGAGGAACGGAGTGATGGTCCGAGATGGTGGCTATAGTAGTCCTCACAATTCTATGAAATAGTGTGATAATAATTGTAATAAGGACTCCATTTGAGTTTAGATATTGTCTAGAAGACAATATTCGTGTAAAAACTCCCAGCTATGATTTTGTCGTATTGTATAAAAGAAGTTTGTATTTGATTTCTGTACCATGTATTTAGCAACTCAAAATGGGTGATGTATACCTATTTTGGTGGCGTCACAATGGATCCATGATATATCATCATAGATCACTATATAACATCACATACAACATATATAAACATAAAAACATAAAAAAATATTAAGCATATAAGATCTAGCTTAGGGTTAGGGTTTATACCTTTCTTGAACAACTTTTAAGCTTATCTTCCAAATCTTCCTAATCTGATCTTGAGGTGTTCTTGGCTTTACTTGGGATTGATTGTCTATCTAAATTTCGTGGCTTAAGAGAGAGATGGACTTTGTAATACCCGATAATTTTTGAATATTATTAATAAAAGTCGAGTATTTATTTGAGTATAATTACATATTATTTTAGCATGAGTTATAAAAACTCATTTCAATTAACTTAAATGTTGAGAACTATATGAAAGTAAGTTATTTTTTGAAAAGGCTGGTGAAGACCTTAACGTAAAGCGTATCAGAATTGCCTAGTGTGGCGTAATGAAGGACTAAGAGATTCACTAAGTGAATTAACAGAAACAGTTTAATAGGAGAAAGATTAATTATGTGTAATTATATATAATTGAATGGTAAAGTAACACCATGGATGAAATGAATAGGATGTTTAACTAGTAGTATTATCAATTTGGGATTTAATTCATGCTATGAGAAATTGTAATGGTGATGATTGGTTGGACCGGCATGTAGCTAAACTGTTTTTAATCGCCAGCCGAGCGTAAGCAATGACTTTCTTCTGCGATACACAAAGTGGCACAAATTGTGTCAATTGGCTTAGAAGTTGGAAGTTGGTTATTATTGTGGATAATGTATGGATCATTATTGTAATGTGTGAAAATTTTAAAGCATATGATATGAGTAAATTTAATGGTATGAAGGACTAAGTAGCACAATAAAATCATGTGTGACAGCTTAGTAAAAAAAGAACTAATTAACTTAGCATCTCATAATTTTGGAAAGAAATTTAATGTAGAACAATAGACTTTTAAATATAGATGTGTGAGTATTAATAATATTTATGGAGAATACCATGTTAATAATACCTAGTTGCATTATTTTATCTACATTAAATATTAATTTATGAGAACCCAATGTACATGAATTATATGATATGGGTACATATATAATCCCTAAGGTTTAATTTTGTAATATTATTAGTACATTAAAATCGCATGAGGGAACCATAAAGGATTTAATTAACCACATTGGAAACCAAATGTTGAGAATTAGAAGGCTTGTTCCAATTCAGTTGCCCAAACAGTAACCTATATATCCTTTGTCTGAACTGCCGAGCTTGGAACATTGGCTAGCTAGGGGAGGTGATGATGATTATGAAAATGGCTGAGGGAGAGTGGTTGAGAAACTCTTCAATAACCATTGTCTTCTTCTTCTACCTCATGGATTCAAACCTTAGTGTAAAGCCAATAACTGGTCATAAATTGCTATATAAGGCAATGTTCTTCTTCATTTCTTGTTGTTGTTATTTGTCTGAGAAATTCTAAATTCAGAATGTGAGTTTCTTTGTTGATTGAGAAGGAGTCTCAGATTGTAGAGGGTACTAATTCAACTTCTTGGGAGGTATAATTCTTGTTTTATGCTTTTAGTTTCCAAATTTGATAAATTATAGAAATCCTCTTAAGTTCTTCTGAATTTGTTTGGAAATTGCTACTAATGTGTTTTTAAAGTTTATATTTTGTATGGAACCTCAAAGAATAGGTTTAAACATGTTAGAATGGAGAAAATTTGAATTTGGTTTGATCTCTGCAAAAGTAAAGGCCTTCCCGAACTACCCAAGGTAGAGGCGTGAAGATGCCGCTCTGCCTTGATTCAACACTGTAGCATTTTTGTGCACCAATTTTAAATTTTGGACTTCTGATGTTATTTGCTAGTTCTATCATGCTAAAACAACTTAGGCATATAAGAAAATAGACATAATTTACTTAAGTTCCGTTGCATTGATAAGTAGGTTTTATACCTACTTATCCGATATCTATTACTTGAATTAGTTACTTAAACCTATGTTTTGTAGTTACTTTGCATGCATTGTGTGTTCATTTCATACATTTTATGTTATTTTGTAGGCTATGACGCGACATTGGCATGAAGAAACAAGGAAAAGTAATTCGGACATCTTTTGGACTAAAATACGCAAGAAAATGCAGGAAGGGAATATTGAAGGACCTTTAACACCAAGTTGGATGCATGTTCTTGGCTTGGAACTTAGATTTTATTGTATATATACTTCTTATCTTTCCGTAACATCTTGAATCATCCCAATTAGAGCTCGGATGCGAGAGTTATGGCCTTTTCATCAATAAAGATCAAAGCTCACAGTTGTCATGCTTGCAATTAACACAGCATCTACTTCAAGGCCAATTTCAACCTTTATCCGACCCTAATCTGTCAAATCTCAAAGAATGAAAGTTATAGATCTCATCGATATCTTCGATTTGATAGGTGGTAGGCCTCTAACTCCTAGTGGATAAAATGTTATGCTTGTTTTACCAAAGGATGTCGTAGAAGAAAATAGAGCGGCGTGGGGCGCGCCATAAATGAACTACGAGCGGCGCGGGGTGTGCCAGACCATTAGTTTCTCTGTTACAGTAGCGCGTGGTGCGCCCAAAGTGGCCTAGGAGCAGCACTGGGTGCGGCGATCAATGGGAAAACAGCTGATTTGGGTTATTTGATGTCCAATTTGAGCTAAAATATGATTCTTAGTTGCCTAACTTGTTTGGGTACCCATTTGAACTATAAATACTTGATTTTAAATTGGATTGAGAGGCTAGTTTTTGAGGATTCCATTAGATTAGATTAGAGTAGAATAGGAGCAAAAACCTAATTCTGATGAGATTTGGAGATTGGAGCAACTTAGAGGCCATTGGAGATCAAGAGTAGGAGCTTGAGGAAGATGGAGATTTGCTGACAACAAATTTATTCTTTACTTGACTCTTAGTTTTGTCTTTTAATGTGTATTCAAGTGTGAATTCTTAGTTTTAATTCAATGAACTAATTCTTTATTTAAGATTACAATGGATTTTATTGTGTAATTTATTTTAATAGGCTTCGCTGTCAATTATTATGTTCTATTGTGAGAATTGTCTATTATGATTTGGACTTAATTATTTAATTGATTGGCCATTAATTACCGTGATAATCTATATGAACTCGAGAGATGAAGTATAGATTTAGATCTGATCATATAGCATGTGTTTGTGATTTCTACATAGAGAAAATTCATGATTTGTGTTTAGGATAGAGATATGCCTTTACGCCATATGTAATCTTATAGAGAACTTGTGCTTTAAATCCTTTTTAATTGTAATTCACATAGAGATATAGTGCATTAGTTAATTAGGGTGTCTTGCTTAATTCTATCTTATGTGGATTTAAGTGAGTATGGGTATTATGCATCGAGAGGTGGTTTTATCTGCTTTAGTGTTCTTGATTAACAATTCAGGATAGAGAATAATTGATGAGAAATGTGTTAACTTAAATGAAGAAATAAGTGACGTTGTGATCTTAAATTTCCATAATCTGATTTTTAACTAGTGGTAATTAGAATTAGTTTAATTAAATAATTTAATTCATAATATTAAATTGATTGTTTAAATAAAATTAGTTTGTTTAAGAGTTAGTATTTGGTCATTTGTATAATTTCCCGTGGGAACGATACTCTACTTACACTTTATTACTTGTTGACCACGTATACTTGCGTGTTGTGCGTAATTAGATTTAACCCAACAAGTTTTTGGCGCCATTGCCGGGGAATTGGTTAATATATTTTTGGCAATATTTGCTTCATTCAAATTAGTCTTAATTTAAATATTTTTTTCTTTCTTTCTTTTTATTTTAATTTTATTATCTTCTTATTTTTCTCTCGTTTCAGGTAGCATGGCTGGATTCAATTATCAAAGGCCATATTCGAGTATGACTCAACCAAGGGGAGCGGGGATTGATGGACTCAATCTATTTTCTGCATTATCAGCACAACGTGAGACACTTTCGAGGAGGTTGGATGTTGTTGCAGCACAACGTAATCAAAGGATAGCAGTTACTTGAAATTATTGTGCTGACAATCACCCGAGTAATCAATGCACCATCAGTCTTGGGCCGGTAAAATATTGTGGTAACTACCTCAACAACTATTCTTATCCCAGTTATTATCAAGTTTGGGAGTATCACCCGGATTCTTCATGGAGCTAAAATTATCAAGATCAATACTCTACTCCAAATCAAACATACATGCCAGAACTCTTATATCAACCTCCATTAAAAAAAGAAAAGTCAAATTTGAAGAAATTATTGTCAAGGCTTATAGAAAACCAAGAGGAAAGGATTATTAGTCAAGAAATATCGAGCCATAATTTTCAGAACCTATTGGAACAACTCATCATTACTTCAACCCGTGGTCCTCAATACATGGATTCCAAAACTGAGACAGATAATTCAAGGTTGGAGGAATTGTTGTCCAACTTCGTAGCATCAAATGAGGAGAGGAAGATTAATCAAGAGCTATCAATTCATAATCAAGAGATATCAATTCAAAATCTGTAAAACAAGATAGATCAAATGTTCAAAGCCTTGAACAACTATCCTCAAATCAATTAGTGTTATGACGAGGATTGTAACGCCTGAGAAAATCAGATTTTTATGACAATTAACTTTTTATTTGATTATGTGAATTAAATGGATTTAATTGATTATTTTGTGAGTAAGCTATGTGAAGGTCGTTCTACGACCTAGAATGTGCTAACGTGGTTAGTATTCTGGCTACGTGCTAGAATTAATTGTTTGGAATTTCCAAGATGAAAATAATTATTTTCTGGGAAATTTTAGTAAAAACAGTATTCATCCATTTCGGTTCGGGGAATTATTTTGAAATTTCGAGAAACGCGTAATGATAGAATATTGAGATTAGATGGAATATTTGATAATATTTCAATTATGGCAAACACAGTTATCGTCTGCGGACTTAAAACCTAAGGGTTGAGTATATATATTTCTGAGAAGGAAATAATATACGTAAAAGGAATTGCGTTAGGGTTAATGCGAGTGTTATACATTTATGATACTATTTAGTATCTATGTATAATACGATAAGTAAATACGAAGTGCAATACGATTATTGTACGAGTAGTATACGGAGAGAATATGTGAATTTTATGTTTAGAATACGATTCGTATTATAGAATTAAGCTAAATCTTAGTGATTAATTCATTTGTGTTGGATTATGATTAACCTAATCAATTGAATTAGTAGCCCAAGGGGTTAATGGGTTAAGCCCAAATCAAGGCTCAATGATAAGTTAGTTAAGCCCGATTCATTAAAACTGAACCGTGGATCGAACCGGTGGGTCACCGAATGGGCAAAACCCATGGGGATGAACCATGGGGTGGTGGGCCGGCCACTTGGTGTGCAAGCCAAGTTTGAGGCTTGGTCACCAAGTATTTTACTTGGTGACCACACATGAATAGTAAAGAGGTGATGTTAGTTGTCCATAATGCCCTCCATTCTAGTTTCCTATAAATAGAAAGCTAGGTTGATTCATTTGAGAGTTTTCTAACTTGCCAACATTAGATTATTAAGAGGGAAAGAGAGCTAGACTTGCAAAACATACACTTCGGAAGCTTGATCTTAGAGTTTTCCAAGAAAGAACACCAAGAGTTCTTAAGGTATAATCCTTACCTTTCATCTCCATCTCTTTTAGATTTTCTTTTATCTTAGAGAATCATATAATGGGTGGTATATGTCTTGTAAAAGGGATTAAAGATAACTTACCATAGATTCAATCTCTACAAGTCATGAGATTATAAAAATCATAAGGTTTAATATAGTTTTGAACCATGAAAATATTGTTTGTTGAGATCAATTGTTTATAAACGATTGAACTCCATCAATACGTTAATATATGTATCTTTTTTGGTTAGGATGCAGATATGAAATCCATGGAGTATTCCATGTGATTTGGCTTAGAGAACCCTAGTAACGAAGTTATGGTTAATTTTACGTAATTAGACGTTAAACGTCGAAAACGTTGAATTCCGAATTAGAGGTCAAAAGTTGCTGTGAGACTTGAAAATGTTGGTTTTCAATGTCAACACGCGAGATAGGGTGATTAAGAGTTGTGGGTTTGAGAATCGTCGGATTCTGACTTAAAATAAAGAAAACGAGCATTGAATGCTCATTAACATTTACGAACGTCTAGAAAATGATCTCAATAGTGAATTTTGACTTATTGGATTTGAAAGTGTTGAATTCTTATATTAACGCATAGAGTATGTTATTTGTGATGTGTAGGCTTTTGAACAGACCAAATTGGGCATATAACGAAGAAGTTATGGCCCCGAGAATTTCACAAAATTTTCAAAAATTATTAGAAATCTGGTACTAAGATCTGGCGCCGTGGCGCCAGATATAGTGTAAATTTGTCAACATGCAGTATAAAGACAGTGGTATTTGCTACTACTAAGTGGTGAATGCGCATTCCACATTCGTTCCGCTACTGACAAAGACCGAGATCAAGCTCAGATGATCTTCGCTATCTGGCGCCAACGCCTTGATCTAGTTCTAGGATGGTCAGCCGCATGGCACAGAGTGTTAGGCTTTGGATACTGACTTAGGTTTTGAACTTCAATTGTTCAGGGACCTATAGGGGTAATGTTTGTACACTTCATAAGTGTATTAAAGCTATTCCTATACTACATATACTAAGTTATATGGTATTGAACTTAAGAATTGAATGCATGTTAATGAGTTATGAATGATGAACGAAGTTGGTACTTTATCAACAATGTTCGAGTCCGGTTAATAATGTAAGTTGGTTAATATGTCGGGACGAAGGGTAATAAGTCAAGTTGACTTTATTATTAATATTAAGTTAACTAAGACATAGAAGAGAAAGAAGTTGGTAGAAACATTTATTTGTTAGCTAATTACAATCTGCTATGTGAATATATCATGTAGATTCTGTAAAGGTTGTGGTCAGTTGATTAATTTATTTGAAGACGCTGAAAGGAAAGATTTCTTAATGCTTGTCTAGCTTCCATGTTAGCCAAGTTTTATGTGAGTCGTTGAACTGAATTGAAAGACTTATTTTAAAGAAAGGGTCGATGCCAGATTTTAACTCGGCTAGACTATTCGGAATATATAGATTGATTGTTATTCATATCTTTCTATATAACAATGTTAACAATATCATATGCCAAGTAATTGGTACGAACGTGAAGGTAACGTTTGTCTATAAACAAACAAGTTTCTGGTAATGTCGTTTGGGTTGACTAATGCGCCAGCCGCATTTATGGATATAATGAACAGAGTGTTCAAACAATATTTGGACAAGTTTGTAGTAGTGTTCATTGATGATATTCTAGTCTATTCAAAGACGCCAGAAGATCATGCAGAACATTTAAGAATAGTGTTGGAAACACTAAGGAAGGAGAAGTTGTATGCGAAATTCACAAAGTGTGAATCTTGGCTTCAGCGAGTGCAATTTCTAGGGCATGTTATCGATAAGGATGGCATTTTCGTAGATCCGGCAAAAGTAGAAGCAGTTAATGAATGGGAGCAACCGAAAACGTCAACTAAGGTTCGAAGTTTTCTGGGGTTAGCGGGATATTATAGAATGTTCATTCCGGACTTTTCTAAAATAGCTACTCTGTTGACAAATCTGACAAGAAAGTCGGTGAAGTATGTGTGGACTAAAAAATGTGAAAACAGTTTTCAGGAGTTGAAAAAGAGATTAAGTGAGGCACCTGTATTGTCCTTACCCGACGATACAGGGAATTTTGTAGTGTATAGTGATACTTCGCATAAAGGACTGGGTTGCGTGCTCATGCAGCATGGTAATGTCATTGCATATGCATCACAACAATTGAAGGATTATGAGAAGGTCTATCCTACTCATGATTTGGAATTGGCAGCTGTAGTTTTTGCCTTAAAAATATGGAGGCATTATCTTTATGGTGAGAAGTGTGAGATATACACGGACCACAAAAGTCTGAAATATATCTTCACACGGAAGGAGTTGAACATGAGATAGAGAAGGTGGTTAGAGTTAATAAAAGATTATGACTGTGATATTTTATATCATTCGGGGAAAGCAAATGTTGTAGTCGATGCGCTAAGTAGGAAGGGTAGAGAGAAACTGTCAATGTTAACAACTCAGAATGAGTTGATAACAACGATGACAAGCATGGAATTAGAAGTTAAGTTACCGAAGGAGGCGGTGGAAATGTTATTTTCCATGGAAACCCAACCGACCATAGTGGAGCGGGTTAGGGGAGTAAAATCGAGCAATGAGGAATGCAAGAAGATGAAGAAGAGGGTAGAAGATGAAGAGAAGACTAGGTATAACCTCGATAAGGAGGGATTACTTCGTTTTGAAGGAAGAATTTGGGTTCCGAATGATCTCGAATTAAAGGAGGAAATAATGATGGAGGCTCATAGTTTGAGGTACTCGATACATCCCGGTAGCACGAAGATGTATCAAGACCTTCATCAGAACTTTTGGTGGCCAAACATGAAGAGGGAGATAGCATAATATGTTAGTAAGTGCTTAACTTGTCAAAAAGTTAAGGTTGAACACCAACGACCTAGCGGGTTGTTGCAACCGTTAGAAATTCCAGAGTGGAAGTGGGAACACATCACAATGGACTTTGTGGTGGGACTTCCGACAACCAGAAAAGGATACGATGTTATTTGGGTGATAGTGGATCGATTGACAAAATTGGCTCATTTTCTACCGATAGGGATCAAGTATAACTTGGATCAGTTAGCTAAGCTATATGTCAAGGAAATTATTTCCAGACATGGAGTACCTTTTTCGATTGTGTCAGATCGTGATCCACGATTCACATCGAACTTTTGGAGGAGTTTGCAAGAGCAAATGGGAACGCAGTTAAGATTGAGTACGGCGTATCATCCTCAGATGGATGGTCAGAGTGAACAATTTAAACGCTAAAAGATATGTTAAGATATTGCGTTATGGATTTCAAAGGGAGTTGGGATGAATATCTTCCATTGGTGAAATTTTTGTACAACAATAGTTTTCACGCTAGTATAGGCATTCCGCCTTACGAAGCGTTGTATGGAAGGAAGTGCCGAACTCCATTGTGTTGGGATGAGGTGGGTGAACGTCGGATGTTGGGACCTGAGATGGTACAGCAAACGGTGGACATGGTGAAATTGATACGTACTCGATTAGTTGCTGCTCAAGATAGGCAGAAGAAGTATGTAGATCCTCACAGAGAAAAGAGAGAATTCGATGTAGGATCGTTTTTTTTTCTAAAGGTATCGCATTGGAAGGGGAAGATGCATTTTGGAAAGAAAAAGAAGTTAAGTCCAAGGTTTGTAGGACCTTTTGAGATTTTAAGAAGGGTAGGAGAGGTGGCTTATGAAGTAGCCTTACCTCCAGAGTTGGAACGTATTCATAATGTGTTTCATGTGTCAGTGTTACGTCCTTATAAACCGGATTATAAACACGTAATAGAGTATGAATCTATTCAAATAGAGAAAGACTGTTCAGGGAATTATTTTGAAATTCTGAGAAACGTGTAATGATAGAATATTGAGATTAGACGGAATCTCTGATAATATTTCAATTATGGCAAACGCACTTTTCGCCTGCGGACTTAAAACCTAAGGGTTGAGTATATTGATTTTAGAGAAGGAAATAATATACGTAAAAGGAATTGCGTAAGGGTTAATGCAAGTGTTATACATTTATGATACGATTTAGTATCTATGTATAATACGATGAGTAAATACGAAGTGCAATATAATTATTGTACGAGTAGTATACGGAGAGAATACGTGAATTGTACGTTTAGAATACGATTCGTATTATAGAATTAAGTTAAATCTTACTGATTAATTCATTTGTGTTGGATTATGATTAACCCAGTCAATTGAATTAGTAATCCCAAGGGGTTAATGGGTTAAGCCCAAATCAAGGCCCAATGATAAGTTAGTTAAGTCCAATTCATTAAAACCGAACCGTGGATTGAACCGGTGGGTCACCGAATGGGTAAAACCCATTGGGCAACCCATGGGGATGAACCATGGGGTGGTGGGCCGGCCACTTGGTGTGCAAGCCAAGTTTGAGGCTTGGTCATGGGGATGAACCATAGTAAGGAGGTGATGTTAGTTGTCCATAATGCCCTCCATTCTAGTTTCCTATAAATAGAAAGCTAGGTTGATTCATTTGAGAGTTTTCCAACTTGCCAACATTAGATTATTGAGAGGGAAAGAGAGCTAGACTTGCAAAACATACACTTCAAAAGCTTGATCTTAGAGTTTTCCAAGAAAGAACACCAAGAGTTCTTATGGTATAATCCTTACCTTTCATCTCCATCTCTTTTAGATTTTATATTATCTTAAAGAATCATAGAATGGGTGGTATATGTCTTGTAAGAGGGATTAAATATTACTTACCATAGATTCAATCTCTACATGTAATGAGATTATAAAAATCATAAGGTTTAATATAGTTTTGAACCATACAAATATTGTTTGTTGAGATCAATTGTTTATAAACGATTGAACTCCATCAATACATTAATATATGCATCTTGTTTGGTTAGGATGTAGATATAAAATCCATGGAGAAAATGTGATTTGGCTTAGAGAACCCTAGTAACGAAGTTATGGCGAATTTTACGTAATTAGACGTTAAACGTCGAAAACGTTGAATTCCGGATTAGAGGTCAAAAGTTGCTGTGAGACTTGAAAATGTTGGTTTTCAATGTCAACACGTGAGATAGGGTGATTAAGAGTTGTGGGTTCAAGAATCGTCGGGTTCTGACTTAAAACGAAGAAAACGAGAATTTAACGCTCATTAACGTTTACGAACGTCTAGAAAATGAACTCAATAGTGAATTTTGAGTTATTGGATTTTAAAGTGTTGAATTCTTATATGAACTAGTAGAGTATGTTATTTGTGACGTATAGGCTTTTGAACGGACCAAATCGGGCTTATAACGAAGAAGTAATGGCCTCGGGAATTTAACAAAATTTTTAAAAATTGTTAGAAATCGGGTGATCGAGGTCCGGCGCGCCATGATGCAGAACATAGTGTAATTTGCTTGTGCTAAAGGCACAAAGACAAGTATTTCTACATCGCTAAGTGGCGCCACAATTCCACTGTTCCACGCCACAGCGCCGAGACCAAAGCCCAAACATCGCTAATGAAATATGTGCCCTCAGCCTAATATTAGGATGGAAGCGCTACAGTATGAAAGTGTTAGGCTTTGGATAGTTACGTAGGTTTTGAACTTCAATTGTTCAGGGACCTATAGGTGTAATGTTTTTACACTTCATAAGTGTATTAAAGCTATTCCTATACTATCTATACTAAGGTATATGGTATTGAACTTAGGAATTGAATGCATGTTAATGAGTTATGAATGATGAACGAAGTTGGTACTTTATCAACAATGTTCGAGTCCGGTTAATAACGTAAGTTGGTTAATAAGCCAGGACGAAGGGTAATAAGTCAAGTTGACTTTATTATTAATATTAAGTTAACTAAGATATAGAAGAGAAAGAAGTTGGTAGAAACATTTATTTGTTAGCTAATTATAGTGTGCTATGTGAATATATCATGTAGATTCTGTAAAGGCTATGGTCAGTCGATTAAATTATTGGAAGACGCTGAAAGGCATGTTTTCTTAACGCTTGTCTAACTTCAATGTTAGCCAAGATTTATGTGATTCATTGAACTGAATTGCAAGACTTGTTTTAAAGAAAGGGTCGATAACAGATTTTAACTCGGCTAGACTATTTGTAATATATAGATTGATTGATATTCATATCTTTCTATATAGAAATATTAACGCTATCCTATGCCAAGTAATTGGTACGGACGTGAAGGTAAGGTTTGTCTATGAACAAACAAAAGTATTTTTCATCTATCATTCGATGGGCACGCGAGTTTGTCAAAAATATTAAATGTAAATACGTTTAATGAATGAGTGTTGATCAACATAGAGTATTATAGGATGATCACCTAGAAGTGCTCGTAAGTTATACGGATGAACGACCTTAGTGCTGTGGACTCCTTTTCAAGTATGAAAACTGAAAGTTATTGTTCATGGTATATTGACCGGTTCAGAATTCCTAATCTATTCTATACTTTGGGAATTGATGTTATGAACTGTTAAAGTATTATTTATTCATAATACTTCATAACTATTGTTCGGTTATGTCAGAATTGTTATATAATTCACGATTGTGGTATTACTGATATCTTTGATTAAACTTGTTGAGCTGTCATGCTCACTTCTTGAGTGAATTATATAACTGCAGTTAAGGATGAACGTACTGTGAATGCCAAGAGAGATAAGGGCAAAGCTAAGATGGATGCTTGGGCATTTTGTAATAGTTTAGTAAGTTTGTATGTATTATACATTATAAACAATGAATGATGTAACCGGTTTATGAACCTGGGAAGGATTATACTTTGATTGTAATAAAAAGATAGTAATTACATTCATTTTGTTGTATTTCAATAGAATAATTGTATGGATGTTAGTACAATGGAGCACCATATGTCGGGTTAGAAGATACCCGAATTTGGGGGCGTCACAAGGATTCTGAGATTGATGAAGTGCCCGAACTAAATATATAACTGGATGAGCAACAAGACATTGAAAAAGAGGAGACACGTGGGAATAATGAAAATAAGGTCAGTGAAGAACTAATTTTGAGAACCAACGATGATGAGTCGGTGTTATTTATGCCTCAAGTGCCTTTTCCACCAAAGTTCAAGAATCCGGTTAGATTTTTAAAACTGTGCCCGCTTGGTAGTCATGTCGTCGGCAAGTCTCTTCATGACCTGAGAGCTAGTACAAATGTAAAGTCATGGTAGGATGTGGAGGAGAAGATATAAGAAGAGTACGTTGTTCTTGCCATGCCTCAAAGCCCCAATCGAATCATGAGCTCAACGGACGGAAAAGCACCTAGTTATTCAACATTCTCAATTGGGCACTAATTTAAACAAAGCATGCTAGATGACTTTAATTCGATAGCCATCACAAATGGGAACATACCAAAAGTTACATTATATCCGATGGATGAAAGGTTCTTCATTTTTTGAAGAGGAATTGGATAGCGTTGACCAGACAAAGTTAGGCTGTAAGACCCCAACTTTTTATAAATAAAATTGAATTTTCTATATAAATTATTTTGAAATAAAAAAGTGTTAATTGATATAATACTTTGGTTATGGGTGAAATCTGCAAATTTTACAAAATAAACAAATGGTTATAAAATATTCATTTTTGTCGGGGAATATTAAATGACGACGGCCTTGCGAGTCATTGTGGGCCCCATAATGTAATAATGTCGGCTCGGATGAAGAAAATGACAAGTTTGAGCTTTTATAAATAATCTACAGTAGTTGTTCTGAATTAACTAACACCGTTGGATTACCTCGGTGGTTAAAATACGTGAATCGCATGGTTGCACTGATGTTATTACCAGTATTGCATAGTATTATTTTTGAATTATTGATTCTTACGTAAGAAGGCACTACTCAATAATTGTTATAGTAATTACTGTTCAGTATTTTATTTTATTGGTTCAATAATTGCTTCGTTGATATTTTATATTATTGTTGTTTCAATAATTGTCACGGCACAGTATTTCCCATTATCAAATCAATAATTCATATAATTTGAATAATGTTATTAGATAACATTATTGGCAATGTCTAGAAAGTTCTGTCAAGGAGAGTTTTGGTCACCTAATTGTGCGCCAGTAAGGAGAAATCCTTACTTAGGAAAGCCCCCTTTCCTCACAGAACCTGCACGGTTATCATTATTGTGATTCTGTAATATTATTTGTGAATAATTAATTATTGATTTATATGATAAGGAAATATTTATTTTATGTGGATATAATTGATGGATATATTTATTGTGGTTATAAATGAAGGAATTTTGTTTGAATTATTTGTTGAAATTATTTTTCTCTAATTAAACATTCATTCAAATATATTATTATTATATTACGATTTTGTTTATAATTTAAATGGTAATATTATTATATAATATATAATTCTTTTAGCATGTGAATTAAAGAGGAATGGAGGTTAGCTAATTGAATTAGAATTCTTTCCGTGTACTTTTCTTTTCAAAGTTGCTGGCTAGTTTGTTGCGTATTTTCTTCTTCTGTTTGTTAGGTGGTAGACATCCTGCAAAACCATTCCTTGTTTCCAAAATGGTGGGGCTTCAATCAATTGAAAATTGTGAGTTAGGCATTGAAAAACATATCCTCCAGCAAAGTGATGGACCCTTAACCAATAAAATGTGAGTTTTCCTTTTCCAATTCTTCCTGCAAACTTGATTTCAAAGGGTGGCCCCCACCCATTAGGAAAATGTGATGAGTTAGGCAAAAGTAGGCAGAAACCTTTGTTTTTTGTTCTTCCTCCATTGCTATAAATAGGGGGTAACCCCTCATTTCTCAACACACCATTTCAAATTCAGAGATTCTTATTCTAAAGTATTGTGAGTATTTTTCTTGAGTATAAGATTACTTTGAGTGTAGTTTTTCTGCAAGATTTTCTCAGAATAATATCTGATATTCCAGTCAAATCAAGTTTCTACTAAGGTAAAGGATGTTATTTTATTGCAATACTCGTGAGAATTATTATTTGCTTTCATACTCCATATTACGTGAGCAATATTATTTAATCTCGTATTCCTAAATTTGAACTTACTATGGTAAGTATTGCTTCTATAATTCCTGAAATGATTAGAAATTTCGCTTCATCTAATAACATTTCATAGGAATATTGGTATGAACTTTTAATCAAATTCGGAACTTTTCATGATAGCAATCTTGTTCACGATTACTATTTACTGGTCATTGTTCACGGAGTCTTTGTTTCACGCCATCACATTCACGAGTCATTGTTCACAAAAAAAAAATTCTTATTCCAAGCTATCTATTGTAACCCTTATTCTTGAAATTGAATCCATGTTTTGATCTTCATTCTTGAATTTTACTCCATTAAGGAGTATTTCTAAACTTGAATTATCTAAAGTTTGAATCTCTAATCTTTGTCATTTTGTCTCACTGGATTCGTTCTCTAAAATGTTTTTCATCATTCTCAGTCTTTAATAGTGATACTTGATGAATATCTTTGGCATGTAGTGCAAAGATGAATGATTACCTGATGAATATCTTTGGCCCATAGTGCAAAGATGAACAGGTGTTGAGATGAACATGACCAACTGATGATGCAAATGAATATCTTTGGCCCGTAGTGCAAAGATGAATATTTGATGCAAGATATATATTGATTGATACTACAGGGATAAAATATTGATGATGGACTTTTAAATTCATAGATGATAGTAGATTTCACTCTCTACTTAACTCTTCTAATGAATTATTATTTCCGCTGCGAATATTGATCTAAAACTGGTTGTCCATTATATTTTATGTGACGCCCCCAAAAATAGGTATACATCACCCATCTTGAGTCGCCAAATACATGGTACAGAATACAAATACAAACATAATTATACAACCGTCGTGTAATATACAACAATACATAAACTGAGAGTTTTAATAGGAATATTATCATCTAGACAATATCCACACTCAAAGGAGTCCTCATTACATTTATTGTCACACTATTTAACAGAATAGTGAGGACTACTAATGCTATCATCTGGATCATCACTCCGTTCCCCGACTCGTCCCAGCTATATTCTCATTTCCTGAACAAAACAGTGAAAGAAAGGGTGAGCTCAACTAGCCCAATAAGAAATATTATGACTAAGATAATACAGAATAAATTATCATTAGATTTCAATAATGTTAAACTGATAAAATACAATAGACATCAAGTTTAATTGCAGCGGAATAAATAATATATTAGAAGAGTCAAGTAGAGCATGATATCTACTAACTTCTATGATTTAAAATGTTTTCATCAATTTTTATCGCTGAAGCTCAGCTTAATAAATAAACCACATCATCGAATCATCCCTGCACTACGGGCCAAGGATATTCATTAAATCATCAATAGTCATGACTATACCGAATAATCTCTGGTCATAATCATAACAAATCCATCTCTGCACGTAAGCCAAAGATATACAATTCAATAATCAAAAGTTCATATCTGCACGTAAGCCAAAGATAACTTTCATCACCATATAAGCATGAGGATGATGACAATGATATAAGCATTAATCAAACGAAAACAAGGATAATTATTATAGACTTTAAATTTATGCAGATATTATCAACCACTCATAATCTAATATTATTAATATCATAACAATATTTTAATCACTTCTTAAACTAATAAACAATTTATTTTAATTGTTTACACTTTACCAAATAATGCATTTAATCATTCAAAAATGCCATACTCATAAGATTTCAACACCAATGATCAAATCCCTTATAAAAAAAGAATCTGCATATACCTTATATAGGATTTCCAAGCCATAAAATCCTATTTTCCAACTTTGTTACTTCACATAACATATTTAACTCATATGTTCGTAACTAAACTATTTTCATGAAAAATACCAAATCAATCCCAAAAATATTTCTTTTCTGGGATTTAGTAGAATATAGTCCCATAATGAACATATATTTTTCTCAAAATTTTTAAAATTCATTTACTATTTTTCAAAAATCAATTTCTAATTAATTCCTTAAGAAATTAGCTACCTCAAGTTTGACTCCAAAAATTCCCAAATCTTGGCAGGATCTTACAAATGTTAATGTGAGCTTCCACTTTAAATTTCATGATCATCGGAGTTATATAACTCCGGTTATAGCGCTTTTCGTCAGAAAAACCTAAATATTGAAATGGTCATAACTTGCTCATTTTAAGTCGGAATGAGCTCATTTTTGAACAAGAAGTACCTTATACCATATACTTTCGTGTCCCAAAAAACCAGAATTTTTCTCATAAATTAAGTGGCCGAAACAGCCCCTTCAAATTTTTGGGCAGTAGCCTTTTTCGAAATTGGCAGTTTTTGACTCCTTTGCTAAAATCAGTCGACACGAAAATCTACAACACCTTTTCCAGTGATTCCGCTTGGATAAGTTATATAAGTCATAGATCTAACTATACAATTTGACCAAACTCAAAAATTCTAAATATAATAGGAGATATGGTCAGTTGAATTCCATGTTCCATTTTTACCAAAATCTGATTTTCAACCCTTTGTGATTTCTAAGAAACTTTCATGTTTTCACATAATAACCAACATAACTCATCATGACAATGACATAATAATTCAATAAAACAAGTTCAAAAATAAATTTTATAGATTTATAAGTTAATTTATCCTGAACTCAATAATGTCCAAATTGTCAACATGATACTTCTTTGTAGAGTAAAATTCAAGAATGCTCAGAAGAATATTTCCATAAAAAGATATTGGATGAAGTGCAAATATCAAGGACATTCCACTAATTTCATGGAGTATAGAAGTCAAAGCTTTAATAAACTGAGTATAATAACGAATATATGAAACTGCAAATGGATTTTCACCCACCATGCGGTAATCCACGTTTACAGATCATTTCCACAATTTAATAAGGAATGAATACAAAGGATCATTCACCGTGCATGTGGTAATCCACATAAACAGGTTATTCCAATAGAATAATAAAGAATGGAATAACTGAAGGATTCACCATGCATGCGATCTGGCCGCATGAGATAGGTTATTCCCAATGAGAATAATAAATAATGGAACGGTCCCACAGAAGCGCACAAATAGGATATTAAAATGAGAATAATAAATGTGGAATAATAAATAATGGAACCAGTCCGACGTAAAAACATTATGAGACAAGATATTAAACCCAGGAATAATAAATGCGGAATAATAAATAATGGAACCAGGTCAGGCAAAATTCGCACCGACAGGATATTCCAACAGAATAATAAAGAATGTAATAATAGTAGAATTTCACCATGTATGTGGTACTACGCATAAACATGTTATTCCAACATAATAATAAAGAATGGAATAACAGAAGAATTTCACCATGTATGCAGTACTTCGCATAGACAGGTTATTCCAGCATAATAATAAGGAATGGAATACTAGAAGAATTTCACCATGTATGCAGTACTTCGCATAGACAGGTTATTCCAACATAATAATAAGGAATGGAAATAACAATAGCTCTCTTCACGAATATGAAAAAATAATACCCCTTACGAGTACAACAAATAATATCCCTTACCTTAGAAGAAACTGGATATTGAAATAAAAATGTAGCTGACTTCTCTTCTTCTTTCTCTCTATAATTTCTCTCTCAAGAGTTTCAGTGAATTCGTAAGAAATAATGAAGGAATGAGCTTTTATTTATAGGAGAATGGACTGAATAGTAACTAATTTATGAATGGTCCAAATTGATTTACTTTTAAACGGACGGTCCATATTGATTTACTATTAAAACTTTAAACCAACGGTCCATACTGATTCACTATTAAACTTTAAACCAACGGTCCATACTGATTCACTATTAAATTTTAAACGAACGATCCATACTGATTCACTATTAAACTTTAAACCAACGGTCCATACTGATTCACTATTAAACTTTAAACCAACGATCCATATTGATTTACTAATATAATTTCAACCAACGGTCTGAAAAATTAGCATATCTCCTCATGGAATAATATTGAACCCACAAATAATTTGGACCAAAAAGAAATATATTGTTCGGGTGAATAGTAACTCGTGAATAGTAACTCATGAATAGTAACTCGTGAACAGTACTCTGACACGAAAAGTGCCCTGAATACCCGATTGAATAATATAACCTCCAGACATAAATTATTATCGAAATAAATGTCGACTTCCACTAACACCAATAATCCTAACACAATGGAACTATCAAACTCATCTTTAATCAACACGAACTCATTCATCATTAATATTATAACAAACAATATTTAACAACCAGGTTGTTCCCAGGAAAGAAGGGGCTTTCCGATAAGGATTTCTCCCTATTGGCGCGCAATTAGGTGACCAAACCTCTCCTTGACAGAACTTTTAGACATTGTAAATATTGCAATTTAATAATATGAATAACTTTTTCGTCTCAATTATTGATTTAATAATCTAAAATATAATGCAGATGATACTGTGATAATAATCGAATCAATAATATGAGAGATATGATGCATCAATTACTGTAGCAATAATTGAGTATAACTGAGTGATTTCTTACGTAAGCATCAATAATCAATATCGTGTACTACTATGCAACCACGCGTATTACTGTAATTTTGCTACCGAGTAGTTCAACAGTATTAACGGTTTATTTTCATAAAAATATTTTTGTCGTTTTCTCAAACCGACAATAATTCTGTTGCGGGGTCCACCAATGATTGTGTCGTCGTACGAATATTCCCTGTTAAAACGAATATTCCCCGACCAATCGAATATTATATAACCACTTGCTTACTTTGTAAATTTTGTAAATATTACCCACAACTATAACATTATCTCAAATCCACACCATAATATTAAAAAAATAATTTTGAGAAATTTAAATCTTTATTCATAAAATTTGGGGTCTCACATTTTATCTGATTTGTTGAAGGCTAACGATAAATTTTTGTTCTTTATCTTAGTCATAATATTCTTTATTGGGCTAGTTGAGCTCATCCTTTTCCTTTTTGTTCTATTTTTCTTCTCAGGAGGTCAGAATGTAGCAGGAACCAGTCGGGGTAAAGAGTGATGGTCCTAGACAGTTGTTTTAGCAGTCCTCACTATTTTTCTAAAATAGTGTATCAATAAATGTAATAAGGACTTATTTGAGTGTGGATATTGTCTAGAAGATAATATTTGTATTTTAACTCACAGCATATGTGTTGTCGTATTTTGCACGACAATTGTAATAATAAGAGTTGTAGTTGTTTCTATACCATGTATTTGGCGATTCAGAATGGGTGATGTATACCTATTTTGGGGGCGTCACAGTTGGTATCAGAGCTTAGGGATATGGTCTCTGGCGGAGATCGGGGAATAGAACTAGGAGGGGATAGATGAGTAAATCATTTGCTAGTGTGTCCTACCTAAGCTGATTTGTTGGTCGGTCATAATATAAGGATATTATGTGATATGTTAAATTGTTTAATTAACCCTTGTTTTATGGTATTTTTTAAAAATAGCAGCTGAGAACGTTAACAATGGAGTGTATGAGACAGTGGAACAACCTTCACTCACCAACCAAGAGAACGTGCAACAGGAAGGCAATATTCCTCCTGTAAACAACACTATGGAGCAAACGATGAATGATGGAATAATTAGAAGCTTTTTGCAATTTATGCAAAATCAGACGAGGGAGACTCGTGTACAAAATACGGGTGGAAATGATAACAACGCGCAGTTTGTCACGGCTAAGCAGTTCAAGGAGTTGAGACCACCAGACTTCTGGGGAAAGCTGGATCCGATTAAGGCGGAAATATGGGTCAAGCAAATTACCAAAATATTCGAAGTCTTGGGATGCACAGAAAAACAAAAGGTTCCATTCGCCACCTTTATGTTCCGTGGTGAGGCAGATTACTGGTTGGAATCTGTGAAGCGTACCCAGCCTGCCGCACTCAACATGTCTTGGGAAAGATTTCAGAAACTGTTCAATGACAAGTACTTTCCTGAAAGTATTCTTCATATGAAGGAGGTAGAGTTTATTAGACTGGAACAAAACAACAAGATGGTGTCCCAGTACGAGGCAAAGTTCGCAGAGTTATCCAGGTTTGCACCTCACTTGGTATAGAATGAGTAACGAATGACGCGGATATTTCTGAGAGGTCTAAAACCTGAGATTCGGCAATATCTTATTTCTCATAAATTTTCTTTATATTCAGATGTTGTAAATAGGGCTCAATTATTAGAGCGGGATAATGAGTATGTTCAACCAAGGGACCACGATCAGGGTCATATCGGTGATAGTAGTCATCAGGGCGATGATAACCAGCGAGGAGGGAAAAATACGGACAAAAGCGATAACCACTCGGGTGGTAATCGTGGCCATGATAATAGGAGAGGTGGGTCAAGTGGAAGTTTTAAAAAGAGGAGATTCAACAATGATGGGAAGACATCAGCAGCAACACCAGCACCAACAACAAATTCTAGGGGAGGAGAACGACCGCTAGTTAGATGCTACAAATGCGGAGAGGAGGGACACATAAGTCCAAATTGTTCATAGCCTTCCAAGGTGTGTTTCAAATGTGGAAAAGACGGTCATATAGCCCGATTTTATCCTGTAGCAAAGTCAAGTCCAACTGGGACGACGCACCAAAGGCGATTACAGACAGAACAAAGCCGGTGGTTCAAGGGAGTGCATTTTTCGTGACTGGCCAAAACGCGAGAAACTAGAATGAGGTGATCACGGGTAAGCTAATCTTGAACTCTTGTGAAGTTTATACCTTACTAGATACCGGTTCTACCCATTCTTTTATCTCTCCTGCTTGTGCTAAACATTTAAACTTGACTCTAGAGAAATTGGACTTTAACTTATATGTTGAAACTTCGTTGGGTGAAACCTTCGTTACATCTACAGTTTATAAATCTTGCTTGATCCAAGTTGGCACAATCACATTACCTGTTGATCTTATTTCTTTAAAGATACTTGCATTTGATGTGATTTTAGGGATTGATTGGTTAACTACTCATCATGCCAAAATTGATTGTTTTTGTAAGGTTGTTAGTTTTCATATTCCTAACCAACCTATCATACGAATTCAAACAACTAAACCACTAAAATCAGTCACTGTCATATCAAGCCATAAAGCTATTCATTTATTAAAAAACAGATGTCAAACTTTCTTAGCCATGTTATGGACTTGAACAGAAACATGTTAGATTTGAAAAATATTTCTGTTGTTAGTGACTTTCCTGACGTATTTCCTAAAGAACTTCCTGGTCTACCCCCGGAACGTGAAGTTGAATTCTTTATTTATCTTGAATTAGGTACAAAGCCCATTTCTAAAACCCCATATCGAATGACTCCTATTGAACTTCAGGAGTTAAAAGTCCAACTACAGGAATTGTTAGACATTGGTTTCATTCATCCTAGTACATCTCCTTGGGTTGCTCCTGTTTTATTTGTAAAGAAGAAAGACGGGAGTATGCGACTTTGTATTGACTACTGGAATTGAACCATGTCACCATCAAGAATAGGTATCCCCTACCTCGTATTGATGACCTGTTCGACCAGTTGCAAGGAGCATAATTCTTTTCAAAGATCGATCTTCGTTCTGGATATCATCAACTGAAGATTAAAACTAAGGATATTCCAAATACTGCCTTCAGAACTCGGTACGGGCATTATGAATTCTTAGTCATGTCTTTTGGATTGACTAATGCTCCTGCTGCTTTCATGGATATGATGAACTATGTATTTAAGGAATATTTGGATCAGTTCGTTGTTGTCTTTATTGATGACATCCTCATTTATTCCAAAAGTCATGAAGATCATGAGCACCATTTGAAGCTGGTACTTCAAAGACTTTGCGATAACAAGCTATATGCCAAACTGAAGAAATGCGAGTTCTGGCTTAAGGAAGTAGCATTCCTTGGGCACGTGGTGTCAAAACATGGAGTATCTGTTGACTCGGCGAAGATTAAAGCAATACAAACTTGGGAACAACCGAAGTCGGTGACCGAAGTGCGTAGCTTTTTGGGCTTAGCTGGTTATTATCGGAGATTCGTGGAAGGATTTTCTCAAATCGCTACTCTGTTAACTTAGCTGACTCAGAAAGATACAAAATTCATATGGAGCGAGGAATGCGAGAAGAGTTTCCAAGAGCTTAAGAGGAGACTCATTTAGCTTTATTTAAAAAAATACCATCACGGTTCGGATGGATTTGTTATCTCTGACGATGCTTGGTGCAAAGGGTTAGGATGTGTTCTCATGCAACATAGGAAAGTCATAGCCTATGCCTCGCGACAACTCAAAGAATATGAGAGGAATTATCGTACTCGTGATCTAGAGTTGGCAGCAATAGTCTTTACGTTGAAAATCTGGAGACACTACCTGTATGGGGATAAAGTGGAGATTTATATGGATCATAAAAGCCTCAAATATTTCTTCACCCAAAAGGAACTCAACATGCGGCAACAACGTTGGCTCGAGTTGTTGAAAGATTACGACCATAGCATTCAATATCATCCTGGAAAAGCAAACGTTGTAGCTGACGCATTGAGTAGAAGATCATATGCGGGTACCAGTGTAATGTTGTTAACACAAAGACCCATTTTGTATGACTTGCAAAGGATGGAGATAGAGGTAAAGACTCCAAGGACCCACGTGATGATGGCAAATATACGAGTAGAACCGACTTTAATTGATAAAGTTAAAGCTGCTCAAACCAAAGACCTAAAGATGATACGTATGAAGAAGAAAGTGCAAGAAGGTGTTATTTCGGAAGCAAGAATCGATGAAGAGGGAATACTTCAAGTCAACTCCAGACTTTGCATTCCTAACGACTCTGACTTGAAGCATAGAATCATGATGGAGGCACACAACACACCATTTGCAATCCATCCTGGGAGTACCAAAATGTATCATGACCTTCGACATACATTTTGGCGGAGCAATATGAAGAGAGAAATTGTGGAGTTTATCTCAAGGTGTTTAACCTGTCAACGTGTAAAGGCGGAGCATCAAGTGCCAAAGGGTCCATTGCAACCACATAAGATTCCGAAATGGAAGTGGGAACACATTACTATGTATTTCGTTACGGGTCTTTCCAAGGTTTCTCAAGGTATAGATGCGATTTGGGTTATTATTGATAGATTAACCAAGTCTGCTCATTTATTGCCTATACGTGAGACTTATTCCCTTGAACGTCTTTCTCGTATGTACGTGAATGAGATTGTGAGATTGCATGGCATGCTAGTATCCATAGTTTCGGATCGTGACCCAAGATTCACTTCATGATTTTGGGTTATCTTGCAGAAAGCTATGGAGCGCAGTTTGATTGATTCGTCAGCATACCATCCTCAAAGCGGATGAGGCAATCGAAAAGGACAATTCAAACCCTTGAGGATCTATTAAGACTCTGTGTCCTAGATTTCAAAGGAAGTTGGGATAAGTACTTGCCATTGGTGGAATTCTCCTACAACAATAGTTATCAAGCAAGTATAGGCAAGACTCCATTCGAGGCATTGTATAGACGAAAGTGTCGCTCTCCAATATGTTGGGATGAGGTGGGTGAAGCAACATTATTGGGACCAGAGTTAGTACGTATGACTACAGAAAAGACCTAAACGATTCGACAACATATACAAACGGCACAGGATCGACAAAAGAGTTATGCGGATCTTCATCGAAAGGACGTGGAATTTAATATTGGAGATCATGTACTGTTACGTATTGCTCTATGGAAGGGAGTTACAAGATTTGGGAAGAGAGGAAAGCTCAATCCACGATTTGTTGGTCCATTTGAGATTCTTGACCGAATAGGAAATGTGGCCTGTAGACTCGCATTACCTCCAAACATATCTCGTGTTCATAATGTTTTTCATATATCTATGCTTCATAAATATGTGAAAGACCCATACCACAATATTGCGTTAGAACCAGACGAGATAGTCGAGGATTTAACGTACGAGGAGGTACCTATCAAGATATTGGATAGGAAAGAGCATGTCATACGAACAAAGGTTATACAACAAGTTATGCTTTTGTGGAGGAACCATGCTATTGAAGAAATGACCTCAGAGTTGGAATCAGAAATGAAAGCGAGGTACCCTCACCTTTTCGAAACACCAGGTACGTACGTCAATTTTGAGGACGAAATTTCATAAGGAGGGAAGGTTGTAAGACCCCAACATTTTATAAATAAAATTGAATTTTCTATATTCATTATTTTGAAATAAAAAGGTGTTAATTGATATAATACTTTGGTTATGGGTGATATCTGCAAATTTTACAAAATAAGCAAGTGGTTATAAAATATTCATTTTTTTCGGGGAATATTCATTTGGTCATGGAATATTCTTGTTGTTGGGGAATATTCGTACGACGGCGCAGTCATTTATGGGCCCCATAACGGAATAACTGTCGGATAAAGAAAACAACAAGTTTGAGTTTTTATAAATAACGACGTAGTTTTTACCGTTAACAATGTTGGATTACTTGGTGGTTACACAGTAGCACACGGTATTGCACAATATTATTTTTGAATTATTGATTCTTACGTAAGAAGGCACTACTCAATAATTGTTACAGTAATTATTGTTCAATATTTTATTTTATTGGTTCAATAATTGTTGCGTTGATATTTTATATTATTATTGTTTCAATAATTGTCACGGCACAGTATTTCCCATTATCAAATCAATAATTCATATTATTTGAATAATATTATTAGATAACATTATTGGCAATGTCTAGAAAGTTCTGTCAAGGAGAGGTTTGGTCACTTAATTGCGTGCCAGTAAGGAAAAATCCTTACCGAAAAGTCCCCTCTTTCCTGGGAACAGCCTGGTTGTCAATATTGTGATTCTGTAATATTATTTGTGAATATTTAATTATTGATTTATATGATAAGAAAATATTTATTTTATGTGGATATAATTGATCGATATATTTATTGTGGTTATAAATGAAGGAATTTTGCTTGAATTATTTGTTGAAATTATTTTTCTCTGATAAAACATTCATTCATATATATTATTATTATATTACGATTTTGTTTATAATTTAAAAGGTAATATTATTATATAATATATAATTCTTTTAACATGTGAATTAAAGAGGAATGGAGGTTAGCAAATTGAATTAGAATTCTTTCCGTGTACTTTTCTTTTCAAAGTTAGTGGCTAGTTTGTTGCGTATTTTCTTCTTTTGTTTGTTGGGTGGTAGACATCCTGCAAAACCATTCCTTGTTTCCAAAATGGTGGGGCTTCAATCAATTGAAAATTATGAGTTAGGCATTGAAAAACAAATCCTCCAGCAAAGTGATGGACCCTTAACCAATAAAATGTGAGTTTTCCTTTTCCAATTCTTCCTGCGAACTTGATTTCAAAGGGTGGCCCCCACCCATTAGGAAAATATGATGAGTTAGGCAAAAGTAGGCAGAAAACTTTGTTTTTTGTTCTTCATCCGTTGCTATAAATAGGGGGTAACCCCTCATTCCTCAACACACCATTTCAAATTCAGAGATTCTTATTCTAAAGTATTGTGAGTATTTTTTTTTAGTATAAGAATACTTTGAGCGTAGTTTTTCTGCAAGATTTTCTCGGAATAATATTCGATATTCCAGTCAAATCCAGTTTCTACTAAGGTAAAGGATATTATTTTATTACAATACTCGTGAGAAATATTATTTTCTTTCATACTCCATATTACGTGAGCAATATTATTTCATCTCGTATTCTTAAATTTGAACTTACTATGGTAAGTATTGCTTCTATAATTCCCGAAATGATTAGAAATTTCGCTTCATCTAATATCATTTCATAGGAATATTGGTCTGAACTTTTAATCAAATTTGGAACTTTTCATGATGGGGTCTTCATTCACGCCATCGTTCATGGGTCTTGTTTCGACGGTCTTCGTTCACGCCTACTATTCACGCAGTCTTTGTTCATAAGTCTTTATTCACAAAAAAAAAAAATAAAATTTCTTCTTCCAAGATATCTATTGTAACCCTTATTCTTGAAATTGAATCCATGTTTTGATCTTCATTCTTGAATTTTACTCCATTAAGGAGTATTTCTAAACTTGAATTATCTAAAGTATGAATCTCTAATCTTTGTCATTTTGTCTCACTGGATTCGTTCTCTAAAATGTTTTTCATCATCCTCAGTCTTTAACAGTGATACTTGATGAATATCTTTGGCCTGTAGTGCAAAGATGAATGATTACCTGATGAATATCTTTGGCCCATAGTGCAAAGATGAACATGACCAACTGATGATGCAAATGAATATCTTTGGCCCGTAGTGCAAAGATGAATATTTGATGCAAGATATATATTGATTGATGTTACAGGGTTAAAATATTGATGATGGACTTTTAAATTCATAGATGATAGTAGATTTCATTCTCTACTTAACTCTTCTAATGAATTGTTATTTCTGCTGTGAATATTGATCTAAAACTTGTTGTCCATTATATTTTATCTGATTTGTTGAAGGCTAACGATAAATTGTTGTTCTTTATCTTAGTCATAATATTCTTTACTGGGCTAGTTGAACTCATCCTTTTCCTTATTGTTCCATTTTTCTTCTCAGGACGTGAGAATATAGCAGGAACCAGTCAGGGTAAAGAGTGATGGTCCTAGACAATTGTTTTAGCAGTCCTCACTATTTTTGTAAAATAGTGTATCAATAAATGCAATAAGGACTTATTTGAGTGTTGATATTGTCTAGAAGACAATATTTGTATTTAAACACACAACATGTGTGTTGTTGTATTTTGCACGACAATTATAATAATAAGAGTTGTAGTTGTTTATGTACCATGTATTTGGCGACTCAGAATGGGTTATGTATACCTATTTTTGGGGCGTCACACAGGCTGAAAGACAGTAATTCAAGCGCTAACTGGGAGGAAACCCAGGAATTTTTATATTTATATGCTTTACTAGTTTATTTAGTAGATATGAATTAATTTGCTTATTAAGTTCTCTTACCAATCCAAGTGCTATTATAATCCATGTTGTCTTTCTTAATTGCAGGTATTGGAGGTTCAATGGACAGGCAAAAGATTATGAAAAGGTTATTCAAGTCCAATTCAAGTGCGGTGCCCAATTTGTTCCATGTGCCTAATATATTCTCCAAACTTAGCAGAGAAGGAGGAGGAATGCTATATTTTCAAGGAAGTCCTCTACTTTACTTTTTTCTATTTCAGCCATTGAGGACAATGTCTAGTTTATGTTTGGGGGGAATTTTAGTGTCGTATTATATATAGTTAGTTATTTACATTGTAGTTCATATAGTTACATTTAGTTTTTGCATTCAGTTTCTTGAAATAAAAAAAAATTAAAAAATTAAAAAATTAGTAATTAGTTTACTATGTTTTATATAGCATTTAGTACATCTAGCATGAGTCCAACTGTTTGATATTTACAGTTTGTTTTGGGTAATGATGAGATTGGAATTGGGTAGACAAGTATAGTACTCACTATTAGAGCTTTGATGTGATTTCTTGTTATGAATTGAGTCTTTTTCTATTTAAAACTGGTATAATAAGGATAACACAGTAAAAACAACTTGTTGATTGATTGAGTTTAAATTGATACATGACGGGACTCTAAAGGATAATGCTAGTTTGAAAGAAAGAATGACAAGAATAAGTAGTGATGACTAAAGTTAGACAAGAACCTAAGTTTGGGGGAATATTTGGGGTATATAAGCTATAAAAAAAAGTATGAATAAACACCGTGGCGTGTTTGTCTAGTTTTGTGGCCTTTGTTACTTGAGTAAGTAAGCCTGAGGGGATTGTCTTTATACCTAGCACCCTAATGTCTTAATGGTCTAGGAGTCGTTGGTTGAAAGCTTGTTAAGGTAGCATTGAAAAGCCTAACGGAATAAGACATTGCATAGCTATATGTATATAAACCAAAGAAAACAAAATGAATAAAACAGGAAATAAGAGCAAAAATCCCCTGTAGATGAAAAATGAAGCAGAAGTATCCCCATGTTGACCATCGATATTGGTAATTATTTGATTTTAGTTGGATCTAGCTTGTTTTTGGATTTCTTGTGTTTACACTGTATGATGCCTTCGAAGAGACTTATTATGTGTTAAATTTGATTGTATATCAGTTAGCATTGTTGTTGAGCACACACGCACTATATTAGTGATAACAGTTTAAGATTTGATGATTGATTGGGAAGTAAATGATTTGTTTTGATATGATGTATTATCATTTCACTTGATTTCTTCTCTAAGGCCGTTTTAATAGACTTGTTTCTGTCATTACTGCTGGATTTGTAGGCACGTAGATTAGTTGCATTGCATAACATTGTTGTTTTGTGTTTTTACTTGAGGGCAAGCAACTGTTTAAGTTTGGGGGTATTTGATAAGTAGGTTTTATACATACTTATCTAATATCTATTACTTGAATTAGTTGCTTAAACCTATGTTTTGTAGTTACTTTGCATGCATTGTGTGTTCATTTCATACATTTTATATTATTTTGTAGGCTATGACAAGACATTGGCATGAAGAAGCAAGGAAAAGCAATTCGGACATCTTTTGGACTAAAATTCGCAAGCAAATGCAAGAAAAGAGTATTGAAGGACCTCTAACACCAAGTTGGATGCATGTTCTTGGCTTAGAACTTGGATTTTATTGTAGATCTACTTCGTATCTTTCCAAAACTTCTTGAATAATCCCAATCGGAGCTCGGTTGTGAGAGTTATGGCCTTTTTATCAACAAAGATCAAAGTTCAGAGTTGTCATGCTTGCAATTTACACAACAACTACTTCAAGCCCAATTGTGACCTTTATCCGGCCCGAATCTATCAAATTGCAAAGAATGAATATTGTAGATATCGTCTATATCTTCGATTTGATAGGTGGCAAACCCCGTAACTCCTAGTGCATCAAAAGTTATGCATGTTTTATCAAAGAACGTCACAGAAGAAAATAGAACAAAGCGGGGCGCGCCATAAAAGAACTACGAGTGGTGCGGGGCGCGCCGGACCATCAGTTTCTCTATTACAGTAGCGTGGGGCCCGCCCAAATTGGCCTAGGAGCAGCGTTGGGTGCATCAATAGGTAGGAAACAGCTGATTTGGGTTATTTGATGTCCAATTTGAGCTAGAATAGGATTCTTAGTTGCCCAACTTTCTAGGGTGTCCATTACAACTATAAATACTTGATTTTAACTTGGATTGGGAGGCTAGTTTTGGAGGATTCCATTAGATTAGATTATAGTAGATTAGGAGCAAAAACCTAGTTCTTATGAGATTTGGAGATTGAAGAAACTTGGAGACCATTGAAGATCAAGAGCAGGAGCTTGAGGAAGATGGAGATTTGCTGACAACAGATTTATTCCTTTACTCTTAGTTTTGTCTTTTAATGTGTATTCAAGTGTGGATTCTTAGTTTTAATTCAATGAACTAATTCTTTGTTTGAGATTACAATGGATCTTATTGTGTAGTTTATTTTAATATGATTCGCTATCAATTATTATGTTCTATTGTGAGAATTGTCTATTGTGATTTGGACTTAATTGTTTAATTGACCGGCCATTAATTACCGTGATAATCTATATGAACTCAAGAGATGAAGTATAGATTTAGATCTGATTATGATAGAATGTGTTTGTGATTTATGCATAGATGAAATTCATGATTCGTTTTTAGGATATAGATATGCCTTTACGCCATATGTAATCTTATAGAGAATGTGTGCTTTAAATTCTTTTTTATTTTAATTCACATAGAGATATAGTGGATTAGTTAATTAGGGTGTCTTGCTTAATTCTATCATCTGTGGATTTAAGTGAGTATATGTATTATGCATCGAGAGGTGGTTTTATCTACTTTAGTGTTCTTGATTAACAATTCAGGATAGAGAATAATTGATGAAAAGTGTGTTAACTTAAACGAAGCAATAAGTGAAGTTGTGATCTTAAATCTCCATAATCTAATTTTTAACTAGTGGTAATTAGAATTAGTTTAATTAAATAATTTAATTCATAATATTAAATTGATTGTTTAAATAAAATTAGTTTGATTAAGAGTTAGTATTTGGTAATTTGTATTAATAATTCCTCGTGGGAACGATACTCTACTTACACTTTATTACTTGTTGATCACGTATACTTGCGTGTTGTGCATAATTAGATTTCACCCAACATGCATATCATGAGAACCTTAACTTGCTTTTGTAAGTATTTTCTAACGAAGACATGGAGTTATAAATGAACCTTTATGGAACTAATAATGTCTAATTTTTGATTTTTATGAGCATGAGTATACGGTTTTGCTATGCATGAAATATGATTATAAGATGCTTCGTATGTACTAAATTAACTTGACTTGTTTTAAAATGATTTCTAAAGATGAACTCAGACATTTTCCAAGCTAAGTATTATGAACATTGTCTTGGTTAGATTATGAACATCTAAGGTTGCATACTATTACCCTAATCATGATCTATATGTGCATCCATCTAGTATGACATGATGTACGATCATCTGAGCATGATATTTTACAAATTTTCAAAGGATGGACAACACTAGATATGTATACGATGAAGACCTTTGTGAGCATACCTACTAACTGATTTTATGACTTCCTTACATGGACACATGGTGAACATAGTATTCCTCATGATTTCATAACCTTGAATGGCCTTGATTCATTAGAATTACTAGTTTAAGACTATAACAGGTAAAGTGTGACGCCTCCAAAACAGGTATACATCACCCATCTTGAGTCGCCAGATACATGGTACATAAATTTAAATACAACTTAATTATACAACAGTCGTGTAAAATACGACAAAACATAGCTGAGAGTTTTAATAAGAATATTGTCATCTAGACAATATCCACACTCAACGGAGTCCTCATTACATTTATTGTCACACTATTTAACAGAATAGTGAGGACTACTAATGTTATCATCTGGACCATCACTCCGTTCCCCGACTCGTCCTAGCTATATTCTCATTTTCTGAAGAGAACAGTGAAAGAAAGGGTGAGCTCAACTAGCCTAGTAAGAAATATTATAACTAAGATATGCAGAATAAATTATCATTAGTCTTCAACAATGTTAAACTGATAAAATACAATAGACAACAAGTTTAACTGCAGCGGAATAAGCAATCCATTAGAAGAGTCAAGTAGAGCATGATATCTACTATCTTCTATGATTTTAAAATGTTTTCATCAATTTTTATCGCTGAGACTGAGCTTAATAAATAAAATCGAATCATCCCTGCATCACGACCAAGGATATTCATGTAATCATCAATGGTCATAATTATACCGAATAATCCCTGATCATAATCATACCACAACTGTCCATCAATGGACTATAGGCCAATGAGAACTTTCACCACATTCATTTGTCACATTACGTTCATGATTATACCGAAAATCTCTGGTCATAATCATATCAAGTCCATCTATACACGTAAGCCAAAGATGACTTTCATCACAATAAAAATATGAGGATGATGACAATGATATAAACACTAATCAAACAAAACCAATGATAAATATTAAAGACTTTAAATTTATCCAAATATTAGCAATCACTTAATAAACTCGTAATCTAATATTATTAATATTATAACAATATTTTAATCACTTCCTAAACAATTTATTTTAATTGTTTACACTTTACCAAATAATGCATTTAATTATTCAAAAATGCCATACTCCTAAGATTTCATCACCAATGATCAAATCCCTCATCAAAAATCTGCATATACCTTATATAGGATTTCCAAGCCATAAAATCCTATTTTCCAATTTTGTTACTTCACATAACGTATTTAATTCATTTACTCATAACTAGTTCATTTTCATGAAAAATACCAAATCAGTCCCAAAAATATTTCTTTCCTGGGATTTAGCAGAATATAGTCCCATATTGAACATATATTTTTCTCGAAATTTTTAAAATTCATTTACTATTTTTCATATGGCCAAAACTGCCGAATATTTAAACATTTATCATAAACTGTACTTTTGTCCAAAAATTCTTAAATTTACAGAGTATACTTCTGTTATATATATGTACTCCCAATAAAAATTTTACTAATTTTCGAGTTAACCAGAAGTAGTTATAAGGGTTTACTTTTAAAATAGTCTTTTCCCATAAAATTCATAACTCCTAATCTATACATCCAAAAATCACCATTTTTGGACACAATCTAGAAAACTCAACAAATCATCATTTCAAATTTTTCCAGAATTTTTTGAGTGTCAGAAAAATTACGAAACTGCAAATAGATTTTCACTCGCCATGCATTAATACACATACACAGATCATTTCCACAATTTAATAAGGAATGAGTACGAAGGATTATTCACCATGAATGTGGGAATCCACATAGACAGATTATTCCAACACAATAATAAAGAATGGAATAACAGAAGAATTCACCATGCATGCGATAGACCGCACAGACATGTTATTCCCAACAGAATAATAAAGAATGGAATCAGGTCATGCGTAATCTGCACAGACAAGATATTCCAACATAATAATAAAGAATGGAACTAGGTGATGCGTAATCTGCACAGACAGGATATTCCAACAGAATAATAAAGAATGGAACCAGGTCATGCGTAATCCGCACAGACCGGATATTCCAATTGAATAATAAAGAATGGAACCAGGTCATGCGTAAACCGCACAGACAGGATATTCCAACAGAATAATAAAGAATGGAACTAGGTCATATGTAAACTGCACAGATAGGATATTTCAACAGAATAATAAAGAATGGAATAACAATAGAATTCACCATGCATGCGATAGACCGCACAGATAGGTTATTCCAACAGAATAATAAAGAATGAAATAACAAAAGAATTTCACAATGTATGCGGTACTTCACGTATACAGGTTATTCCAATAGAGTAATAAGGAATGTAATAACAATAGCTCTCTTCAAGAATGCGAAAGAAATAATACCCCTTACCTCAAAAGAAGACTGGATACTGGAATAGTGAGGTAGCAGACTTCTCTTCTTCTTTCTCTCTATAATTTCTCTCTATAATAATTGCTCTAAAGCTTTAGTGAATTGGTGAGAAATAAAGGAAGTATGAGTTTCTATTTATATGAAAATATAGTTTTGATAATTGCACATTTTGAGGCTCGAAATATTACAGTACAATACCTTCAACTTTTCTTTCATTTTTAATTTAGTCCTGCAAGAATTATCAAACTTGCACCACCTCCCCTAATAGTAAATAACTTGAATAATAGTTCAATCATGTGAATCAATAGTTATAATCATGTGAAAATACGAATTACAGTATAGTACCTCCATCTATACCTCCATTTTTAACTTAGTCATGCAAGTATTATCAATCTTGCACCAACTCCCCTAATAGTACAAAAATGTGAATCAATAGTACACATGTGAACAAATAGTTATAATCATGTGAATTAATAGCAATTAATTCTTCATTTACCCGATTAATTACCCGGTTGGTCAATATAACTTCAAGACAACAATTACTATCGAAATAAATGTCGATTTCCACTAACACTAATAATCCCAACACAATGGAAATATTTTTCTCAACAATTTCATTTTTGAAATTTTGAAGTTTGACTTTTTTCGAAAAATTCAACTGTTGACTTTTTTGACCAAAAAGTCAACCCCAGTAAATTTTGAGTTTATAGTCCATTTCTACTAATTTCATCGTTCCGGACTCAAATATCACGTCCGCGACTCCAAATTCAACTCCGAACTCAAATTTGATTTTTAATAACATTCATCATTAATATTATAACTCACAATATTTAACAATCAAGTCGTTTCTTGGAAAGAGGGGCTTTCAATAAGGATTTCTCCTTATTGGTAGCGCTTGCAATTAGGTGACCAAACCTCTCTTGATGAGAACTTACAGACATTGGCAATATTGAAAATAATAATATAAATAACTTGGTAGTCTCAATTATTGATTTAATAATATAACATATTATCTGATGATAATCTTTGTGACAATAATTGAATCAATAATATGAGAGATATGATGCAACAATTACTGTAGCAATAATTGAGTATAACTGAGTGATTTCTCACCTAAGCATAAATAATCAATATCGTGTGCTACTATGCAACCACGCGTATTACTTTACTTTTACTATCGGGTAGTTCAACAGTTTTAAAGGTAACACTTTCGTCGTTATAAAAGGATAATTCTGTCATTTTCTTACTACGATAATACATCTGTTGTGGGGTTCACCAATGATTGTTCCGTCGTACGGATATTCTCCGACAAAAAGAATATTCCCCGATCAATCAAATATTATATAACAACTTGCTTACTATGCAAAATTTGTAAATATTACCCACAACTATAATATTATATCAAATCCACACCATAATATTCAAAAAAAATATTTTGAGAAAATTAAATCTTTATTCATAAAATTTGGGGTCTCACAATCTCCCCTCCTTATGAAATTTTGCCCTCGAAATTTACGTACGTACCTGGTATGCCGAAGAGATGAGGATACCTTGACTTTATTTCAAATTCTAACTCTTGAGGTATAACCTTTGAGTGTCTAATATGATCCTTATTATCCAAGATTTTAACACGTATCTCTTCATACATTAAATCTTTCGATATCTCGTCTAGTTCTAATTCAATAATGTGGTTTGGGTCGTCCATATATTTACGTAACATCGATACGTTAAAAAAATGTTATGAACACGCGACATACTTAGCGATAAAACGAGTCTATAGGCCACAGTTCCTACTCGATCAAGGATTTCAAATGGGCCAATAAAATCGAGGGTTGAGATTTCCTCTCTTCATCGATTATTGCTTCTAGAATAACGCCCTCTTGAACCTTCTTCTTCACATTCACCAGCTCTAGGTCTGTAGCTTGAACAACTTTTAACTTTATCAATTAAAGTCGATTCTACTCGTACATTTGATATCACCACGTGGGTCCCTAGATTCTTTATCTCTATCTTCATCATTGTAACTTATACGAAATGGGTTTTTATGTTAACAACATCGTACTCGTAAACACATACGATCTTCTACTCAACGCATTAGCTACCACGTTCGCTCTTCTACGATGATATTGAATGGTATGGTTGCAATCTTCAATAGCTCGAGACAACATCTTTGGCGCATTATACGTTCGTTTTGGTTGAAGAACTATTTAAGGGTTGAAGAAATGAGTTTTGTATTGGGGTCAATACGAAATTCGATTTCACGCTCTAGGCTAGAAAGTCTTTAGGAATACGTCAGGAAAATTATTAACAATAGAAATATCATTCAAAATTGTGACTATCATCCAAGACTTGGATAGTACGTCACATTGATACCTATCAACTTGCCATCGTCATTCACGACGTCGCCTATAGAAAGTCTGGCTTCAGTGCATTCCACACAAGGAAGTCACCAGCGAAAGGCTCAAAGCTCTTTACTTATGGCTTAATATAACAATGATTGACTTAAGTGGTTTGGTTGCTTGAATTCGCATAACAGGTTGGTCAAGAATATGAAAACTAACAACCTTACGAAAAGCATAATGAGTAGTTAACCAATCAATTCCTAAAATCACATCAAGGGCAAGTATTTTTAAAGAGATAAGATCGACAGGTAACGTGAAAGTGTTGATTTGAATCCAACAAGATTTATAAATAGTGGAGGTAACAAAGGTTTCTCCCAACAGAGTTTCAACAGATAAATCAAAGTCTAATTTCTCCGGAGTCAAATTTAAACATTGAACACAAGTAGGAGAAATAAAAGAGTGGGTAGAACTAGTATCGAATAAGGTATAGACTTCACAAGAGTTTATAAGTAACTTAACCGTAATAACTTCGTTTAGGTTTCTCGACAAACGCTCTCACTTAAACTACCAGATTTGACTTTGTTGTAGAGTACATTCCACCCTTAAGTGCTTCATCACATTCCTGATCCATGATTTGAATCATTACTCTCCGATCCATATCGAATTGTGGTTGATCGCTCTGCACAGGGTAATTCCGAATTTGATGTTGGATTCTCCCAATTGTTGTCCAAAAAGAAAAATTTATTTCATCAATTTTGGCCTTATTGGATTGGACGTCTTTTTCTACAATATCTACGCGTTGTGCGGCTTTTACCCATGCATCATCTATTCTCCTTCATTCAATTGTTTCTTCTTTCATCAGAACTTTGATCATAGCATTCTCAGATTCCAGCTTTAATATCTTATACTTTGCCAAGGAGTGCTTTTGTTCAAGCATCGCACATCGGGCAACACAATTTAGAATTGTTGCATCTCTTTGCTCTATGACCGACTGCCGTTCTTCAGCCTGCTCTTCTAACTCATGAATACGATTTTGTAACTCTAAATTTATATCATAAAATTCTTTTAATAAATTCTCCTCAAGTTCCTCTTCTTCCTCACTCTCAGCTGCTACCTCTGCAATTAGCTCGGGTGACATAAAATTCTTCTAATAAATTTCTTCTACGTCTGACATCACATTAACCTGGTTAGTGATTAAAGGTGTTTCGATGGTCTCATTCACTCATTGTTAACATTTTCAGCTGCCATTTTCAGACACTGCCACAAAACAAGGGTTAATTAACATATCACATATTATCTCTATACTCTGACCAACTAATTAAATACCAAATAAACTTAGGTAGGTCATACTAGCGAAGGAATTCCACGTCTCTCCCCTCCTAGTGCTTGTCTCACATCTCAGTTAGGGATCATATCCCTAAGCTTTGATATCAACTGTGACGCCCCCAAAACAGATATACATCACCCATCTTGAGTCGCCAGATACATGGTACATAAATTCAAATACAACTTAATTATACACCAGTCGTGTAAAATACGACAAAATATAGCTGAGAGTTTTAATAAGAATATTGTCATCTAGACAATATCCACACTCAATGGAGTTCGCATTACATTTATTGTCACACTATTTAACAGAATAGTGAGGACTACTAATGTTATCATCTGGACCATCACTCGGTTCCCCGACTCGTCCCATCTATATTTAAATTCCTGAAGAGAACAGCGAAAGAAAGGGTGAGCTCAACTAGCCCAGTAAGAAATAGTATGACTAAGATAATGCATAATAAATTATCATTAGTCTTCAACAATGTTAAACTAATAAAATATAATAGACAACAAGTTTAACTGCAGCGGAATAAGCAATCCATTAAAAGAGTCAAGTAGAGAATGATATCTACTATCTTCTATGATTTAAAATGTTTTCATCAATTTTTATCTCATAGACTCAACTTAATAAATAAAATTGAATCATCCCTGCATCACGGCCAAGGATATTCATGTAATCATCAATGGTCATAATTATACCAAATAATCCCTGGTCATAATCATACCACAACTGTCCATCAATGAACTACAGGCCAATGAGGACTTTCAACACATTCATTTGTCACATTACGGTTATGATTATACTAAAAATTCCTGGTCATAATCATACCAAGTCCATCTATGCACGTAAACCAAAGATGACTTTCATCACAATATAAACACAAGGATGATGACAATGATATAAGCATTAATCAAACGAAACCAAGGATAAATATTAAAGACTTTAAATTTATCCAAATATTATCAATCACTTAATAAACTCATAATCTAATATTATTAATATTATAACAATATTTAATCACTTCCTAAACTTATAAACAATATATATTTATTGTTTACACTTTACCAAATAATGCATTTAATCATTCAAAAATGCCATACTCCTAAGATTTCATCACCAATGATCAAATCCCTCATCAAAAAACTGCATATACTTTATATATGATTTCCAAGCCATAAAATCCTATTTTCCAATTTTGTTACTTCACATAATGTATTTAATTCATTTACTCGTAACTAGTTCATTTTCATGAAAAATACCAAATCAGTCCCAAAAATATTTCTTTCATAGGATTTAGCAGAATATAGTCCCATATTGAACATATATTTTTCTCGGAATTTATTTAATTATAATGTTAAATAAATTATTTAAAATTGATTTTAATACATGAAAAATCATTTTAAAATATGTTATGATAGAAAAAGATATTTTAAGTTATTTTCTATAACTTTTAATATTTTGTGATGATTTTCATTAATAATTAGATATTAATGATGATTAAGTTATTTAATAAAGATATTAAATAATTGATGAAAAAATAGAATTAATGATTTAAAATTTATATAAAATGATTTAGAGATTATAAAAATATTTTAAGTTATAAAATATAAGTTTTGATATTTTGTCATGAAAAATATTAATATTTTAATATTAAGGATATTAGATTTATTTAATAATTATATTAAATAAAGTAATTTAGAAATGTTTTTAATATTAGAAAAAATTATTTTAAATAAAAATAAAGTACTTTAAAGATATTTTAAGTTATAAAATATAACTTTTAATATTTAAATGATAATTTCATTAATAACTCAATATTAATGATAATAATGTAATATTATGGATATTAAATTTATTTAATAATTATATTAAATAAATAGTTTAAAAAAGGTTTTAATAATTTAAAAATCATTTAAAAGGATATAAATGAATTAAAAATATTTTAAGTTATAATTAATGACTTTTAATATTTGGATAAATAGTACATTAATATTTAAATATTAATGATAATTATTTAAAAATGATTTTAAATGTTTTAAAAATCATTTAAGGGTAATATTAATAATTTAAAATATTTTTAGTTATTATAAATAACTTTAATATTTTGGCAATGGTTTCATTAATAGTTTAATATTGATTAAATATTAATGATAGTAGAATTGTTTAATATTTAAATCATTTAATTATGATTCAAGTGTTTGAAAATTTATGATAAATTATAATAAGTGTTTAAAAATTATTTTTAAGTCATTTAAAAATAATATGAACTGATAATTACAGTTATTGAACTAACTGGATAGAGTCTTAGACTCGATTATTACTGATAAGATTGTTTGCATAATCAAACATATTTGAAAATTGATATGGACTTAGGTATTTTGACTTTATTAAATGATTGTTTGTGATTCAATGACTGTGTGATATGTGTAACAAGGTGATTAGGTTATGTGCTGACTGCAATAGGCAGTATTATGTGTTGTGATATGTTATTCTAATCAGTAAAATGATCTTATTACTGATAGGTGATTACATAAAAGATAAAACTAATTGCGAATTGTAAGCAGCGTACCAGGCAAGTATTCTACCTTTTTTATTTCCGTTATGCAATGGATATGAGTAAAAAGGTTTCAGAATTATATTATTATTATGCTATATTATTAACCCTATTGTGATATATTCTATATCCGATCATTGTTTATCAACATGTTAGTATATATGGTAATTCAGGATATATATTTTGTTCGTTAATTTCTAAACATGGTTATACAAGTGTCCCCACTTGGATAATCATTATATTTAATCACATGTTGATATATATATATATATATATATATATATATATATATATATATATATATATATATATATATATATATATACCTCTAAGCTATTTGATCACCTAGAGACATATTTAGAAATATCGTTGAATCTGATATAACCTTTTTGTATCCAATCAAATTGTTTTGATTCGGATTCCAGACTAAGTATGAACTTCTCGATCAAGGGAAAACTTTTATGGACCCAAGGTGGATAAAGTGAACGATGATATCGTTCTTGTATGTAGTATTGATCAATACAGGGTACACTGGGTTGATCACCCTCCGTGCCCGTAAGTTATGACGGTTTGCGGATGAAGTTCTGCTAAACCTATTCAAAAATTGAAAATAATTTTCATAGTATGTTACCTTAACCCTATTTGTATTCAATACGTAGTTTCAAAAATTTGATAGAGTTGTTATGTTAGTATTATCGGTTCAGATTACTTCACAACTATTGACTTGTTGTAGAAGGGTAGTACAAAGAAAACATTTAACCCCTTTCGGTTAATATTTATAATTGTTATTACTTCTTTGGGCACTCAAATGCTCACTCTTGCTTAAATTAAATGTTTTCGATTAAGTATGATCAACTTAGAAGGCTCGAAAAAGAACAAGGGAAAGGAAAGGCATTAGAATGAGATTTATAATATTCTGTGTAATAGTTATAGTTTATTAAGACATTGATACTTATTATCTATGATGTAATGAATGTTTACAGGTCTCGTACCTAGGAGTAAACTTTGATGCATATGTAAATTCAGTTTGAATTTTGTTTTATTGTTATTATTATTAGTATTACTCAGCTTACAGAAATGGTATCGTGAAGCACCGAGTTCAGGTTTCAAGTACCCGGATTTGGGGGCGTCTCAGGTTGGTATCAAAGCTTTAGGGTTAGAAACCTTAGGTGGGGTAGACCTTAGGCTATAACCTTAGAACAGAGGGAAACGTTGAAAATACAAATAACTCATATAGAGTTTAAAGGGAGATGAATTGAAGAAATTCATCGTTAACCAAAATAAAAGATAACTTTTATAAAAATTAATATTCGTTGTGTGTATATACTATATGCTAATCAGGATAATTTGTGTGTAGATGTTCGATAGAAAGAATTAGGCTACCCTTAGATCATAAAGAAGGATTCAACCTCCATAACCGAGCCAATATTAAAGTAAATAACTGAAATAAAGGCTCACTTTGAAAATAACCCTAATGAGGTGATTATACTGGAAAATGTAGTGTTGAACCTAGAAATGATAGTATAACTGATAGGTAGAATATAGTTAGAGAATATAAAGTTAATCTTGAGTTCTTAAAACTCATACTTATGGTAAGTTCATGACTCATAATTATATGAAATTTTTGAACCCCTCACCGAATGGACGCCAAAGGTCTGACTAGGACAAGTTCTTAAACTCATATGATTGTGGTAAGTTCCTGAACTTATAATGTGTTGTAAGTTTGACAAACTTGGTATAGTTATGTGTGATGGGATTATCGAGGATAACGGAATATATAGAATACTAAGCATTAATCCTTAGCAAAGGTGTAGAAGATAACTAGTATTTGTATTACTTGAATGGGTATGATTCTATGTGGTGTAAATGATAGGTATGTTTGTGTAATATAATATTCCTAACTTTTGTATAAGTTATGGCAACGATTCCCGACTCTTGAGTCACAAAGGGATAGCGGATGTTTAAAGCAATATGTGCAATGGTATGTAAAGTGTTATGAATATGAATCTATGTTGGATTAATGAAATAAGTTGGTATAAAGATAATAATTATTTATCCGAACATTGGTTAATACGGTAAACCAAAGTTTTCAAAATCTAATATTTTGATTACGTGATTATTTGAATAAAAAATTTTGCATTATGTGTATACCCTAAGACATAGAAGGTAAGTTGATGAAAGATAAATTATGATTAATCAGATAATGCCGCCAAGATGAAAATGAAATCAACGGAAAGAAGAACCTGTCGATAAAGCTGGAAGACAACCAGACCCGATACAAAATTTTGCGATTTTGATCGCTCAAGATTTACAGAATGGAATACTAGCTGTGGAAAATCAACTAAGTAATCGATTAGCGAAACTTGAGACTTCAAGGCGATTTAACGCCTGTGATTTAGAGGATCAACTGACACTATAGAAGAATTTGTGATAGCTGGGGTAACAGAGGGGAAAAAGACAACTTTTGCCACCTATATGATGAAAGGGGAGACGAATTTTTGGTGGGAAGCAAATCAAGCTAAAGCTGGAGAAGGGAGTAGTGGTAGTAGGAATGGAAAAAGGAAAGGAGATAAGAAAGGAGATAATTTAGGTAATACCAAAATTAGGCTAGAGGTGGAAAGAAAGCAAGCTAGCATGCAAATGTAGAAATTGCGGAAAGAATCACTCAGGAGAGTGTCTTAAAGGTAAGTTTATGTGTTATAAGTGTGGGCAGAAGGGACATATCTATCCCAACTGTCCCAATCTGAGAATGTATAGTGGATGTTTTATTTGTGAATCAATGGAGCATAAGGTGAAATATTGTCCAAGAAGGGGAAGGGAGGCAAGGAATTCGAATACGGAAAAAAGCAATAGGATATTGGCGACAACGGGACCAACTTCAACAAATAAACCAACAGAACAAACTGCAAGGGTCTTCAATATTACGGTCCAGGATACGGTGGCAGCTGGCGATGGAACTCTAGGTACTATTCGTATAACTTTTATTTTTATATACATGATTTTCATATATATAGTAAATTATTTTTATAAAGAAATTTTGAAGGAGGAATTTGAGTTCTTTTAGAATTCAAATTTTTGTTTAATCAGATAGATAAGCTTTATGTTGAATAGTTAAAGATCAGTTCGATCAAATATGATCGAGATCTACTTGCAATGATTGTATATGCTATGTACTCTTGTATGTATAGGTTTTAAAATGGTGATTCCGGGGACGGGATCCTTATAAGGGAGGGTGAATGTAATAACCCGATATTTTCTATATAAATAAATAAGAAATTTTGCATATAAATTTTTTATTTATTTTAAATGATGAGAATAAGTGTCTAGTAATGTGTATGATAAATGCAATTATATTTATTACGAAAAATTATAAATAATTTTAGAATTATTAATCATTACAAATTATATTCTTGTATTAATTAATTTTATAGCAAAAATGTTTTTACTATTTATTTTCCATAAAAATATAATTTCTATATTATTTTCATAATATATGAAATGACAATTAAATTATAATAATAAATATTTTATTATATGAATTTGTTCGAATATTTGAGCTTAATTGTTTTAACTTAATGTTGTATATGAAAGATAAACTAGATATGGAATCCAAACCCTAAATCAGGGTTTTGATCAAGGAATGAGAATAATAATATAATATTAATAATATTTTGATTTTTCGGTGCAATAATAAGTACTGTATATGTGTGGACAGATAATGGTTGGTTAATTATGATAAATTATGTAATAACCCTTGGGTTAGAATCTTAGGGTTAAAACCTAATGGTTAAATCCTAAGGGTTTGGAAAAATGTCTAGAATGCCATTAAAATTGCAAGTTTAAAGACCAAAATACCTTTTTTACATTCTATAATATTTAACTTGTATATATTGCCAAAACTTTAGTTGTTCACCAACTTTAACTTAGAATGTGACTTATATCTCAGCAAAATCAGCCTCTCATTGACAGCTATGCCAATAATATTCATTGCATCAAGTGATTATAAAAGATATAGAGAGAGAAAGTTCATGTATTTTGCTTATTTTCTATTTATCTCTCAACTAACTTCTCTCTCATCTAAACCTCCAAAATTCTTAAGTATTTCAGTCACTAGTTAAGTCTTTCAAACACCAAAAATCAGCAGGAGAGAACAAAGATCAAAGATTGAGCTAGAAGGTATACAATCCTAACTCATCCTAGATCTTGTATGCTTAGTAAAAATTTGTGTTTATGTGTTTAGATTCATGCTAAAAGATGTTTCATGATGATCTGTGATGATCTATCATAGATCTATAGCATCAAAGTGTCTTAAAATGAAGTCTTTTCAAAAATTGTCCATGAACCCTAAAGTGGTCTGACAAGCATATGTCTGAAGCCACATATCTTTACCTATTTATGATTTGTATTGTTTTAAGCTTTAGATTTGTAGTTTGACATGAGGTCTGTGATCTAGAAGTGGAATCTTAGTCATTCCATGTCCAGATTGTAAGTTATTAACTGTTAAACCCCGTTGACCGAGCATGACCAGATGATTTCTCAGTAACCTAGAAATCATATATAAGTGTCTATCAACGTTTTTAGTTGCCTTGATCTGTCAGGTATGATGTTATTTGTTGATGTTATGATAACCAATTTGTAGCCTGTTAGGTGGACTTTAGATCCATGTCATTAGATCTCTTAAACAACAAATATATTGGTTGTAATATATGGTCAAAGTAGCCCATTTGATCATGAAGACACTTTTCTGGAATTTCCAGAAAGTGTATGAACATCGTTTCTGACCATGTTTAACTAGACTGAATCTGGTGGTGTGAATGTTGTTGGACTGATCTGTTGTTAATGTTATGTTCTATGACATGAGTACTATAGGTTTAAACCTTAAGAACACCAATACAATGACCAGAACATTAGGAAAATCGAGCTTCAAAGAGGCACCATGAAATTGCCTGGGTTTCTGGGTTACCCAGAAAACCAAGGAGCTGCCTGACAGCAACTTTGAGAACCCAAATCTCTTTGTTGTGATGTTGTTTGACCAAGATGAGGATTGATAATTGAATTACTACATACCTAGTACAAGATCAATGCTTGAGATTGCCCAGAACATTCATGGACTGAGAATTTAGGTTGGTCAAACATGAACCCTTGAGAATTGAACTATTAGTGTTCTTGAGTTCAAGAACACCAACATCGACGATTACTGTCGCTATAGCCTATAGTGACGGTTTTAATTATTTTTATTTTCCTAATTTCTGCAAAAATGATGAAAATAGAAATAAATTTCTAAAAATTACAAAAATGGTTTTAAAAATTATTTTTAGTTATGAAAAATAACTTTTGATAATTTGGGATATTTTTCATTAATATTTAAAATTATTTGAATATTAATGATATTTAATTTATTTAATTAGTATATTAAATAAATTAGAGAAAGATGATTTTAATATTATAAAAATTATTTTAAATGAGAATAAAGTGTTAGAAAATATTTTGAGTTATAAAATGTAAATTTTAATATTTTTGTAGAATTTTCATTAATAATTTAATATTAATGATAATATATTTATTTAATTATTATATTAAATAAATGTGTTAAAAATAGTTTTATTGATTTAAAAATCATTTAAAATGAAAAAATAATTTAAAAATATTTTAAGTTATAGTTATTGACTTTTAATATTTTGATAAGAATTTCATTAATATTTAAATATTAATGGTGATAGTTTAAAAATAATTTTAATCATTATAAAAATCATTTAAGTAGAATATTTGGGATTTAAAAATATTTTAAGTTATTATTAATAACTTTAATATTTTGACAAGTATGTCATTAATATTTTAATGTTATTAAATATTAATTATGATGGGTTTATTTGATATTTAAATCATTTAAAAATGATTCCGGTGTTTGAAAAATTATTATAAATTATAATAATTGGTATAAAATTATTAAAAGCTTCCGAAAAATATTATAAATGATATATGACTTATCTAATATATTATTAAATCTTTGGGACCGAGTTTAATTGACAATAAGTGTGTTAATTGTCAGATAAGGTGACTAGGACACCGAGAATAGACTGAAGTCCAACCAGACTGAACTAGTTAGACTTGAGAAGTGTTTATATAGGTTATATACACTGATGTGGCTATGTGGTAATGTGTCTATGAGAAATATTAACTATAAATTTACAATATTGTGTGTTATGAATTATTGTTCTAATTAAGAGACCGATATTGTGATTATAGGTCTTTCAAACGCAAATAAGTATATTGAGTAGCAGTAATAAACAGAGAAGACAAGTTTTCTTAACTCAAACTTGAGTTATATCTTTCAAATATTATGGTGGTTAATTATTGTTGGTTAGACCATGTCTGAGAATTATTGTTGATTATTCGCAGTTAATGCATGTTTATTAATTCAAATTGAATTGGTGATTCAGAGAATATATATTTAGAGAATAACTTTTATTGAATATTCACATCCGTAAAAGCTATTAGTGATTGCAAATAGTACATATAATTCATGTGTATTGTTGAATCGTGTTGAGAAATGTCTTAGCCAATTACTTTAGTTAGACAAAAATTTGTTAGAACTTGATAGGTTCGAGAAGATAAGAGAATTCAATTATTATTGATAGATCGATACCAATTATTTCAGCTAGATCATGAAAGTAAACTTGATAAGTTCGAGAAGAGAAGAGAAGATAAGTGATTAGATATATTGAAATCATTGTATTTCGTTGTTAAATCAAATTCTGATTCTAAGACTGAAAAGAACAACCTTTTAAACAAAGGGAACATTTTTGGTCGTATATTCGGCCTTTGTGTGCGTGTAAGTATTATGCATAATATAGGGTACAAGGAGTTGGCCACTATAAGTACTTGTTAAGGGGTATGATTTAATCTTTATGGTTATCTGATGCACGTGGGAATATCAGAGTAAATCTTTGATAGTTACTCGAGAAGAGAAGTTCAAGATCCTTAGGTATCACTCAGCATAAGCTCTGGAGAATATTTCCATGTTGTTATTTAATTAAATATCGTAGAAACTTTGAAAGCGTTGTACTATTCCATTATCAAATTATTGTGCTGCATAGGTTGGGAGAAGACTTGTTAGTAATTAACGATTTGTTCAGCTAATTCAAAGTTCCCCGAACTTTGGTGTCATTCTATCAAAACAGATTGTCTATTATTCTGGATTCTTATGCATTCATTGTATGTCTTAACTTGCGGGGCAAATTTGTTGCTCACCTATTTTAGCTAGGAAAAAAAGGTCAGCGATGCTAAGAAGAACAAAAGCAAAGGCATAGTACTGGAGTAGTTGTAATGAACATTATTATTATGTTGTATTTGTAAACCCTTTTTATATATCTAAGGGTAAGTTTGTAATGTTAAGGTTAGATAATCTGGGATGATGTTGTTAACATATTAATTAATGACATGTATGCTTTTATTCATCAATGAATGGGTAGTTAGATGTTAATTATATTATGGATCATGAGCACCAAACTCGGGGGTCAGGTCACTCGGATTTGGGGGCGTCAGATTAAGTCCAAGGTTTATAGGACCTTTCGAGATATTAAAAAGGGTGGGAGATGTAGCTTACATGATAGCATTACCTCTAGACTTAGAATGAATACACAATGTGTTTCATGTATCTGTGTTATGTCTTTATAAGCCATATTATAAGCACGTAATAGAGTATGAGCCTATTCATATTGAGAAAGACTTGACGTATGATGAAATGCATATTCAAATCATTGATAGAAAATAGCAAGTTCTGAGGAATAAAGTTATACCTTCGGTAAAGGTGTTATGGAGGAACCCCGATGCCGAAGAAGTAACATGAGAACTTGAAGAAAGATGAAGAAGAATTACCCTCAGTTATTTGTTTAATTTATAGCGAGATTTTGGGGAAAAAATCCTTATAAGGGGGAGAGAAAGTAACGACTGAGAAAATTGGATTATTTGTAAATAATTTTATTTGAATAAAAAATGAATATAATTATAATATATGTTATTTATAACGAGTAAACAAGATGAAGGTTGTTCTATAACCTAAACGTGATGTAATATCATAGTATTCTGGCAACGTGATAGAATTAAGGTGTTTGAATTTCCAAGACAAAAATAAAAGCTTTTCGAGAAATCTTGTGACACCCCCAAATGTAGGTACTTCATTTCCACAAGACTTGGTGTTCACTTTCCATTCATTCATAGTTAACTACCCAAATATAATAAAACTTAAGTAATAAATCTTCCCATAAAATGGGTTAAATAATTAAATCAATAAGTCTCCCAAGTTATCTAACCTTTAACATACATCAAGTGTAGAAAATTAAATTAATTACATCACATCATTTAAGATAAAGTCTATCATTACGAAAGCAAATAAATTATAAGTGTTCATCACTTGTTCATTTTTTCATTCCCTTTGCTAGTGGTAGGTTCGTCGACCTTGTCAACCTTAGCTGCAATAATTATATTTATGCAAGAGTGAGAAAAATAAATTCTCACTTGGAATAGCAATAAATAACAACAGCATAATAACCGCCAATGAATAGGCTCAACAGAATTGAATGATACACTATCAATGATAAACAAGAACAAAAATCAAAATATGAAATATATCTGAGGGTCACAAGACCACGAACTATGTCCAAGGTTATAAGTAATCTTTCAACTTAAACCTAAATAAACATATTGTAGGGACTCCCTATACTTAGGGTGATCAGCCCTTCGTACCATGTATTGTGCATAAACAACATGTAACAACCCGATATTTTCTATACAAATAAATTAGAAATTTTGCGTATAAATTTTTTTTTATTTTAAATATGGGGAATATGTGCCAAAATAATGTGTGTATGTATTTATCTGATATATTTATTAAATAAATGATTTTAAATAATTTTATTTTAGAATTATGAATTATTATAAATTATATTCTTTCAATAATTAATTCGATAGTGGAAATATTTTATTAATTACTTTAAAGAAAATATAATCATATATTATTTATATAATATATGAAATGATTTTAGAATAATTATAATAATTATTTTATTATATGAATTTTAGTCCAGATTATTAATTAATTGTTTTAACTTAATTAATAATGTTATGTATGATAGATAATTTAGATACGGAATCTAAACCCTAATTTTGGATTTTGATCAAGGAATGAGAATAATAATATAATATTATTTATATTTTAATTTTTCAGGCTATACTTATATATCAGTATATATGTGGACCCATAAATGATTGATGGATTATGGTGTATTATGTCAAACCCTAGTTTTCTGCGTGGAAACCCTAATTTGAAACTCAATTATGAGTTTAAGACTATTATATAACTGTGTTATATGATTTTATGATTAATTAGGTCACTAATTACCATTTAGATATATTAATTTCTTGAAATTCAAATTATTAATTATAAACCCTAATTGCTAAATTAGCAAGGTTAATTATAATTATTATATAATAAACCCTAATGTTCATGTATGATTAGAACCCTAATCAAATTAAGAAAACCCTAACTATAAATTTTACAAACTAATTATATTTTATTTTAAACCCTAAATAAACAATTTGGGTAACATATATTAAAATTGTTAGAATATGTTTATTACATGGCCCAAAACAATTATGGGAGAAGCCTAAAAGAAATCAAATACAAGCCCAAACATAGTCCACATGATTAAGGGTATTTTAGACCTTTGATTTATCAAATTTATGCATTAAAAATAAAAGCAAAATGAGGATTTGGAGAGCTTAGGGCTGGCCCCCCTTGTGTCCATATAAGTCAAATTTATTTGCTAACCCACTTTCCTTAAATAGCTAATGACCTTACTTTTCTTAATTTCTTACACAAAGTACAATGTTGTCTACACCTCATTGATGGAAATCTCACTAAGCATACTTAAGAACAAGATACGGGGTTTGGTCTAATGGACAACAAAAGTATGGGGGATAATAGTTAAATCCCACTTTCATTTGCTAGACTTCTATAAATAGATTAGAGAGAGAGAAAATAATTCATTTGCTAGCATTTTACCCAACCCTCGTTCTTAACTCTCTCAAGCTCCCACCTTCGAATTTTATTAGCATATCAGTCCCAAATCAAAGCCCCACTAATACACATCACAAATCAGTAGCTAAGAAATTAGATTTGCTCATATAAAGGTATAAAACCCTAGCTTGATTTCTGTCCATTAATTTGTCGTTAGATGTTAAAATTTTTGTGTTAAATGTGTTGTTAGTAATGTCTAATGATGATCTGGGTTGCTAAATGTTGGATCCATAACATTTAGAAGCTCGAATTTGAGGATTTGTAAAATCTGGAAAAGAATCAAACTGTGGTCTGACAACGAATGTCAGTGGCCACAGATCTTTGGTCGTTTATGATTTTTGTTGTTTTTAAGTTGTGTTTTGTAGCTTGTAATGTGGTCTTTAATATGCAAAAAGAATTAGAGTTATTTGATGTACATATTGGTAGTTATTAACGGTCAAACACCATTGACCGGCATTGACCGGACCTTTTCTGGGCAGCCCAGAATCCATGAACAAGTGTCTGACAAGTTATTCTTGAGGTCAGATCTTGCGTTTTTATGATGTTTTGATGTTAATGTTGTATCAGGGTTATTGTTGGTTATATGTACTATAAATGCATACTCTTAGATCGCTTATATAAACAAGATAACGAAAGTAATCGACGGTCAAAGTATGTTGTATGAGCATGAATGGCGTTTTCTAGAATTTCCAGAAAACTCAATAATGATGTCTCTGACAGCCTTTGACCGATATGGATCTAACTAATGTGATGTTTCTAGATCGATTTTATGTATTCGATATGTTGTCTTGCATGTTGTCTACAAGCAGGAACTTTTAGATCACAAAAATAACACTTAGATCACAAGTTGTGGAAGCCCAAAGTAGGCTACATGAACTGTTCTTCATTTCTAGGTAACCCAGAAATGAAGAACAGCCTCTGACAGTTACTTTAAGCCCTTAGATCTCTTTGGTTATGCATGTTTTAATCATTTATGTTGTTGGGTCTTGTAGTGGTGCATTTGTACTACACGATCTGACCAAAAACGAGTCCAGAAACACAACACACTGAATTACACTTGGTTAAACCTACCCACTCGGTAACTGACTTGAAGATCTGGGTTGGCATGAAGAACGCGAAGAACACCTACAGCGACAGTTATGTCGCTATAGGTGGTCTTTAGCGACAGATTATTTATAAAAATCATATTTTTATTAAATAATTATAGAAAATTAGTTTTTAATTATTAAAATACATAATAAATTATTAAAATTATTTTAAAGTCCAGAAAATTATATTTTAATTATTTTGGATATATTTCACAAATATTGATTATTTTTGGAATATTAAAGGTATTTAATTTATTTAATAATTATATTAAATAAATTATTTAAAAATGATTTTAATATTATAAAAATCATTGTAGATGAAAATAAAGTGTTGAAAGATATTTTAAGTTATCAAATATGACTTTTAATATTTAAATGATAATTTTATTAATAATTTAATATTAATGATATTTATTTAACATTAATGATATTAAATTTATTTAATAATTATATTAAATAAATAGTTTAAAAATGGATATAAATGAATTAAAAAATTTGAAGTTATACTTAATGACTTTTAATAGTTAGATCGATAGTACACTAATATTTAAATATTAATGGTAAATATTTATAAATGATTTTAAATGTTTTAAAATCATTTAAGGGTAATATAAATGTTTTAAAAGTATTTTGAGTTATTGTAAATAACTTTAATATTTTGACAATGGTTTCATTAATAGTTTAATATTAATTAAATATTAATGATAATAAAATTATTTGATATTTAAATCATTTAATAATAATTTCGGTGTTTGAAAATTCATGATAAATTATAATAATTGTTTAAAAATTATTGTATGTCATTTAAAAATAATATGATTGATATTTACAGATATTGAGTTAAAGAATAGAGTCTTAGACTCGATAATTACCCGATAAAGCTTTCGGTACACCGACATAGTTCAGAAATTGTTCTAGACTTAGATATTTTGATGGTATTAATGTTTGTTTGTGATGCAATAACTGTTGAACATGTGTGATAATGTGATTAGGTTATGTGCTGACTGCGAAATGCAGTATTATATGTTACAGTATATTGTTCTAATAGAACGAATGATCTTATTAAGGATAGGTCGTGATATAAAAGATAAAACTAATTTGCGTATTGTAAGCAACGCATCAGGCAAGTATCCTACCTTTCCATTTCCTTTATGCAATGGACATGAGTAAGAATGTTTCAGAATTATATTATTATTATATAGATTATTAACCCTATATTATATACGCTCATTGATTATCAACATGTTAGTATATGGTAATTCAGATATACATTCTATTCATTAATTTCTATAAATGGTTATACAAGTGTCCCCATTTGGATAATAATTGCATTTAATCACATGTTGATACACCTTTGTCAATTACCCTTATATATATATATATATATATATATATATATATATATATATATGTTGAATTATAGATTATTGTTGAACAAGATAAAACCTACCATTATCCAACCGAATTTCTTTGGTTTGAAACCCCGACAGGTATGAACATCCCATTCATGGGAAATTTTTTTGTGCCCAAGGCAGCCAGAGTGAACGATAATATCGTTCTTGTTATGTAGTATTGATCAATACATGGTACAACGGGCTGATCACCCTCCGTGCCCGTAAGTTATGACGGTTTGCGGATGAAGTTCTGCTAAACCTTTTCGAAAATGAAAATAATGTTAATAGTATGTCACCTTAACCCTATTTATAGTCAGTACGTAGTTTCAAAAATTTGAAAGAGGGTTGTTATGTTACTATTATTGGTTCAAAATTACTTCACAACTATTGATTTGTTGTAGAAGGGTAGTATAAATAAAACATTTAAATTCTTTCAACTTATATATATATAGTTGTCATTACTTGATGGGCACTCAAATGCTCATCCTTGCTTAATTTAAATGTTTTCAGCTAAGTGTGAACAACCTGAAGGCTCTGCTAGGAGCAAGGGAAGGAGAAAGGTTGCTGAATGATTTCAATGTTATTCTATGTAATAGTTTAATATTATTAAGACAACGTTATATATTTAATATCATGTATTGTAAGGAATGATTAAAGGTTACGTACTTGGGAGCTAGACTTTGATAATTATGTAAATTAAGTTTAATATTTATATTATTGTTATTATTATTAGTATTAGTATTTTCCGCTCATAGAGATGGTATCGTGAAGCACTGAATTCGGGTTTCAAGTACCTGAATTTGGGGGCTTTACAGGTTGGTATCAAAGCTTTAGGGTTAGAAATCTTAGGTGAGATAGACCTTAGGCTATAACCTTAGGACAGAGGGAAAAGTTGCAAATATAAATAACTCATATAGAATTTATAAAGAGATGAATTGACTAAATTCATCGTCAAATAAAATAAAGATAACTTATATAAAATTATTATTTGTTTTGTGTATATACTATATGCTAATCAGGATAATTTATGTGTGTAGATGTTTGGTGGAAAAGACTTCTTATATGCTTATAGCATGAAGAAGGATCAAATCCATACCCCCGAGCCAATATCAAAGCAAATAGCTGAAATAGAGGCTTACAATGAAAATAACTCAGACGATGTGGTTATTGTAGAAAACATAGTACTAGATCCGGAGATGGTAGAGCTGAAAGATAGTGATTCGGACACTAAAGTTGAAGCTGAATAAGCATCAACAGAGGTGCAGGATCTGAGGAATAAGGTTTCTTCTCTGGAAAAGCTGTGGGAAATAGAAAAGCTATTAAATAGTCAACTGCGTCAGGCGTTAATGGAAACAATGGAAGAACAAAATAAGCTTAAAATCCAAATTGATCGGATGGGAGCCACAAGCAACACATCATGTTCAGCTCTGGGTAAGAAGGGGAAAAGAAAGATAGAAGACCATGACTTAGGAAAATTCGATAAAAAGAAAGGGAAAAGAATATGTTACCTTTGTGGCTATGAGGGACATACCACTCTGTATTGTCCCGGCTATAAATCGGGAGCATGTTTTATTTGTGGGATAGAAGGTCATCAGGCGAAAGGTTGTCCAAGAAAAAGGCGTAGTGAATATGTAGTATAGGTTCTGTTGTGTAGGTCTATTTAATGTTAAGTATGTTTGTGTAATGTAATATTCTCAACCTTTGTGGTGGTCAAGGCTGTAAATCCCTACTTTTGTAGTCACAAAGGGATGAAAGATGTTTAAAGCAGTATGTGCTATGCTATGTAAAGTATTCGCTAAATAAATATGAATCTAAGTTTGAGTAATGAGATGAGTTAATATACTAAACTTATATGATAAGATTTAGAATGTAAAGAATAATATATGGTTTTACTTAACCAGATAATGCCGCCAAGACGTCAAACTTAAAACCAAAGGGCAGAAGAGTCTGTCAATAACGTTGATGGACAACAACAAGTAGACTCGATGCAGCACTTTGCAAATATGGTAGCACAAGCTATGCAGCAAGGAATGCCATTCGCAGGGAATCAGCCGGACAACCGTTTAGCTAACTTTAAAGATTTCAAGGTTGTGGTACCGCCCGAATTCAAAGGGACAACTGACCCTGTAGAAGTGCAGACTTGGGTTAAAGAGATTGAGAAGGCGTTTGTAATAGCTAGGGTAGCTGAGGGGCAAAAGACTGCTTTTGCCACCTACATGATGAAGGGTGAGGCAAATTTTTGGTGGGAAGCGAATCAGGTAGGCTAGGGCAGGAGAAGGTGTAGTTACATGGGATAGGTTTAAGACACTATTCTTCGAAAACTATTTTTCATCTATTTTACAGGCTAGAATGTAGGTAAAATTTTTAGAGTTGAAGCAGGAGAATATGACGGTGTCAGAATACGCCGCAAAATTCAATGAGTTGGCTAGGTTTGCTCCACATCAAGTTGATACGGAGGCTAGGAAAGCTAGAAGGTTTGAGATGGGATTAAAACCCTGGCTCTATAACAAGGTGGCGGTGTTGCAGATCCCTATATTTGCAGCACTCATGGAGAATGCTATTATTGCTGAGGAGGGGAGTGAGGCCATTAGCCTCTACAACAAGGAGAGAAAGAAAAAGAGTATGGTCGAAGGAACTGGGAAGGTGGAAGTTACTAGCGGGAGTAGCGGTGGTAGTAGCAAAAGGAAGGGAAGCAATTTTGGAAGTATTCAGGTGAAGCAGGAAGGAGTTAAGAAGCAAGTTGTGCAGTGTGGAAATTGTGGAAAGAACCACTCTGGGGAATGTCTGTAGGGAAAATTTGTATGCTATAAGTGCGGGCAGGAGGGCCATATCTCTCCCAACTGCCCCAATCCTAGGATGAACAGTGGGTGTTTTCTGTGTGGATCGACTGAGCATAAGGTAAAGGATTGTCCGAAGAGGAGGACGGACGCAGGGAGTGTGAATACTGGAAAGAGCAGCGGGACTTTAGCAATCACGGGACCTACGTCATCGAGCAAGCCAACAAAATCCACTGCAAGGGTTTTCAACATAACGGTCCAGGATACCATAGCAGCTGGTGGTGCAATTCCAGGTATTATTCGTATAACTTTTATTTTCTTATGCATGATTTCCATATATATAGTAAATTATTTTATAAAGAAATTTTGAAGAAGGAATGTGAGTTCTTTTAGAAATCAAATTTCCGTTTAATCAGATAGACAAGCTTTACGTGAATAGGTTAAAGATCAGTGCGATCATTTATGATCAAGATCTACTTGGAATGATTGTATATGCTTTGTACATTTGTATGTGTAGGATTTAAAACGGTGATTCCGGGGACGGAATCATTATAAGGGAGGGTGAATGTAATAACCCAATATTTTCTATACATATAAATTAGAAATTTTGCGTTTAAATTTTTTTTTATTTTAAATATGGGGAATATGTGCCAAGATAATGTGTGTATGTATTTATGTGATATATTTGTTACATGAATAAATTTAAATAATTTTATTTTAGAATTATTGATTATTATAAATTATATTCTTATAATAATTAATTTTATAGTAGAAATATTTTTATTAATTACTTTCAATGAAAATATAATCATATATTATTTACATAATATATGAAATGATTTTTAGAATAATTATAATAATTATTTTATAATATGAATTTTAGTACAAATTATTAATTAATTGTTTTAACTTAATTAATAATGTTAAGTATGACAAATAATTCGGATATAGAATCCAAACCCTAATTTTGGATTTTGATCAAGGAATGAGAATAATAATATAATATTAATTTGATTTTGATTTTTCAGTGCTATACTTATATACTGTATGTATGTGGACTGACAATGATTGGTCAGTTATGGTGTATTATGTCAAACCCTAGTTTTAATGTGGAAACCCTAATTTGAAACTCAATTATGAGTTTAAGACTATTATATAACTGTTTTATATGATTTTATGATTAATTGGGTCACTAATTACCATTTAGATATATTAATTTCTTGAAATTCGAATTATTAATTATAAACCCTAATTGCTAAATTAGCAAGGATAATTATAATTATTATATAATAAACCCTAATATTCATGTATGATTAGAACCCTAATCAAATTAAGAAAATCCTAACTATAAATTTTACAAACTAATTATATTTTATTTTAAACCCTAAATAAACAATTTGGGTAACATATATTAAAATTGTTAGACTATGATTATTACATGGCCCAAAATAATTATGGGAGAAGCCTAAAAGAAATCAAATACAAGCTCAAACTTAGTCCACATAATTAAGGGTATGTTAGACCTTTGATTTATCTAATTTATGCATTAAAAATAAAAGCAAAATGAGGATTTGGAAAGCTTAGGGCTAGCCCCCCTTGTGTCCATATAAGTCAAATTTATTTGCTAACCCACTTTCCTTAAATAGCTAATGACCTTACTTTTCTTAATTTCTTACACAAAGTACAATGTTGTCTACACCTCATTGATGAAAATCTCACTAAGCATTCTTAAGAACAAGATAAGGGGTTAGGTCTAATGGACAACAAAAGTATGGGGGATAATAGTTAAATCCCACTTTCATTTGCTAGACTTCTATAAATAGATTAGAGAGAGAGAAAATAATTCATTTGCTAGCATTTTACCCAACCCTCATTCTTAACTCTCTCAAGCTTCCACCTTCGAAATTTATTAGCATATCAGTCCCAAATCAAAGCCCCACTAACACACATCACAAATCAGTAGCCAAGAAATCAGATTTGCTCATATAAAGGTATAAAACCCTAGCTTGATTTTTGTCCATTAATTTGTCATTAGATGTTAAAATTTTTGTGTTAAATGTGTTGTTAGTAGTGTCTAATGATGATCTGGGTTGCTAAATGTTGGATCCATAACATTTAAAAGCTCGGATTTGAAGATTTTCAAAATCTGGAATAGAATCAAACTGTGGTCTGACAACGAATGTCAGTGGCCACAGATCTTTGGTCGTTTATGATTTTTGTTGTTTTTAAGTTTTTTTGTGTAGCTTGTAATGTGGTCTTTAATATGCAAAAAGAATTAGAGTCATTTGATGTACAGATTGGTAGTTATTAACGGTCAAACGCCATTGACCGAGCCTTTTCTAGGCAGCCCAGAATCCATGAAAAAGTGTCTAACAAGTTATTCCTGAGGCCAGATCTTGCGTTTTTATGATGTTTTGATGTTGATGTTGTATCAGGGTTATTGTTGGTTATATGTACTATAGATGCATGCTCTTAGATCGCTTATATAAACAAGATAACGAAAGTAATCGACGGTCAAAGTAGGTTGTATGAGCATGAATGGCGTTTTCTGGAATTTCCAGAAAACTCAAGAACGCTGTCTTTGACAGCCTTTGACCGGCATGGATCTAAGATGAACTACATTTCTGGGTAACCCAGAAATGAAGAACAGCCTCTGACAGTTACTTTAGGCCCTTAGATCTCTTTGGTTATGCATGTTTTAATCATTTATGTTGTTGGGTCTTGTAGTGGTGCATTTGTACTACACGATCTGACCAAAAAACGAGTCTAGAAACACAACACACAATTAATTACACTTGGTCAAACCTACCCACTTGGTAACTAGCTTGAAGATCTGGGTTTGCATGAAGAACGCGAAGAACACCTACAGCGATGGTTCTGTCACTATAGGTGGGCTTTAGCGACATATTATTTATAAAAATCATATTTTTATTAAATAATTATAGAAAATTAATTTTTAATTATTAAAAATACATAATAAATTATTAAAAATTATTTTAAAGTCCGAAAATTATATTTTAATTATTTTGGATATATTTCACAAATATTGATTATTTTTAGAATATTAAAGGTTTTAATTTATTTAATAATTATATTAAATAAATTATTTTAAAATGATTTTAATACTTTAAAAATCATTTAAAAATTAAATTATGGAATGAGAAAATATTTTAAATTATTTTTAATGACTTTTAATATTTTGTGATGAAATTTATTAATTAATTAATAATAATTATAATTTAGTTCTTTAATAAATGAATTAAATAAATAGATTAAAAATGATTTTATTATATTAAAATCATTTTAAATAATAATAAGGTATTTAAAAATATTTTAAGTTATAAAATATTACTTTCAATATTTAAAGGTGAATTTCATTAATTAATTATTATTAATGATATTAAGGTTATTTAATAATTATATTAAATAAATTAGTTTAAAATGATTTTAATATTATAAAAATCATTTTAGATGAAAATAAAGTGTTGAAAGATATTTTAAGTTATAAAATATTGCTTTTAATATTTAAAGGATAATTTCATTAATAATTTAATATTAATGATATTTGTTTAACATTAATGATATTAAATATATTTAATAATCATATTAAATAAATAGTTTAAAATGGTTTTATTGATTTAAATTTTTTTTAAAAAGGATATAAATGTATTAAAAAAATTTAAGTTATACTTAATGACTTTTAATATTTGGATAGATAGTACATTAATATTTAAATATTAATGATAAATATTTATAAATGATTTTAAATATTTTAAAAATCATTTATGGGTAATATAAATGTTTTAAAAGTATTTTGAGTTATTATAAATAACTTTAATATTTTGACAATGGTTTCATTAATAGTTTAATATTAATTATATATTAATGATAATAGAATTATTTGATATTTAAATCATTTAATAATGATTAGGTGTTTGAAAATTTATGATAAATTATAATAATTGTTTAAAATTATTGTATATCATTTAAAATAATATGGTGATATTTCTGAGATATTGAGTTACGAATCAGAGTCTTAGACTCGATAATTACTCGATAAAGCCACCGACAACATAGACATAGTTAGTTTTAAATTATTCTAGACTTAGATATTTTGACGATATTAATGTTTGTTTATGATGCAATAACTGTTGAACATGTGTGATAATGTGATTAGGTTTTGTGCTGACTACGAAAAGTAATATTATATGTTACAATATATTTTTCTAATAGAACGAATGATCTGATTAATGATAGGTCGTGATATAAAAGATAAAACTAATTTGCGTATTGTAAGCAGCGCATCAGGCAAGTATCCTACCTTTGCATTTCCTTTATGCGATGGACATGAGTAAGAATATTTCAGAATTATATTATTATTGTATAGATTATTAACCCTATATTATATACGCTCATTTATTATCAACATGTTAGTATATGGTAATTCAGATATATATTCTGTTCGTTAATTTCTATAAATGGTTATGCAAGTGTCCCCACTTGGATAATCATTGCATTTAATCACATGTTGATACACCTTTGCAAATTACCCATATATATATTTGTTGAATTATAGATTATTATTGAACAAGATAAACCTACCATTATCAAACCGAATTTCATTGGTTTGGAACCTCGACAGGTATGAACATCCCATTCATGGGAAATTATTTTGTGCCCAAGGCAGCTAGAGTGAGCGATAATATCGTTCTTGTTATGTAGTATTGATCAATACATGGTACACCGGGCTGATCACCCTCCGTGCCCGTAAGTTATGACGGTTTGCGGATGAAGTTATGCTAAATCTTTTTGAAAATGAAAACAATGTTCATAGTATTTCATCTTAACCCTATTTATAGTCATTACGTAGTTTCAAAAATTTGAAAGAGGGTTGTTATGTTACTATTATTGGTTATGAATTACTTCACAACTATTGATTTGTTGTAGAAGGGTAGTATAAATAAAACATTTAAATTCTTTAAGCTTATATATATATATATAGTTGTTATTACTTGCTGGGCACTCAAATGCTCACCTTTGTTTAATTTAAAAGTTTTCAGCTAAGTGTGAACAACCTGAAGGCTCTGCTAGGAGCAAGGGAAAGGGAAAGGTTGTTGAATGATTTCAATGTTATTCTATATAATAGTTTAATATTATTAAGACAACGTTATATATTTAATATCATGTATTGTAAGGAATGATTAAAGGTTACGTACTTGGGAGCTAGACTTTGATAATTATGTAAATTAAGTTTAATATTTATATTATTGTTATTATTATTAGTATTTTTCGGTCATAGAGATGGTATCATGAAGCATTGAATTCGGGTTTCAAGTACCTGAATTTGGGGGCTTTATAGGTTGGTATCAAAGCTTTAGGGTTAGAAACCTTAGGTGGGATAAACCTTAGGACAGAGGGAAACGTTGAAAATATAAATAACTCATATAGAGTTTATAAAGAGATGAATTGACTAAATTCATCGTCAAAAAAATTAAAGATAACTTATATAAAACTATTATTTGCTGTGTGTATATACTATATGCTAATTAGGATAATTTATATGTGTAGATGTCTGGTGGAAAAGGCTTGTTATATGCTTATAGCACGAAGAAGGATCAAATCCATACCCCAAGCCAATATCGAAGCAAATAGCTGAAATAGAGGCTCACAATGAAAACAACTCAGACGACGTGGTTATTATAGAAAACATAGTACCAGATCCGGAGATGGTAGAGCTGACAGATAGTGATTCAGACACTAAAGTTGAAGCTAAACAAGCATCAACAGAGGTGCAGGATCTGAGGAATAAACAAGATGAATGTTGTTTTATAACCTAAAAGTGGTGTAATATCATAGTATTCTGGCTATGTGATAGAATTAAGGTGTTTGAATTTCCAAGACAAAAATAAAAGCTTTTCGATAAATTTTGTGACACCCCCAAATCTAGGTACTTCATTTCCACAAGACTTGGTGTTCACTTTCCATTCATTCATATTTAACTACCCAAATATAATAAAACATAAGTAATAAATCTTCCCATAAAATGGGCTAAATAATTAAATCAATAAGTCTCCCAATTTATCTAACCTTTAACATACATCAAGTGTAGAAAATTAAATTAATTACATCACATCATTTAAGATAAAGTTTATCATTACGAAAGTTAATAAATTACAAGTGTTCATCACTTGTTCATTTTTCCATTCTTTGCTAGTGGTAGGTTCGTCGACCTTTTCAACCTTAGCTACAATAATTATATTTATGCAAGAGTGAGCAAAACAAATGCTCACTTGGAATAGCAATAAATAACAACAACATAATAACCGCCAATGAATAGGCTCAACAGAATTGAATGATACACTATCAATGATAAACAAACAAAAATCAAAATATGAAATATATCTGAGGGTTACAAGACCACAAACTATGTCCAAAGTTATAAGTAATCTTTCAACTTAAACCTAAACAGCCATATTGTAGGGACTCCTTGTAGTTAGGGTGATCAGCCCTTCGTACCATGTATTGTGCACAAACATCCACTACTAGAAATTTGATCTATAGAGACGAGCTATAGAGACGATCGGGATAGAACCGTCGCAATAAGATATCTATAGTGACGGTCATGGGTTGACCGACGGCTTCTATGGCGATGGTCGACGACCGTCGCTAAAACTTTTAGCGACGGTCTTTTGGTCTATAGCGACGGTGCCGACCGTCGCTATAGGTCAATTTTCTAGTAGTGATCTAAACGCATCACGTAAAATAATTCCCCTAGAATAGGGTTGTTCTTCTCAGTTTTTTGAGTACAAGTCCACACCAAAGAAATTTTGGTTTGGATAAGCTTCAAGGGTAATTTAGAGTTTAACGATAATTAACTAAAGGATTAGCTGAATCGAAAAAGTTCAACAACACTACGAATGATAATTAACAAAATAATGTGGAATAATTATGAATCATAGGTGAACCGACACTATATATCGAACTCATCCTTAGAAATAAACTAAAAAGCATAAGATTGAATAATACAATAAACCTTGCTTGAACAATATTAAGCTAAGGTTATAATCTTGTCGAATAAGAAAATTGAATTATTAAACATGCATTAATAAGTAACAAACTGAAAACAAAAAACTTGCTTAATATGACAATAAGATTACAACTTGTGTAAAGTAAATGAAATAGGACAACTTAATTAGATATTAGAGTTCAAGAACTTGCATTCATTATAAAAAGAATGAAACTAAGAAAACTTGTTTAACTATAAACAAGTTAGGATAAATCAAACAACGATCAGAGTTCAAAACATGCTCAAATAAAATTAGGGTTAAAGAACCTGCACAATTAAAGTTTAGGGGTAAGGAACTTGCCTGGTGCGTAAGCTATAATTTACAACTCACGTTCACCTACACATATTTTTAGAATCACAATATCTATTAGATACATTAACATCCACTTTCCAAATTCAATCTCATTTTTAGTTAAACTTGTTACTTTAGTACAAGTTTCAAATCACACCATAAACACTTCAGAAATCACAAGTATTAGATTTAAAACACTTATTCACTAACTCATGTGTTCAATAAATCACAACATAACGTTTTCACAACTTACTAATTTTTACAACTTTGGAATTACCACCGACGTGATACAAATCTATTATAGTATATATATATTACATATCATCTCATTAATATTCCATTAAACTAGGTTACAGTAAGTTTTTAAGGTCTTCATAACCAACACGACATTCTTCGCCTCGATGCGGGTATGGGCGTGTTTGCACCATATTTATACTTGGAACCAACGTGGATCAGTGGTTATAATAGCAATGCCGCTTTCGCTTCTGCCTTGACACCAAATAAGAACTTGTAATGTAAACTATGCAGTATGTTTATATACTATGTTCAACCCAACTATCATGAATTTCATCCATAAATCAGCAAATTAAACATACCCAAATGATATAGAACTCATATAAATACTATTCGTCACATATATACCAACTTAGAACAATTAAACAACAATTACAAATAATTTAAATCCTTAAATTTCATATTTTTACAAAAACTCCATTTTTGACATCCTTGACAAAAAATAACACTGAGGTCTTAATACCACACCAAATTAACTCATTCAAATTGTGTTTTCTCCTTTTCTTACTGTATTAACATATTCAAGGCTTAATTTACAATTTAGTTCACAAACTAACTACCAATTTTCATACTTTCACAAGCCATATATATACACACGTTTACTGTAAATGGTTTTTTTTTCTTTTTGAACATAATTAGTACAATAAATCCTTGTCTAGATGCTAACTATAACATCACAAATACACACAAATATAATCAACACTTTATATAAAAATAATTTATTAAATTTTAATTCACAGAGACTTTGAAATTCATGAACATAGACCTTTCATATATGTAACATTAAGGTTTTGGAAGTATACCTTTAATTGCTTAGATAATCCTTGATATAAGATAAAAAAATTCTTTGGAATCACATAACTCTTTCTCAAACTCTCTCTCAAATTTTTCTCTGTAGTCTCCCTTCTCTCTTTCTAAGGCTTAGGCCAATTCCTTTTACATAAACCATAAAACCAACGCACAAAAAATAACTAAACGTCTAAAACTGCCATACTAGTAAATATAATAATTATGTATCAGTTATAAAATATTTAATATTTTTTAACTTTTTTAATTTTTTTAATTTTTTTATTTTTTAAATCAAATATTAATTCAAAAGCCATAAGGCTTTGTTTGGCAAAACCCTTTTAAAAATAAAGACTTAAGATCTTTAAGCCTTATTTAGTAAATCCATTTAAAATTACTTTAATTTATTTTAATAAATTATTTAGACTATAGTTTAATTGCAGCTAATTAACTAGATTCTCCACTTAACCAATTATCATAAAATTATAATTTTATTTAATAAATTAACATTTCACTTTAATTACTAAATTAAAATAGCAATATAACAACTCATGTAATATTTAGAAACTCTCTAAATATTAAATTAAATTAGAGTATTATCTCATAAATTTAATCCACAAATATCTACTAACAACAACCGCATCAATAAAAAAACATTTATTTAATTTAATAAATATTAGAAATTACAAATAAAAATTTTGGAATGTTACATTCTTCCTTCGTTACAAGGATTTTGTCCCCAGAATAACAACTCAAATAATCCATTCGTCACAAATTTTCCAAAAAACACTTTTCATCCATATCTACTCGGGAATTATTTTTGAACTTTCGGGAAATACGTAATGATAGAATGATAAGAAATGATGGATTATGTAATAATAATTCAGTTAAGACAAACGCAGTTTTTAGCCTGCGTACTAAGTTCGAGAATGTTAAGGAAAGTACAGATTGAATGAATGGCGATCGTATAATAAGAAAGTATTATACAAGGCAATGAATATACAAGTATGATACGAAGTATTATACAAGTATATATGAAAGATAGCCTAATATATATGATGAATGATTATACGAATTAGTATATGAGTAAAATACGAAGATTATACGTTAAAAAGCTTAAGCCAATTGTAATGTACTAATAGAATTTGTGTAGGAATTGGGAAAGCCCAAGTTAAATCTTGTTAAGGCCCAAAGAGTAATAATGCAAGTCCAATGTAAAGCCCAGAGTTAATTAAACATAAGCCCGAGCCAAGAACCAGACCCGTGGATCGAACCAACGGGTCACCGGGTGAGAAAAACCCATGGGGCGACCCATGTGAGCCCCCCCATGAGTGAGTCATGGCTGGCCAACTTCATGACCAAGCAAGAGATATGATTTTAGAGGAGGTGGGAATAGTAAGAAGGTGGGGATTATGACCCGTATGCCCTTACTTTGGAAAATCTATAAATATAAGGCTTGTTGGTTCAATTATTGCCTGTTTCATTTCCACCAACATCATAGAGCTAAGCAATTATATTGAGAGAAACGTAAGAGCTAGACTTTGCTAATTCAAGAAGAAGAAAGAAAGAAAGCTTGAACTTCAAAGGTAATGAACCTTTAAACCACTAATCTTCAACTCTTCTTTGGTAGTTTGATAGAGAAGTAAATTTTTGTGGAGCATGCATCATAATGAGGAACAAGGATGGCTATTAGTGGACTTAAACCTTAATAAACCATGTTACAAGTGGAATCATAATCATAGAATTATGAACTAATGAAGAACGTATGAAGAATTATCATTTTGTTGTTGATAAACAAGTTTAAAACCATCGTGTATTGGATTAGATGATATATGCTTGGTTAGGATGATAGAATGATGGAATGAATCCATTTTGAATGATGTAAAAATCTCAAGTAATGAAGTTATGATGAAATTTACGAGATTAGACGATAATCAATCGTGAAATTCTCGGAATAAAAGTCAAAAGTCACTGTTTAACTCAAAAACCTTAGTTTTCGATTGAGTATAGTATAACTTTGCATTTTAGAGTTACGGTCTCGAGAATGATCGAATTCTGAATTAAAATAAAGAAACGAGCTATGAACGTTCACGAATGTTTAACGAACGTGTAATAAAGAACTTAATCGGTGAATTCCATGTTAACGTATTCAAAAATGTAAGATTTTCTAATGAAATCGTAGTACACGTGATATGTGAGCTAACGACTTTTGAATGAGCCAATTCCGACTTATAATGAGTAAGTTATGAGCCCGAGAAGGATTACACTAGAAAACTTAGCAAAATTTCTCTGAGGCAGTGTCAGCACCGCAGTGCCGCTTAAGGTTATAAAGTTGGTGCTGCAGCGCCAGACCAAGCCTTAAAACCACTGTTAAGTGGCGCCGCAACGCGACCCGTACTAACGTGAGTGGCGCCACAGTGCCAAGACTATTACCCGGACACTGCTAACCCGCATCGCAACCTAGCCATATAAAGGAAGCTAGCACCGCAGCGCCAGCACTAGGAAAATCATGGTGAAGAATAGTAATGAATGTAAAGAAAATATAAATTCATGGAAGGTGAATTATAACCTTAATAACCTTAAAGTAAAATCATTAAGGATGGTTATAACCTTAAGTTTTACAATTAAAAGATTGACAAAAGGTTAGTAGAATGTAAACACAAAGTAATACGATAAAACATAACGAACGTTAACCAATCTAATGAATGATTAGATTAAGAAGAAGGGGAAGATAAATTAGTGATCATACTTGATTGTTTATGAACTAATGTGGTATGTTATGTACTTATGAATTGTAGAATCCTTAAAGACAAAAGAAAAGTGAATTAAAAGTAGAAGACGCTGAAGGCAAGTGTTATAAACCCTTGTCTATGTTCTTTTGGATAAGCTTTGTGATTCATGTATCTTTCGCATGAATTGATGTATAATGAATTCGAAGCCAATTCCTTCGGCTAGACTTAATGTATTTTATAGATTTCCTTATAATCTATCAAAATATTACCAATGTTGCTATCTTTTGCCAACTATTTTGGTATAGATTTCAAAGAAAGACTGAGTATGAATAAAAAATGGTTTTGTCGCCAATCGACAGACACATGAGGTTGCAAAAACTTAAACATAGATATGTTTAATGAAGTAGTGTTGTACAACATAAAGTACTATAGGCTGATCACCTAGATGTGCTCGTAAGATATGACGGACTTACAGACTTGGTGTCAAGTTTTCCTTTTCAAAGATATAATAAAATGCTCAAGGTATTGGACCAAAATTGATGTTTATTATATATTGTGCTTTGTTAAATGTTTTAAAAAAAAGAGAAGTGCTATTTTGAATTATCTATAGTACTTCCTAACTATTGATTCATTTATAGAAGATATACGGATCATATAATTCAAACCTATTACTTAAATAAAATTGTCATACTTGCTGAGCTAGTTATGCTCACTCTTGCTTGAACCATATGAATACAGCTAAGACCGAACGGACTGAAGGATCTAGTAAAGATAAAGAGAAGGCTAAGGTAGAAAAATAAGTTATCTTTATAATAGCATAGTATGAACTTTATATTTATTTGATATTATGACAAAGAACATATGTAATGGTTACAAAGAACCTGGGAAGGGGAATATTAATTTATAATATATAGAAGACATATTCACTATGAAGCCCCCAAATTTGGGTACTTAAAACCTGAACTCGGTGCTTCACGATACCATTTCTTTGAGAATAATAATAATAATAATACAAATATCAAACTTATTTTACATATATCAAAGTTGTCTAATCCCAGTTTCTCAACCTTTACTACATTACATTACATGATAGATAATAAATATTATCATCTTATTATAGACTAACTATTACATAAGATACCATAAAGTTTATTCTGCTAGCTATCCCTTTCCTTTGTCCTTGTCTGAACCTCCAGGTTGATCACGTTTAGCTAAAAACATTTACATTTAAAGCAAGAATGAGCATTTGGGTGCCCAACAAGTAATAGCAGACAATAATCGTTAGCTGGAAATAGTAAATGTTTTCTTTGAAAAACACTTCTATAACGAATCAACAGTTGTGAAGTAAATTGAAACAATTCTAATCAACATAACAATTTTATTTCAAATTTTGAAACTACGTATTGACTATAATTGGTGAGCAGTCGACAGACTACGAACTTTGTTTTCGATTTTTGATATTAAATTGAATAACATAAATTAATTATACGCAATAACAAAGTGGAATATTTTCCAGAGTTTATGATGAGTGATCCCTAAGGATCTTGAACTTCTCTTCTCGAGTAACTATCAAAGATTTACTTTGATATACCCAGGTGTATCAGATAACCAAAAAGATTAAGTTATATCCCTCTGCAAGTATAATAAGTGATCAGCTTAACTATATCCTATATTATGCATAATACTTAAAACGCACGCAATGGCCGAATATATGACCAAAAGATTCCCTTTTATATAAAAGGGTTGTTCTTCTCAGTCTTATAACCAGAATTTGAATTATAACAACAAAAAACTATGATTTCAATATTGTCTAGTCAGAATAATTAGCTAAGACATATCTCAACGCTATTTTTAAATCTTTGTCTAGCCGAGTCAAATAGCTTAGATGGCTTTTAAGTCAATGTATACATACTGAAAATCAAAAAGTATGTATCAACATGTGATTAAATACAATAAATTATCCAAGTGAGGACACAGTATAACAATATTTAGAAATTAACAAACAGTATATATATATATATATTATATAATAATACTGTAATGATAAACAACGATCGGACAAAATTTAAGAACTAGAATGTCTACAAAAGTATAGATATATGAACAATAACAATAACAATAGAGTTCTAAAACTGGCTTACACATGTCCATTGCATAAAGTAAATGCAAAAGTTAGATATTTGCCCGGTCTGCTGCTTACACAACTTAGTTTTATCTTTTATACTGAGACCTATCATTCATAAGATCATTCTATCAATTAGAATAACATATTATAACACACAGTACCGCTATTTGTAGTCATCACATAACCTAATCACATTGTCACATATATTTAACAGCCATTGAATCACAAACAAATACGTATCTAGTTAACTTATCTAAGTCCAAGTAAATTTCAAAAACATTTCGGTGTACCGACGACTATATCGGGTAATTATTGAGTCTAGAACTCTATTATGAAGTTCAATAAATTTAAATATTCGTCATATTATTTTTAAATAACTTATAATAATTTTTAAATAATTATTATAATTTATCATGATTTTGTAAACATTGTAATCATTATTAAACGATTTAAATATTAAATAATTCTATTATCATTAATATTTGAACAATATTAAAATATTAATGAAACCATTGCCAAAATATTAAAGTTATTTATACTAACTAAAAATATCTTTAAAGTATTAATATTACCTTTAAATAATTTTTAAAACATTTAAAATTATTTTAAATAATTACCATTAATATTTAAATATTAATGTATTTATTCATCAAAATATTAAAAGTCATTTATTATAACTTAAAATATTTTTAATTCATTTATATCCTTTTTAAATAATTTTAAATCAATAAAATCATTTTAAACTATTTATTTAATATAATTATTAAATAAGCCTAATATCATTAGTATTAAATTATTAATGAAATTTACCTTTAAATATTAAAAGTTATATTTTATAACTTCAAATACTTTTATAACACTTAAATAATTTTTATATGATTTTTAAATCATTAATTCTATTTTTCCATAATTTATTTAACATATTTATTAAATAAATTAATTACCATTAATATTAATTAATTAATGAAATTCATCACCTAATATTAAAAGTTATTAAAAATAACTTCAAATATTTTCTAACACCATAATATATTTTTAAATGATTTTCATACATTAAAATCATTTTAAGTAATTTATTTAATATTATAATTAAATAAATTAAATACATTTATTATTCAAAAATATTAAATATTAATGAAATATATTCAAAATTATTAAAAACCCATTTTTAGGCTTTAAAATAATTTTTACTAATTTATTATGCATTTTTAATAATTAAAAACTATATTTTCAATTTATTTATTAAAATAATTAATTTAAGAAAATAATTGTCACTAAAGGGTGCCTATAGCGACAGATTCTTCGTGTTCTTGAGCCTAACCCAGAAACTTATGTTAGTGATCGAGGTAGGAGGTTTGACCAATGCTAGATTCTTGATCTTAAGGATTTTGGACTTGTAATTTTGTTAGAACTGTAGTACTAATGTAAATCTACAATAACCAACTTGTTTCATGGCCATTCTATAACATAACAGAGAGATCTAAGCTTTAGAAAATCATGTCAGAGGCTGTTCTTCATTTCTGGGTTTTCCAGAAAAGTAAGAACAATTCGAGTGTGTTACTTTAGATCCTTATATCTTGAGTTCTGGGTTTTCTTTGTGTGATCTAAGAGTTCACACTTGTAGTAGAGATGTCAAAGAACAACTTTATAACAACAGATCATTATAACATCATTACACATGCCAGATCAAGGATGGTCAAACCTTGTCAGAATGCTAGTTCATATGGTTTCTGGAAACTCTAAAAAACGGAAAATGTGACCGGATGGTCTACTTTGACCATCCACTATATCGATCCTGTTGATTATTTATGGGATCTAGAGACATGGATATAATGTCTATACAACATACAACAATATGGTTACAACAACACCAACAAATCTTACAACACCTGACACATCTGGGCCTTGCAAAACATTGTCAGGCTTTTCTAGGGAGTTTCTAGGTTACCCAGAATTGTCCAGTCATGGCCGGTCAACGACCTTTGACCACTAATAACTTGCAATATATATATGATCCGACCCTGATTCTAGTTCCAAATCATAGACCATGTGATATATTACAAGTACAAACTTTCAAATCACAAAAACTATAAACAGAAAGAGATCTATAAGACCTGACATTTGATTGTCAAACAACATATAAAAATTTTCTAGATTTTTGAAAACTTCAAATTCGAGCACTTAGATGTTATGGATTCACTATATAACAACCCAGATCATCTATTTACACTACATACAACATATTTAAACACTTAAACACAACATTTAACATATCAATCAATATCAGAATCTAAGTTAGGGGTTATACCTTTACTTTGATCAATCTTGATCCTAGGGTTCCTGATCTATTTTTGTTGAACTAGGGACTTAATAATGGACTGATATGCTATTGAAATTCAGGGGTTTAGAGAGAGAGAGAGAGTCTAAGTTAAGTGTATATGAGCAAACTACTACAAAACAGTAAATAGACAACGCGGAAAAAACGTTGTGGTTTCAGTCAGAAAAATGTCGTGGTTAAGGGTGTTATCTATTTGACACCCTTACACAACGTTTTTAAAACGTTGTAGTTAAGCACAATACACGACGTTTTTTAGGAAAAAAATGTTGTAGATTTGTTTTCAAAAAATTAGCAGATGCTTAAAAGCGTTGTAGAAGGTATGATTCCATAACGTTTTTTGGTTAAAAATGTTGTTGTTTAGTATATAAGACAACATTTTTTTAATGTTGTAGATTAAAAAAATTGTTGTTGTTTAGTATATCAGACAACGTTTTTTAAATGTTGTAGATAAAAAAAAAGAAAAAGAAAAAAAAGGATGTGGTTCACCTATATTACCAATGCACCTGTAATATGCTAATGCCATGATATATAGCCAAAATGTATTAACCATTCAAAATACATCCCAAAAATATCATTTATTTACAGTTTCAAATTACTACATCCATAAAATATATACCAAAATGTATCCATATATGCATCTCAAATTCACTTTTCCATATAAATTACTACTATATTGAATTGTGAATTTGATTACATGCATCCACAAAAAAAACCAAACTATCCATAAAATTAAGCTACTACCTAAGCATGTGGAAAAAAGCCTAGTTCTCCCAAAATACGTACATTCATCTAACATATTCACCGTTAACTCGAGGCTCTACATATAGTCGCTCACTTACGTTGCCCACTCATCCGCACTTAAATCAATTTGTTCTTGTGTACGTTAATCCACATGCCTTATCCCACTGAAATAAAAGAACAACAAATTTAGTATTCAACAAAAATACCAAATCACAAGGATACCAAATCTGACCTGCTATACTGATGTACAAGAAATATGAAATATAACACATATTAAAACATATTCCTAACTTTCTATACTGCTATACTGATGTGAAATATATGTTAACACCTGCTATACTGCTATATTGCTATATGTTAACACCTGCTATATTATGTATGTCAAAGAATAATGTCCCAAACAATTAGAGGATAAGTGTTCACCAAAAACCATATATGTATACTGGGTTAAGAGCCTTCAGATACTCAAATAGAGATAGGCAACAACTATTTGTGTTTTATACAAGAAGTTCACCTTCGAAATATCTTTCATTGAAAATAAATTCTTGGAACTCAATGTTACTTCAAGGAATGATCTGTAGATTTATGTTCTTAAATCTTAATTGATAATTTTAGGAACTCTTCTTAATGTTTGTTACATCTAAAACCCTAGAAATCACTGACAATTTATAGTTCAGGAATTACTTGGCAGCTGAATAATATTTGCTATATATCACGAATTACAAATGACATTTGATGAGACAATTTTTCTATCAAGATTATAACTATACTTAATACATTTTGTTGAACTTTTTAACATATTAACAAGTCTCATTAACTATTAATTCAATCACTTACCTCAGGATAGTTCGTATGGGTGGCTATTATGCTATTATTTTGAGGAAGTTCCCTTATCCTGTTCACCTGCAATAAAAAATCAATAAATTAAATAAAAAAAATCAAATAACACCATCACAAGAGAGGAAAGTAAACAAGAGAAGATAACATGAACAAGCTAAAAATAATGGCATGTATTAAATAGATTTTGTATGAGCGCATTACTTTAAACAGATCTATACAGTATGATGTCGTACTGTAAATTAAGGGTTCCAACTTTCACAAATAAAATGTTTTCAAGGCTGCAACTTTCATTAATACATACTAAAGCAAGAGAAATCGTCTTTCCTTCAATTATAAATAACTAGAAAGAAGGAGGGCTTAACCAACATCATACACTTCATCAAGTGATTAAACACAGTAGAACATCCTGCCCTATTCCAGGCAGAAGGGTGGGAAGAGTGTGGCAGGAAAATTGCATGAACACAAGAAAGAAACATGTACAAGAAAACTACAAAAATAATGGTAAATTCCTCATCATCAACGAAATTATATATCAATACTGAACTCTGACAAAAAGAAACAATTGAACCAGGTATGTATTGGACCTCCTCAGATGTTATAAGAAGAACGTCGCTCATCCTTAGGAACTTGACAAGTGATTTTGTTCTTCAGGTGTTCCGTTAGCAAGGGTCTTTCCTTGAGGCCCAGGATAAAAAAAAATTGATGTCCCAACTTCTGCATCATACTCCAGAGTAGACATAATCAGATCAGGGTGGAGCTCATCAAAACCATAAACATTGTAGAACAAGATCTTTGACTATTTTATGTCCATCTTTACTTCAATTGATAGTTTAACCATCCAACTAAATGCAGGCTCCTTACTAAAATCTGCTCGACTGATGAACATAAAAAAAAGTGACGGTCACAACAATTTGCCAACAAGAAATATGTAGGTAAAAATTCACTGTGAAGATTCATTCTAAATAATCTGAAGAAATCTCAAATTCTGCACTTAAACCTGCAAAAACCATGTCATTGCAAAGGGTCCACCAAAACCCAGCACATGAGTGTTTCATATGCACTGCTTGAACTGTGACATAATTCAGATATTACAACTAACTAAAGATAGTAAAATTATGGGAATTACAGATATCTAAACACATCATTACATCTCCGTTAATCAGAAAAATAAGATCCAAAATCAATTAATTAATAAATGAACAACACAATTCAATCAGGTTACACATTAAAACTAACCATAATTTAGAGGTTATCCAAATCTCTTCACGCTTCACTACCCCTGTGGAAAATAGTTCTTTCAGAGCCACCCCTATCTATACACAATTAACCATAACATGCAGAAAACATCATCATCATCATCCAAATATACAACTTAATTGTCATTAAAATTACACTGAACTTAACAAGTTGAATCAATTTATTAACAAGGAAATTCTACCACTTTCTCATTGTCATAAACTTTAGCACAGTCAATGTGCCTATAATAAGCCTGCACAAATTTGGAATTTTCAAAATTAAATAGATTCAACTAATCTGAAAGTAATGTAATTAAGATTTGGTTGGAGCGAGCTAGCTAGCTAGAACCTTGACTGCAGTGATGACAACTTCACCAACAACACCTACCGGAGCTTTCCACGTCCCAAGGCCAACTGTCGGCATCTTGGTTCTAGTATTAAGTTCAAAGTAGTGAGGCCCATTTCCATTTTCAGTATCCATGACTGACTCAGGTCCCAATTCATGTCTTTCAATGCATTAACACTAAGGCAAGGCTCCTTGCAAAGAAGAACAACAACACTCTCTGCCTTGGCAGAAATGAATCCAAGAAGAAAAACATTTTGACATCCACAATTGTAACACTACTTAATTGATAAGAGAAACTCCAGAACAGTCAAATTCAAAAGGGAATCAGGAAATCCAGAAGCTGAACCTAGAGATAATAGAGCAAATTGAAAATAGTAATAGAAATGGAAAAACCTAAACAAAATCATACAATTAAAATACATATAAGATCTATAACCTTAACTATAGATCACTGTAATTTAAACATAAACTAACTACAAAAGATTATTTAGAATTGAGTGATATTTACATTCTAGTGATGAAGTGTTTTTTGAAAATTATTTGTAAATACTTTTAAATATTCATAAAACAGTATTTTCTTTTATAATCATGCTAAATGGTAGAAGTGCTCTACGGCCCTGGCAAAATGTCAAATTCCAGTACTGCCATTAACAATTACGAATATTTTCACTGGTTTATATTTTAGCTTAAAAAGTACAAAAAATGGTGGAGAGAGAACATGGAGAAGAGATTGATTACCTTGGCAACATCGCGATTGAGCTTCTTAACCTCATTAGACAGTGACGCATTCTCCTTCAACAATTTCTCCTGAACGATTCAATTAAAGGTTTATATCATCTTTCATATGAATTTGTATAAACTGAACCATTTTAGACAGGTGAACCGGACCTTTTCTCGGTCAGCCTGGGAGAGTTTATCGGCGGTGTCGGAGAGAGAAGAATCTAGGGATTCCAGCTGGGCTTGGAAGTCGGCAATGAAAGCGTCCTTCTCGGTGAGCTTGGCGCTGAGAGAGTGTTTTCTGATCTAATCTCAGAGAGAGCGTCAGCCATAACAAAAACTCTAGAATTTTGTGTCTGACCGAACCCGACCAGACCATACCAGTAGTCAAAGGCATTTTCTGATATTCTCTAGCTCGAATCGAAATATCTTCGACTGAAACATCGTATGTGCCTCCTCAGCTGATGGCCACAGTGGTAGCCGAAGTTTGGATCGTAGGATAGTAGGAGAGCACGACACCCACTTCGTAGAGAGAGAAAGTACAAAGATAGGAGAGAAGAAAGTAGATTTGTGTTAATTTCAAATTTTCATTTTCGCGTCTTTTTTGTAACTCTGTGTTTTTCTTGATAGACAACGTTTTTAAAAAAAACGTTATCTAGTTAAAACCAAAAAAATATCCTTTTAAATAGATAACGTTTTTGCATATATATCTACAACGTTTTTTTTAAAAACGTTGTAAAAAAAACCACAACATTTTTTTAAAAAACGTTGTGGTTTAAGTGTTGTCTATTAGGTACTTATGGGATAAATTATGAGCTTTTCTCTCTCTCAATCTATATATATGAAGTTAGATGCAATGTATGGCTGATCAAAATGACTGGTATGCTGTGATTTAAGGCACATGGAGTAGACAGAGTTGGTCACCAACTCATATTTTGTCAAGATTTGCAAGTAACCTAATAAATAATGCAAGAAGGGTAATATGGTCATTTGGCTTTTGATTTTAATAGCAATCTAATAACTTGGCAAACCCTTAGGGTTTCACCCTTTGGGTTTAACCCTATGTTTTTGTTTTTTGATTTTTATAAGATTTCTAATTAGGGCTAAAATGTACAATGTTACTTTCCTAAATTATGAATTAGGGTTTCTAAATTAGTTTAGATTTTCTAATAATATAAAACATGAAAGTTAGGTTTAAGGTTCACTAAATAACATTAAGATTGATAAATTAGCGATTAGGGTTCATACATAGCAAATTAGAGTTACTAATTTGTCAATTAGGGTTCTAGCTTAGTACTTAGGGTTTCTAATTAGTAATTAGGGTTTCTAAAAAATAGGGTTTTCCCAAATTAAGATTAAAATATATAATACATGTCATTAATCACATTAACACAATTTATGACCAATCTTAAACTCCAGTTTGAGTTTCAAATTAGGGTTTATCACAGTAATACTAGGATTTTAACACGTTATACCATAATTGACCAACCATTATCAGTCCGTACATACAGTACATATTTGTAGCACTGAAATATAATAGTATTATATTATTATTCTCATTTCTTATTCAAAAACCAAAATTAGGGTTTTGAATCCATAACCGACATAACTTTTATATACATACCATTATTAATTAAGATATAATAATTAACCTAATTAATTTGAAATAAATTCATATAATAAAATAATTATTATAATAATTTAATAATCATTTCATATATTATTTAAATAATATATAATCATATTTTCATAGAAAATAAATAATAAAAATATTTTTATTACAAAATTAATTATAGCAATATAATTTATAATGATCAATAATTCTAAAAAAAATATTTAAAATTTTTCATGTAATAAATGAATTTTATTTATCACATATACACTTACACTTTACTTTATACATATTCCCACCTTTATAAAAAAAAATAATATATTATACGCAAAATTTTTTATTTAATTACATAGAAAATATCGGGTTATTACATTCACTCTTTTGAGGTATTTCAATTGAATTTATGTGTGAACTGTAGCACTATGTAGCACCATCTGTCGGGTTGGAAGATACCTAGATTTTTGGGTGTCAAAAGTTCAGTGTCCAGTAGTGTAGGTTTGTTGTGAATGATATGTAATCCCAATCTTTTGTGTGAGATATTGGATAGTTATGAAAACCCCGAGTAGGTTCATGTTAAAGGGGTAGTATATTAATGTTTCCCCATCTTTTGTGATATTACGGAATAGATGTTAACATTTATAGAAGTATGCTAGGAATGACCATATCAATGTAATGATTGGGCATATGAATATAAATGTTCTTATTTCAAAAAATATGTCATAATTTTTTTTTCCTTTTACATTGAAAAAATACTAAAGTAAAATAATTAAGATAATAAGAATGAAATGTTGGGACGCAGAAAATGCCGCCCAGACGTAGACTAACCACACCGGAAGGTCAATGACAAGAGAGAGCAAGTAGACCTCGTGGTTCCAATTACGAACCCTCTAGCGGTTCCAATTACGAACTTTAAAGTCTTTAAGAGTGTAGGACCTCTAGACTTCGTGGGTACTAACGATCCTATCATGGCACATACATGGATCAAAGAAATAGAGAAAGTCGTCGACATTTCTCGTGTGAGTGAAGAGCAGAAAACTATGTTTACTACGTACATTATTAGGGGTGAAGCAAACTACTGGTGGAAAGCAAATCAACAAAGACCGGGAGAGGGGATAATGACCTGGGAAATGTTTAAGACTTTTTTTTGAGAATTATTTCCCAAAAAGCATGAAGGATAGGATGGAGGTAAAGTTCCTAGAACTAAAACAAGGAGAGATGACGCTGGCGCAGTATGCGGTCAAGTTCAACGACCTTGCGGATTTTGCAACGCACCTGATAGATACGGATGAGAGAAAAACTAGGCGCTTTGAGCTAGGACTAAAACCTTGGTTGTTTAACAAGGTATCGATCCTTCAAATTGACTCGTTCGCCACGTTATTGGAGAAGGAGATCATTGCTGAGGGAGGTAGCGATGTGTTGAGTCAATACAATAAGGAAAAAAAGAATAAGAATATTGGGGGAGAAACTCGTGGAGGAAGTAGTAGTATTGGAGGAAGCAACCTAGGGAAAAGAAAATGGGATAACAACAATAGAAACAATAATCAAGTAGAAAGTTTTAATGGAGGGTTTAAGAAGAGAGCAAAGGGATGCTCGAAATTTGGGAAGAACCACCAAGGAGAGTGCTGGAAGGGGCGCAATGTTTGTTACAACTGCGGCCAAGAAGGGTACATTTCAAAAAATTGCCCAAAGCCGAAGAAGATCAAGGGATGTTTCGTGTGTGGCTCAACCGAGCACCAGATCAAGGATTGTCCCATGAAGGGGAGCAGTGGAGGAAGCGACCATTAGGGAGGAGGCATCAAGCTTATGATCGGTGGACCGATATAATCTAACCGACCAACTGCCAGAACCTTTAACATGACTGTCCAGGACGCAGTAGCTGTGAAGGATGGGAGTTAGGAATTATCCCGATAAATAATATAAATGCCTATGTATTATTAGATTCGGGTGCTACCTTTTTATTTGTGTATAAAGAATTTGCTAGTCGGCTAAACATACCCCAAGAGCGGTTAGGAAATCCTTTGAACATATGAGTTATGAATAAGGAATTAATCCCAATATAATTTGTCTACCAAACGTTCTACAAACATTAGAGGTCACGAACTAATCGTAAACTTGATTCTGATTAAATTGGGAGAGTTTGATATGATACTAGGAATGGATTGATTATTCAGGCACGCTGCGATAATAGATTGTCAAAAGAAAAGTGTAAGCCTTCAGACTCCAAATCGGTCTAAGGTAGTGTTTTATGGTAGCTCATCGCTTAAGAAATCATGCTACCTTACGATGATGCAAGCCAACAAATTGTTAAAGAAAGGATTTATAGGTTATCTGACCTATATAGTGGATGCTCAAACGAAGGGAGTAGAAATGAAAAATATATCAGTAGTCAGAAATTTCTAAGACATATTTCTAGATGATCTGTGTGATAACCCGAGAATTTGGACAATTTAGTAAAATCTTAAATGATTGATTTAAGGTCAAATAATAGACCTAGACAGAAAATAAGTGTATGCGTTTGATGTTATTGGGATTGAATTTTGAGGATTTCAAAATTCGGTGAAGGTTATAGGTGAATTATTCAGGATTAAGTGTTTATGTGATTAAGTTCTATTTATATGGTTAATGATGTGTTCAAAATGTGGTTAAGGGTCAAGGGTTGACCAGATAAATCATATCAGTAACAAACCCTAAGAATATATTAAGAACAACAATGTTCGGTTAGAAAACCCTAACGTCTGATAAGAAACCCTAGAAATCGGCTCGAAACCCTAGTTTGATTCCGGAATCAAATCCTAATTGGTGCATGAAACCCTAAATCGGGAACTTAATGGCATAAGTGTAAATAATTAAAAGATTAATTAAGGTTAATCTTAACAAATTGATTACAAAACCCTAATTCCAAATCAAACCCTAATACTTGATAAAAACCCTAGTTTTGATTTTGATAAATGAAGTCCTAATCGGGAAATTAATGGAGAATTATAATGCTTTCACGCGCTATTATTATAATATTAATTAGAGGTAACGCTTAATTAATTAGCAAACCCTAATTTTAAATTATCGAACTTAAACTTTTTTCCGTAGGAAACCCTAATGATGGATTTGAAACCCTAATTTATAATTAGAAAAATGAAAGTGTTAATTTAATACTTTTAATGTTAATTAGAATATAAATCCTAATTGTCAAGTTATTAGAAACCCTAATCTAATTGGGAAATCAAATTTCTAAAATTTAAATATTATTTTTATATTTAAAACCCTAATTTTTGGGTTATAAATTATAATGTACAAATTTGACCCTAAGTGCTTAATTAGCAATTTTAATTAGGATAAATTAGTCCTAATTAGCAAAGGTTGATTTATGATTAGAAATTATGATATAATTAGGAAGCCCTAATTATAATTAGAAATCAAAAATTTTCTATTTTAAAATTTAATTAGAAAATTTTTGAAATCCAAGTTGCTAAATTTTTAAGGGTTAAAACCTAAACCCTAAATTTGTCCAAACCACAAACCCTAGATTTCTCAAACCTACAAACCCTAAGGGTTTTATCATTTGGCAAGTTCTAGAAATTAATGGAAATGACATTTATGCCCCTTTTTAGATTTTTTTAGACAACTTGCAAATCTTGCTAAGTCAAGAGTTGTTCACCAAACCCTAGCCTAGCCATGTGACAAAATCCAGCCAACCAGTCGAAATTGATCAGATCATAAGCAACATGCACGAATCAAAGCATTATATATAAGGTTTTGGAGAGAGAAAAGCACAAAAACATATCCAATTTCATTTTTTGCTCTCACCAACTCTCTCTCTCACTAAACCCACGAAAATCAGTTGTGGATAAGTCCTAGAAACAGCTCCAAGATCATCCATAAACAGATTGGAGAGCCAAGATTAAAATCAAATCATAAAGAGGTATATGAACCCTAAAATTCGAAATCTCATGATTTGTTGTTAAAAGTTGTAATTGATTGTTCAAAGATATGTAATAGGGTGTCAATTGAAGTTCTGGGTTGATAAATCATGAACCCATAACATCAAAGTGCATGAATTTAAAGTTTTTCAAAATCCGGAAATGCGAAACTGAAATCTGTGATTTTCAAATCAAATGTCGATCTTATAAGTCCGTGTGTAGTAAGTGTTTTTGATGTTTAAAACTTGTAACATGTAACATTTGTTGTGTGATCTTTAAGTTGAAAAAAGAATCGGACCCGGATCTATTATAGATCAAAAGTTATATGCAGTCAAAAACTTCGTTAATAAAATCATCAAGAACACGAACCCGTAAAATTTGAGCCCAACTTAGTGTTCAAGTTTGGACCGAATGTATTTAACTCATTTTGATGTTTTAGTGTTATTATGCTTTATAGTTGTAGTATTACATTTTGTCTACAAATTGGAGGTGATAGATCACGTAAATCATGGCGAACATAAATTAATTTAAGTTTGAAAGTGACCACTTGAATCTTTTTTGTGAGTAATCCACTTGTCGGAAAGTTTGGAGGCTTTGATCTCCTTGTTGTAATGTTGTTTAAACCAAAGTGTTGGTTGAATGTTGTAGTGTGACATATTGTCTACATACTCAAAGTTTTAGATAGCCTCTGTAACATGCTCAGATTGAGAGATAAAAGAATTCAAACCATGACCCTCTCGATGTAGAAAAATTTCAGGTTTGGCTCAAGAACACCAATAGCGATGAAAGTGTACATTTATAGGCTTTTAATGACAGATTAATTAAATTATTTTCGAAAATTTAGAAAATTAATAAAAAATAGAAATAAATTCTAAAAATTACCAAAAATGGTTTTAAAAATTATTTTAAATTATGAAAAATAATATTCAATTAATTGGAATATTTTTCTTTAATATTTATAATTATTTAAATATTAAAGGTATTTAATTTATTTAATTAGTGTATTAAATAAATTAGAGAAAAATGAATTAAAATTATGAAAAATTATTTTAAAGCTTGAAAAATAGTTTTTAATTATTTTGAGTATATTTTGAAAATATTTAATATTTTTGGAATATAAATGGTATTTATTTATTTAATTATTATATTAAAGAAATTATTTAAAAATAGTTTTAATTCATGAAAAATCATGAAAAATAATATTATGGTAAAAGAAAATATTTTAAGTTATTTTGATGACTTTTAATATTTTGTGATAAATTTCATTAATAATTTATTATTAATGGTAATTAGTTTATTTAATAATTATATTAAATAAATTAAGGAAAAAATAAATTAATGTTTTAAAAATCATTTAAAAATGATTTAAGTGTTATAAAAATATTTGAAGTTATAAAATATAAATTTTGATATTTTGGCATGGAAATATTAATATTTTAATATTAATATTAATTATCGGATAATGGATTTAAATGTTTAAAAATCATATAATTATGATTTTAAGATATTAAAAATACTTTGTGATATTATAATTATATGATTATGATTTTCATTAATATTTTATATTAAATGAATATCAATGATTGAGGAATTATCGCGGTATTTAATTCATTTAAATACGATATTAATGATTGGAAAATCATGATAAATGGTAATAATTATCCGAAAATTATTACGAGCCTAGGAAAAATGTTTTTGATCGCTAAGAAAATTATACGTGATAATTGTTAAGGGTTAAGCGAGTTTAACCGAACTTAAACTCGAGTATTGTAAAACTAGATCGTCGAGATGATAGAATTGTATCGAGTTTTAAGTCGATTGAAATAGTTTGACGATGCTATGTCTTATGTGTATTTGTATAGACTTATAGGGTTATGTGTTATGTGTTTAGGTTATTACGTGTATTTAGATATAACAATATTATAATTTGTGATTCTAATATTGGAGATCTATATTATTAATATTAGGTCTTGGGTAAAAGCGTTATAAATTGCGTTGCGGTAATCAAGCTGTTCGAGCAAGTTTGTATTTACTTAACTCTACTAAGAGTGTTTTATTCAAGCTTATGGTTAAATCATTCTTGATTGCCATGAAAATTGTACTCTGTACATCTTGCGTATGTATAAGTCGGTATGAAAGGTGATCACCTTCATTACCAGTTGGTTCAGAAATGTTTGTTCATGTTTAAAACTTGTTCAGTCAAAAGTTTGTTCCTGCTAGTTCTCAATTATATTGATGAATTATAGCCAGCTTATTATTCATACTCTTCAATCATGATATATCCTTATATTGTTGTATTTAAACTTGTTAGGCAACTTTCATGCTCACCCTTGCTATATCATGATAAAACATTGCAGATAAGGCGAATGCGTTCGGATACAGGAAAAGGTTAAGGCCAATCTGACTTGGGATAAATTATATTGACTATTTTGTAATAGTATAGTTGAATAATATCTTATCTGATAGATAGCTTATGATTTGTGTTTAAGTTAAGGTTACTCGACCTTGGGGAATAATGTGTAATGTAATGTATAAACAATTTATGTTTATATCTTCCGCAATTAGTAATAGAAATAGTGTACCGGATCCGAGGTGATTTGGGACCTGGATTTGGGGGACGCTACAATCTGCCTGGTCTTCTAGTAGACAAAGAAATTGAATTCGTAATAGACTTAGAACCGGGAAATGCATCGATTTTGAAAGTGCCATCCTATGGCTCTAGTAGAAATGAAGGAATTGATGATACAATTGGAAGAGTTGCTTGATAAGGGTTACATTCGGCTGAGTGTGTCTCCTTGGGGAGCACACCAATGTTGTTTGTAAAGAAGAAAGATGGATCGATGAGGCTTTGTATCGACTATCGAGAATTGAATCGAGTAACAATTAAGAATAGATATATGTTGCCAAGGATAGAAGACCTTTCCGATCAACTGAAGCGAGAAAAGTTTTTTTATAAGATAGACTTACAAATGGGTTATCACCAGTTGAAGGTAAGAGAAGAGGACATACCTAAGACGGTGTTCCGAACTCGCTACGGACATTATGAATTTCTAGTGATGTTATTCGAATTGACAAATGCTCCGACATCATTTATGGACTTAATGAACCAAGTTTTCAAGCCGTAATTAGATATGTTTGTCGTAGTATTTATTGATGACATTTTGATTTATTCAAAAACTAAGGAAGAGCACACCAAAAATCTTGAGATGGTATTAGAAGCATTAAGAAGGGAGAGGATGTATGCAAAGTTTTCAAAGTGAAAATTTTGGATGGAGAAGGTCCAATTCTTAGGGCACGTAATCAACAAAAGAGGAATTTCAGTAGATCTTGCAAAAGTGAAGGAGGTAAACAACTAGGAATAACCAAAGACACCAACAGAAGTAAGAAGTTTCATAGAGTTAGCTGGGTATTATCGAAGATTTATCGAAGATGTTTCTAATATAGCAAGCCCGTTGACCAATCAAACGAGGAAAAAAGTGAAGTTTGTTTGGACGGAGAAATGTGAAGAAAGATTCCAAGAATTGAAGAGGAGGTTAAGTGAGGCACCTGTATTATCGTTGTCGGATGATGTGGGAGGCTTTGTGGTGTATAGTGATGCATCACACATGGGACTTGGTTGTCGTATGTGTCACGATAATTGAAGGATTACAAAAAATGATACCCTGCTCATGACTTGGAGTTAGCGGCAGTAGTTTTTACATTAAAGATTTGGAGACACTATTTGTACGAAGAAAAATGTGAGATATATATAGACCACAACAGTCTAAAATATATCTTCACACAGAAGGAGTTAAATATGCGGCAAAGGGGGTGGATGGAATTAATCAAGGACTATGACTGTGAGATTCTTTATCACCCGGGAAAGGCTAAAGTAGTAGCAGACACTTTAAGTAGAAAGGGAAGGGAGAAATTGTTCAAGTTAACAACTTAGAAGGAGTCAATAAGAGACATGGAGAAATTGTAAATAGGATTAGAAGAACCAGGAAAATCAGAGGGAAAATTATTTGTGATGGAAGCTCACCCAACATTGTTGGATAGAGTAAAGGAATCATAAGAAAGAGATGAAGAATGGGAGAAGATAAGGAAGAGAATAGTAGAAAGTGAATAAGTGAAATTTAAGGTGGATAAGGATGGTATATTGAGATTTGATGGTCGAGTATAGGTGCCAGCTATAACCAAACTGAGAAAAGAAATACAACACGAAGCACATAATATGATGTATTCTGTTAATCCAGGAGGCACGAAGATGTACCGAGATCTTTGATAACACTTTTGGTGGCCCAATCTAAAACGAGAGGTTGCGGATTACGTTAGTAGATGTCTTACTTGTCAATGAGTAAAAGCTGAGCACCAGCGGCCAAGTTGTCTACTTTAACCATTAGAAATATCAGAGTTGAAATGGAAGCACATTATGATGGATTTTGTGGTAGGACTTCCAGTCACGCAAAAAGGTTATGATGCCATTTGGGTTATCATGGATCGATTAACGAAGTTAGTTCATTTCCTACCAATAAAGATTCATTTTGATTTGAATCAATTGGAAAAGTTGTACGTAAAGGAAATAGTTTCACGACATGGAATGTTGATATTAATTATCTCCGATCGAGATCTGTGCTTTATGTTAAATTTATGGAGAATCTTACAAGAGAGAATGGGGACACAATTAAGATTGAGTACCACTTATCATCCATAAACCGATGGGCAAAGTGAGTAAACCATACAAACGTTAAAAGACATGCTTAGAGCTTGCGTGATGGACTTCAAGGGGAGCTGGGACGACCACTTGCCCTTAGTTGAATTTGCTTACATCAATAGTTATCATACGAGTATCGGCATGCCAACGTACAAAGCTCTTTATGGGAGAAAGTGCAGAACACCATTGTGTATGGACGAAGTCTCAGAACAAAGAATATTAAGACCAGAATTAGTTAAAAAACAACTGACGTAGTGACAACGATGAGAGCTAGACTGGTAGCAGCACAAGATCGCCAGAAGAAATACACGGATTTGTATCATCAGGACTGAGACTTTGAAGTTGGAAGTTTCATGTTTTTGAAATTATCTTGTTGGAAAGGGAAGATAAGATTCGGTAAGAAGGGAAAGTTGAGTCCAAGGTTCATAGGACCATCCGAAAGTGCTGAAGCTAGTAGGTGAGGTGGCGTACCAAGTAGCTTTACCACCCGAGCTGGAACACATTCACAATGTGTTTTACATTTCTGTTTTGCGTCCGTACAAGCCTAACTATAAGCACGTGATATCCTATGAGCCTATTCAAGTAGAGAAGAATCTGATGTATGAGGAAATTCCTGTCCAAGTAATAGATAGGAAAGAGTAAACTTTGAGAAATAAAACTATATCTTCTATAAAAGTAATATGGCAAAATCCAACGCCGAGGAGGCTATGTGGGAGTTAGGGGAAAAATGAGGAGGGACTATCCCCATTTATTTGTGTAACCTTGCACCAATTCCGGGGATGATGTAATACCCTAGAATTTCTGAATATTATTAATAAATATATTAATAAAAGTTGAGTATTTATTTGAGTATAATTACATATTTTTATTCCATGAGTTATAAAAACTCTATTGAATTAAGTTAAGTGTTGAGAACTATATGACAGTAAGTTATGGTGATAAGGCTAGTGAATACCTTAACGTAAAGCGTATCAGAATTTCCTACTGTGGCATAATGAAGGAATAAGAGATTCACTAAGTAAATTAAGAGAATTGGTTTATTAAGAGAATGATTAATTATGTTTAATTGTATATAATTGAATGTTAAAGTAACTCCATGCATGAAATGAATAGGATGTTTAACTAGTAGTATTATCAATTTGGGATTTAATTCATGCCATGAGAAATTAGAATGGTGAGAATGGTTGGAACTGGCCTGTAGCTAAACCAATTTGGCCTTTGCCTGAGGCCCTGGCAATTGGGCCCTTTCTCGCAAAGATAAATCAGCTATAGCAAATTGCGCCTAATGGGCGAGAGGTTGGAAGTTGGTTATTACTGTGGATAGTGTGTGGAACATAATTGTAATATGTGACATTATTGAAAGCATATGATAAGAGTAAATTTAATAGTATGAAGTACTAAGTAGCACACTAAAATAATGTATGACAGTGTAGTATAGAAAGAACTAATTAACTGAGCATCTCAAAAATTTAGAAAGAAATTGAATGTAGAACATTAGACATTTAAATATTGAATACTGTTATAATATTGATGTGTGAGTACTAACAATATATATGGAGAGTACCAGGTTAATAATACCTAACTGCATTATTTTATTTACATTAAATATTAATTTCTGAGAACCCAACGTACATGAATTATGTGATATGGGTACATATATAATCCGTAACTTTTCATTCTTTAATAGCATTAGTACATTAAAATCACATGACGGAACCAAAAGTAAATTTAATTAACCACAGTGGAAACCAAATGCTGAGAATTAGAGGGCTTGTTCAAATTCAGTTGCCCAAATAGTAACCTATATCTCCTTTACGTGAACTGCCGAGCTTGGAACAGTGGCTAGGTCGGGGAGGTGATGATGGCTATTAAAATGGCTGAGGGAGAGTGGTTGAGCAACTCTTCTATAACCATTGTCTTCTTCTTCTACCTCATGGATTGAAACCATAGTGTAAAGCCAATAACTGGTCACATAAATTTCTATATAAGGCAGTCTTCTGCTTCATTTCTTGTTGTTGTACATTGTCTAAGAAATTCTAAATTGAGAGTGTGAGTTACTTTATTGATTAAGAAGGAGTCTGGTATTGCAAAGGGTAGTAATTTAACTTCTTGGGAGGTAGAATTCTTGTTTTATGCTTTTAGTTTCCAAATTTGATAAACTGTAGAAATCCTCATAAGTTCTTGTGAATTTGTTTGGAAATTGCTACCAATATGTTTATGAAGTTTATATGCATTTATGGAACCTCAGAGAATAGGTTTAAGCATGTTAGAATGGAGAAAAACTGAAATTGGTTTGTTCTTTAATGAAGCAAAGGACTTCTTGAACTAAACAGGGTGAGGAATAACCTGTGTGCTCCACGTAGTTCAACACTTGCGGCAAATTGTCTTAGAGCACTAGTATTGAATTTTGGAATTTTGATGTTATGTGGTAGTTCTATCATGCGAAAATAACTTAGACATACAAGAAAACAAACCTGATTTGAAAATATATGTTCCTTTGCATATCATGAGAACCTTAACTTGCTTTAATAAGTATTTTCTAACGAAGACTTGGAGTTAAAAATGAACCTTTATGGAACTAATAATGTCTCATTTATGATTTTTGTGAGAATGATATACGGTCTAGCTATGCATGAAATTTGATTATAAGATGCTTCTTATGTACTACATTACCTTGACTTATTTTAAAATGATTTCTAAACATGAACTTGGACATTTTGCAAGCTAAGTATTATGTGTAAGACCCCAACTTTTATGAATAAACAATAATTTTTCTCGAAATATATTTTTGAATATTATGCTGTGGATATGATATAATGTTATAGCTGTGGGTAATATTTACAAATTTTACAAAGTAAGCAAGTGGTTATAAAATATTCGATTGGTCGGAGAATATTCGTTTTAATAAAGAATATTTGTATGACAACACAATCATTAGTGGACCCCACAATGAAAGTAGTGTCGGAGTTAGAAAACGACAGAAATATCTTTTATAAAAATAACGGCGAAAGTTTTACCGTTAAACTGTTGAACTACCCTAGTAGTAAAAAGTACAAAGATGTCTACGTGGTTGCATAGTAGTATCTGATGTTATCTGTATCTTTGATTATTGATGCTTACGTGAGAATTCACTCAGTTATACTTAATTATTGCTACAATAATTGCTGCATAATATCTCTCATATTATTGATTCAATTAATGTCATAATATCATCTGTATAATATTTATAATTATTAAATCAATAATTGAGACGACAAAGTTATTCATATTATTATTTGCAATATTGACGACGTCTTGAAAGTTCTGTCGAGAAGAGGTTTGGTCACCTTGCGCACCAATAGGGAGAAATCCTTATCGGAAAGTCCCCTATTTCATGAGAATGATCTGGTTGTTAAATATTGTGAGTTATAATATTAATGATGAATAAGTTCGTGTTAATTAAAGATGAAATTGATATTTTCATTAGTTCATGGATTATTAGTGTTAATGGAAATTGATATTTATTTTGATAATAATTGATTTATGGAGGTTATATTGACCAATCAGGTAATTAATTGGATAAATGAGAAATTAATTGCTAAAAATTCATATGCTTATAACTATTTATTCACATATATGTACTATTGATTCACATGCACGTACTATTAGGCGAAGTGGTTCAAGATTGATAATACTTACATGACTAAATTAAAAATAGAGGTATAGATGAAGGTACTATACTGTAACTATTTTTTCACAAGTATAGAAATATTGATTCACATGAATATACTATTGATTCACATGATGTACTATTAGGGGAGGTGGTGCAAGTTTGATAATACTCGCAGGACTAAATTAAAAATGAAGGAAAAGATGTAGATATGATACTGTAATATTTTGAGGCCCAAAACGTGCAACTATCGAAACTATATTTTCCTATAAATAGAAGCTCATTCTTCTTTCATTCTCACCAATTCACTAAGACTCACAAGAGCAATTATAGAGAGAGAAGCTATAGAGAAAAAGAAGAGAAGTCCACTACTTCACTATTCCAGTATCCAGTCTTCTTCTGAGGTAAGAGATATTTTTTTTTCAGTATTCGTTGAAATAATATTTTCATCCATACTCTGTAGTATGTGAGTAATATTATTTCATTTCGTATTCCTAATTCTACACTCATTCTGTTAAAGTATTGCTTCTATACTCTGAGAAATTAGTAGAATATCCTTGATATTTGCGCTTCATCCAGTATCTTTTCATGGAAATATTATTTTGAGCTTTCTTGATAATTATTGATCTTTTCATACCAGAATACTATTCATGAGTTAATATTTACAGGTTACTATTTACTCAAATATTATTCACTCGGGTATTCGGGGCAATTTTCATGTCGGAGTACTATTCACGGGTTATTTTCACCCAGTTACTATTCACTCAAATATTATTCCCTCAAGTAATTGAAACACTTTTCATGTCGGGGTACTATTCATGAGGTACTATTCCTGAAGTACTATTCATAGGGTACTATTCACGGGGTACTATTCACCCGAAAAATATATTTCTTTTCTGTCCAAATTATTTTTTATACATGAATATTATTCTTGAATTTTACTCCACAAAGTAGTATCATGTTGACAATTTGGATATTTTTAAACTCTAGATAAATTTAAAGTCTTTAATATTTATCCTTGATTTCGTTTGATTAATGCTTATATCATTGTCATCATCCTCATACTTATATTGTGATGAAAGTCATCTTTGGCTTACGTGCATAGATGGACTGCTGATTGGTATGATTATGACCAGGGATCATTCAGTATAATCATGACCCATAATGTTATAAATGATGTGGTAAAAGTCCCCATTGGCCTGTAGTGCATTGATGGACAGTTGTTGGTATGATTATGACCATAGATTATTCTGTATAATCATGACCATTGATGATTACATGAATATCCTTGGCTCGTAGTGCAGGGATGATTCGATAATGTGGTTTATTTATTAAGCTAAGTCTCAGCGATAAAATTGATGATAAACTTTTTAAATTATAGAAGATAGTAGATATCATGCTCTACTTGACTCTTCTAATGGATCATGTGTTCACTGCAGCTTAAATTTGATGTTTATTATATTTTATCGGTTTAATGATCATTGAAGACTAATGATAATTTATTCTGCATTATCTTAGTCATAATATTTTTTATTGGGCTAGTTGAGCTCACCCTTTTGCTTTTATTGTTCTCTTTCAAGAAATGAGAACGTAGCCGGGACTAATCGGGGAATGGAGTGATGGTACGAGATGGTTATTTTAGTAGTCCTCACTACTTAGTGTGATAATAAATGTAATGAGCATTGAATTTGAGTTTGGATATTGTCTATGACATAATATTCATGAAAAACTTAGCTATGTTTTTTCGTATTTTTACACGATAGTTGTATTAAAGAAGTTTGTATTTGATTTCTATACCATGTATTCGGCGACTCTAGATGGGTGATATATACCTATTTTGGGGGCGACACAGTTGGTATCAAATCTTAGGGATATGATCCATGGCTAAGATGTGAAACAAGAACTAGGAGGGGAGAGACGGGAAATTCCTTCGCTAGTATGACCTACATAAGTTTATTTGGTATTTAATTGGTCGGTCAGAGTATAAGGATAATATATGACATGTCAATTCACCCTTGTTTTGTGGTAGTGTTTGAAAATAGCATCTAAAAATGTTGAGATCAGAAATGAAGCACATGTGACCGTTGAGTCACCAACAATCAATTCTCAAGTTAATGTGCAACAGGAAGACAATAATCCTCAGGTAAACAACAACACCAATCAAATGATGAACGATGGTATGTTCAAAGGCTTTATGCAATTCATGCAACATCAGGCGAGAGCGGCTCCTATTCAAAATGCAAGTGGAAACACTAGTAACTCACAGATGGTCATCGCTAAGCAATTCAAGGAGCCGAAACCATCAGAGTTTTGGGGAAAGCCAGAACCACTTAAGGTTGAGACGTGGATAAAGCAGATCACCAAGATATTCAAAGTCTTGGGGTGCTCTGAGGAGCAAAAGGTTCCCGTTGCCACCTTCATGTTGAGAGAAGAAGAAGATTACTGGTGGCAATCAATAAGCATACTCAGCCTGCCGCACTAAAAATGTCTTGGGAGAAGTTCCAAGAGCTGTTCAACTACAAGTACTTTCCCGAAAGTATTCGCCACATAAAGGAGGTGGAGTTTATCAAGTTGGAGCAAAATAATATGACAGTGTCGCAGTACGTGCCTAAGTTTCCTGAGTTGTCCCGGTTCGCATCCCATTTGGTTGATAATGAGGAGAGAATGATAAGAATGTTTCTGCAAGGTTTGAGACCTGAAATACGTCAATACCTTATTTCTCACAAACTGTGTTTGTATTCAGATGTTGTAAATAGAGCTCAGTTATTGGAGCACAATAATGAGTCAACCCAACCAACAGAGAGCAGTTGGAAAGTCAATAATACCAGTGCTAGCAGTCATCGAAGCGGTGACAACAAACGTGGAGGGAATCAACATGCCAAAAATGGTAACCACTTCGGTGGTAATCATGGCCAAGATAATAGAAGTGGAAATTTCAAGAAGATGAGATTCAATAATGATGGAAATACGCCAAGACCAAAGACCGTTGTTAAGGAAGGAGAATGACCGTCGGTCGTATGTTACAAATGTGGAGGGGAGGGACACATCAGTCCAAACTGCATGATGCAGTCCAAAGCGTGTTATAATTGTGGAAGAGAAGGTCACCTAGCCCAGTTTTGTCTTGCAGTGAAGCCAAGTCCAGTTGGGACGGAGCACCAAAGGCCGTCCCAGAGAAGTCAAAGCCGGTAGTTTAAGGGAGAGCGTTTGTTGTAACCTCCCAAAAAGTAAGGACTCCAAATGAGGTGATCACGAGTAAGGTAATCATAAACTCTAGTTAAGTCTATACCTTATTTGATACCGGTTCTAAGCATTCTTTTATTTCTCCTACTTGCGCTCAACGTTTAAATTTAACTCCGAAGAAATTAGACTTTAATTTATCTGTTGAAACTCCGTTGGGAGAAAGCTTCATTACATCCACTGTTTATAAGTCTTGTTTTATTCAAATCGATAACCGCATGTTACCTGTCGATCTTATCTCTTTGAAAATACTTGCATTCGATGTGATTTTAGGGATTAATTGGTTAACTACTCATCATGCTAAAATTAATTATTTTCGTAAGGTTGTTAGCTTTCATATTCCTAACCAACCTATTATGCGAATTCAAGCAACCAAACCACTAAAGTCAATCACTATCATATCAAGCTATAAAGCTATTCGTTTATTGAAAAACGGATGTCAATCTTTCTTAGCCCATGTCACGGATTTAAATAAAAATAATTCAGATTTGAATGATATTTCTATTGTTAATAAATTTCCTGACGTATTCCTTGTAGAACTTCCTAGCCTACCCCCAGAGCGTGAAATTGAATTTTGTATCGACCTTGAACCCGGTACAAAACCCATTTTCAAAGCCCCATATTGAATGGCTCCTATTGAACTTCAGGAGTTACAAACCCAACTACATGAATTGTTAAACATCGGTTTCATTCATCCTTGTACGTCTCCTTGGGGTTCTCCGGTTCTATTCGTGAAGACGAAAGATGGAAGTATGCCACTTTATATTGACTATCGTGAGTTGAGTCATGTCACCATCAAAAATAGGTACCCATTGCCATGCATTGATGACCTGTTTGACTAGTTGCAAGGCGCCAAATTCTTTCCAAAGATTGATCTTCGTTCTGGATATCATCAGTTAAAGATTAAAACTGATGACATTCCAAAGACTGCTTTCAGAACTCGCTACGGGCATTACGAATTCCTAGTCATGGCTTTTGGATTGACTAATGCTCCTACTGCCTTCATGGATATGATGAACCAAATATTCAAGGAATATTTGGATCACTTTGTTGTTGTCTTTATTGATGACATCCTCATATACTCCAAAACCCGTGAAGATCATGAAAAACACTTGAGGCTAATACTCCAAAAGCTTCGTGAAAACAAGTTATATGCCAAGTTGAAGAAATGCGAGTTCTGGCTTGAGAAAGTAGCATTCCTTGAGCAAGTGATATCAAATCACGGAATATCTGTTGACCCGGCAAAGAGTAAAGAAATTCAAAGCTGGGAACAACCTAAGTTAGTGACCGAAATACGTAACTTTTTGGGCTTAGATGATTATTATTGCAGATTCATGGAAGGATTTTCTCGAATCACTACCCCATTAACTTAGGTGACTCAAAAAGATACAAAATTCGGTTGGAGCGAGGAATGTGTAACGTCCCCAAATTCAGGTACTTGAAACCCGAACTCGGTGCTTTACGATACCATTTCTCTGAGCGGAAATAATATTAATAATAATAACAATAATATAAATACCAAACTTAAGTTACATATATCAAAGTCTAATCCCAAGTACACAACCTTTACTACATTCATTACAATACATGATAATAATAAATATCATCCTTATACTTAATAAAACCAAACTATTACATAATATATAGCTTAATACTCATTCAGCAACTTTCCCTTTTTCCTTTGTTTTTGGAAAAACCTTCTAGTTGTTCACACTTAGCTGAAAACATTTAAATTAAGCGAGGATGAGCATTTGAGTGCCCATCAAGTAATAACAACAATAAATATTAGCTGAAAGGATTAAATATTTTCTTTGAAATACACTTTTACAATGAATCAACAGTTGTGAAGTAAGATGAACCAATAATAACAGCATAACAATTCTATATCACATTTTTGGAAACTACGTATTGACTATAAATGAAGATCAGTCGATAGACTATGAATATTGTTTCAATTTTTGATAAGGTCTAGTAGAACTTCATCCGTAAACCATCATAACTTACGGGCGCGAGGGTGATCATCCCAATGTGCCCTGTATTGATCAATACTACATGCAAGAATGATATTATCATTCATCTGATCCGCCTTTGTACAAAAGTTTTCTCATATACAGAATGTTCATACTTAGTCGGGAATCTGAACCAAAACAATTTGGTCAGATAATAATAAAGTTCTATCTTGTTCAACAATATTTTTAAGTTTGTGTCTTGCTGGGTCAAATAGCTTAGACAACTTTTAAGTCAACGTATACATAATGGAAATTAATAAGTATGTGTCAACATGTGATTAAATACAATGATTATCCAAGTGAGGACACTTGTATAACCATATTTAGAAATTAAAAAATAGAATAAATATTTAAATTATACAATTATACTGTACTGATAAATAATGATCGGATACATAATCGATAACAATAGAGTTAATATCATGGCACAATGATAATATAATTTTGAAACTTTCTTATTTATGTCCATTGCATAAAGTAAATGTAAATGTAGGATACTTGCCCGGTCTGTTGCTTACAGTTACGTAACTTAGTTTTATCTTTTATATCAAGACCTATCATTAATAAGATCATTCGTTCAATTAGAATAACATACAATAACACATAGTATTGCTATTTGCAGTCAGCACATAACCTAATCACATTGTCACATAGTTATACCAGTCATTGGATCACAAACAATCACTAATATAGTCAAACTATCTAAGTCCAGATCAATTTCTAAAATATGTCGATGTACCGACAGCTTTATCGGGTAGATATCGAGTTTAAAACTCTATTCTGTAGTTTAAATGTAAGACCCCAACTTTTATGAATAAAGATGAATTTCCTATAATTATCATTTTTGAATATTATGGAATGAATTTGATATAATGTTATAGTTGTGGGTAATAGTTATAAATTTTTCAAAGTACGCAAGTTGTTATATAATATTTGATTGGTCGGGGAATATTCATTTTAACAGGGAATATTCATACGACGACACAATCATTGGTGGACCCCACAACGGACTTATTGTCAGATTGAGAAAACAAAAAAAATATTTTATGAAAATAACGGTGGAAGTTTTATCGTTAACTGTTGAAACACCCGGTGTTAAAAGTACAGGAATACGCGTGGTTGCATAGTAGCACACGGTATTGATTATTGATGCTTACGTGAGAAGTCACTTAGTTTTGTTCAATTATTGCTTCAGTAATTTTTTCATAGTATCTCACGTTAATTGATTTAATTATTGTAGATATTTTATATATTATTAAATCAATAATTGAGACGATGAAGTTATTAATAGTATTATTTGCAATATTAACGATGTCTAGCAGTTCTGCCAAGGATAGGTGGTCAACTAATTGCGCGCTAATAGGGAGAAATCCTTATTGGAAAGCCCCCTCTTTCCTGGGAACGACCTGGTCGATTAATAGTGTGAATTATAGTAATGATGATGAAGTTTTGTTTTATTAGTATTTTAATGTAATAAAAGCAGAAAGGTTTTTATATAAAATGTAATACTTTTATAAAGTTATTCGTTTTATTATACTATTAATAGTAATATATTATATTCTATTATGCATAGTATTTTGCATAGTAAAATCTTTTTATATAAAAAATGTAATACTTTTATAAAGTTATCTATTTTATTAGACAATAATTAGAATATATTATATTTTATTATGCATAGTGTTTGCATAGTAAAATCTTTTATATAAAATAGAATACTTTTATAAAGTTATTCATTTTATTAGATTATAAATAGAATATATTATATTTTATTGTAAACCAATACGGACCGTTCCGTTTAAAAGTAAATCAATCTGGACCCGTCAGAATTAGTTACTATTCAGTCCATTCTTCTATAAATAGAAGTTCATTCATTCATTATTTCTTACGAATTCACTAAAACTATAGAGAGAGAAAGTATAGAGAGAAAGAAGAAAAGTATTCTGCTACTTCACTACTCCTATATCCAGTTTGTTCTAAGGTAAGGGGTATTAATTCTTTCGTATTCATGAAGAGAACTTTTGTTATTCCATTTTTTTTTATTCTGTTGGAATAACCTGTATCCTCATAAAAGCCCCAAATATTTCTTCACTCAAAAGGAACTCAACATGCGACAACGACGTTGGCTTGAACTGTTGAAAGATTATGATCATACCATCCAATACCATCTTAGAAAAGCAAACGTGGTAGCTGACGCATTGAGTAGAAGATCATATGTTGGTACGAGTGCGATATTGTCAATGCAGAGGCCCATTTTGTATGACTTGCAAAGGATGGATATAGAGATAAAGACTCCAGGGACCCACGCGATGATGGCGAATATACGAGTAGAACCGACTTTAATAGATAAAGTTAAAGTTGCTCAAGCTACAGACCTGGAGCTGATGCATATGAGGAAGAAAGTTCAAGAAGGTGCTATGCCGGAAGCAAGAATCGATGAAGAAGGAATACTTCAAGTCAACTCCAGACTTTGTGTTCCTAACGATCCTAAGTTAAAGTATAAAATCATGATGGAGGCGCACAACACACCGTTTGCAATTCATCTTGGGAGTACCAAAATGTATCATGATCTTTGACATACATTTTGGTGGGGCAATATGAAGAGAGAGATAACGCTGTTTATCTCAAGGTGTTTAAGTTGTCAACGAGTCAAGGCAGAGCATCATGTACCAAAAGATCCATTGCAACCACTTGAAATTCTAGAATGGAAGTGGGAGCACATTACCATGGATTTCGTTACTGGTCTTCCCAGGGTTTCTCAAGACATAGATGCAATTTAGGTCATTATTGATAGATTGACCAAGTCCGCTCATTTCTTACCAATACGAGAAACTTATACACTTGAACGTCTTGCTCGTATGTACATAAACGAGATTGTAAGACTGCATGGTATGCCAGTATCCATAGTTTTTGATCGAGACCCAAGATTCACTTCACGATTTTGGGTTAGTTGACAAAAATCTATGGGCACAGATTTACGATTTAGTTCGGCATATCATCCTCAGACGGACGAACAATCAAAAAGGACTATTGAAACTCTTGAAGATTTATTAAGACTCTGTGTCCTTGACTTCAAGGGAAGTTGGGACAAGTTCTTACCATTGGTGGAGTTTTCTTACAATAACAGTTATCAAACAAGTATTGGCATGGCTCCATTCGAAGCGTTGTATGGAAGAAAGTGTCGTTCTCCAGTATGCTGGGATGAGGTGGGTGAAGTAACGTTGTTGGGACCGGAGTTGGTACGTATGACTATGAAAAAGATTTAAATGATTCGACAATGTATAAAAAGCTCACAAGATCAACAAAAGAGTTATGTTACTCTTCATCGAAATGACGTGGAATTCGATATTGGAGATCATGTGTTGTTACGTGTTGCTCCATGGAAAGGAGTTATGAGATTTGGAATTAGGGGAAAGCTTAATCCTCGATTCATTGGCCCATTTTTAATCCTCGATCGAGTAGGGACTATAGCCTATAAACTCGCTTTACCACCAAGTTTGTCTCGTGTTCATAACGTTTTTCATATATCCATGTTACGTAAATATGTGAAAGACTCAAACCACATTATTGAGTTAGAACCGGACGAAATAAAGGAAGATTTAACGTATGAAGAGGTTCCTGTTAAAATCTTGGATAAGAAGGAACATATTCTACGCTCCAAGGTTTTACCTCAAGTCAAAGTTTTATGGAGGAACCACGATGTTGACGAAATGACCTGGGAGTTAGAATCTGAAATGAAATCAAGGTATCCTTACCTCTTCGACATACCAGGTATGTACCCTAATTTTGAGGGAAAAATTTCATAAGAAGGGGAGATTGTAAGACCCCAACTTTTATGAATAAAGATGAATTTTCTATAATTATCATTTTTGAATATTATGGAATGAATTTTATATAATTTTATAGTTGTGGGTAATCGTTATAAATTTTGCAAAGTACGCAAGTTGTTATATAATTTTCGATTGGTCGGGGAATATTCGTTTTAAGAGGGAATATTCATACGACGACACAATCATTGGTGGACCCCACAACAGAATTATTGTCTGATTGAGAAAACGACAAAAATATTTTATGAAAATAACGGCCGAAGTTTTATCGTTAATTGTTGAAATACCCAGTGTTAAAAGTACAAGAATGCGTGTGGTTGTATAGTAGCACACGATATTGATTATTGATGCTTGCGTGAGAAGTCACTCAGTTTTGTTCAATTATTACTTCAGTAATTGTTGCATATTATCTCACGTTAATTGATTCAATTATTGTTGATATTTTATATATTATTAAATTAATAATTGAGACGACGAAGTTATTAGTATTATTATTTGCAATATTAACGATTTCTAGAAGTTCTGCCGAGGAGAGGTTTGGTCACCTAATTGCGCGCCAATAGGGGGACATCCTTATTGGAAAGCCCCCTCTTTCCTGGGAACGACCTGGTCGATTAATAGTGTGAATTATAATAATGATGATGAAGTTTTGTTTTATTAGTTTTATTAATGTAATAAAACATAAAAAAATATTTATATAAAACATAATACTTTTATAAAGTTATTCGTTTTATTAGACTATAAATAGAATATATTCTATTGTATTATGCATAGTGTTTTGCATAGTAAAATCTTTTTATATAAAACAAAATACTTTTATAAAGTTATACATTTTATTAGATAATAATTAGAATATATTATATTTTATTCTCAGATAGTGTTTGCATAGAGTTCGCATAGTGTTTCAGATAGTAAAATCTTTTATATAAAACATAATACTTTTATAAAGTTATTCATTTTATTAGATTATAAATAGAATATATTATATTTTATTGTAAACCAATCTCCGTTTAAAAGTAAATCAATCTGGACCGTTCAGAAATTAGTTACTATTCAGTCCATTCTTCTATAAATAGAAGCTCATTCCTTCATTATTTCTTAAGAATTCACTGAAACTCTAGAGAGATAAACTATTGAGAGAAAGAAGAAAAGTATTTTGCTACTTCACTACTCTTATATCCAGTTTGTTCTAAGGTAAGGGGTATTATTTCTTTCGTATTCATGAAGAGAACTTCTGTTATTCCATTTTTTATTCTCGTTGAATAACCTCAGATACGCCGGTCTACCCTATACTTGGTGCAATTCTTCTGTTATTCCATTATTTATCATTATGTTGGAATAACCTGTCTATGCGAAGTACCGCATACATGGTGAAATTCATCTGTTATTCCATTCTTTATTATTCTGTTGGAACATCCTATCTGTGCGTTTACACATGACCTGGTTGTGTTATTTATTATTCTGTTGGAACATCCTCTCGGTGAGAATTTTGCCTGACCTGGTTCCGTTATTTATTATTTTGTTGGAATATCCTGTCCATGCGTTTACGCATGACCTGGTTCCGTTATTTATTATTCTGTTGGAATAACCTGTCTATGTGGTCTATCACATGCCTAGTGATTTCTTTTATTATTCCATTCTTTACTATACTCAGTTGGTTAAATTTTTACTTCTATACTCCATGAAATTAGTGGAATATCTTTGATATTTGTGCTTTATCCAGTATCTTTTCATGTAAATATTCTTCTGAGCATTCTTGAATTTTACTCTACAAAGAAGTATCATGTTAACAATTTGGACGTTATTGGTTCCTGGATAAATTAATTCTTGAACTTGTTTTATTGAATTCTTATATCATTGTCATCATCCTCGTGTTTATATTATGTTGAAAGTCATCTATGGCCTGTAGTGCATAGATGGACTTGGTATGATTATAACCAGGGATTATTCGATATAATCATGACGGTAATATTACAAATGATGTGGTAAAAGTCCTCATTGACCCGTAGTGTATTGATGGACAGTTGTTGGCATGATCTTGACCATTAATGAATACACGAATATCCTTGGCCCATAGTGCATGGATAATTTATGGTTGTGATACTAATGAATATCATTGGACGTAGTGCAGGGATGATGTGGATTATTTATTAAGTTGAGTCCCAGCGATAAAAGTGATGAAAAACCTTTTAAATCATAAAAATAGTAGATTTTATTCTCTACTTGACTCTTTTAATGGATTGCTTGTTCATTGCAGATTAAACTCTATGTTTGTTATATTGTATCGGTTTAACATTTGTTCGAGTGCTAACGATAATTTATTTTCAGTATTATCTTAGTCATAATATTTTTCTTTCGGGCTAGTTAAGCTCACCTTTTACTTTCATTGTTCTCTTTAGGAAATGAGAACGTAGCGAGGACTAGCCTAGGGAGCGGAGTGATGATCCGGATAATAGAATTAGTAGTCCTCAATATTACATTAAATAGTGTGATAATAAATGTAATGAGGACTCAATTGAGTGTGTATATTGTCTAGATAACTATATTTGTATTAAAACTCAAAGATATGTTTTATTCATTATTTTACACATTTGTTGTATAATTAAGTTGTATTTGAATTTTGTACCATGTATTTGGCGACTCAAGATGGATGATATATACCTATTTTGGAAGGGTCACATTAAATAATTTAAATATCAGTCATATTATTTTTCATAGCCTTATAATAATTTTTAAATAATTAATATAGTTTATCATGATTTTTCAAACACCAGAATCATTATTAAATAATTTAAATATTAAATAATTCTATTATCATTAATATTTAATTAATATTAAATTATTAATGAAACCATTGCCAAAATATTAAAATTATTTATAATAACTCCAAATATTTTTGAAGTATTAATTTTACCCTTAAATGATTTTTAAAATATTTAAAATCATTTTAATTAATTACCATTAATATTTAAATATTAACGCATTATTTATCCAAATATTAAAAGTCATTTATTATAACTTAAAATATTTTTAATTCATTTATATCCTTTTGAAATGATTAATAAAACCATTTTTAATTTATTTTTAAATAAAACAAATATCATTTAATAATAAATGATTAATAAAATTTACCTTTAAATATTGAAAGTTATATTTTATAACTTAAAATATTTTTGAACACCTTATTTTCATTTAAAATAATTTTATAAAATTAAAAATCATTTTTAAACTAATTTATTTAACACAATTATTAAATAACTCAAATATCATTAATATTAAATTATTAATGAAAATTAGCTTTAAATATTGAAAGTTATATTTTATAACTTAAAATATTTTTAAACTCTTTATTTTCATTTAAAATGATTTTTAAAATCATTTTTAAACTAATTTATTTAATATAAATATTAAATAAATATAATACCATTAATATTAAAATATTAATATTTTTAATGAAAAATATCAAAAGTCATATTTTATAACTTAAAATATTTTTATAACCTCTAAATCATTTTATATGATTTTAAATCGTTAATTATATTTTTCATAATTTATTTGATACATTTATTAAATAACTTAATTGTCATCAATATTAATTTATTAATAAAATTCATCACAAAATATTAAAATTATATTTTAAAATTCAAAATATTTTTAAACACTTTATTCTTATTTAAAATGATTTTTATAACATTAAAATCATTTATCTCAAATTTATTTAATACCTTAATTAAATAAATTAAATATCATTAATATTCAAATAATTATAAATATTAATAAAAATATCCTAAATAGTCAAAAGTTGATTTTCATAATTTAAAATAGCTTTTAAAACTATTTTTGTAATTTTTAGAATTTATTTTCTATTTTTAATTATTTTTTAGAAATTCAGAAAATAAAAATAATTAAAACCGTCGTTGTAGCCTTTAGCGACGCTTTCTGTCGCTGTAAGTGTACTTGAGGCTCAAGAACACTGACAGACAGAGTTCAAGGTCCTTACTTTGACCACGTTTAGTTCTCTGATTATCATGTTTCTGGGTCAACTTAGAATTGCATCTTGTAGTGTTTATGTAACAATACAATTATCACCAAGAATCTAGCCCATACAGCAATACAATTTAAAGATATAAGCCTCTAAATTCACTGTCAGAACGTTTCTGGGTTTTCTGGGTAACCCAAAAACCCAAGCAATTCGAGTAGGCACTTTCTAGTTCAATTTAAGCTAGGTTCTTGTCATCAACAAATTGTTTTTATGGTTTAAGCTTATAGTCTACATGACAAGGTACAAATAATATTCATCAGATCAGTCAAACTACTTCATAATCGTAAGCTAGAATCCGGTCAAACCTTGTCAGAGGTAACATTCATACGTTTTCTAGGTTACCTAGAAAACGCAAATCATGTTCGTCCTACCTACTTTGACCAGCCACTATGATCAATCTGTTTGATATTTAGGTGATATAAAGGCATGAATTTGTAGTACATATAACATACTATAACAGTGATAAGATAACATATACAAAACACATAAAACCTTACAGTTATGGGTCTTTGAAAATCTTGTCAGACGCGATTAAATGATTTCTGGGTTACCCGGAAATCACTTGGTCATGGTCGGTCAACGATCTTTGACCATTAATAACATGAAATATAAACATGATCTACACATGATTCCAGTTCCAGATCAAAGATCTCATAACAGACTACAACTAAAAACTTTCAAAACACAAAAATCATTAATGATCACTGAGATATGAGGTCTGACATTCGTTGTCAGACAACAAAAAAAATATTTTCCAAATTTTTGAAAACATCAAATCCAAGCCTATAGATGTTATGGATCTAACATCTATCAACCCAGATCATCAATATACACCGCATAAAACATGTTTTAACATAAAAATCTAACATCTAACACATCATTCAAGATCAGATTGCCAGGGTTAGTTTTTATACCTCTCTATGAACAAACTCTTGATTTTTGGCTTCTAGATTTGTTATGGTGATAGTGGGGCTTGATTTTGTGACTGATCTAGAAAAAGTTTTCGTGAGTTTAGAGGGAGAGGGTCATGCATGAGTGTTGGTGAGAAAATGAGACTTATTTTTATACTTTTCTCTCTCTAAATCTATTTAAATATTGTTGTAATGTATATGGTTGGCAATCCTTGGCTGATATGGGTAGATTTTAGTCACATGAGGTTAGTAAGAGTGGTTGAGCAACTCTAATTTTGGCTAGATTTACAAGTTAGCTTCAATTAATGCAATAGGGGAATTTAGGTCACTTGACTTTTAAATTTAATGGCTAAATGGTAACTTGGCAAACCCTTAGGGTTTAACCCTAAGGTTCTCAAATATTTGATTTTTCTAGAATTTTTATTTAGGTTTTAAAATAGCAAAATTAGTTTTTAAAAATGGAAAATTAGGGTTTTGCTTAGTAGTTAAGTTTTCTAATTAATTTCAACTTGAAATTAGGTTTAATAGCTCACTAATTAGCATTGAGGCTGAAAATTAGCAGTTAGGGTTACCCAATTAACAATTATGGTTATCAATTTGTAATTAGGGTTTTCTAACAATTAGGGTTTTTCTAATTATCATTAAATTCTATAATACTTAACCTTGATCATAATAACACAGTTACATAACAGTCTCGAACTCATAATTGAGTTTCAAATTAGGGTTTCCATATAACAATTAGCTAATTACTATTTAAGGTTTCTAATCTTGGAAATTAGGGTTTTAAATTACTAATTAGGGTTTTCTATAATTAGCGTTAAAACCTATAATACAAATCATATATCACATAACACAGTGACTTAACAGATTTTTAAGTCTCATTTGACTTCGAAACTAGGGTTTATCAGGTTATAATAAAATTGCTCCACAGATTAACCTTACATACATAACATATATTTATAACACTGAAATACTTAATATAATATTATTATTCTCTTTCCTTAATCCAAACCCAGAATTAGGGTTTGGATTCCATATCTGATTTATCTTTCATATATAACATTATTAATTAAGTAAAAAATAATTAACTTAACTAATAAAATAAATTCACATAATAAAATAAAATAATTATTATAATAATTCTAATAATCTTTTGATATATTATTTAAATAATATAAAATCATATTTTCATGGAAAATAATTAATAAAAACATTTCTACTATAAAATTAATTATTAAAAAAATATAATTTATAATGAGTAATAATTCTAAAAAAAATTATTTGTAATTATTCATGTAATAAATATATTTTTATTTATCACATAAATACATACGCTTTATCTTGTGCATATCCTTAACTTTAAAATTTTTAAAAAAATTATACGCGAAATTTCTAATTTAATTATATAGAAAATATCAGGTTATTACATTCACACTCCCTTATAAAGATTCCGTCCGCGGAATCACCGTTTTAAAACTTATACATACAAGGGTACATAGCATACATAGTCATTGCAAGTAGATCTCGATCATAATTAATCGATCTGATCTTTAACTATTCAGCATAAAGTTTGTCTATCTACTTAAACAAAAATTTGATTTCTAAAAGAACTCAAATTCCTCCTTCAAAATTTCTTTATAAAATAATTTACTATATATATAAGAAAATAAAATTTATTCGAATAATACCTGGAGTTGCATCCCCATCTACCACGGTCATGTTGAAGACTCTTATGGTTGATTCTGTTGGTTTGTTTGTTGAAGTTGGTCCTGTTGTCGTCAGTGTCCCGCTATTTTTCCCCGTAGTCACACTCCCTGCATCCCTCCTCTTTTTCGGACAGTCCTTCATCTTATGCTCTGTTGATCCACACCTGAAACACCCACTATTCATCATAGGATTGGGGCAGTTGAGAGAGATATGTCCCTTCTGCCGACACTTATAACACACAAACATACCTTTAAGACACTCTCCCGAGTTATTCCTTCCGCAATTTCCACACTGCATAACTTGTTTCTTTCCACCTCTTGGCCTAATTTTGGTACTCCCAAAATTATCTCCTTTCCTTTTTCCAATCCTACCACCACTACTTCATTCTCCGACTCTAGCTTGATTTGCCTCCCTACCAAATATTCGCCTCCCCTTTCATCGTATAGGTGGCAAAAGTTATCTTTTGCCCCTCTGTTACCCTAGCTATCACAAACGCATCTATAGGGTTAGTTGTCCCTCTAAATCCTGGCGGTACGACCACCTTGAAGTCTTTAACTTTTGCCGATCGATTATTTAGCTGATTTCCCGCGGCTGGTATTCCATTCTGCATAGCTTGAGCGATAATATTCAAAAAATTGTGTATCGGGTTTGGTTGTCCTCCAGCTTTATCGACAAGTTATTCTGTCATTTGGTTTCATTTTCGTCTTGGCATCATTATCATTAATCATTCCTTATTAACTTACAGTTTAAGCCTTATCATATACATTTGGCATATAATGTGAAATTTTCTACTCAAATAATCATGTATTCAAAATATTAGATTTTGAAAACTGGGTTTACTGTATTAACCAGTGTTTAGATAAATAACTACTATCTTTATACTAACTTATTTTATTAATCCAACATAGATTCATATTCATAGTACTTGACATACCATAGCACATACTGCTTTAAACACCCGCTATCCCTTTGTGACTCAAAAGTCGGGATTCGCTGCCACAACTTATACGAAAGTTGAGAATATTATAATACACCGACATACTTATCATATACACGGCATATAATCATACATATTCAAGTAATACTAATACTAATTTCCTATCCCTTCACTAAGGATAAATTGCTTAGTATTCTATATATTCCCACTATCCTCAATAATCTATTCAAACATAACTATACCAAGTTTGTCAAACTTACCACACATTATGAGTTTAAGAACTCACCACAAACATATGAGTTTAAGAACTCGATCTTGACCTTATATTCTTTAACTATACTCTACCTATCTGTTATACTATCGTTTATGGGTTCGGTATTACACTTTTCCAGTATAATCACCTCATTAGGGGTTGCTTTCCAAGTGAGCCTCTATTTTAGCTATTGGCTTTGACATTGGCTCGGTTATGGAGATTGTCATCTTCTTTACGATCTGAGGGTATCCTAATCCTTTCTATTTGACATCTACACACATAATTTATCTAGATTAGCATATAATATATACACACAACAAATAATAGTTTTTATTTTGTTTTACGATGAATTTATTCAATTCATCTTCTTATAAACTCTATATGAGTTATTTGTATTTTCAATGTTTCCATCTGTTCTAAGGTTATAGCCTAAGGTCTATCCCACCTAAGGTTTCTAACCCTAAAGCTCTGATACCATAAAGTAATGCCCCCAAATTCAGGTACTTGAAATCCGAACTCGGTGCTTTACGTTACCATTTTTGTGACGCCCCCAAATTCGGGTTACCTGACTCCCGAGTTTGGTGTTCACGATCCACAATATAAATAACATTTAACTACCTATACTCTATATAGATAGTATCTTACATAAAGTTTTATCGAGTTTTATAATACATCACCTGGTTTTCTAACGTTAACTTTACAAACATACCCTTTAGATATACAAAAAGGGTTTACAAATACAATATAATAAATATGTTAATCATAACTAGTTTATTACAACGCCTTTGCCTTTATTCTTCGCAGCACCTCCTGCCACTTCGTCCCTAGCTGAAATGTTTTATTTAGCGAAGGGTGAGAAACAAATTTGCCCCATGAAGTTAATACATACAATAAATGTATAAGTATTCAAATCACCAGACTATCTATTTTGATAGAATGAAACCAAAGTTCGGGGAACTTTGAAATAACTGAACAAATCGTTATTCAATAACAAGTCTTCTCGTATTCTATACAACATAATAATTCAATAATGAAAGAGTACAACGCTTTCAAAGTTTCTACGATATTCTAATGAATAATCAAGAATCAATTCTACGAAATATCAAAGTGGAATGTTTTTTGATTTATCTTGAAGCGATCCATTGGATCTTGAACTTCTCTTCTCGAGTAACTATCAAAGTTATACTTTGATATACCCAGTGTATCGATAATAGTAAAGATTAAATCATACCCCTCTCTGCAAGTATAACAAGTGATCGACTTATTATACCCTATATTATGCATAATAATTAAGTAGCGCATGATAATGATCGAATATACGATTTAATGATATTCCCTTTTTATAAAAGGTTGTTCTTCTCAGTCTCAGAATCAAGATTTTGATTTAACAACGAAATACTGTGATTTCAAATTCTATTTACTTCTCGATCTTAGCGAAATAATTGGCATCGATCTATCAATAATAATTGAATTCTCTTCTCGAACTTATCAAGTTCTAACTAATATTCGTCTAGCCAGAATAATTAGCTAAGACATTTCTCAGTATAATTTGACAATAAACAGGAATTATTTGTATTGTCAATTCTAACTTCTACTGAGATATGAATATCCAACAATAGTTATTCTACAAATATATATTACTGAATCAATAATTCAATTTGAATTATTAAGCATGCACTAACTGCGAATAATCAACAATAAATTCCCTGGATGTGGTGTAATTAGCAATAATTAACCACTATAATAATTGAATAAATTTAACTTCGAGGTTGAGTTAGGAAACTTGCCTCTTCCGCGATTACTGACTACACAAAATACTTATACGCTTTGAAAGACCTATAACCAATAATATCGGTCTTATAATTAGCACAATTATTCATAACACGTACTTTGTAGTTCACAGATCAAACTTCTCCTAGGCACATTACCCACATAGCCACATCGGTGTTTATAACCTATATAAACACATAACAAGTCTAACTATATCGATGCTGGTTGGACTTTGGTCCATTCTCTCTATTATTGGTCACCTATCCAAACAATTAACACATTGATTGTCTATTAAACTTGGTCTCTAAGCTTCAATATTAATTTAGATAAGTCAATTATCAATTATAATATTTTGGGAAGCTTTTAATAATTATCAAGCAATTATTATAATTTATAATAATTTTTTCAAACATCGGAATCATTTTAAATGATTTAATTATCAAATAATCTTATCATTATTAATATTTAATAATATTAAAATATTAATAATATACTTGTCAAAATATTAAAGTTATTATCAATAACTTCAAATATTTTAAATCAACAATATTCCACTTAAATAATTTTAAAGTAATTAAAATCATTTTAAATCACCACCATTAATATATAAATATTAATAAAATTATCATCTAAATATTAAAAGTCATTAATTATAACTTAAAATATTTTTAAACCATTTTTTCTCATTTTTAAATGATTTTTAAATCAATAAAATCATTTTTAATTCATTTATTTAATATCATAATTAAATAAATCAAATATCATTAATATTAATTTATTAATGAAAATTCTCCAAAAATATTGAAAATTATATTTTATAATTTAAAATATTTTCTAACACTTTATTCTCAATTAAAATGATTTTTAAATCATTTAAATCATTTTATCTTATTTATTTAATTTAAAAATCAAATAAATCTAACATCATTAATATTAAATTATTAATGAAAATTCTCCAAAAATATCAAAAGTTACATTTTATAACTCAAAATATTTTTAAATACATTTTCTTATTTAAAATGATTTTTTTAATATTAAATCATTTTCTCTAATTTATTTAATACACTAATTAAATAAATTAAATACCTTTAATATTTAAATAATTATAAATATTAAAGAAAAATATTCAATTAATTAGAAATTATTTTTCATAATTTAAAATAATTTTAAAACCATTTTAGTAATTTTAGAATTTATTTCTAATTTTATTAATTTAGGAATATTCGGAAAATAAAATACATAATCCGTCGCTATAGGTGTTCTTGAGCCAATACCCGAATTTTTAAGATTTTTGAGGTGTCTAGTTTGACCAGCTTTATCTCTCAATCTGAGCATGTTCTATGCTATCTAAAACTTTGAGCATGTAGACAATATGTCACACTACAACATTCAACCAACACTTTGGTTAAACAACATAACAACAAGAAGATCAAAGCCTCCAAAGTTGCTGTCAGACGGTTTCTGGGCCAAAACAGATTCGAGTGGTCACTTTCAAACCTAAATTAATCTATGTTACGGCCATGATTTACGTGATCTATCAACTCCGGTTTGTAGACAATATGTATTACTACAACTATAAAGCATAATAACACTAAAACATCAAAAGCAGAGCTAGATATATCAAATTCAAACTTGAACACGGAAGTTAGGCTCAAAATTTACGGGTTCGTGTTCTTGATGATTTCGGTCGGCAAGCCAATAATCATAACTTTTGATCTATAATAGATCCGGTGCGATTCTTTTGAAACTTAAAGAACACACATCGGGCTACATGTTACAAGTTTTAAACATCAAAAAACACTTAACACACGGAGTAATAAGATCGACATTTGGTGAAAAAATACGATTTTCCGAATTTCCGATTTTGAAAACTCTAAATTCGTGAACTTTGATGTTATGGGTCATGGATTTAACAACCCAGAACATCAATTGACACCTTATTACACATCTTTGAACAATCAATTACAACATTTAACAAGGAATTGAAGGATTTCAAAATTAGGGTTTATACCTCTTTTGAACTTTGATTTTGATTCTTGGCTCTCCAATCTGTTATGATTGATCTAAGGGGCTGAGTTAGGGACTGAATACTTAGAAATTTTCGGAGGTTGAAAGAGATATAAGAGTTGGTGAGAGCTAGGTTGGACAAATGACCAAATTTTGTGATTTTCTCTCTCTTGAATCCATATATAATCACTTAGATACATGTACGATGGTGGCATTTTTTTGGTCAGGCGGATGATTTGTGCTCACAAGGTCAACAAAGTTGTCCACCAACTCATGATTTGGCAAAATATACAAGTAATCTAATAAAATATCCATAAAGGGCATTTTTGACATTAGCAAATTTGTTCTAATGGCAAACATGGAATTTGTTCAAATCCTTAGGGTTTGGAACTTGGATTAGGGTTTAGAAATTGAACCCTTTAGTTTTTAAAATTTCTAGCTCCCACAATTTTCAAATTTAGGGTTTAATTAGAAAAATAATTTTCTAAAATAAAATTAGGGTTTCTAAAATAGAAATTTAAATTACAAAAATATAATTAGTGATTTCTAATCATATTTATGTTTAATTAATCCATTAGGTCTACCAATTAGAATTAGGGTTTCTAATTTAAGATTTACAAATCTAGATTTTTGAAATTAGGGTTTTTCTACAACACATTAGGGTTTTCTACAACCTGAGATTAGGGTTTTAATCCCTTATTAGGGTTTTAATAAAATTAAACCTTATCCAATTAATTTTTGATCATTAAGGTCATACTGTAACAAACACGCAATTATTAATACAACTATTTTAATTGTATTTTCTATCGAATCCTGTCAAGAAATTTAGGGTTAGGGTTTCTAAAGTCATTAAGCTCAACTTTACTCTATTTTTCTCACCAATACACAAATTGACTACTTTCGAGACTCGTCTCACAAATTCTCGATACACTATTAATGATCCTTTGTCAATATAAAAAAAAACTATTAAGTAAAATTTTGATTATTCGAAATCCCGGGTTATCACAATTTCTATTAGCAGAAATAATACTAATAATATAAATACCAAACTTAATTATCCCAAGTATGCAACCTTTACTACATTCATTACATTATATGATAATAATAAATATCATCCTTATACTTAATAAAACCAAACTATTACATAATATATAGCTTAATACTCATTCAGCAACTTTCCCTTTTTCCTTTGTTCTTGGCCGAACCTCTAGTTGTTTACACTTAAATGAAAACATTTAAATTAAGCAAAGATGAACATTTGAGTGCCCAGCAAGTAATAACAACAATAAATATTAGCTGAAAGGATTAAATGTTTTCTTCGAAAGACACTTCTACAACAAATTAACAGTTATGAAGTAAGTTGAACCAATAATAACAACATAACAATTCTATATCACATTTTTTGAAACTACGTATTGACTATAAATGAAGATCAGTCGATAGACTATGAACATTATTTTCAATTTTCAATAAGGTTTAACAGAATTTCATCCGCAAACCTTCATAACTTATGGGAGCGAGGGTGATCATCCCAATTTGCCCTGTATTGATCAATACTACATGCAAGAACAATATTATCGTCCATCTGATCCTCCTTTAGCGCACAAAAGTTTTCCCATATACGGGATGTTCATACTTAGTCGGGAATCTGAACCAAAATAATTTGGTCGGATAATAATAATGTTCTATCTTGTTCAACAATATTTTTAAGTTTGTGTCTAGCTAGATCAAATAGCTTTAGACAGCTTTTAAGTTAACATATACATAATGGAAATTAATAAGTATGTATCAACGTGTGATTAAATACAATGATTATCCAAGTGAGGACACTTGTATAACCATATTTAGAAATTAACGAACATAATAAATATCTGAATTATACAATAATACTGTACTGATAAATAATGATCGGATACATAATCGATAACAATATAGTTAATATTCTGGCACAATGATAATATAATTCTGAAACTTTCTTACTTATATCCATTGTATAAAGTAAATGCAAAGGTAGGATACTTTCCCGGTCTGGTGCTTACAGTTACGCAACTTAGTTTTATCTTTTATATAAAGACCTATCATTAATAAGATCATTCGTTCGATTAGAATAACATACTATAATATATAGTACTGCTATTTGTAGTCAGCACATAACCTAATCACATTGTCACATAGTTATATCAGTCATTGGATCACAAACAATCTCTAATACCGTCAAACTATCTAAGTCCAAATTAAGTTTAAAACTCTATTCTGTAGTTTAAATAATTTAAATATCAGTCATATTATTTTTCATAGCCTTATAATAATTTTTGAATAATTATTATAATTTATCATGATTTTTCAAACACCAAAATCATTATTAAATGATTTAAATATTAAATAATTCTATTATCATTAATATTTAATTAATATTAAATTATTAATGAAACCATTGCCAAAATATTAAAGTTATTTAAAATAACTCAAAATATTTTTAAAGTATTATTATTACCCTTAAATGATTTTTAAAACATTTAAAATAATTTTTAATTAATTACCATTAATATTTAAATATTAATGTACTATTTATCAAATATTAAAAGTCATTTATTATAACATAAAATCTTTTTAATTCATTTATATCCTTTTAAATGATTAATAAATCAATTTTTAATTTATTTATTAAATAAAACAAATATCATTTAAAATTAAATAATTAATGAAATTTACCTTTAAATATTGAAAGTTATATTTTATAACTTCAAATATTTTTAAACACCTTATTTTCATTTAAAATGATTTTTATAATATTAAAATCATTTTTAACCTAATTTATTTAATACAATTATTAAATAACTCTAATATAATAATATTCCATATGTCCCAAATTAATTGCTCAATTTTGACTTTTTAAAGTCAAATTGATCATTTTTAAAACTAATCTTTTTACTATTTTTTTAAATATAGGTGAAGAAATTATAACCAAAAGAAAGTATATACAATTTATTACTAACCCCAATTTTTATAATTTTAGAAATATATTTATATATGCTTAATTATTAATTTTAAAATAGTTTGATTTGAAAAAAAAGTCAAAGCCGAGCAATTAATTAGGAATAAGGAAGTATTAAATTATTAATGAAAATTTGCTTTAAATATTGAAAGTTATATTTTATAACTTCAAATATTTTTAAACTCTTTATTTTCATTTAAAATGATTTTTAAACTAATTTATTTAATATAAATATTAAATAAATCTAATATCATTAATATTAAAATATTAATATTTTTCATGACAAAGTATTAAAAGTCATATTTTAAAACCTAAAATATTTTTATGACCTTTTAAATCATTTTATATGATTTTTAAATCATTAATTCTATTTTTCATAATTTATTTAATACATTTATTAAATAAGCTGAATTATCATTAATAATAATTTATTAATGAAAATCATCACAAAATATTAAAATTTATATTTTAAAATTCAAAATATTTTAAACACTTTATTCTTATTTAAAATGATTTTATAACATTAAAATAATTTTTCTCTAATTTATTTAATAGCCTAACTAAATAAATTAAATATCATTAATATTCAAATAATTATAAATATTAATGAAAAGTATCCTAAATAGTCAAAAGTTAATTTTCATAATTTAAAATAATTTTTAAAACCATTTTTGTAATTTTTAGAATTTATTTTCTATTTTTAATTATTTTCTGGAAATTCAAAAAATAAAAATAATTAAAACCGTCGTTGTAGCCTTTAGCGACGCTTTCTGTCGATGTAGGTGTTGTTGAGGCTCAAGAACATTGACAGACAGAGTTCAAGGTCCTTACTTTTACCACGTTTAATTCTCTGATTATCATGTTTCTAGTTCAACTTAGACTTGCATCTTGTAGTGTTTATGTAAAAATACAATTATCACCAAGAATCTGGCCCATACAACAATACAATTTAAAGATCCAAGCCTCTAAATTCACTATCAAAACATTTCTGGGTTTTCTAGGTAACCCAGAAATCCAGGCAGTTCGAGTAGGCACTTTCTAGTTCAATTTAAGATAGGTTCTTGTCATCAACAAGTTGTTTTTATGGTTCAAGCTTATAGTCTACATGACAAGGTACAAATACCATTCATCAGATCAGTCAAACTACTTCATAATTGTAAGCTAGCATCCGGTCAAACCTTGTCAGAGATAACATTCATTCGTTTTCTAGGTTACCCAGAAAACGGAAATCTTGTTCGTCCTACCTACTTTGACCAGCCACTATGATCAACCTGGTTGATGTTTAGGTGATATAAAGGCATGAATTTGTAGTACATATAACATACTACAACACTGATGCAACAACATATACAAAACACAAAAAACCTGACAGTTATGGGTCTTTGAAAATCTTGTCAGACGTGGTTAAAGGATTTCTGGGTTACACAGAAATCACTTGTTCATGGTCGGTCAACGACCTTTGACCAATAATGAATTGAAATATAAACATGATTCTGGTTCCAGATCAAAGATCTCATAACAGACTACAACTAAAAACTTTCAAAACACAAAAATCATTAACGATCACTGAGATATGAGGTCTGACGTTCGTTGTCAGACAACAAAAAAAATATTTTCCAAATTTTTGAAAACATCAAATCCGAGCCTATAGATGTTATGGATCTAACATATATCAACCCAAATCATCAATATACACCACATACAACATGTTTTAACATAAAAATCTAACATCTAACACATCATATTCAAGATCAGAATGCTAGGGTTAGTTTTTATACCTCTCTATAAACAAACTATTGATTCTTGGCTTCTAGATTTGTTATGGTGATAGTGGGGCTTGATTTTGTGACTGATCTAGCAAAAACATTCGTGGGTTTAGAGAGAGAGGGTCTTACATAAGTGTTAGTGAGCAAATGAGACTTATTTGTATACTCTTCTCTCTCTAAATCTATTTAAATGATGTTGCAATGTATATGGCTGGTAATCCTTGGCTGATATGCGTAGATTTCAGTCACATGGGGTTAGTAAGAGTGGTTGAGCATGCGAGACCCCAAATTTTATGAATAAAGATTTAAATTTCTCGAAATATTTTTTTAAAAATATTATGGTGTGGATTTTATATAATTTTAGAGTTGTGGGTAATATTTATAAATTTTGCAAAGTAAGCAAGTTGTTGTATAATATTCGATTGGTCAAGGAATATTCTTTTTGTCGGGGAATATCCGTACGATGACACAGTCATTGGTGGACCCCACAACGGAAATATTGTCGTAGTAAGAAAACGACAGAATTATCATAATGGCGAAAGTGTTACCGTTAAAACTATTGAACTACCCGGTAGTAAAAGTACGATGTCTGGCGTGGTTGCATAATAGTACACGGTATTGATTATTGATGCTTACGTAAGAAGTCACTCAGTTATACTCAATTATTGCTGCAGTAATTGCTACATCATATCTCTCATATTATTGATTCAGTTATTATCACAACACCATCTGCATAATATGATATATTATTAAATCAATAATTGAGACGACAAAGTTATTCATATTATTATTTGCAATATTGATAATGTCTAGAAGTTCTGTCAATGAGAGGTTTGGTCACCTAATTGTGTGCCAATAGGGAGAAATCCTTATTGAAAAGCCACCTCTTTCTTGGGAACGACCTGATTGTTAAATATTGTGAATTATATTATTAATGATGAATAAGTTTGTGTTGATTAAAGATGATATTGATAGTTCCATTGTGTGGGAATTATCAGTGTTACTGGAAATCGGCATTTATTTCGATAATAATTGATGTCTGGAAGTTATCGGGTAACTAACCGGATAAATGAGCAATTAATTGCTATTGATTCACATGATTATAACTATTTGTTCACATGTGTGTACTATTGATTCACATTCATTTACTATTAGGGGCATTGATGCAAGATTGATAATACTTGCATGACTAAGTTAAAAATAGAGGTATAGATGGAGGTACTATACTGTAATTCATATTTTTACATGTTAGAACTATTGATTCACATGATTTACTATTTATTCACATGATTTACTATTAGGGGAGGTGGTGCAAGTTTGATAATACTTGTAGGACTAAATTAAAAATGAAGGAAAAGAGGAAGGTATTATACTATATTTTCCTATAAATAGAAGCTCATTCTTCCTTTATTTCTCACTAATTCACTAAAGCTATAGAGCAATTATTATAGAGAGAAATTATAGAGAGAAAGAAGAAGAGAAGTCTGTTACCTCACTATTCCAGTATCCAGTCTTCTTTTGAGGTAAGGGGTCTTATTCTTTCGTATTCATGAAGAGAGTTATTTTCTTTCAATACTCGTTAGGGTTGTTATTCCATTCCTTACTATTATGTTGGAATAACTTTCGCTATCTAATCACCGTATACATGGTGAAATTCTTTTGTTATTATATTCTTTATTATTACATTGGAATAACACATGTCTGCATGATCTATCGCATGCACAGTGAATTATGTTGTTATTCCATTCTTTATTATTACGTTGGAATATCATCGCATGCATGCGGATTACACATGACTGGTTCCATTCTTTATTATTACGTTGGAATATCATGTGCAATGCGTATGTGCATGACACAGTTCCATTCTTTATTATTCTTTTGGAATATCTTGTGCATGCAGATTACATGACTGGTTCCATTCTTTATTATTACATTTGGGACTTACACATGCATGCGGTCTATCGCATGCATGGTGAATTCTTCTGTTATTCCATTCTTTATTATTTTGTTAGAATAACCTGTCTATGTTGATTATCGCATGCATGTTGAATGACCCTTTGTATTCATTCCTTATTAAATTGTGGAAATGATCTGTCTACGTGGATTACTGCATGGCGGGTGAAAATCCATTTGCAGGTTCGTATATTATATTATACTCATATGGGATATCATTTCTTTTGTACTCATCATGAAATATCGTTTTCTTTGGTATTTTTCTGTTACGAGTTACTATTCATGGGTTACTATTCACCTAGTTACAATTCACTCTAGTATTATTCACTCGGGTATTCAGGGCACTTTTTGTGTCAGAGTACTATTCATGAGTTACTATTCACAGGTTACTATTTACCCAAATTACTATTCACCTAAATATTATTCACTCGGGTATTCGGGACACTTTTCATGTCGGGGTACTATTCTCAAAGTACTATTCACGGGGTACTATTTACCCAATATATTTGTTTTCTGTCCAAATTATTTTTGGTACATGAGTATTATTCTTGAATTTTACTCTATAAAGTAGTATCATGTTGACAATTTGGACGTTATTAATTCCTGGATAAATTAAATTATAAATCTTTAAAATTTATCCTTGAACTTGTTTTATTGAATTATTATATCATTGTCATCATCCTCATGCTTATATTGTGATGAAAGTCATATTTGGCTACGTGCATAGATGGACTTGGTATGATTATGACCAGGGATTATTCGGTATAATCATGACTGTAATGTGACGAATGATGTGGTAAAAGTCCTCATTGGCTTTTAGTTCATTGATGGACAGTTGTTGGTATAATTATGACCAGGGATTATTCGATATAATCATGACCATTGATGATTACATGAATATCCTTGGTCGTGGTGCAGGGATGATTCGATTTTATTTATTAAGCGGAGTCTCAGCGATAAAGTTGATGAAAAACCTTTTAAATCATAGAAGTTAGTAGATTTTATGCTCTACTTGACTCTTCTATTAGATTGCTTATTTCCGCTGCAGTTGTTGATCTAAAACTTGTTGTCTATTGTATTCTATCAGTTGTTATACTGTTGATGGATAAGGATAATTTATTCTGCATTATCATAGTCATAATATTTCTTACTGGGCTAGTTGAGCTCACCCTTTCTTTCATTGTTCTCTTCAGGAAATGAGAATATAGCTGAGACGAGTAGGGGAGTGGAGTGATGGTCTAGGATAAATGGCATTAGTAGTCCTCACTATTCTACGGAATAATTTGGTAATAATTGTAATGAGAACACCATTGAGTGTGGACATTGTCTAGATGACAATATTCTTGTTTAAACTCTCAGCTATGTTTTGTCATATTTTACACGACTGTTGTATAATTAAGTTGTATTTGAATATATATACCATGTATCTGGCGACTCAAGATGGGTGATGATGTATACCTGTTTTGGGGGCATCACAGTTGGTATCAAAGCTTAGGGATATGATCCCTGGCTGAGATATGAGACAAGAACTAGGAGGGGAGAGACGGGGAATTCCTTCGCTAGTATGACCTTCCTAAGTTTATTTGGTATTTAATTGGTCAGTCAGAGTATAGGAATAATATGTGATATGTTAATTAACCCTTGTTTTGTGACTGTATTTGAAAATGGCATCTGAAAATGTTGAGATCAACAATGAAGCACATGAGACCGTTGAGTCACCAACGATCAATACCGGGATAATGTGCAAGCAGAAGACAATAATCCTCGTGTAAATAACAACACCGATCAAATGATGAACGATGGGATGTTCAGAGGCTTTATGAAATTCATGCAACATCAGGTAAGAGAGACTCCTGTTCAAAATATAGGCGGAAATAATGGCAACCCACGGTCGGTCACCGCTAAGCAGTTCAAGGAGATGGGACCACCGGGGTTTTTGGGAAAGCCATAACCACTTAAGGCAGAGACGTGGTTAAAGCAGATCACCAAAATATTTGATGTCTTGGGATGCTCCGAGGAGCAAAAGGTTCCCTTTGCCACCTTTATGTTTCGTGAAGAGACAGATTACTAGTGGAAATCTGTAAAACGTACCCAGCTTGACGCACTCAAGATGTCTTGGGAGAAGTTCCAAGAGCTGTTCAACGACAAGTACTTTCCCGAAAGTATTCGTCACATGAAGGAGGTGGAGTTTATCATGTTGGAGCAAAACAATATAATCGTGGCGCAATGCGAAGCTAAGTTTGTTGAGTTATCTCAGTTTGTGTCCCACTAGGTCGATAATGAGGAGCGAATGACGCGAATTTTTCTAAGAGGTTTGAAACCCGATATACTTTAATACCTCATTTCTCACAAACTTTGATTATATTTGGATGTTGTGAATATGGCTCAGTTATTGGAGTGCGATAATGAGTCAGCATAACCAAAAGGTAATGAGCAACAACACGATAATAATCGTACCGGTGGCAACGACCATTGGAACAATAATAACCATCGTGGGGAAAATTATCATGCCAAGAATGGTAACCACTTCGGTGGTAATCATGGCCAAGATAATAGAAGTGGAAATTTCAAGAAGAGAAGGTTCATTAATGATGGAAAGAAGTAGCACCAACACCCATTTTCAAGGAAGGAGAACGACCACCAATTTTATGCTTCAAATTCGGAGGGGTGGGACATATCAGTCCAAACTACGTGATGCAGTCCAAAGCATGTTACAATTGTGGAAAAGAAGGTCACCTAGCCCGATTTTGTTGTGCACCTAACTCAAGTCCAGCTGGGACGGTGGCACCAAAGGCGGATACGGACAAAACAAAGTCGGTGGTTTCAGGAAGAGCATTATTCGTGACTTCTCAAAAAGATAGTAACCCAAACGAAGTTAGCACGGGTTAGTTAATTATAAATTCTTGCAAAGTCTATACCTTATTAGATACCGGTTCTACGCATTCTTTTATCTCTCTTGCTTGCGCTCAACGTTTAAATTTAAATCTAGAGAATTTAGACTTTGACTTATTGGTTGAAACTTCGTTAGTAGAAGCCTTCGTTACCTCCACTATTTATAAATCTTGTTTAATTCAAATCGACACTTTCACGTTACCTGTCGATCTTATCTCTTTGAAAATACTTGCCTTTGATGCAATTTTAGAAATTGATTGGTTAACTACTCATCATGCTTTTCAAAAGGTTGTTAGCTTTCATATTCCTAACCAACCTGTTATGCGAATTCAAGCAACCAGACCACTAAAGTCAATCATTGTCATATCAAGGCATAAGTAAATGCACCGAAGCCAGACTTTTTGTAAGCGACGTCGTGATTGACGATGGCAAGTTGATAGGTATCAATGTGACGTGCTATCCAAGTCTTAGATGAGAGTCATAATTTTGAATGATATTTCTATTGTTAATAAATTTCCTGATGTATTCCTGAAGAATTTCCAGGCCTACGCCTAGAGCGTGAAATCAAATTTTGTATTGACCCCAGTACAAAACCCATTTCTTCAACACTTAAATATTTCTTTAACCAAAACGAACTTATAATGCGCCAAAGATGTTGGCTCGAGCTATTGAAGATTACGACTATACCATTCAATATCATTGCGGAAGAGCAAACGTGGTAGCTGACGTGTTGAGTAGAAGATCGTATGCGTTTACGAGTGCGATGTTGTTAACACAAAAACCCATTTTTCTATAACTTACAAATGATGAAGATAGAGTTAAAGATTCTAGGGACCCACGTGAAGATAACGAATATACGATTATAATCGACTTTAATCGATAAAGTTAAAGCCGCTCAAACTACACAACTAGATCTGATGAATATGAAGAAGAAGGTTCAAGAAGGCGTTATTCTTGAAGCAAGAGTTGATGAATAGAGGAAATCTCAACCCTCGATTTATTTGGCCCATTTGAAATCCTCGATCGAGTAGGAACTGTGGCCTATAGACTCGCCTTATCGCTAAGTATGTCGCGTGTTCATAACATTTTTCACGTATTGATGTTACATAAATATGTGGACGACCCGAACCACATTATTAAATTAGAACTAGACGAGATAGCAGAAGATTTAACGTATGAGGAGATGCGTGTTAAAATCTTGGATAAGAAGGATCCTATTCGACACTCAAAGGTTATACCTCAAGAGTTAGAATCTGAAATGACGTCAAGGTATCCTCATCATACCAGGTACATACGTAAATTTCAAGGGTGAAATTTCATAAGGAGAGGAGATTGTGAGACCCCAAATTTTATGAATAAAGATTTAAATTTATCGATTTTTTTTTAAAATATTATGGTGTGGATTTGATATAATGTTATAGTTATGGGTAATATTTATAAATTTTGCAAAGTAAGAAAGTTGTTATATAAAATTCGATTGGCCGGAGAATATTATTTTTGTCGGGAAATATCCGTACGACGGCACAATTATTGGTGGATCCCACAACGGAAGTATTGTCGTAGTAAGAAAAACGACAGAATTATCATAACAATAAAAGTGTTACCGTTAAAACTGTTGAACTACCCGGTAGTAAAAGTACAGTAATACGCGTGGTTGCATAGTAGCACACGGTATTGATTATTGATGCTTACGTAAGAAGTCACTCAGTTATACTCAATTATTGCTATAGTAATTGCTACATCATATCTCTCATATTATTGATTCAGTTATTGTCACAGTATCATCTGCATAATATGATATATTATTAAATCAATAATTGAGACAATAAAGTTATTCATATTATTATTTGCAATATTGACTATGTCTAGAAGTTCCATCAAGGAGAGGTTTGGTCACCTAATTGCACGTCAATAGGGAGAAATCCTTATTGGAAAGCCCCCTCTTTCCTGGGAACGACCTGAATGTTAAATATTGTGAATTATTATATTAATGATGAATAAGTTCGTGTTGATTAAAGATGAAATTGATAGTTCCATTGTGTGGGAATTATTAGTGTTACTGGAAATTGACATTTATTTCGATAATAATTGATGTTTGGAAGTTATCGGGTAATTAACCGGATAAATGAGCAATTAATTGCTATTGATTCACATGATTATAACTATTTGTTCACATGTGTGTACTATTGATTCACATTCATTTACTATTAGGGGAGTTGGTGCAAGATTGATAATACTTTCATAACTAAGTTAGAAATAGAGGTATAGATGGAGGTACTATACTGTAATTCGTATTTTCACGTCTAGAACTATTGATTCACATGATTTACTATTGATTCACATGATTTACTATTAGGGGAGGTGGTGCAAGTTTGATAATACTTACAGGACTAAATTAAAAATGAAGGAAAAGAGGAAGGTATTATACTGTAATATTTTGAGCCCCAAAACGTGTAATTATCGAAACTATATTTTCCTATAAATAGAAGCTCATTCTTCCTTCATTTCTCACCAATTCACTAAAGCTATAGAGCAATTATTATAGAGAGAAATTATAGAGAGAAAGAAGAAGAGAAGTCTGCTACCTCACTATTCCAGTATTCAGTTTTCTTTTGAGGTAAGGGGTATTATTCTTTCGTATTCGTGAAGAGGGTTATTTTCTTTCAATACTCGTAAGGGTTGTTATTCCATTCTTTACTATTATGTTGGAATAACCTGTCTATGCGAAGTACCGCATACATGGTGAAATTCTTTTCTTATTCCATTCTATATTATTTTATTGGAATAACATGTATGTGCGGTCTATCGCATGACTGATGAATTTTTTTGTTATTCCATTTTTTATTATTCTGTTGGAATATCTCGTTTGTGTAGATTACGCATGACCTGGTTTCTTTCTTTATTATTCTGTTGGAATATCCTGTTTGTGCGGATTACGCATGACCTGGGTCCATTCTTTATTATTCTGTTAGAATATCATGTCTGTGCGGATTACGCATGACCTGGTACCTTTCTTTATTATTTTGTTGGGAATAACCTGTCTGTACGGTCTATCGCATGCATGATGAATTCTTCTATTATTCCATTCTTTATTATTTTGTCAGAATAACCTGTCAATGTAGATTATCGCATGGCTGGTGAATGATCCTTTGTATGCATTCCTTATTAAATTGTGGAAATGATATGTCTACGTGGATTACCGCATGGCGGGTGAAAATCCATTTACAGTTTTGTATATTCTATTATACTCATATGGGATATCATTTCTTTTGTACTCGTCATGAAATATCATTTTTTGGTATTTTTGTGTCACAAGTTACTATTCATGGGTTATTATTCACCTGATTACTATTCACTCTAGTATTATTCATTCGGGTATTCGGGACACTTTTCGTTTTGGAGTACTATTCACGAGTTACTATTCACTGGTTACTATTCACCCAAATTACTATTCACCCAAATATTATTCACTTGAGTATTCGGAACACTTTTCATGTTGGGTTACTATTCACGGGGTACTATTCCTGAAGTACTATTCACGGGGTACTATTTACCCGAAAAAAATATATTTCTTTTTTGTCCAAATTATTTTTGGTACATGAGTATTATTCTTGAATTTTACTCTACAAAGGAGTATCATGTTGACAATTTGGACATTATTGATTCCTAGATAAATTAAATTATAAATCTTTAAAATTTATCATTGAACTTATTTTATTGAATTATTATGTCATTGCTATCATCCCCATGCTTATATTGTGATGAAAGGCATCTTTGGCTTACGTGCATATATGGACTTGGAATGATTATGACTAGGAATTATTCGGTATAATCATGACCGTAATGTGACGAATGATGTGGTAAAAGCCCTCATTGGCCTGTAGTTCATTGATGGACAGTTGTTGGTATGATTATGACCAGGGATTATTCGGTATAATCATGACCATTGATGATTACATGAATATCCTTGGCCGTGGTGCATGGATGATTCGATTTTATTTAATATGCTGAGTCTCATCGATAAAGTTGATGAAAACTTTTTAAATCATAAAAAATAGTAAATTTTATGCTCTACTTGACTCTTCTAATGGATTGTTATTTCTTCTACAGTTGTTGATCTAAAACCTGTTGTCTATTGTATTCTATCAGTTGTTATAATGTTGAAGGCTAAGGATAATTTATTCTGCATTATCTTAGTCATAATATTTCTTACTGGGCTAGTTGAGCTCACCCTTTCTTTCATTGTTCTCTTTAGGAAATGAGAATATAGATGAGACGAGTCGGGGAATAGAGTGATGGTCCAGGATAAATGGCTTTAGTAGTCCTCACTATTCTACGGAATAATGTGATAATAATTGTAATGAGGACACCATTGAGTGTGGATATTATCTAGATGACAATATTCTTGTTTAAACTCTCAGCTATGTTTTATCGTATTTTACACGACTGTTGTATAATTAAGTTGTATTTGAATTTATGTACCATGTATCTGGCGACTCAAGATGGGTGATGTATACCTGTTTTGGGGGCGTCATAGAGCAACTCCAATTTTGGCTTGATTTACAAGTTAACTTCATTTAATGCAACAGATGCATTTAGGTCATTTGGCTTTTAAATTTAATGGCTAAATGGTAACTTGGCAAACCCTTGGGGTTTGAACCTTAGGGTTTAACCCTAACGTTCCCAAAAATTTGATTTTTCTAGGGTTTTTATTTAGGTTTTAAAATAGCAAAATTAGTTTCTAAAAATGGAAAATTAGGGGTTTGCTATTTAGTTAAGTTGTCTAATTACTTTAAACTTGAAATTAGGTTTAATAACTCACTAATTAGCATTAAAGCTTAAAATTAGCAATTAGGGTTACCCAATTAGCAATTAGGGTTATTAATTTGTAATTAGGGTTTTCTAACAATTCGGGTTTTCCTAATTATTTGTAATCTTTGATTACTGATGCTTATGTGAGAAGTCACTCAGTTATACTCAATTATTGCTACAGTAATTGTTGCATAGTATCTCTCATATTATTGATTAAATTATTATCACAGTATCATCTGTATAATATTTATTATTATTAAATCAATAATTGTGACGACAAAGTTATTCATATTATTATTTGCAATATTGATGATGTCTAGAAAGTTCTCTCGAGGAAAGGTTTGGTCACCTAATTGCGTGCCAATAGGGAGAAATGCTTATATCGGAATGCCCCCTCTTTCCTGTTAATGATCTGGTTGTTAAATATTGTGAGTTATAATATTAATGATGAATAATTTTGGGTTGATTAAAGATGAAATTGATATTTCCATTGCGTTGGGATTATTAGTGTTAATGGAAAGTGACATTTATTTCGATAATAATTGATTTATGGAGGCTATAATTACCAATTGGAAAATTAATTGGATAAATGAGCAATTAATTGCTATTAATTCACATGCTTATAACTATTTGTTCACATATATGTACTATTGATTCACATGCACGTACTATTAGTGGAGGTGGTGCAAGATTGATAATACTTGCATGACTAAATTAAAAATAGAGGTATAGATGGAGGTACTATACTGTAACTATGTTTTCACATGTATAGAACTATTGATTCACATGAATGTACTATTGATTCACATGATGTACTATTAGGGGAGGTGGTGCAAGTTTGATAATACTTGCAGGACTACATTAAAAATGAAGAAAAAGATGAAGGTATTATACTGTAATATTTCGAGCCCCAAAACGTGTAATTATCGAAAATATATTTTCCTATAAATAGAAGCTCATTCTTCATTCATTCTCACCAATTCACTAAAACTCAGAAGCCAATTATATAAAGAGAAGCTATAGAGAGAAAGAAGAAGAGAAGTCTGCAACTTCTCTATTCTAGTATCCAGTCTTATTTTGAGGTAAGGGATATGATTTTTCTTCATTATTCGTAGAAATAATATTTTCTTCCATACTCTGTAGTTTGTGAGTAATATTATTTCGTTTCGTATTCCTAATTCTACACTCATTCTGTAAACTATTGCTTCTATACTCCATGAAATTAGTGGAATATCCTTGATATTTGCGCTTCATTCTGTATCTTTTCATGGAAATATTATTCTGAGCTTTCTTGATAATTATTGATCTTTTTATACCAGAATACTATTCACGAGTTACTATTTATGGGTTACTATTCACTCGAATATTATTAACTCGTGTATTCGAGGCACTTTTCATGCTGGGGTACTATTTATGAGTTACTATTCACGAGTTACTATTCACCCAGTTACTATTCATCCAGTTACTATTCACTCGAGTATTTGGTACACTTTTCATGTCGGGGTACTATTCACAAGGTACTATTACCGAAATCTATTCACATTGTACTATTCACAGTGTACTATTCACCTGAAAAATATATTTCTTTTCTGTCCAAATTATTTTTGATACATGAATATTAATCTTGAATTTTGCTCCACAAAGCAGTATCATGTTGACAATTTGGATATTTTTAAACTCTGGATAAATTTAAAGTCTTTAATATTTATTTTTGATTTCATTTGATTAATTCTTATATCATTGTCATCATCCTCATGCTTATATTGTGATGAAAGTCATCTTTAGCTTATGTGCATAGATGGACTATTGATTGGTATGATTATGACTAGGGATCATTCGGTATAATCATGACCCGTAATGTTACAAATGATGTGGTAAAAGTCCTTATTGGCCCATAGTGCATTGATGGACAGTTGTTGGTATGATAATGACCAAGGATTATTCGGTATAATCAAGACGATTGATGATTACATGAATATCCTTGGCCCGTAGTGCATGGATGATTCGATGATGTGGTATATTTATTAAGCTGAGTCTCAGCAATTAAATTGATGATAAACTTTTTAAATCATAGAAGATGGTAGATATCATTCTCTACTTGACTCTTCTAATGGATTACTTGTTCCGCTGCAGTTAAACTTAATGTTTATTATATTTTATCAGTTTAACACTGTTGAAGACTAATGATAATTTATTATGCATTATCTTAGTAATAATATTTCTTATTGGGCTAGTCGAGCTGACCCTTTTTACTATCATTGTTCTCTTCAAAAATGAGAAAGTAGCTTGGACTAGTCGGGGAATGGAGTGACGGTTCGAGATCGTTATTTTAGTAGTTATCACTACATAGTGTGATAATAAATGTAATGAGGATTGAATTTGAGTTTGGATATTGTCTATGAGACAATATTCATGTAAAAACTCAACTATGTTTTGTAATATTTTTACACGAAAGTTGTATTAAAGAAGTTTGTATTTGATTTCTGTACCATGTATTTGGCGACTCAAGATGGGTGATGTATACCTATTTTGGGAGCGTAACATTATAAACGTTGTCTTGGTTAGATTATGAACATCTATGATTGCATACTAATACCATAATCATGATCTATATGTGCATGCATCTAGTATGACATGATGTAAGATCATCTAAGCATGATATTTTATAATTTTCAAAGGATGGACAACACTAGTTATATGTATACAATAAAGACCTTTGTGAGCATACCAACTAACTGATTTCATGACTTCCTTATATGGACACATGGTGAACATAGTAGTCCTTATAAATTTATAACCTTGAATGGCCTTAATTCCTTAGAAATACAAGTTTAAGACTATAACATGTAAAGTCGAATTTAAATGGATCTTAAAAGAATGCAAGATTCTTTAACATGTGTATGCGCTATGTGTCGACATCTATATATTCATAGAATTAGACTGACCCAGGAAGAGCAAAACTTAACTCACAGTGCGGCGAGGGGACGATATTATACTATGCCATCCCTAAGCTTTAACTAGTAGGCGAATCGCGCCTCCTCGCTATCGGGTCTAATGGTCATTCGTAATTTGTAAACTTGTAGCACGTATTGTATACTGCTTTCATTCCTAATACATGATTGCCATGATATTTAAAGAGTTCTAATATCTAATAGATATGAGAAACCAAGAATCTAAAGGTTTTATAAACTTTCTTAATCCTTTTCCATGAGCTAAGTAAATGTTGATTAAAGAGTTAAGTGGTGTGATAGCATGTTAATGTCACATTCCATTTACCTCGCTAAGATGATAATAAGTGTTTGATTGAATTATATTATCAAACATATGTGAGATTATTAACTTATAGAGTTGAGTAACTAATAAAATATATTGTATACATAACTACGTAACGATAGGATTTCAAAGTGTTGATAAGCTATAAATTGGTAAACTACGCTTGAGGCAAGTTTCCAAACTTACGCAACTTTGGATTTTGTGCAAGTTCTCTAACTTCATTTGATCTTCATATTAAATGCAAATTCCCTAATTCTTTACAATGTATATATTGTATAATCCAAATTGTTGCCATATCAACCATATTATCTTGAGCAAATATCTAGTAGTATTCGAAAATCATTAGTATACCATAATGTTGTTCAAAACATTGAACTTATTGTTCTTAAATGTATTATAAAATTTGTCTAACCCATTGATTCGGCTAGACTATTATTGTAATTTTGAAAGCTATCCAAACCAATTGACTTGTTGCGGACTCTTGTAAAATCTATTGAGATGAACAACCCTCGTTGAAGGGGAAATTTTATAATTGTCGGGGAACGGATGTGCGCACATACGGGCATGTTTAAATATTATGCATAACGTAGGTTACTTAGACTGATCACCTATTGTTCTTATTTTATTGAATTTTCAATATAATAATGTTAATTCTATTAGAAGTTCTTAGTCCCTAGTGATTGCTCAGTGTTCATTATTCCCGAACCTTGACAAGAAGTATTTTTAAATCTTATTGATATCTTTTAGTCAATAGTGACCTTTATTGAGAAGTTTTGATAATTCCTGAACTATTTTTTATGGTCATACTCTTGAGATTTGAACTTTATAATTGTTCACCCTTATTGCGATATTACTTATTAGGCAAATTTGTTGCTCATCCTTGCTTTCCTTAAAACTTTCAGTTAACGCAGAACGTGGTGAACCCTCAGGCAAGGACAAGGCTAAAGAGAAGGCTTTAAAATAACTTTGTTTCCTAGTTCTACGAATTTACTATTATTATGTTGTATGAAGACTTATTTATTATGATATAATAAGTTATGTTTAAACTAGGATGTCATAGTAACGGTTGCGAGACCATGAGACTAAAATATTTATGTTATCACAATATAAATTATTCCATTTTTAGTTGTGTGATTTTGATTTACTATTATTAGAATTAGCACGTGATCAAACAAATTCGAGATATGAGGGTGTGAATTTGGGGGCGTCACACACTTGGCTAGGGTAAATGAACAAAGTGAAGCCTTCTTTGATTTTTCTCTTTCTTTAACTCTCAATCCTTGATTTAATGAATAAGAATGTTTCTAGGTGTCAAAGAGATCAGGTTAAAATAGATTTTAGGCACATGGGATATCTCAAGTGGTGAGTCACTAGATTTGGCCATATCATTTAACTTAAAAGTTAAGTAAAAGGGTATTTTAGTAATTTCACATCCAAAAGGGTATTTTGGTAATTTTCCACATTATTTTAAGGATAGTTTGGCCATTTGACATGCTTCCCCTAAATCTTAACCCTTAGGGTTTAATACTTAGCATTAGAGTTTGTAAATTAGGGTTTTAAGATCCCAATTAGGAAATTAGGGTTTCCAAAAATAGAAGTACGGTTCCTAACTAATCCTTAGGGTTTCTAATCTAATATTAGGGTTTACTAAAGTTATACCTTGTTTGATCAACATTTGATCAATAATCCCATATTGCATATACAAAGAAGCGTAAATACAATTCTAATACCTGCATGTATTAATAATCAAAGCCCTATAAGTATTTAGGGTTAGGGTTTTCATCAGCTGTTCATCATAACTTCATTCATATTTCTTAGTCTAAAACTAATTTGACTATCTTTCTACGCTCATACAACACATGCTCAACATAATAATGATAATAAATAGTGGTATAAAAAAAACTTTTTCAGAAAAATAGAATCGTTTAAAATTCAGGGTCCTTACATTCTCCCCTTTTTATAAGGATTCCATCCCCGAAATAACTATTTCCTTACATTCAAATTATATATATTACTTCAAATATTCTTTCCGATCCCAATTCAAGGCAAAGCATACGCTCTTAACTCAAATCTCATTCAATTTGGCATAGCTCACATTTACCTTTTATATTTAGGTATCAAGTCATAATAATATTCGTTTAATAAATTTTGTAACTTGTGCTTTCTTTCAGTTTACCTTGAAACCTTTATGGTTTACCATAGACCACTTAGTCATACTTGCTTTCTAATATCATTTTAAAGTTGTATCATCAATTCCTTAATTTCTATATACACAAAAAACTAATTTGTGGCTCATATATTAACCTGTGACTCGGATCCGTAAATGGAAACACCTCACAGTGATATCTACCCAATAATGTGTGCGCAATTATACTGCTAAGTAAAATCTTTACCTGTCAACACTTGCTTTGCAGCCACTGTGTCTTGAACCGTCATATTGAATGTTCATGTCGTTGATCTTCCCGGCTGAGCATGTCCTTTGATCGTCAGTGTTTCGCTGCTGGTTCCTTTGTTGTTGCTTCCCTTACCCGCATTCTCATTTGGGCAGTTCCGAATTTGATGATTTAACGTTCCACAAAAAAAAACTACCTTGTATCTTCTTCGGACTGGGACAATTGGGAGAAATGTGTCCCTCTTGGCCACAGTTAAAACATACTCTTTTTCCCTTTAAATAAACTCATTGATGGTTCTTCCCACAAACCGCACACAGCTTACCTCTCTTCCTACTCTCTCCTAATTAATTTCCCGATTGGGTGTTATCATTCCACTTCTGCTTATTGGGGTTAATCCCTCCACTAATACCTCCTTCATTCATCTTTTTTCCTTCTCCTGATGATATTTTGATGCATCTTCACTTTCTCCTTCAGCACTGATTGCCTTTTCCAATAGGGTCAAAAATGTATTGATCTGCAACACCGCTACCTTGTTAAATATCAATGGCTTTAGTCTGTTCTAAAACCTTCTCACTTTTCGTGCCACCGTATCCACCTGATGTGGAGAATATCTTGCTAGTTCGTTGAAATTAGCAGCGTACTTTGAAACCGACATATTCTCTTGCTTTAACTCCAAATATTTTACCTCCATTCTTGCTTGCATACTTGGTGAAAAGTAATTTTCAAAAAATAACTTCTTGAATCTTGTCCATGTTACTACTGTTGTCCCAGCTCTAGCCTGGTTTGTTTCCCACCAATAATTAGCTTCACCATTCATCAAATAGGTAGAAAAAACCATCTTTTGCTCCTTTGCTACTCTTACAATAATAAAAGCCTCTTCCATTTCCTTTACCCAAGTTTGGGCTCCAATACGATCAGTGGTTCCTTTAAATTCTGGTGGCCCTACCGCTTTAAAATCTTTAAAATTTGCCAATCTATTTGTTGGTCGATCTCTTACTGCTGGTGCCCTATTTTCCATAGCTTGAGCTAACATGTGTACAAAGTTTTCCATTGGGTCTGTTTGACCTCATTCATTATTCACTGATTGTTCCTCCCTTTAATTTCAATTTTGTCATCTTTGCGGCATTATCTAATTAAATAAAAAATTACATTAATCCTTTATCTCTACACTTATTGTAAAACCCCAACTTTTATGAATAAAAATGAATTTTCTATAAATATCATTTTTGAATATTATGGAATAAATTTGATATAATGTTATAGTTGTGGCATTATCTCTACATCTTTATCTCTACATCTTTGCGGCATTATCTGATTAAATAAAAAATTACATTAATCCTTTATCTCTACACTTATTGTAAGACCCCAACTGTTATGAATAAAAATGAATTTTCTATAAATATCATTTTTGAATATTATGGAATAAATTTGTTATAATGTTATAGTTGTGGGTAATATTTATAAATTTTACAAAGTACGCAAGTTGTTATATATAATATTCGATTGGTCAGGGAATATTCATATGACGACACAATCATTAGTGGACCCCACAAAAAAATTATTGTCGGATTGAGAAAACGAAAAAAATATTTTTATGAAAATAACGGCGGAAGTTTTACCGTTGATCTTGTTGAACTACTTTCAGTTAGTAAAAGAACGATGTCTGGCGTGGTTGCATAGTAGCACACGATATTGATTATTAATGCTTATGTGAGAATTCACTCAGTTTGATTTAATTATTGTCGATATTTTATATGTTATTAAATCAATAATTGAGATGACGAAGTTGTTAATATTATTATTTGCATTATTAACGATGTCTAGAAGTTCTGCCAAGGAGAGGTTTGGTCACTTAATTGTGCGCCAATAGGAAGAAATCCTTATTGGAAAGCCCCCTCTTTTTTGGGAACGACCTGGTCGATTAATAATGTGAATAATAATAATGGTGATGATGTTTTGTTTTATTCGTATCATTAACGTAATAAAACAAAAAAACTTTTTATATAAAACAAAATAATTTTATAAAGTTAATCGCTTTATTAGGCTAATAGTAAAATCTTTTTTATGTAAAACAGAATACTTTTATAAAGTTATTTGTTTTATTAGACAATAATTATAATATATTATATTTTATTATGCATAGTATTTGTATAGTAAAATCTTTTTAAAAGTTATTCATTTTATTATATTATAAATAGAATATATTATATTTTATTTAAAAGATTTTGCTTTAAATATGGACCGTCCGATTAAAGTAAATCAATCTAGACCGCTCATGGATTGGTTACTATTCATTCCATTCTTTTATAAATAGAAGCTCATTCCTTCATTATTTCTTACGAATTCACTGAAACTCTAGAGAGAGAAACTATAAAGAGAAAGAAGAAAAGTATTCTGCTACTTCTCTACTCCGATATCAAGTTTCTTTTACGGTAAGGGGTATTATTTCTTTTGTATTCATGAAGAGAACCTCTATTATTCCATCTTTATTATTCTATTGGAATAACATGTATACGCGAGCTACCCTGTACTTGATGAAATTCTTCTGTATTCCATTCTTTATTATTACATTGGAATATATCTGTCATGCTTTCTACGTGGGACTGGTTAAAATCTTTATTATTACTGTTGGAACATCCTCTTGGTGTGAATTTCACCGACCTAGTTCCATCATTTAGTATTCGTTGGAATAACTCGTCATAATGGGCACCGCATGCATGGTGATTTCGTTGTATTCCATTTTTATTATTCTGTTGGAATATCCTGTCGGTGCGTATTACGCCTGACCTGGTTCCGTTATTTATTATTCTGATGGAATAACCTATTTATGTGAAGTACCGCATGCATGGTGATTTCTTTTGTTATTCCATTCTTTATTATACTCAGTTGGTTAAAGTTTTGACTTATACACTCCATGAAATTAGTGGAATATTCTTGATATTTGCGCTTCATCTAGTATCCTTTCATGGAAATATTCTTCAGAGCATTCTTGAATTTTACGTTACAAAGAAGTATCATGTTGACAATTTGGACGATATTAGTTCCTAAATAAATTAATTCTTGAACTTGTTTTATTGAATTCTTATATCATTGTTATCATCCTCATGTTTATATTATTTTTAAAAGTCATCTGTGGCCTGTATTGCATAAATAGACTTGGTATGATTACGACCAGGGATTATTCGGTGTAATCATGAACGTAATGTTACAAATGATGTGGTAACAGTCCTCATTGGCCCGAAGTGCATTGATGGGCAGTTGTTGGCATGATCATGACCATTGATGAATACACAAATATCCTTGGCCCGTAGTGCATGGATAATTTATGGTCATGACCCTAATGAATATCCTTGGTAGAAAGTAGTGCGGGGGATGATGTGGATTATTTATTTGTGAGTCTCAAACAATAAAAGTGATGCAAAACCTTTTTAAATCATAAAAGATAGTAGATTTTATTCTCTACTTGACTCTTTTAATGGATTGCATGTTCCGCTACAGTTAAACTTGATGTCTACTATATTTTATCAGTTTAACACTGTTGAGGACTAATGATAATTTATTCTGAATTATCTTAGTCATAATATTTCTTATTGGGCTAGTTGAGATCACCCTTTCTTTCACTGTTCTCTTCAGGAAATGAGAACATAGGCGGGACTAGTCGGGGAACAGAGTAATGGTCCGAGATGGTGTCTTAGTAGTCCTCAGTATTCTGTTAAATAGTGTGATAATAAATGTAATGAGGACTAAATTGAGTGTGGATATTGTTTAGATGACAATAGTTGTATTAAAACTCACAGCATGTATTTTGTTGTATTTTACACGACTGTTGTATAATCAAGTTGTATTTCAATTTAGTACCATGTATTTGGCGACTCAAGATGGGTGATGTATACCTATTTTGGGGGCATCACAGTTGGTATCAAAGCTTAGGGATATGATCCCTGGCTGAGATGTGAGATAAGAACTAGGAGGGGAGAGATGGGGAATTCCTTCGCTAGTATGACCTACCTAAGTTTATTTGGTATTTAATTGGTCGGTCAGAGTATAGGGATAATATGTGATATGTTAATTAACCCTTATTTTGTGGCACTATTTGAAAATGGCATCCAATAATGTTGAGAACATCAATGGAGCACAGGAGACCGTTAAGTCTCCACAGATCAATAATCAGGATAATGTGCATCAGGAAGGCAACAATCCTAATGCAAATAACAACACTGACCAAATGATGAACGATGGAATTTTCTGAGGCTTCATGCAATTCATGCAACATCACGAGAGAGCGGCTCCTGTCCAAAATGCAGGTGGAAACACTGGCAACTCTCGGACGGTCACCGCCAAACAGTTCAAGGAGCTGGGACCACCGGAGTTTTTTGGAGAGCCAAAACCACTTAAGGCGGAGACGTGGATAAAGCAGATCAACAAGATATTTGATGTCTTGGGTTTCTCCAAGGAGCAAAAGGTTCCCTTTGCCACTTTCATGTTGCGGGCAGAGGCGACATCGGTGGGAATCAGAAGCGACTCAACTGCCGCCAAGATGAAGATGTCTTGGGAGAAGTTCCAAGAATTGTTCAACGGCAAGTACTTTCCCGAAAGTATTCGTCACATGAAAGAGGTAGAGTTCATTAAACTGGAATAAAACAACATGATCGTGTCACAGTACAAAGCCAAGTTTGCCGAGCTATCCCGATTTGCGTCCCATTTGGTTGATAATGAGGAGAAAATGACGCGAATCTTTCTAAGAGGTTTGAAACCAGAGATACATCAATATCTTATCTCTCATAAATTATGTTTGTATTCGAGGATGTTGTTAATAGGGGCTCGATTATTGGGCGCGATAATGAGTCAACCCAACCAAAAGAAGCGGTAAGCAAAATGATAATACCGGTGATAGCAGTCATCGAAGCGGTGACAATAAGCATGGAGGGAATCAACATGCCAGAAATGGTAACCACTTCGGTGGTAATCATGGCCAAAACAATAAGAATGGACATTTCAAGAAAAGAAGATTCAAAAATGATGGAAAGACGTCAACATCAACACCTGTCGTTAAGGAAGGAGAACGACCACCTATCATATGCTTCAAATGTGGAGGGGAGGGAGACACCAGTCCAAACAGTGCGATGCCCTCCAAAGCATGTTACAATTGTGGAAGAGAAGGACACCTGGTCCGATTTTATCGTACACCGAAGACAAGTCTAGCTGGGATGGAGGCAACAAAGGCCATCCTAGACAAGACAAAACCGGTTGTTTAAGGGAGAGCGTTTGTCGTGACCTCCCAAAAAGCAAGGAACCCGAACGAGGTCATCACGGGTAAGCTTATCATAAATTCTAGTGAAGTATATACCTTATTTGATATCGGTTCTACCAATTCTTTTATTTCTCCTACTTGCGCTCAACGTTTAAATTTAACTCCGGAGAAATTAGACTTTGACTTATCTGTTGAAACTCCGTTGGGAGAAACCTTCAAAAATCCACTATTTCTAAGTCTTGTTTGGTTCAAATCGGTACCCTCACATTACCTGTCGACCTTATTTAATTGAAAATACTTGCATTTAACGTAATTCTAGGGATTAATTGGTTAACTACTCATCATGCAAAAATTGATTGTTTTCGTAAGGTTGTTAGCTTTCATATTCCTAATCAACCTATTATGCGAATTCAAGAAGCCAAACCATTAAAATCAATCACTGTCATCTCAAGCCATAAAGCTATTCGTTTATTGAAAAATGGATGTCAAGCTTTCTTAGCTCATGTCACGGATCAAAACAAAAATACGTCAGTTTTGAATGATATTTCTATTATTAATGAATTTCCTGACGTATTCCCTGAAGAACTTCCTGGCCTACCCCCAGAGCGTGCAATTGAATTTTGTATCGACCTTGAACCTGGTACAAAACCTATTTCCAAAGCCCCATATCGAATGCCTCCTATTGAACTTCAGGAGTTAAAGACCCAACTACAGGAATTGTTAGACATTGGCTTTATTCGTCCTAGTACTTCTCCTTGGGGTGCTCCTGTTCTATTCGTGAAGAAGAAAGATAGGAGTATGCGACTTTGTATTGATTATCGGGAGTTGAATCATGTCACCATCAAAAATAGATATCCATTGCTACATATTGATGACCTGTTTGACCAGTTGTAAGGCGCCAAATTCTTTTTAAAGATTGATCTTCGTTCCAGATATCACCAATTGAAGATTAGAACCGATGACATTCCAAAGACGGCTTTCAGAACTCGGTATGGGCATTATGAATTCCTAGTCATATCTTTTGGATTGACTAATGCTCCTGCTGCCTTCATGGATATGATGAACCGAGTATTCAAGGAATATTTGGATCACTTTGTGGTCGTCTTTATTGATGACATCCTTATTTATTCCAAAAGCCGTGAAGATCATAAGCAACACTTGAGGTTGATACTCCAAAAGCTTTGTGAATATAAGCTTTATGCCAAGTTGAAGAAATGCGAGTTCTGGCTTGAGGAAGTAGCATTCTTTGGGCACGTGGTATCAAGTCATGGAATATCTATTGACCTGAAAAAGATTGAAGCCATTCAAAGATGGGAGCAACCTAAATCGATAATGTAAAGTACGTAGCTTTACCGCTTACCGGTTGGTTATTATCGGAAATTCGTAGAAGTTTTTTCAAATCGCTACTCCCTTAACTTTCGGTGACTCGGAAAGATACAAAATTCGGTTGGAACGAGGAATGTGAGAAGAGTTTTCAAGAACTCAAAAGAAGACTCATTTCAGCACTTGTTCTGACAAAACCATCTGGCTCGGAGAGATTTGTCATCTACAGTGATGATTCAGGAAAGGTGTTAGGATGTGTTCTCATGCAACATGGGAAAGTCATAGCCTATGCCTCTAGATAACTCAAAGAATATGAGAGGAATTATCCTACTCATGATCTAGAGTTGGCAGCTGTTGTCTTCGCACTTAAAATTTGGAGGCATTACTTGTATGGGGAGAAAGTTGAGATCTTGACGGATTATAAAAGCCTCAAATATTTCTTCACTCAAAAGGAACTCAACATGCGACAACGACGTTGGCTTGAACTGTTGAAAGATTATGATCATACCATCCAATACCATCTTGGAAAAGCAAACGTGGTAGCTGACGCATTGAGTAGAAAATCATATGCGGGTACAAGTGCGATATTGTCAACGCAAAGGCCCATCATGTATGACTTGTAAAGGATGGAGACAAAATTAAAGACTCCTCGGACCCATGTGATGATGGCGAATATACGAGTAGAACTGACTTTAATCGATAAAGTTAAAGCTGCTCAAGCTACAGACCTGGAGCTGATGCATATGAGGAAGAAAGTACAAGAAGGTGCTATGCTGGAAGAAAGAATCGATGAAGAAGGAATACTTCGAGTCAACTCTAGACTTTGTGTTCATAATGAATTTTAATTTAAGTATAAGATCATGATCGAGGCGCACAACACACCGTTTGCAATCCATCTTGGGAGTACCAAAATGTATCGTGATCTTCGACATAAATTTTGGTGGAGGAATATGAAGAGAGAGATATCGCTGTTTATCTCAAGGTGTCTAACTTTTCAATGAGTCAAAGCGGAGCATCAAGTACCAAAAGGTCCATTGCAACCACTTGAAATTCCAGAATGGAAGTGGGAGCACATTACTATGGATTTCGTTACTGGTCTTCCCAAGGTTTCTCAAGGCATAGATGCAGTTTGGGTCATTGTTGATAGATTGACCAAGTCTGCTAATTTCTTACCAATACGAGAAACTTATACACTTGAACGTCTTGCTCGTATGTACATAAACGAGATTGTAAGGCGCATGGTATGCCGGTATCCATAGTTTACGATCGAGACCCAAGATTGAGTTCATAATTTTGGGTTAGTTTACAAAAAGCTATGGGCGCGATTTATGATTTAGTTGACTTATAATCCTCGGGGCGGACGGACAATCGAGAGAGGACTATTCAAACTCTTGAAGATTTATTAAGACTCTGTGTCCTTGACTTCAAGGGAAGTTGGGACAAGTTCTTACCATTGGTGGAGTTTTCCTACAACAATAGTTATCAAGCAAGTATTGGCATGGCTCCATTCGAGGCGTTGTATGGAAGAAAGTGTCATTCTCCAGTATGCTGGGATGAGGTGGGTGAAGCAACGTTTTTGGGACCAGAGTTGGTACGTATGACTACGAAAAAGATTCAAACGATCCGATAACGTATAAAAACCTCACAAGACTGACAAAAGAGTTATGATGATCTTCATCGAAAGGACGTGGAATTCGATATTGGAGATCATGTGTTGTTACGTGTTGCTCCATGGAAAGGAGTTACGAGATTTGGAAAGAGAGGAAAGCTCAATCCTTGATTCATTGGCCTATTTTTAATCCTCAATCGAGTAGGGACTGTAGCCTATAGACTTACTTTACCACTAAGTATGTCTCGTGTTCATAACGTTTTTCATATATCCATGTTACGTAAATATGTGAAAGACCCGAACCATATTATTGAGTTAGAACCGGATGAAATAGCTGAAGATTTAACGTATGAAGAGGTTCATATTCAAATCTTGGATAAAAAGGAACATATTCTACGCTCCAAGGTTATACCTCAAGTCAAAGTGTTATGGAGGAACCACGATGTTGAGGAAATGACCTGGGAGTTAGAATCTGAAATGAAATGAAGGTATCCTTTCCTCTTTGACATACCAGGTACGTACCCTAATTTCGAGGGCAAAATTTCATAAGAATAGGAGATTGTAAGACCCCAACTTTTATGAATAAAAATGAATTTTCTATAAATATCATTTTTGAATATTATGGAATAAATTTGATATAATGTTATAGTTGTGGGTAATATTTATAAATTTTGCAAAGTACGCAAGTTGTTATATAATATTCGATTGGTTAGGGAATATTCGTACGACGACACAATCATTGGTGGACCCCACAACAGAATTATTGTCGGATTGAGAAAAAGACAAAAATATTTTTATGAAAATAACAGCGGAAGTTTTAACGTTGATACTGTTGAACTACTCAGTAGTAAAAATACAGTAATATGCATAGTTGCATAGTAGCACACGGTATTGATTATTAATGCTTATGTGAGAAGTCACTCAATTTGATTCAATTATTGTCGATATTTTATATGTTATTAAATCAATAATTGAGATGACGAAGTTGTTAATATTATTATTTTCATTATTAACGATGTCAGACTTTACGCGAGGAGGGTTTGGTCACCTAATTGTGCCAATAGGGAGAAATTCTTATTGAAAGCCCTCTTTCACCGGGAGCGACACGAGTCGATTAATAGTGTGAATAATAATAATGATGATGACGTTTTGTTTTATTTCGTATTATTAACGTAATAAAAGCAGATTTTTTTTATATAAAACAGAATACTTTTATAAAGTTATTCGTTTTATTAGGCTAATAGTAAAATATTTTTATATAAAAGCGAGAATACTTTTATAAAGTTATTCGTTTTATTAGGCTAATAGTAAAATCTTTTATATATAAGCAGAATACTTTTATAAAGTTATCTATTTTATTAGACAATAATTGAATATATTATATTTTATTATGCATAGTGTTTGCATAGTAAAATCTTTTTAAAAGTTATTCGTTTTATTAGATTATAAATAGAATATAATATATTTTATTTAAAAGATTTTGCTTTAAATATGGACTGTCCGATTAAAGTAAATCAATCTGGACCGTTCATGGATTGGTTACTATTCATTCCATTCTTCTATAAATAGAAGCTCATTCCTTCATTATTTCTTACGAATTCACTAAAACTCTAGAGAGAGAAACTATAAAGAGAGAGAAGAAAAGTATTCTGCTACTTCACTACTCCAATATCAAGTTTCTTTTACGGTAAAGGGTATTATTTCTTTTGTATTCATGAAGAGAACTTCTATTATACCATCTTTATTATTCTGTTGGAATAACCTGTATACGCGAGCTACCCTATACTTGGTGAGATTTATCTATATTCCATTCTTTATTATTCTGTTGGAATATCTTGTCTGTGCTTTATGCCGGACTTGGTTCCGTCTTTATTATTCTATTGGAACATCCTCTTGGTGTGAATTTCACCTGACCTGGTTCCGTCATTTAGTATTCTGTTGGAATAACATGTCTATGCGAAATACCGCATGCATCGTGATTTCTGTTGTATTCCATTCTTTATTATTTTGTTAGAATATCCTGTCGGTGCGTATTACGCCTGACCTGGTTCCGTTATTTATTATTCTGATGGAATAACCTGTTTATGCGAAGTACCGCATGCATGGTGATTTCTTTTGTTATTCCATTCTTTATTATACTCAGTTGGTTAAAGTTTTGACTTATACACTCCATGAAATTAGTGGAATATTCTTGATATTTACGCTTCATCTAATATCTTTTCATGGAAATATTCTTCTGAGCATTCTTTAATTTTACTTTACAAAGAAGTATCATGTTGACAATTTGGACGTTATTAGTTCCTGAATAAATTAATTCTTGAACTTGTTTTGTTAAATTCTTATATCATTGTCATCATCCTCATGTTTATATTATTTTTGAAAGTCATATGTGGCCTGTAGTGCATAGATGCACTTGGTATGATTATGACCATGGATTATTCGGTGTAATCATGACCGTAATGTTACAAATGATATGGTAAAAGTCCTCATTGGCCCGAAGTTCATTGATGGACAGTTGTTGGCATGATCATGACCATTGATGAATACACAAATATCATTGGCCCATAGTGCTTGGATAATTTGTGTCGTGACCCTAATGAATATCCTTGGCCGTAGTGCAGGGATGATGTGGATTATTTATTAAGCTGAGTCTCAGCGATAAAAGTGATGAAAAACCTTTTTAAATCATAAAAGATAGTAAATTTTATTCTCTACTTCACTCTTTTAATGGATTGCATGTTCCGCTGCAGTTAAACTTGATTTCTATTGTATTTTATCAGTTTAACAATGTTGAGGACTAATGATAATTTATTCTGCGTTATCTTAGTCATAATATTTCTTACTGGGCTAGTTGAGCTCACCCTTTCTTTCACTGTTCTCTTCAGGAAATGAGAACGTAGGCGGGACTAGTCGGGGAACGGAGTGATGGTCCGAGATGGTGTCTGAGTAGTCCTCACTATTATGTTAAATAGTGTGATAATAAATGTAATGAGGACTAAATTGAGTGTGGATATTGTCTAGATGACAATATTTGTATTAAAACTCACAGCATGTATTTTGTCGTATTTTACACGACTGTTGTATAATCAAGTTGTATTTGAATTTAGTACCATGTATTTGGCGACTCAAGATGGGTGATGTATACCTATTTTGGGGGCGTCTTATTTATTATTAGTATGATAAGAATGTAGTACGAAATTTTAAACATAAATCAATTCAGTCTTGCTCAATTTAGCAAATTTAGTTTGCCGAATAAATAAATTAGTGGCTAGACAGCGTACTATCTTAATCTTCAAAATTTATTTACTTAATCAAATATATAATCATATCACTTCAGTTACATTCATATTCATTCAAATATTACATATAACTTTTCAATACATAACACATATTGCTATAATCCTTTAATATCCCCTTGTGACAAAAGTCGGGATTTGCTACTACAACTCTATACAAAAAGTTGAGATTTTAAAAAATTATCTTAATATTCATACAAAAATAAGGATTACACACACACACACACATATATATATATATATATATATATATGTACTCATCGTTTATGATATTACATTCTTAACATATCATCTCACTTCCCAAAATGTACTACTGCTCATGCCTAGTCTTTCTACGGTCCACTTCCCTCACATGTCTTCTTCTTAGGACACTTTTTTAACCCGTGACCTATTCCACCACATGAAAAACATCCTCCTATCTTTGGCTTAGGACAATTTAGCGAACTATGTCCTTGACCACAATTGTAACACACATTTTTACCCTTCATACATTCCCCCAAATGTTTCTCTACAGAATTACCACCACTAGTACAAAGTAGTAAATAGATAACACTTAAACCACAACGTTTTTTATAAAAACGTTGTGGTATTTTTTTCACAACCTTTTTTAACAAAACGTTGTAGATACATATAAAAAAATGTTATCTATTTATAAGGGCAATTTTTGGTTTTAAATAGATAACGTTTTTAAAAAAAATGTTATCTATGTCAAAAACACGGAGCTTAAAAAAATTACGCGAAAGTGAAAACTTGAAATAATTTTATAATAACTATCACTACTCTATAAGTATGTTTTCTCCCATTTTGCTCTAGCCTGCTCCCAGTCTCTCGGAGGCTAGATCTCAAATCTTGATTCCTCACTCCTCAACCTCTTGCCCTCTTGCCTCTCGAATCGCTGGGGAAGTGACGCTCGATTTGCTTTTGTTTCTTTGTTTCTCTCCCGTGGTTTTTCTTTCTTCCTCACCGTCGCCAGCAAGGATATCGCCGTCATCGTGGCCCCTCTTCCCCATCGCTGTCCCTCTCTTCCACCGTCGTCGTCCCTCTACTTTTGTCTCTCTCAAGCTTGGTACATTTTCCCAATTCAATATTCCCCTAATTTTTCCCTAAATATAACCCTATGAAAAATTCTTATCATCGATTCTGGTACCATCGATTACCATGAGGTATATTATAGATACCCATTTGTGTGTTGTATTGTTATTCTATTTTGATAAAAATGTGTTCCCCAAATTACTTAGTAGTGGGTGGCTGTGGATAAATATTAGGTTTTCTTTGAAATTGGTATTTTTAAATTTTGTTAAAGGGTAATGAAGCTGACCCAAGAATGAGGGCCGCCTCTAAACGACGTGGAATTTAGATAACCTCCTTATCAAGGCCGATAAGGCCCTCTGATTTTAAAGAATTTGATCTAATTCTTGCAATGGACAAGCAGAACAAAGGTGGGGTGATTTGTAAATGGTATACTAGCGTTATGACTAACCAAACTAATAAGTTATGAGTTTGGTTTTATTTTTGAAATTCTTGTTGATTTGGCCTTGTATAAAATTTGATGGTTTTCTGTATAATATTAACCTGCTAGCGAATTTTACATATGTTACTTTGTATCTATGTATGTGTGATTATATGTTTTAACTTTATCGAAATATGATAAATAATATGTAGATGATATTCTTGCTACTTTCGAGAGATGGAGCTTTAGGGAGACCTTACCGCTTGATTCATATAAGAAGGTTTGTGGATTGGTGTTGTTCTATTATTGTGCATTTCGAGTTTTATTAGTCCTTAATGTGTAGTTTGATCATACAGGTCAAATTAATGTGCTTATATTGTAAGAAGCATGATGAAACTGAAGTACCAGATCCTTACTATGGTGGGCCACAAGGTTTTGAGAAGGTATTAGTCTCTTATGTTTTAAATATGAGACGAAATTAAAGAAGTTTCATGAAAGGAACATTGCAATTGTTTCGATCATTACAACATTCATTTTCTTGAGATAAAAGTTTATTTTCTAAGCTGTTGAGCTGTGGGGAGAGTAGTGAAGAAGAGCTCACTGTTTTGCCATGGCATACGAAGGTATTTGTTATCAGGAAACCGAACCAAGTCGGTGCTTGTTGGGCTTCAGGGCATTGTGAAAAAGGCTGTTGGGCTTGGCGGATGGAATTGGCTGGTAATTGTTTTTATAATCCATTGCATAAATGAGAATGGGTTTGTTATTTGATTTAGGTTGTGGTTAATTTTGTTTTTTGTGTATAATGCAGTTTGGGTTTTTTATCGTTTAATATGTTGTTGTCATTGAAATGTAAGATTTTTGGGTGATAACATTTCTGAATTATGGTTTGTATCTTGTTATTGATTTTTTTGATTTTATGGTGTATTGGTTAATCTTTAATGGGTTTTTAGTTATTTTTATGTTTTCTTAAGTAATTGCAACAAGGTTTTTAGTATTTGAGAGAAAATTTGAAGTTTTTGTGGCATAGAAGAATTGGCATGATAAACTTGAAATTGGGTTTTCTTGCATGTCAGTTTTAATCATTGGATCTGTGGTTTGAATATTTATTTCCATAATGGGGGATTTTGAATTGTATTTGTTTGATGCGATTATGATATGAGCATGCTTTTGAGAATTATTCTAAGGCACTTTCCTCTTCTTTTGGTTAGTTCAGTAGCTTATTATTTGTTTTTGGAATTATGGGTTCTTGGTGATGATTGGGTAATATACCCATGAATTGGATATATTTTGGCTTAATTTATTGTATTCTCAAAGTATTTAGATTCGTTTTTACTATGTTTAGTTGTGATATTGCAGATTTGGGCGTTGTAGGAACTCTTGGGGGAATTTGAGCTGAAAAGGGCATAATAGTAATTTTTGCACCCAGTACGGTAAGGCTCCACTCAAGACTAATCCCAAATATTTGGGACGTTGGTGGAATTCAATTGACCGAGACGCGCGTTGATTGGACGGTTGACTTGCTTAAGGAAGGTTATTTAACAAGTTGATTTGGAAAAGGATTGGGGTACAAGATGGGAAGTATATAAGGTTTATTTACATTGAAGCAGAGGACGAATCTACGCAATTGAAGGCTGATCAAGGAGCAAGAGAAGAATTTGAAGATTTTCACTTGGAGTTTTTCTTCTTCTTCTTCATTCTTTTAATTTGTGTAATTCTTTAAGGATGATTTGCAAAAGATTGTTGGTTTTAATTTTTGCTATGAACTAATTTCTTTAATTAATATTCCAATTGAACCTTTTATGGCTATGAATTAATTATTTGATTTATTCCGATTATTTATGTTGAAGTGAATTGTTCCTCTTGCTTTGTGCTGATTGATTAATTATCTTGCCAATAATTACCTTGTTACTCTAGAAGGAATTGAAAGAGGAATTCTAGGGTTAGAACTGGGCATGGTGACATGTGACTTAGTTATTTGCAAAGTGAATAATTAGGTTTGTGAATTGAATGGAAATATCTGTTCACCACATGTAACACATAAGGAATTGGGATTGAAAATAGTTTAATTAAATTGTTTTGCATAGGAATATAACAAGATTAATGTGGATTAAATAGAAGGCAATTGATCACTTGGAAAAGGACTTTTGGCATTTGAGAATTCCTGTTAACAATTTAGTAGGCATAATAATTGGGATACTTGGATAATTGATTTATAGTTCATAATTGGGGATATTGAAGTCTTAATCCTTATTTATTTGAACTCAAACAAATTTTAGTTTTGTTTATTTGCTTTCTTTTAGATTAATTTCTTTTAATTGTTTAATTTAGTTTTCTTTATTTGAAAAATCACAGTTTATGGTTGTTTAAATAAAATTAAATTGATATAGTGCTAGTAGTTGAAATTTATTAATTAGAATTCTCTGTGGGATCGACACTCTATCTTATCACTATTACTTGTTGACCGTGTACACTTGCACGTTTGCTTTGATTGTGAAATCAACCAACAAGTTTTTGGCGCCGTTGTCGGGGAACTCTTTATTAATATTAATTCCATATTAGTTATAATCAATTTAGTCTTAATTTAAACGTTACTTAGTTTTCTTCTTGTATTTGAAGGAATTCTTTGCGAGTGTATGCACACTAGATCAAGGACGAAAAAGGAACTTTTTCCTTATTCGGACGATATTGAAAGGAAGTTCCGGAAATTGCAGTCGACTAATGTAGTGTCACCTGTGGAAGAAGAACTGGCAGAACAAGAAATTCCAGTGAACATGGCAGGGAACGACCAAAAATCGCTTAGGGACTATGCCATGCCAAATGTCACAGATATACAGTCGAGTATTAGGAGGTCGACAATCAATGTAAATAGCTTCGAGATCAAACCGGGAACAATTCAGATGCTACAAAATACATGTCAGTTTGGGGGTAGTTTGACAGATGATCCTAATTAGCATATCTTAAGTTTCTTGGAAGTTTGTGACACCTTCAAATTCAACAATGTATCGGAAGATGCTACACGATTGAGGATGCTCCCGTTTACCTTGAAAGATAAAGCGCGAAGTTTCCTACATTCTTTGCCTCCTGGCTCAATCACAACTTGGGACGACTTAGCTCAAAAATTTCTAGCTATGCTTTTCCCACCAGTGAAGTCGGCAAAACTACGGAATGATATTCACACCTTCGCACAGTTTGACTCAGAATCATTATATGAGACGTGGGAAAGATTTAAGGGTATGCTCCGTAAGTGCCCTCATCACGGAATTCCATAGTGGATGCAGTTAGGGATATTTTGTGAAGGTTTACACGCGTCCACGAGGGCCAGTATTGATGCAGCAGCAGGGGGAGCGATCATGTCTAAGAGTTTTGATGAGGCATATCAGCTGTTAGAGACAATGGCCACCAAAAAATATCAGTGGCCCATGACGAGGTCTAACCCTCCGAAAACACTGGGAAAGTTTGACGTTGATGCGATGATAAAGATTAGCAAAGACAAGTGGTCGTAATAGCTAAGAAAGTGGAAACATGGCATCCACAATCCACACAGCAGGTAGCAATGGTTTGTGAATTATGTGCTGGGGGTCATGCTACGGATCAATGTGCCATAAATTCTAAATCAGCTTAGTTCGTAGGGAGCTATAATCGATCTACCCAACCTTACCCGAATCAAAACGCATATAATCCGGGTTGGAGAAATCATCCGGGGATTTCATGGAGTAACAATCAAGCTCAAGCTTAAGCGCCGAGACAACAAAACACATCCGGATTTCAAAATCGGACACAACAACCAGAAAACAAATCAGGTTGGGAGGAAGCCTTGGAACTACTCCCCTTTCCAAGCACAGTCTTCAAAACCTCCATTGCCTAAAAGTGGAGAAGTAAAGCGCCCTCGAACATTCACACCCTTAGGGGACTCGCTCGAGAATATTATTGTTCTTCTGACTGCTCAAAAGAAAATTACACGTCTTCTTCCACCAACCAACCCTAATGGGAAAGGTTTTGATGCTACTCAAAAGTGTGCATATCATGTCGGGGCACCTGGACATGATACTCAAGATTGTTGGGCCTTGAAACACAAGATCCAAGATTTAATAGACAACGGGCAAATCGTGGTCACCAAACCAGATCAACATCATGTGCAAGACAACCAGTTTTAATGGAGAATCATCCTAGACCATCAAAGACGGTGTTGACAGATGGGATTATGCGAAGTTCTAATTTTCTATGGAACGAAAAATGAAAGCTCTTTGCAAGCAAATTGAGCAATTGGCAGAACTAGTGACCAATCAACATCAAGTCATACGCCAATTAGTTAGCCAGGAGCATGTTTATCTCCTACCTTTTGTTATGAATGCTCCACCCTCACCTTCAAAATACAAAGCTATGGAGGATAAGGTTACAAAGAGAGAAAATGCTAAAGCCCGTCGGGATTTTTCCAATCAGAGGCAATTTACCTATCTTGGCCAATCTATGTAGGAGATATTTCAAATGCTTATCAACAAAGGAAGAATTACCTCCCTTCTGCCTCCAATCAATCCCCGTTCAAGACGGCTCAACTTCGATGGAGTCTATCAATATCATTCACCCTCTCGCGATTACAACACAGAAGAATGCTGGGCACTTCACCATCTCATTCAAAAACTCATTGATAGCGGTGTCCTGCAGCTGGCAGACGGTGACACTGTGCAACTTGAGAGTGGGAATACATGTCCTACCAAATTGAAGGGATCAGTAGCAGTTATATCTGACGAGGATGATGAGACTATCAAAGAATTTCCCATACATGCAATTCAACTCAAAGCAGATGATAATCCTTTGAAAGTGACCGCACCAGAGCCAATCTATTTACATTTAAGACCATAATATCCTATTGTCAGCTTACACAATGTTCCATGGAATTATAGGAAAGTTGAAGGATCCTCGTCTCATACTACTGCTATAGTGTTGAAGGAAAATCCACTGTATCTTCCTCGGAGGGTGATGAAGCCCGCCATCAGAGCAAAGGGGAATATTCCCATGGAGAAGATTGAAAAATTCCTCCGCACTATGGGCCATAATGAAGCCAAGGTGGTTTTAAGCTTAAGAGAAGCTCCACATCAGTTATCAATACTGGACTTGGTTTTCTCTTCCGAGGAGCACCGGAAGATCTTATTAAAGGTTTTGGAAGAAGCCTACTTACCAAAATCAGTGGATGTAGAAAAATTTCAACATATGATTGATCACATTTTAACCAACAATGTGATATCCTTCACTGATGACGACATACCTCCCGAAGGGACTGGTTATTGCAAGCCACTGCACATCGCAGTGTTGTCCTCCAGGTATATGTTAGCTGGAGTGTTGATAGATGGAGGTTCATCTCTGAATATCTGTCCTTATGCCACCTTGGTGAAGATGAATGTCAATCTCAAACGGATCCAAAGTAGCCATACAGTGATCAAAGCTTTCGATGGATCCTAGTGAAATTCCATCGGAAAGATTGAGCTGCCAATTTAGATTGGTCCAAATACATTCAATCTATCTTTCCATGTCCTCAAGATAGACTCGGGATACAACCTTCTATTGGGAGACCATGGATACACATGGCTGGAGCCGTTCCCTCCACATTACATCAATAAATCAAATACATTGTCAACAACAGTCTAGTCACTATCAACGCTGAGCCAGAATATCCTGAGTAAGGCGGTCTACCAATTATCAGCTTCAATTCAGAAGTTGAGCCGGCCAGTTTTCATACTATGGAAGTGAGTAACACTCAATGTCAACCAATTAGAACACCATTTCCCATACCTAAGATTTTGACTGAGGTTATGTCGGCTACACAAGTAATGATGTCATTAGGTCATCAGCCTGGACAAGGGCTTAGTAAAGATCAACAGGGTATTAAGCACCCTATTCAAATGTCCAGTCAAAATGGGACAGCCGGACTAGGCTATTCTGCCAATTCCCGTCATAGGAATCCGCACAAACACAAGCAGGTTCCTCAAGCATCCGCCACACGGCGATTTATTCCATCTGCACTGCATTAGCTGATACAGTCTCTAGTGAAGGTGTCAGCCCATATTGTGGCTATGTTGTTTCCCAAGCCAGTACCATTTAAAGCGAAAGAGGTGCGGATTCCTGATCCCAAAGTGGAAGAAAGGGAGCAGTAATGTAAATATGACATCGCCTTGATGATGTCAGGCATACGCATCATTGTTAATAATGAACATACAAACAGCTATACCCTAGACGATGATTGCCCAGATGTCATGGTTATCATTCGGGAGAAGGAGGACAATGACAATCCCTCCATCACTGCAATCCATCAGGACTTTGCCCTCGACAATTGGAGCAGCACTCCATACATTGGTCAAAGAGGGTAAAACGGGTAGAAAAATCCCTCTGCCCTGTAGATAACTTTAATTGCTTACTTTTCTATACAATATTAGCAGTTGTTTTATCAGTACATGCTAACACTTTTGTATGATTAAACAGTTTCATATACTAAGTGAAAGCATCTTTTGATTTTAGGACTCTAAATTTAGATGTGCATCTACTTGCTGATGATGTGACTTCTCTCCACAAGGGTTATAACTTTGATGCAAAGTTGGACTCAGACTTGATGGAAATACAAGAGGACATTGAGACATGTCACGAGATTAAGGAATGGGTCATAGACAAACCTAAACCCAACCTTGACCAAACCACTCCTTTCAATCTTGGAACCTTAAAAAACCCTAAGCTAATCCAGATTGGTTCAGACCTCACCCCAAACAAACGGAATGACATGGTTGTGCTATTTACCTGTTGCCTCTTTTTTAGTTCTAACAAAAGAGCTCTAACTCATGCATGTGTACATGTGTCAACAAGCAATACAGAGTAAGTAGAGTATCGATCCACGGAGAAAGTTACTAAATCAAATTATTATGCATCAACTCTATCACTATTTTTATATGCTTAAACTAATAATTATGATTATGATTGAAAAATACTTTAGAATCAAATAACAACTAAAATAAGAATAATAATGAAATAAATCAAATATGGAAATAATGGGATCCTAACTTCATTTAATAATTCATCTAATTACCACCATCATGCAAGATTGTTCACATATCACAAGAAAGTAGCCAAGAGCACTAATGTAGACATAACCATTTTTCAATGCATTATGACCTACTTACGCATCATCTACATGCAATAGACACCACATAATCATCAATATAACCAAAATCACTATATGTCTATGTGAAATTGCAACCATATTGAATTTAAGCACAAACCCTTATTTAACTCATACGGTGAAACAATACATGTCTATCTGATTCACGAAATACAAAGCTAAGCAAAACAGCCCCATATACGCTTACTATCATGATTACAATCCATACTCGCATGTTATTTTTCAATTCCATACAAGCAGCTAAAACGAATGGTGATCAATCATTTATGAATGCAAATCAACCATGATAGAAATTCCTTATGATATGCAAAATAATCCAACAATCAAGCAATCAATTAAACTACATATTAAAATCCGTTAGAATCCCATAATGGAGTTTAGTTCATGACTGAACCAAAAGCCATTATGGGATCAAAGCAATACATGGATAATAAACAAACAATTGAAAGAGAAAGGATAGAATCGATCAAACCCAATTGTTGATTACAACCCAATAGTAACGTTTAAATCCTCAATAAAATCCAACAAATGAACAATTGTTTATCCACAATGATTGAAAATCTAAAGAAGAAGTAGAAGATATTAAAACTAACTGAATAATACGTCTGGTACCAACCAAAATTGTTCTAACCAATTAAAACTCTTCCAAATTAAAAATTAAAATAAAATAAATTAGCAGCCTCAGATGTCACGCGCGGCCGCGCGCTTCCCCTTTGTAATCATCGCACGGGTGCGCAGTTTTCAATATTTGTTCAACTTGGGTAATCGCGCGAGGACGCGAAGTTTGTGTTTATATAATGGCTGTCACATGATTTCAACGTAGCTTTTAAAGAAAAACTGCGAGCAAGATGTAGAGGTTACCGCATGAAGAAACAAATGGTCCCAGGAAATCAATCCGCCACACATAAAAAATTTCTACTTCGAGGATCGTATTAAAGGGCATTTCATTTTTTTTCGAGATGTCCCCCACTCGCTGACATCTATCACACCGCTGGACCAAATTGTATGCATCCTTGAAAATTGTCGGCCAGTAAAATCTTGCTTGTAATACTTTAGCCACTGTTCTTTCTCCACCATAGTGACCTCCATACATAGTAGAATGACAATCCTGCAAAATCCCCTCGGTCTCGCTATACGGAATACACCTTCTTATCATTTGATCAGAACACTATTTAAACAAATAAGGCTCATCCCATATATACCATTTGACATCATGCAAAAATTTCTTCTTTTTATAACCCACCAAGTCAGAAGGTACCATCTTACTCACCAAATAATTTGCGAAGTCTGCGAACCATGGTACATCCCCTTTCACCACAAATAACTACTCATCTAGAAAGGATTCATTGATCATAACTTTATCGTCTGCCTTCCTTTTCGGTTTCTCTAATCGCGATAGGTGGTCCGCCACTTGGTTTTCAGTGCCCTTTCTACCCTTGATTTCCAAATCAAATTCCTGCAGTAATAAAATTCATCTGATCAATCGGGGTTTTGCATCCTTCTTTGCCACTAAATGTCGAATTACCACGTGATCCGTGTACACAATCACCTTTGTGCCAATCAAATATTCTCAAAATTTGTCAAAGGCATACACCACTGCCAATAACTCTTTCTCTATGGTGGTGTAGCTCAACTATGCATCTGTAAGGGTCTTGCTGGCATAATAGATCACATGAAATATCTTTTCCTTCCTCTGCCCCTAAACAGCACCTACGGCATAATCACTGACATCACACATCAGCTCAAATGGCAAATCCCAATTTGGTGCAGTAATCACTGGTGCTGAAGTTAGTTTCCCCTTTAAGTACTCAAATGCTGACACGCAGGCTTCATCAAAATTAAACTGTGCATCCTTCTCCAATAAACTGCATAGTGGTTTAGTTATCTTGGAGAAGTCCTTTATGAATCTTTGGTAGAAACCTGCATGTCTCAGAAAACTGCGAATGCCATTTACTGAAGTACGTGGTGGAAAGTTCTCAATAGTATTCAGCTTCGCCCTATCCACCTCAAGTCCTTTCTTCGAAACCTTGTGTCCCAGTATGATTCCTTCTTGTACTATGAAATGGCACTTTTTCCTAGTTCAGCACTAAGTTCGTCTCAACACATCTCTTCAAAACCATAATCAAATTCTCAAGGCATAAATCAAACGAATCCCCGAAGACTGAGAAGTCATTCATAAATACCTCCACATTCTGCTCCACCATATATAAAAATATATCCATCATGTATCTCTGAAAGGTGGCTGGAGCATTGTACAACCCGAAAGACATCCTACTTAAAGCAAAAGAGTCGTGTAGACATGTGAAGGTAGTCTTTTCCTGGTCTTCTAGAGCTATCATAATTTGATAGTAGCCCGAATATCCGTCCAGAGGGCAATAGTACTTATGACCTGCTAATCTGTCCAACATCTGATCAATGAATGGTAGTGGAAAATGATCTTTGCTCGTAGTCTTGTTGAGCTTAAGGTAGTCCACGCAAACTCTCCACCCCGTCATTGTTCGTGTTGGAATTAACTCATTATTCTCATTAGTCACAACGGTTATGCCACCTTTTTTCGGTACACACTGCATGTGTCGCCCCCAAATTCGGGTATCTTTCAACCCGACATATGGTACTACATTGTACTCATAACCATACAATCATTCCATTGAAAAACAACAAAATGAATGTAATTACTATCTTCTTATTACCATCAAAGTATAATCCTTCCCAGGTTCATAAACTGATTACATCGTTTGTTGTTCATAATGGATAATACATACAAACATATTAATCTATTACACGATGGCTAAGTATCCATCTTAGCTTTACCCTTATCTCTCTTAGCATTCTAAGTACGTTCATCCTTAACTGCAATCATATAATTCACCCAAGAAATGAGCATAACGAGCTCAACAAGTTTAACAAAGGATAACAGTAATACCACATTCTTGAATTATATAACAATTCATATATAACTGAACAAATAGTTATGAAGTATTATGAAACAATAATACTTTAACATTTCATAACATCAATTCCCAAAGTATAGAGTAGATTAGGAATTACAGGCAGTGTCGATAGGCAAGTGAGCGATAGCTTTTGTTTTCATACTTGAAAAAGATATCACAACACTAAGGCTGTACATCCGTATTACTTACGAGCACTTCTAGGTGATCAGCCTATAGTACTCTATGTTGATCAACACTCATTCGTTAAACATATTTACATTTAACATTTGGCAAACTCGTGTGCCCATTGAATAATCAATGAAAAATACTTTTGTTTGTTCATAGACAAACCTTACCTTCACATCCGTACCAATCACTTGGCATAGGATAGCGTTAACATTTCTATATTGAAAGATATGAATATCAATCAATCTATATCTTATGAATAGTCTAGCCGAGTTAAATTTGGCATTGACCCTTTCTTTTAAAATCAGTCGTGCAATTCAGTACAATGAATCACATAAAACTTGTCTAACTTGAAAGTTAGACAAGCGTTAAGAAAACTTGCCTTTCAGCGTCTTCAAATAACTTAATCGACTGACCACAACCTTTATAGAATCTACATGATATATTCACATAGCATACTGTAATTAGCTATCAAACAATTGTTTACATTTTTCCTACCAACTTCTTTCTCTTTTAAGTCTTGGTTAACTTAATATCATTAATAAAGTCAATTCGACTTATTACGCTTCGTCCTGGCTTATTACCTAACTTACGTTATTAACCGGACTATAACATTGTTGGTGAAGTACCAACATTGTTTATCGATTAAGGTTCATTAATAAAACCTTGTGTTCCTCTTTCATAACTTACTAACATGCATTCAATTCCTAAGTTCAATACCAAATATCTTAGTATAGGTAGTATAGGAATAGTTTTAATACACTTATGAAGTGCACAAACATTAATCTTATAGGTCTTTGAAAAATTGAAGTTCAAAACCTAAGTCATCTATCAAAGCTCTCGCACTTTCTGGCCATGGCAGTGTGACATCTTAGTTCAAGATCTGGCGCCTGCACACTCGATTTAGTAGTAGCCAAGTTCGGTCTCAATTGACTGTGGCGTGAGACTTCCTTCTATAAGTGGCGTTGCGGTGTCATTTAGCAAAGAACCAACTCCATCAGGTTTACTGTGCACGACTTTCTTTTATTACCTGTCTGGCCAAGAGACTGGACCTCAAAGACCGTAATTTTCCAACAGTTAGAAATTTTAGTGAAATTCTCGGAGCCATAACTTCTTCGTTATAGGTCCGATTTGGTCCGTTCAAAAGCCTACATATCATAAATGACATACTCTACGCGTTCATATAAAAATTTGACACTTTTGAATCTGTTAACTCAATATTCACTATAGAGTTCATTTTCTAAGCGTTCGTAAACGATAATGAGCGTTCAATGCTCGTTCTCTTCGTTTTAAGTCAGAATCCGACGATTCTCGAACCAACCACTCTTAAATGCCCTATCTCACGTGTTGACATTGAAAAAAAATGTTTTCAAGTCTTACGACAAGTTTTTACTACCAATCCGAAATTTCAACGTTTTCGACGTTTAACCTCTATTTCCGTGAAATTCGCCATAACTTCATTACTAGCATTCTCTAGGCCAAATCACATGGAATACTCCATTAACTTTATATCTATATCCTAACCAAGAAAGATGCACATATTTATGTATTGATGAAGTTCAATTGTTTATCAACAATCGATGTCAACAATCAATATTTCCATGGTTTAAAACTATATCAAACCTTATGATTTCTATGATTTCATGACTTATAGAGAATGAATCTATAATAAGTCATTCTTATTCCACTATACAAGATATATACCACCCATTTATGATTCTTCGTGATAAAAGAAAACCAAAAGAGATAGAAGTAGAAATAAGGGATATTACTTTAAGAACTCTTTAGAAAATATTGGAAAACTATAAGGCAAAGCTTCTAAGTGAATGATTTGGTTGAGTCTAGCACTTTTTCTCTCTCAATAATCTAGGTTGGCAATTGAAAAACTCACAAAAGACCAACTTATGCTTTCTATTTATAGGGAAATGAAATGGAGGGAAAAATGGACAAAACACCACCACCTCCTTACTATTCACACTTTGTCACCAAGTAAAATACTTGGTGTCCAAGTGTTATTCTTGCTTTGCGCACCAAGGGCCGGCCCACCTTGCCCATGGGTCATCCCTATGGGTTGCCCCATGGGTTTTACCCATTCGGTGATGCACCGGTTCGATCCACGGTTTGGTTTTCATGTACTGGGCTTAACCAACCTAACCTTGGTCCTTGACTTGGGCTTTCTCATTCAATTGATTGGACTAAACATAATCCAACCCAAATGAATTAACATTAAGTCCTAACTTAATTCCATAATACTAATCGTATTCTATACGTACAATTCACATATTCTCTCCATAAAATACTCGTACAATAATCGTATGAGACTCGTATTAACTCATTGTAGTATACATAGATACAAAATAGTATCATACTAGTATAATACACACATTAACAATAACACAATTCCTTCTACGTGCTTCATTTCTTCCTCGGAAATCAATATACTCAACCCTTAGGTTTTAAGTCCGCATGCAAAAACTGTGTTTGCCATAAATGAAATATATCAGATATTTCATCTTATCTCGATAATCTATCATTATGCGTTTCTTGAAATTTCAAAATAATTCCCCAAGCAGAAATGGATGAATAGTGTTTTTACGGAAATTTCTAGGAAAGCATTTATTTTTGTCATGGAAATTTTAAACAATTAATTCTAGAACGTAGCCAGATTACTAACAACATTAACACATTCTAGGTCATAGAACGACCTTCACATAACTTACATACAAAATAAATCAATTAAATTCATTTAATTCGTATAATCAAATAAAAATTTAATTGTCATAAAAATCTGATTTTCTCGGCCGTTACATTCTCTCACCTTTATAAGGATTCTGTCCCCAGAATCTAGCTTATAATTACATAAACAAATGAGGAAAATCTTCCTTCATTTTACTCTCGAGTTCCCACGTTGCTTCTTCAGCATTGTGGCTTCTCCATAACACCTTCACTAAATGTATTAACTTATTTCTTAAAACTTGTTCCTTCCTATCAATAATTTGCATCGGAAGTTCCTCACATGATAAATCTTTCTCTATATGAATAGATTCATACTCGATTACTTATTTATAGTCTGATTTATAACATAACACAGACACATGAAACACATTATGAATGTGGTCCATTTCTGGAGGTAAGGCTACTTTATAAGCCACCTCTCCTACCCTTCTTAAAATCTCAAAAGGTCCTACAGACCTTGGACTTAACTTCCCTTTCTTTCCAACACGTATCTTCCCATTCGAAGGCGATACTTTCAGAAAAATAAAAGATCCTACATCGAATTCTCTCTTCTCTTTGTGAGGATCTGCATACTTCTTCTGCCTATCTTGGCCCGCAACTAATTGAGCACGTATTATCTTCACCATGTCCGCCGTTTGCTGTACCATCTCAGGTGCCAACATCCGACGTTCACCCACCTCGTCCCAACACAATAGAGTTCGGCACTTCCTTCCAATCAACTCTTCGTAAGGTGGCATGCCTTTACTAGCGTGAAAACTATTATTGTACAAAAATTCTACCAATGGTAGATATTCGTCCGAACTCCCTTTGAAATCCATAATGTAATTTCTTAACATATCTTCAAGCGCTTGGATTATCCTTTCATTGTGACCATCCGTCTGAGGATGATACGCCGTACTCAATCTTAACTGCGTTCCCATTTGCTCTTGCAAACTCCTCCAAAAGTTTAATGTGAATCATGGATCACGATCTGACACAATCAAAATAGGTACTCCATGTCTAGAAATAATTTCTTTGACATATAATTTAGCTAACTGATCTAGGTTATACCTAACTCCTATTGGTAGAAAATGAGCCAATTTCGTCATTCGATCCACTATCACCAAAATAGCATCGTATCCTTTTCTTGTTGTTGGAAGCCCCACCACAAAGTCCATTGTGATGTGCTCCCATTTTCACTCTGGAATTTCTAATGGTTGCAACAACTCACTAGGTCGTTGGTGTTCAGCCTTAACTTTTTGACAAGTTAAGCACTTACTAACGTATTCTGCTATCTCCCTCTTCATGTTCGACCACCAAAAGTTCTGACGAAGGTCTTGATACATCTTCGTACTATCGGGATGTATCGAGTACCTCAAACTATGAGCCTCCATCATTATCTCCTCTTTTAATTCGGGTTCATTCGGAACCCAAATTCTTCCTTCAAAATGAAGTAATCCCTCCTTATCGAGGTTATACTTATTCTTTTCTTCATCTTCTATCCTCTTCTGTATCTGCTTGCATTCCTCGTTACTCAATTGTACTCCCCTAACCCGTTCCACTATGGTTGGTTGGGTTTCCATGGAAACTAACATTTCCACCGCTTCTTCCCGTAACTTAACTTCTAACTCCATGTTTGCCATCGTTGTTATCAACTCATTTTGAGTTGTTAACATTGATAGTTTCTCTCTACCCTTCATACTTAGCGCATCGGCTACTACATTTACCTTTCTCGGATGATATAAAATATCACAATCATAATCTTTTATCAGCTCTAACCATCTTCTATGTCTCATGTTCAACTCCTTCTGCGTGAAGATATATTTCAGACTTTTGTGGTCCGTGTATATCTCACACTTCTCACAATATAGATAATGCCTCCATATCTTCAAGGCAAAAACTACAGCTGCAAATTCCAGATCGTGAGTAGGATAGGCCTTCTCAAAATCCTTCAATTGACGTGACGCATACGCAATAACTTTGCCATGCTACATGAGCATGCAACCCAGTCCTTTATGCGAAGCATCGCTATATACTACAAAATTCCCTGTATTGTCGGGTAAGGACAATACAGGTGCCTCACTTAACCTCTTTTTTAACTCCTTAATATTGTTCTCACATTTTTCAGTCCACACATACTTCACCGACTTTCTTGTCAGATTTGTTTATGGAGTAGCTATTTTAGAAAAGTCCAGAATGAACCTTCTATAGTATCCCGCTAACCCCAGAAAACTCCTAACCTCGATTAGCGTTTTCGGTTGCTCCCACTCATTAACTGCTTCTACTTTTGCTGGATCTACGGAAATGCCATGCTTATCAATAACATGTCCTAGAAACTGCACTCGGTCAAGCCAAAATTCACACTTTGTGAATTTCGCATACAACCTCTCCTTCCTTATTGTTTCCAACACTATCCTTAAATGTTCTGCATGATCTTCTGGCGTCTTTGAATAGACTAGAATATCATCAATGAACACTATGACGAACTTGTCAAAATATTGTTTGAACACTCTATTCATCATATCCATAAATGCGGATGGTTGGCGCATTAGTTAACCCAAACGACATTACCAGAAACTCGTAATGACCATAACGAGTTATGAACGCCGTCTTAGGTACATCCTCCTTCCTCACCTTTAACTGATGATAGCGATGCAATAAATTTATCTTAGAAAATACTTTGCCCCTTTCAACCGATCGAATAGTTCATCGATCCAGGCAGCAGGTATTTATTCTTAATCGTTAACTTATTCAACTCTCGATAGTCGATACAAAGTCTTAACGACCCATCCTTTTCTTTTTTTCTGAACAATCTGGGGTGCTCCACATGGAGACACACTCGGTTGAATATACTTCCTGTCTAATAGTTCTTGCAATTGAACCATTAACTCCTTCATCTCTACTGGCGCCATCCGATATGGTGCCCTTGAAACTAGTGTCGTACCCGGTAACAGATCAATTACAAACTCAACCTCCCCGTTTGATGGAATACCCGGTAACTCCTCCGGAAATACATCTGTGAACTCTTGCATTATAGATATCTAGTCCAAGGATGTTCCCACTCTTTGGGTATCCACAACATGGCACAGGTAACCTACACACCCTTTTTTCAACATCTTCCTAGCTTGTGCCACCGACAGACAACAAGAGTGTCTCGATGATTTACTACCGGAGAACACTACCTTGGTTTTCTTAGAAAGCCGAAGGTTTACACTTTTCCTATGTCAATCTATTAATGCCTTATGGTTAACCAACCAATCCATACCAAGAATTACATCGAATTCTTTTAACCTTATCGGTACCAAATCTACCGATAACTTATTCCCTCTAATATCTACGGAACAATCCTTATGAATATGTTCAATGGGGATTATTTCTTCATTTGCTACCTTAACGTCTAAAGGTATTGGTAACTTTTTAGGGATTAAACCTAATCGCTTAGCAAATTCACATGCTATAAAAGAACAAGTAGTACCCGAGTCAAATAACACATAAGCATTTATCTTATTGACCGGAATGATACCTGTTACCACATCCGTTAATGAAACTGCATCTTGGACAGTCATATTAAACGTACGAGCTGAGGGTCTACCAACTGATGGTGTTGGTCCAGTAATGGCTAAATTACCACTACCAGAACCCTTATTTCCCTCTAAACCCTTCTTCGGGCAGTTTCTTGCCATGTGGTCCAATAACCCACAGATAAAACACCCCTGGTTCTTCTTAGGGTTAGGACAGTTTGGTGACAAATGCCCCTCCTTCCCACAGTTGTAGCAGACTAATTTCTCCTTTAAATAGACTCTCATGTGAGTCTTTCCGAATGTCTTACATGCTTTCGTTCTTCTCTTGGGATCTCCCTGATTTACCCCAGTATTCCCAGGGTAAAAATTCTTCCTCTTAGGTTAGTTTCCGCTTCCACTGGCAACTTCATCCTTACTACCTCCTTCTAACTTACTCTTGTTCTTCTTCTCTTTGTGGTACTGAGACAATACCTCACCACCACCTTCGGCTATAATCTCCTTTTCCACAATCGTCCCATAGGACGCACTCCGAAAAACTGATATTCTACTCTAGAGCTAGGGTTTTAAGCCCTACTCAAATTTGCGCGCCTTCCTCTCTTCCGTATCCACCTAATGTGGAGCGAACCTCGCCAATTCATTGAATTTGGCGGCATATTGGGGGACTGTCATATCCCCTGCTTAAGTTCTAAGAACTTAATCTCCATCCTACCTTGCATGCTAGTAGCGAAGTAGTTCTCGAAGAACACCTTCTTAAACTGTTCCCATGTAATGACTTTTCATCCTAGCCCCACCTTTGGTGAGCCTCCCACCGGTGGTTGGCTTCCCCCTTCATCATGTAAGTCGCAAAGAAGTCTTTTGCGCCTCACCTACATTTGTTATCACAAACGCCTTTTCGATCTCTTTTACCATGTCTGAGCCTCTAGTGGGTCCGTTGTTCCTCGGAACTCAGGAGGACCCACACTTTTAAATTCCTTGAAGGTATTTGTTCTTGCTACCCTAGGAGCTACAGGAATCCCTCCCCCCACTTGGTTAAATGCAGCCGTTAATAAATTAACGTACTCTTGCAAAGGGTTATTAGGACCCCCCTGATTGTCATTATGAAAATCAGCCTCTTGGTTACGTTGTCTCCTTCTTGGCGACATAATTCTGATTAAATAAATAAAGTTTTGTTATTATCTATTTAATTGCTCGGTTATCATTCTCTAATAACCACTCATACCACAACAAGTACATTTAAATAAAAACTTCATTATATTAATATGCTTTCATAGTCAAAACTATTTACATCATGTTCCCTTAGCCAAAGAGCTATTACATACTATCCCGCGATTACCTTCTACAAAAATTTGGATTTACAAAAAAACTACCCTTTAATTATATAAAAAAGTGTTTTACGTCACTACTTCTATACAAAAAGATCTAACTATCTACTAACACTGTCAAACGACATTCTCATATATTTTTATTTACTAGTATCGACACAATATCTCGACTTATGGTATGTCGAGTTTTCTCGGACTCAATGGAATAACAAGAAATTTTAAGCTTGAAATCCTCATGAGCGCATTCGTGGATGTACGACATCCTAGTTATTTTCTAGTCTTTTTCAACCAGTTTCTTTCGAAGCTCTACGGCCTCTTCCTTATAATCACGTGCCTTATCTGTCATAACCATTTTCTCGTCGTGCTCCGACTCAAAATCTGCCTCTGCAGATTCCTTCGCCTCATAAAGGGCGGTTATCTCCTCATTCTGTGTCTGCACTACAGTTCGCAGATGCACATTCCTATCCAACAAAGCCAGATACAATGATCACATTGCATCCGGAGGTGTCAGCTCCTGAGTAGGTACCACCATATTAATCGATGTCACCTCCATCTCCTCCTCCGCATCAAGAATCTCATTAAGATATGACGCTATCCCCATCATCTTCTCGGAGTATTCCTCCTCAGAGATGTACTCCTCTATATCCGAGTCTTCGAGAACCACTAACGGTACCTTCGCCACTGGCATTGGTAATATCTCCACTTGGTTCACTGACTCCTCACTTATCACTTCAATGTCTCTAAACATCAAGCTATCGTTTGACATTTACAAAACATATAACACGTTGATTAGTACATAATACACAATAGTATAAACACAAATCACATTTAATTTATTTAAGATTAATTTCCATCTTTTAAATTCTTTTGGTACTAAGTTTTCTCAATACCTTATTAATTTAATGGACTTGGATTTCATTCTTCGGACTTAACCTTCCTTGCGAGGTTATTAGCCAAAGGTTTTCCCCCCTTAAGTTTTATAACCTAATGCTTTAATACCAACCTGTGACGCTCCCAAATTCGGCTATCTTCCAACCCGACATATGATGCTACACTGTACTCATAACCATACAATCATTCCATTGAAAATGAACAAAATGAATGTAATTACTATCTTCTTATTACCATTAAAGTATAATCATTCCCAGGTTCATAAACCGATTACATCATTTGTTGTTCATAATGTATAATACATACAAACATACTAATATATTACACGATGGCTAAGTATCCATCTTGGCTTTGCCCTTATCTCTCTTAGCATTCTCAGTACGTTCATCCTTAACTGCAATCATATAATTCACGCAAGAAGTGAGCATAACGAGCTCAGCAAGTTTAACAAAGGATAACAGTAATACCACATTCGTGAATTATATAACAATTCATATATAACTGAACAAATAGTTATGAAGTATTATGAAATAATAATACTTTAACATTTTATAACATCAATTCCCAAAGTATAGAGTAGATTAGGAATTCTAAACCGGTCGATAGACCATTAACAGTAGCTTTCTATTTTCATACTTGAAAAGTATATCACATCACTAAAGTTATACATCCGCATTACTTACGAGCACTTCTAGGTGATCAGCCTATAGTACTCTATGTTGATCAACACTCATTCGTTAAACATATTTACGTTTAACATTTGGCAAACTCGCGTGCCCATCGAATAATCGATGAAATATACTTTTGTTTATTCATAGACAAACCTTACCTTCACATCCGTACCAATCACTTGGCATAGGATAGCGTTAACATTTCTATATAGAAAGATATGAATATCAATCAATCTATATCTTACCAATAGTCTAGCCAAGTTAAATCTGGCATTGACCCTTTCTTTTAAAATCAGTTGTGCAATTCAGTATAATAAATCACATAAAACTTGGTTAACTTGAAAGTTAGACAAGCGTTAAGAAAACTTGCCTTTCAGCTTCTTCAAATAACTTAATCGACTGACCACGGCCTTTACAGAATCTACATGATATATTTACATAGCACACTGTAATTAGCTATCAAACAATTGTTCACATTGTTCCTACCAACTTCTTTCTCTTCTAAGTCTTGGTTAACTTAATATCATTAATAAAGTCAATTCGACTTATTACTCTTCATCCTGGCTTATTACCCAACTTATGTTATTAACCGGACTCTAATATTGTCGGCGAAGTACCAACGTTGCTTATCGATTAAGGTTCATTAATAATACCTTATGTTCCTCTTTCATAACTTACTAACATGCATTCAAAATTCGTTCATATAAGAATTTGACACTTTCAATTTTGTTAACTCAAAATTCACTATAGAGTTCATTTTCTAAGCGTTCGTAAACGATAATGAGCGTTCAATGCTCGTTTTCTTCATTTTAAGTCGGAATCCGAAGATTCTCGAACCCATGACTCTTAAATACCTTATCTCACGTGTTGACATTGAAAAATAATGTTTCAAGTCTCACGACAACTTTTGACTAGCAATCTAGAATTTCAACTTTTTCGACGTTTAACGTCTATTTCTGTGAAATTCGCCATAACTTCGTTACTAACGTTCTCTAGGCTAAATCACATGGAATAATCCATGGGCTTCATATATATATCCTAACCAAGCAAGATGCACATGTTTATGTATTGATGGAGTTCAATTGTTTATCAACACTCGATCTCAACAATCAATATTTCCATGGTTTAAAACTAATCAAACCTTAGGATTTCTATGATTTCATGACTTATAGAGATTGAATCTATAATAAGTCATTCTTATTCCACTATACAAGATATACACCACCCATTTATGATTCTCCATGATAAAAGAAAACCAAAAGAGATGGAAGTAGAAATAAGGGATATTACCTTAAGAACTCTTTAGAAAATCTTAGAAAAGTATAAGATAAAGCTTCCAAGTGAATGATTTGGTTCGTTCTAGCTCTTTTTCTCTCTCAATAATCTAGGTTGGCAATTGAAAAACTCACAAAAGACCAACTCTCTCTTTCTATTTATAGAGAAATGAAATGGAGGGCAAAATGGACAAAACACCACCACCTCCTTACTATTCACACTTTGTCACCAAGTAAAATACATGGTGATCAAGTGTTATTCTTGCCTTGCACACCAAGGGCCGACCCACCTTGCCCATGGGTCATCCCTGTGGGTTGCCCCATGGGTTTTACCCATTCGGTGACCCACCGGTTCGACCATGGTTCGATTTTCATGTATTGGGCTTAACCAATCTAACCTTGGGCCTTGACTTGGGCTTTCTCATTTAATTAATTGGACTAAACATAATCCAACCCAAATGAATTAACATTAAGTCCTAACTTAATTCCATAATACTAATCGTATTCTATACGTACAATACACTTATTCGCTCCGTATAATACTTATACAATAATCGTATGACACTCGTATTAACTCATCGTATTATACATAGATACAAAATAGTATCATACTAGTATAATACACACATTAACAATAACACAATTTCTTCTACGCACTTCATTTCATCCTCGGAAATCAATATACTTAACCCTTAGGTTTTAAGTCCGCAGGCAAAAACTGCGTTTGCCATAAATGAAATATTATCAGATATTTCATCTTATCTCGATATTCTATCATTACACATTTCTCAAAATTTCAAAATAATTCCCCGAGCAGAAACGAATGAATAGTGTTTTTACGAAAATTTCTCGGAAAACATTTATTTTTTTCTTGGAAATTCTAAACAATTAATTCTAGCACGTAGCCAGATTACTAACCACATTAACACATTCTAGGTCATAGAACGACCTTCACATAACTTACTCACAAAATAAATCAATTAAATTCATTTAATTCACATATTCAAATAAAAATTTAATTGTCATAAAAATCCAATTTTCTCACGCGTTACACTGCACTGGGCTCACCCATGAGCTGTCTGAGATCGGATAGATTATGCCTGCATCCAGCCATTTCTTGACCTCTTCTTTCATTATTGGATTAAGTCTTCTTTGTTGCTCAACTGACGGCTTACTCCCATCTTCCATCAGGATCTTATGCATGCAAAACGAAAGGTTGATCCCTTTAATATCTGTTATGGTCCACCCAATAGATGATTTGAACTCTCTAAGCACTCATAGCAGTTTTTATTCCTGAAAAGATGTTAGTGCAGAAGAAATAATCACAAGTAACTTTGAATCTTTATTTAAAAATGCGTACCTGAGATGTTCTAGAAGTGGTTTTAATTCAAGTTCTGGAGGTGTCTCAAGAGATGGCTTTAATTTTACCGATATCTCTCCATCTTTCGTCAATGGCTCAACCGGTGTTCTGAATTTTCTGAATTGTGGAGTGGTATCCAGATATTGCACAAGTTCATTAAGTTCCTAGTACTCCAAATCTAAATTTTCAGCAATGATACTTCTCAAAGGTTCATAATCCACTAAACTTTGTACTTCATCATTTAGAACCTGATCCACCAAATAAACCCGGAAGCATTCTTCTTCATCTGTTTAGAACTTCATTGCCTCGAAGACATTAAAAGTAACCTCCTGATCATGTACACGCATAGTGAGTTCCCCTTTCTGCATGTCTATCACATTTCCCATGCAAAAGGCCCCAACATCGGATGAGCTACCTCCCGTCCACCACCCTTATTATCAACATATCAAGGAGTATATGCGAGATGGATCTACACCCGTTGAGGCGAGCCTAACTGAGAAGAGGCGGATCCATCGACTTGGTATGAAGTTCTACCTGAGCGGAATGCACTCTACAAGAGAGATGCAGGATTAGGTCTCCTCAGATGTCTAGACAAAGACCAAGCTCAGTGGCTCATGGATGAGATCCATGGTGGAGTATGTGGCCCACACATGAGCGACCCCTTACTTGTCAAGAAAATCCTTAGAACAGGGCATTATTGGCTAACACTCAAAGCTAACTGTGATGATCACGTCAAGAGGTGCTATCAATGCCAAATTCATGGGAATGCTATTCACAACCCTCCAAGGGAACTCCACAATATGAGTTCGCCATGGCCCTTCTCAATGTGGGAAATGGACGTGATCAGGCCCATCGAGCCCAAAGCTAGTAATGGACATCGATTCATATTCACCATGATCAATTACTTCACCAAGTGGGTAGAAGCAGCCTCCTTCCCCAAGGTTACCAAAGAAGTTATCATTGTTTTTATCAGAAACAATGTAGTGTGTCGTTATGGACAACCAAAGGTCATTGTGTCAGACAATGCTAAAAACCTCAACAACAAAATGATGGAGGAGTTATGCAGTAAATTCCACGTCAAACACCTTAACTCTGTCATCTACTAGTCCACGAGATGAATGGTCTTTGTTAGGCGGCTAATAAAAATATCAAGAAGATCATGCAGAAAATGTCCACCAATCATAAAGGATGGCCTGACCTCTTGCCTCTGACTTTATTAGCCTACAGAACTTCCATGCGTACTTCCACTGGGGAAACCCCCTACTCATTAGCCTATGGGATGGAAGCATTTCTCCCCATAGAGGTGGAAATAGAATCCCTCAGAGTGTCGATGGATGCTCAGTTTGATGAAGACCAATGGGTACAAGACAAATATCACCAATTGTCTCTGATAGACGAAAGGCGAACCGCGACAATCTTCTATGGTCAATTATATCAGCCAAGGATCACACGATCCTATAATAGAAAAGTCTAACTACGACAATTCAAACAACATGACTTGGTTTTGTAGAAGATCATTGACAACCAATATCAATCTAAGGGAAAATTCACTCTTAATTGGGAAGGCCCGTTTGTTGTCAAGGAGGTATTGACAGGAGGTGCTCTCAGACTATAGGAAATGAATGGCGATTGTAATAACCGTGAATCTTAAGTCACCATGTATGTATGTACATTTTTTTTTAAACTTTGTATTATATATGGATACATACATTTATGGATTTCATTAAAAATGAAAGCCTTGTGACCTAATTATACATTAGGTAAGGATATTAAATAACCTAAGGGTTATGGTAACACGAAAAAGTTAGTATTTTATACGTATACTAACTTAAGTGGGTAAACTTAGTATTTCAAGTGACTAGTAATTTAAAACCTAATTCTTGTAAATCTAATTAGGTTATGAGATAAAATCATATGTATAAGTAATTAAACTTCATATGATTGGAGATGAAAGCCCTAAATTATCAAAGTGGGTAACATTATTAAAATTGTTGGACTATGTTTTTATCTAGCCCAAATCAATTAAAAGAGAAGCCAAAGGAAAATAAATTGTAATCCAATACTTAGCCCACTTGATTGGGGGTATTCTAGACATTTAATTAATCAAAATTGGGCATTTAAAATAAAAGCTAAATGGTGGATATTATGAGGATCCTAAGTGGAATAATTAATCTAGCTTTTCCATTAGTAGACATGAATAAACATAAGGACAATGTAGTAAGGCTCCCATTGGTTGCCACTCCATTATGCACATTTAATCATGTTTAACCTAAGGTAAGTAATAATACAAAGTTTTTACCTAATGGGCAACAAAATAATTGTGGGAGAATTATTAATGAATTGGCCATTTCATTTTGTAAACACAATTCATTCTTCCAACATCTCATTTTCTCTCCATCTTCTTCATCTTCTTCTTCTACCTCTTGCTCCCAAGCTAGCCAACTTCAAAGAGAGAAAAGAAGAGAGAATTTCAGCCATAGGAAGAAGAATTATAGGAGTTCTAGTGGTTTATGCCCCTTAAGTTTATTAGTTACTTTGGAAAATCAAGGAAGGTAGCCACTAAGTCAAGGTATAATGTACCTTCATCTTCTTCTCTTACCTTGTTTTGATAGCTTGAGTTTTGATGGGGTTATGTACAACTACTCAAGATACACTAGTTATACATACCATCATGCATGGAACTAAGTATCTTGAGTGTTAGATCAAAGACTTAGAGGAAGAAAATGAGCATATGTTCTCCAAGGGTGAAAACTCTTGTTTTTCTTCCACTAAATCTTGTGTAACTCAAGTTCTACAACTTGGAATTATGATCCGTCAAAGGGGGGTGCTAGATACATGAGTTATCTAGTAAACCCAAGTGGTAGATCACAAATCTAGCATGTTTTGAAACCTTTGAGATTTTTTTTTACAAAAAACAGTCCACTTTATATGCTAAAGCCTTGAAATCCAAAATCAGCTACTGACTTGTTTTTCATGAGGCTGTTTCAGCTAGTTCGTTATCTTGTAAAAATCTGGAAAAATATTACAGAGGTACCTTATGAAGTTATCTACGCGTAGGAAAAAGAACGGACACGTTTCGAGTTATATATTGTGCGTAATGACTATTTCCGTAAAGGACTCCATAAATATTATCCTACGAATATCTCACTGTGTATACACTGGAAAATTCCAAAATTTTTACAGTAGCTTCATATACATTAAGAGAGCATACCCTGAAAATTTCAGATTTTTCTGAGCAAAACTCAATATTTTAAAAATAGAGCAAGATCTGAGTGTTTTGAGCACTTTTAAAAATAGTAAATCATTTTCTAAAATTCTAGAAAAATTAGAGGATCATTGTTGGTTCATATTCTGTTAAAATCCAGAAGCTGAAAATTTTTGGAGTCAGTTTGCTATTTTTCCTACAAATGATTAGGTTATGAATAAAAGGAAATAAATAGTTAAATGATGCCTTTAATGAGAAAATATGATTTTTATGCTTGAATGCTCATAATATATTATATCATGACTATCTTAGGGCATTTTGGTAATTTATAATAATAAATATTACTTATGACCTTTTATGGATATTAAATAAGAGGTTATTAAAGGATGAACAATTAGAATAAATTGTTTATTAATTTAATAAATCATTGGAATATTATTATAATACTAATAATATTATAATATGATGTTGTTATGTAAATAAAAATATTAGATTAGAGTATTATTATTAAATAATAATATTCGAGATTAAATAAAATATTATTAAATGATTAATAATATTAGTAAGTGAAAAAATATTATTAAATGATTAATAATATTAGTAAAGGGATAAAATATTATTAAATGATTAATAATATTAGTAAGTGAATAAAATGTTGGTAAATGATTTAAAGTATTATTAGTGAACCAATAATACTAGAAGGTGAATTAATATTATCTAAGTTAATAATATCATGTGAATTAAAGGTAGTCATTAATAACACTATCTAGACATGATAATGTTTATAAGAACTTATTGTAATGTATGATATCTATGTGATTACATAAATCGATGTTATGCAATGACTAATTGAAAGGCTAATTATAGGTCTCTCAAAGGAAGATAATTTAACTACATAGTGGATAGAAATTTATTTTGTAGTTTGTAACTCTACGATCGAGGCAAGTTTCCTAACTCAACTTGAGTTATTATTTTCAAAGCATATTAGTGAATAATTATTGATGATTATTCACGTCTTTATTGATTATTGAAATTGAAGCACTTTGTGCAATTGAATTCGATTCTACTCTTGCCATTGAAGCGTGAATTAAATTAAAGTTCTTCATTTATGAATCTGTTTATGGGATAGATCTATGCTAATTGTATCAATTTAGATCAAGCATGTCTAAATTTGTTAAATCAAATGGATTTTAAATAAGCTGTTCTTATTAATTGATATGGTAAGAACTCTTGACCGAGAAATGAACAAATTTGATTAAGGCATGATATCAATGTCGGATTATTAAGTGTTTATGCATAAATCACGGGGTATGAAAAGTACGATCCCTTGAATACCAAAACTTTTAAAAGGTCCATTTAAATCATCGAGCACCTTGGCAAATGTTCATGGTTATTCAAAACCACTCAGTTCATGTTATTCAATTATCGAATATTCAATTGTTGATTATTAATTCATGTTCCTTCACAATCTTATATTATTGTTGAACATTGAAGGCAATATTTCTTTCTAAGTCATGATATATCTCCTTTGTCTTTATAAACTTGTGAAGCAAATTAGTTGCTTACTCTTGCTATATCATGACCTCTATTTTCGATTAAGTAGAAGGATCTAATGCGAAGGACAAGGCAAGGGCAAGATCCAGGAGTAATTTTAGAATGAATGTTAAATTAGTTATTATCTAATGGAATTTCTTGAGTAAACTATTTATATTATAAATGGTGTATTTAAAGTTAAGGTTAGAGAGACCTTGGGACCATATTTTGAGACTTTTGTATAATGAACAATGTATGTTTATTATTTCGAAATAGTTATAGAATGCTTATGATGATGATATGATCGTGAGTAATGAATCGAGGTTAGAGAACACGGATTTGGGGAGCCACAAATGATGAATTTCATGACTTATCAACTCCTGGATACCATGAAACGATACTATGTCTGAAGTTACCATCAAGCAAACATCCTGGTATTGATAATCCAATAACCAGTCATTCCGTTTTTTTTAACCCTCTTTTCACACACTCTTCTGCCCCGCAGGGAAACATACACTTCAAACTAGCAGCCTGGTTTCACCTTACATCAAACCAGCAGCCTGGTTTCACATATAATTTTAACCAGCAGTCTGGTTTCACCTCATTTCAATCCTTCCATCTAAGCTGCAGTTGTGCCTCAAAGATCAACACCAATTCATAAAAGATGGAATTAACTAGGCTTCTCACAAATATAAGTACTGGCGACCATCTGTGGTGCAATCAATCTCAAAGAGAAAAAGTCACACTCCTCTCCACATTTTCATACAGAAACCAGTCCCAAGACACCAAAGATGGTAGGGATACATATAGATCAATGATCCATTCTGAGAAATCCTGCGATGGTTCAATGTCCACATATAAAGAACAAGTTCATAATGCATCAAGATCACAAGCCCTGAAGAAACAGGCAAATATCATGGCACAACTGAAAGGGAAGTAAATCAAAATATATTTCTCGGTCATATATAATACTGTTTGATATATACATCTTTGATGTACATGAAAAAATGGCTAAGCTAGTCTGTGCAGGAAAATACAAAGCTATCTACGGATCTATATGTATACGGACTATCAAATCTAACATAGCATCCCTCTCCGAAGAAGGAGGTAAAGCTACAAGCTCCTGCCCAAGGGTATCTACACGAGCTAGCAGATCTGAGGCTAAATGCATGATGGCATGATGCTCATCTACGTATGCACTCATATCGTCAAGAATGTTAGTCGTATGAGATCTCACGGAAATACTGTCTGCAATGGCCACATCCCTAGCAGATAGGGCAGCATCCCTCTCAATAATCAATGCATCTCTGGCTGATCTAGCCTCATCCCTCTCTAACAGAGCGTCGTCTCTCCCATCAAGAGCTGTCAACATCGCGACCTTAGCCTGATCTCTCTCATAGGTCATAATATGTAGGCTCTACTCCAAGTACTGTGTTGAATACTGAGTAACAGTGGCACTCGGGGTGGGACAATCCATCACATATGCTGGCAGCCCAACAGTTAAGTCCCCATCGATGGGAATGTTAGCCTCCTCTATAGGCTCCTCATCGTCGGACTCAATATCCTGCACTGTGGATACTACCATAGTCGATGTAGTCTCTGTCTCCATCCATGTTGAATACTCTACGAATAACTTGGGATGATGACAAAAAACTCATTAGCTTTTCTTTGATCCCAACAGCATACAACCCGGATCTGTCTGGCGATGATAGGTCTTTGAGAAGCAAAAGCCGACTCACCGCCCCCTCAAATGGATGGAAATCCTGAAACTGGTCAAACTGACACATCATGGCCAGTGGGTGGTAAGTGATCATCCCTCTCAAACCAGCAAGAGGAAGAAAATCCATGCCCGGAGCATGAGTAATGAAGCTATATGTTGAGCTAAGCCCTGTATATGGCAATATAGCAAATGAATCTCCAATCCCTGCAAGGAAAGCTGACCAAGATGCAGCATCTGTACACTCTACAGGCTAGAAGGAGTATGACATGGCTATATCATGGGTGAAACAATATCCATGCCGTCTGAATGTGCCAATCGGTCCCAGGTGTGACATAAACCACACGTATAGCATGACCGAGCTACCTATGAACACTCCTGTCAGACAAGTGTGGCAGTATGTAGCTGACCTCAGAGTCTCAACGATAATCATTGGTACTATGGTATGATCCTCCCTGAGAGCTTTCACTACCCTAATGACCCCGATGTCCAACTCATCCATGTACCGTGGCATGTAGACGTATGACTACACACAGTTGCCGTACATCCACTCTAGCTGAATGCCAATGATACTCTGGCATGGTGAAATCCCCAGAATGTCGTGCATAACTATCCTCAGAGCCAAATCTGTCAATCAGAAAACGTTGGGATATCACGTGGCTGGATACTAACATTTACTATGTTGACTATTTTTTATCAAATTATACCACCATGCATACTCACTACTATGTGTCTAAGTGCATTTCATGTGATAAGTCATTTTCCAACGGAAAAAACCTTGAAAAGAATACATGCATATGTTACCAAGACAGTGAAGAACTCTTGTGCGGTGGCAAAATATGCAAAAAGTTGCTCGAACTCAACAGGTCTAAAGAAAAGCTCTTAGATTTCCTTCATCGTGCAGCTTGAAAATGACTTGTGAAAGCAACCTGTGGGATTTGTATAGCCACGGTTGGCCGTAGGTCCACCTTTGGCTACTGTAGGTGTACTTGCGGCACCCTTATGTGGGTCCCACACCTCTGGCTCACTCCAGTTAGAGTTGCAAAGGAGGTCTCGCAAGCTAAAAAGGCCAAATCAGAGTAAAACGCTTCTGCGATTGAGGCGAAATAGCTTTGAAATCCACGGTGTTCATGGGTCAAACTCTGGCTCCACATGTCACACATTGGTATTCGCCTGCATACAAGGTATACTATACCAGTGGCCTCAGCTTTCACAAATCATGCTCGGCAATACCTCACAAGGTCCGATGTCGTCAATACAGGGTCAAGCAGCCTTGACTCCTTCCCTAGCGGGGGTTACAATGCCCCGAGCTACGAACATCAACGTATCCCCGGCAGGGGTTATAATGTAATTCAACCATTGATACACAAATCAATGAAGCTCAAGCAACCTTGACATTACTTCAGCTGGTGGCAAGTATACCCATTAAAGTAGCGTATCTATTTCTACGTATCCCCGGCGGGGGTTATAACGCAATGCAACCATTGATATACGCGTCAATAAAGGTCAAGCAGCCTTGACACACTCCCCAACAAGGGTCACAACGCGATGCAATCATTGGTACACACATCAATGAACGTCAAGCAACCTTGACAATTTGCCCAACAGGGATCTATCCGGTGATACCTACATCAGCGAAGGTCGGGAACCCCTGACAAATACATATTGTTGGGAGTAACTCCAACAGGATGATGGGATATGTTATACACATCCTCAAATAGACAAAGCTTTCTCCCCACAGATCTCATATACACAAGAGGCACCTATATGGAGTAGAAGTTTGTGTCTAGGATTCACGACTTTGGTGATAGCCCCAACGTCAACATCCTTGAAGACTTGGATCGCATGTCCAAGACATCACCGATTGTCATCCCAATAAGATTAATAGGTAACCGACAATCATTCATTACATCATACATTTGCATCATGTTACTGCACATAGCATCATGTTTATCTTGTTGCATTTCAAGTGTCTATGATTCTGTATCCTACCCATGCCTTTCATTGCATGAATATGATAAAGAAGGGAATCTGTAGACACTCGAAATTTTCTTCACACCTGTTACTAACATTACAGGAGGGCAGAATTATCTTTCGGAGATAACCTTAGAAGACAGCTCACAATCCATTTCGGATACTGCCGGAAGTTCATTCTCAACCCCGGAACACACACCGTGAGTATCATTCCCAAACCCAGAACACACAGTGAACATCATTTCCAACCCCAGAGATAACCCCGAGTTTCATCCTTGGCGATTACCCCAAGGAATGTTGTTGCAGTTCCGGCGATAACCCCGGAAATGCTTGTTTCAAATGCAATCAGCTTCAATCTCAGACCTCCTTCCGAGGCACTCATACCTCAGACCCAGAGCTAACACCAAGAAGATAAGCACCCTCGCAGATGACATTACAACATTCAAACACTTGCAGCAGTCCAATCTCAGATATAACCTTGAGCAACATTTGCTTTCAACTCAAATCGGTGATAACACCGATGAGGAGTCAGACGTCATCTTGCTACCTCAACATTTGCACGCCGTCTCAACACTTCATACATACATACATACAATAATGTCCTTCAAGAACCAGGGAGTTCCAATCCCGAGTGACTATTACGCGTGGTAGCACACCGGATAGAATTTAAAGCTTGAAGATCATGGGCATTGTCCCCTCTTCCCGACTTCTTACAACCTCTAATCCCATGTCATTGCACAACTCTCGATACAAGGGGTCCGAAAAAGGTCTTATATACCTCATTTGGATGCTCATATTGAAGTTCTGCAAGTTTGAGCGGACATCAAAGTGCACGAGTGCTCGTACATCGAGATGATGGGAGCCGCAGAACCCGAGGCTCCCCGAATAGCTGCAGGTACACCTGCGACTCCCCCCTCTATAAATACACATTGAGAGTCGTGTTTGCCCATTGTAAGCCTTCTAACACTCTATAAAGCCTTTCTCTTTATCTTTGCACACATTATTCTACACATTGAGAGTCGTGTTGTGTACGTTTACCCGGACTTCTGTTCGTGGTTTTCATTTCTGTATGTATATATATACTTATATAAGTATGTATTTTATATCTTGCCTAACATTATCGAGTTATGCCTCAATTGAGCCTAGACTTATGTTTGGAAGGTCGGGAACCCCTGACAAATATATACTGTTGGAAGTAACTCCAACAGGATGATGGGATATGTTATACACATCCTCATATTGACAAAGTTTTCTCCCCACAGATCTCGTATACACAAGAGGCACCTCTATGGAGTAGAAGTTTGTGTCTAGGATTCACGACTTTGGTGATAGCCCCAACGTCAACATCCTTGAAGACTTGGATCGCATGTCCAAGACATCACTGATTGTCATCCCAACAGGATTAACAGGTAACCGACAATCATTCATTACATCATACATTTGCATCATGTTGCTGCACATAGCATCATGTTTATCTTGTTGCATTTCAAGTGTTTATGATTCTTTATCCTATCCATACCTTTCATTGCATGAATATGATAAAGAGGGGCATCTGTAGACACTCGAAATTTTCTGCACACCTGTTACTCACATTGCAGAATGGCAGAATCGTCTTTCGGAGATAACCTTGGAAGACAACTCACAATCCATTTTGGATACTGCCGGAAGTTCATTTTCAACCCTGGAACACACACCGGGAGTATCATTCCCAAACCCGGATCACACACCGGGAACATCATTTCCAACCTCAGAGATAACCCCGAGTTACGTCCTTGGCGATTACCCCAAGGAATGTTGTTGTAGTTCCGCCGATAACCCCGGAAATGCTTATTTCAAATACAATCAGCTTCAATCTCAGACCTCCTTCCGAGGCACTCATACCTCAGACCCAGAGCTAACACCGGGAAGACAGGCACCCTCGCAGATGACATAGCAGCATTCAAACACTTGCAGCAGTCCAATCTCAGATATAACCCTAAGCAACGTCTGCTTTTTACTCAAATCGGTGATAACACCGATGAGGGGTCAAATGTTATCTTGCTACCCCAACATTTGCACGTCGTCTCAATACTTCATACATACATACATACAATAATTTCCTTCAAGAACTATGGAGTTGCAATCCCGAGTGACTATTACGCGTGGTAGCACACCAGATATAATTTAAAGCTTGAAGATCATGGGCATGGTCCCCTCTTCCTGACTTCTTACAACCTCTAATCCCATGTCATTGCACAACTCTCAACACAAGGGGTTCGAAAAAGGTCTTATATACCTCATTCGGATGCTCAGATTGAAGTTTTTCAAATTCGAGCGGACATCACAGTGCACGAGTGCTCGTACATCGAGACGACGGGAGCCGCAGAGCCCGGGGCACCCAGAATAGCCGCAGGTACACCTGCGGCTCCCCCTCTATAAATAGAGGGCTACGCAGGTACACCTATAGCCCATTGTAAGCCTTCTAACACTCTATAAAGCCTTTCTCTTTATCTTTGCACACACTATTCTACACATTGAGAGTAATGTTGTGTACGTTTTCCCGGACTTCTGTCCGTGGTTTTCATTTTTGTATGTATATATATACTTATATAAGTATGTATTTTATATCTGGACTAACATTATCGAGTTATGCCTCAATTGAGCCTAGACTTATGTTTGGAGCGTTTACTTGCTTTTATATATATATATATACAATTGAAGTTAATGATTTAAGAAAAGAGATTGACGATAAAAAATCAGATCTTCAAGTTAATGATTCTTCTTCTAGTGATGAAAGTCACGAGGATCCAGAATCATCTGGAGCTAAGGATTCTGATCTCTTTATTCAAGGTCTCTCTCTTAAAAGAATTAAAGATATATATATATATATATACATTTCTGTTAGGCCTGGAGTTTACTTCGAGGCCTTTTACTACTTTATTTACATTTAGTCCCGCCTAGAGTTTACTTCGTGGCAGTTGATCGCATTTATTGCTTTATTTACATTCCCGATCCCCAATGGAGTTGCTTCGTGGTTGTTGATCATGCACACACACACACACACACACACACACATATATATATATATATATATATATATATATATTTAACTGCTTTTCATCGAAACTGCAGTACCATGTGAGCCTAGGAATCATGTGATCACAGATTTAGTCTACAAAATCTAGATTCGGTTCCCATGATGGACCCTTTTCAGCTGTAAGCAGCCTGTACATTATTTATAGTGTACGAATTTCCTTAGATGGCTATCATGCTCATGAGGAGTTTGACACTGTTGTATATTATTTTCTTGAGGATGCCTCGTATCTCGAAAATAAAAGCAAACAAGCCGAACATTTAACAATAAAATGGAAGTATTAAAAGGTTTCAATTCCTATTGAGCACAAGGTTTGAAAAACCTCTTTTTATAAAACTTCATTGCTATATCTTGCTAAAACTTAATTTTTCTATAAATTCAAACCCTGCGTATATAGGTGCGAACGAGGCCTCGCACTACTTTCAAATAATTGCACATTGATCCACACACATACACACATATTCATATAATTGATTCTTTGGAAAGTGGTGGTCACCGTGGTAACACCGATGTCGGGGGGTGCCTAACACCTTCCCTCAACATAATGAAGCCCCCGAACCTATAATGAATCTCGATTTCACCAACCCGTTTAGCAGTGTCAAATCACTGGGTCAATGTGCAAACCTTTTCAGTTACGTTGGTACGTTATACATGTCAATGTACAAACCAGCTAAAAACACCAACTGGCGACTCTTAACAGTCCATCGTCGACATTATACATGTCAGACCTTTTTCACTTATTTTTTCAAACAAATCTCACATTACAATGAGAACACCAAAGAACAAGTAACGAAAAGGGACAACTAAATATCCCGACGTCGACATCGTGTTTGTAATTTTAGCTTTTGTAGATGTATTACAGTAGGCGCTTGTCGAGAAATGGCTTATTTAGTAGTGCTACCGCACCGCTTCGTGGTCCTATCCTCTCGATGTTTCTCACTCACGCTTGTTTCGTTGTCTTGCCTTCATCTTCCCTTTTTTGCATAATGTTCATCCACTGCTTTAGTTCCTCATCTACCCATGTCCATCATTGGACATCATGCATAGTCCTTGTTAGCTCGTGTCACCATGCTCATCCATGTCTTTCCTTTCCTTACGATTTCAACTACAAGAAATGCTAAACAAACATAAAATGCGTAAAAACATATTAAAATCTATTTGAGATGAGCATAATTCTCATGAATTGATATCCAATAAGTAGGTATAAAACCTACTTATCAAATACCCCCAAACTTGAACTATTACTTGCCCTCAAGCAATGCATAAGACATTAAACAATGAAATACAACTACATGTTATGCAACTAAATTATAATGCAAACTAGTCCAAAGTATTTTCAGCTAAGTTGGAATTCTAACCCAATATGCCTCAGTGAATTATCCAGATTTAAGAATAAAATTTCAAACTAAGCTATAAGCATAATGTCATACAATTAGATAACCCAAACTTGCTATAAAGATGTTGTGTGTGTGTGTGTTGTGTTTACCAAAAACTTGACAAAAGCAAAGAATACACATGTTAAACTGCTCAAAACAAAAAATTGTAGTCTAAATCAAGATTCATGTATACTAATGCAATAGAAACTAATCTAACACATCAATATGAACTAAGGTTCAACAATGGGTTTAAACTACTTTCTTTTTACTCATGAAGGCGATTTTCGCTCTTTCCCGCGGTGTTTATTACTATTTTTTTATGCAGCGAGTGCGTTTTACGCTCCATCTCGCCCCTTCCAAAGATTCAATAATTCAGCTCAAGAAGGTTCCAAGATAGATTTTCCTCTTTTTACTTTTTTTTATACAATAAGCATACCCATGTGTTCCCAAAGCTTGATTATCAATGTTTTCATAGTCTAAGTCCATTTTCCACATGATTATATTTTTAAAAACCACATTTTCTATTAAGCAATAAAAACACGTTACTCTTATACTAACAAGCATTTGTGAACATATATGTGCGAACCGAAAGCATCTAAACAACATCAATTGATTACATCATGTAAAATATTATAGCTAAGCTCATGTTATCCATTAAATTTAACAATCCTTCAAAACTCAATTTCATCATTGGCTAGACTCAAACTCCACAAAGCTAGAAAATCGGGACATGCAACTAAACATATAACTAACAGATATAATAACTACTAAAAACAGAAAGAATTTATGCAATACCACATAAACATGCAAACATGCAAAATTTAAACTAAACATGCAAAAACTACATGCAACTACCCTACTACCCAATACCCCCAAACTTAAAATATTCATTGTACCGGTGAATGAAGGTATAGGGTTAGAAGAACTCCCCTACTGATCAGCTACACCACCCTCTTCGGGTGGTGAATCCGGTGGTGGAAATGGCACGGTTGTCCCAAATTATAGCCACTCAAGCATAGTACCCTGCAACACAAATGCCTCCGCTAGTGACCTCATCAAACCAGCAGCAAACCCTGCAAAATTTTCGTACAAAGCATCGACCTTACGCTCCAAGCTTCGTAGCTGTTAATCATCAGTAGTTGTAGTGGCTTGAGTTAACGTTCCTGCTTCATTCGTCTTTGAGGGTTGCGATAATGGCGTATATGATACGGGACGAAGGATGAAACCCTTTCCTCTTGGGTGCGGAGTACCCCTTTACCAATCTTCAAATCTTGTTATTATAGCATGAGTAATATCCTTGCTTGGGTACTAAAACTGTTCATCCGACCACCTAACGCCTGCTTTAGCACACAAATTAGTCATGATTGATGCATGTGGTATACTTCTCGTAGTGCTTCCCTGCATGTATCGCATCATATTTTGATTAAGGAGATGATCACCAATGTCGATATATTTTCCCACAATAATCCCCCAAAGAATAATTGCTCTTTCAGTTATAAAGTCATGCTGATGGGATGATGGCATGAGTTTCACACACACAAATAGATTCCACGCCTTTTCATAGCGGTTTAAAGTTGAAGCCAGAAAGGTATTGGGCTGATTAGTGCCAGACGTGCAAGTCCATTGTGTCCCTGGGATACATAAATCAGTAATAACAACATCTAAGTCTGTCTCCATGTATTCTGCCTCAACCCAATTTATTCGTCCAGTTGGAGGGTCGGGTATATTGAATACGCCATGAATTGCAACTAATGCGAGATACGCGTAGTGGGATGAGAAGTTACCACTTTTGAATTGGAACGGTTGGGAATGAAGTGTCGTGCATTTGGTGGAGAGAAGAGGGATACACACTCTGCTATTTCAAATGATATGAGAGATGGGGCAAGTCACGTCTTTAAACACTTAATTTTTTTTTTCAAAACCCGGTCTCGGGCATGGCCACGCGTGTTCTGAATGGGAACATGGCGTTGTGATGCCCCCCAAATTCGTGTAACATCGATTACAAGACATGGTGCTCATGATACAACATACATCATCATCTATCTAAGTAACTCTAATAATAATAATAATAATAATAATAATAATAATAATAATAATAATAACTATTACATACTTATTCAAAATAAAGTCCCAAGTCTTTACAACCTTTAATAAACTAAAACACAAACTTAACATTTATTGCTACATTACATCATATGCGAAAATATACTTATTACATAAATAACTCTCATCATTTCATCTTAGAGTTTCCCTTGTCCTTACATGAAACCTCAGCGTTATCAGCCTTAACTAAAAGGTTTAAGCAAGAATGAGCACAAATTGCCCAACAAGTATATAAAGTAGTTTGAGAACATACATCAGAAGTAAAAGCATTAGTATGAATATTTCTCAACAGTTGAAATAAATATCAAGAGATAAACTGGAATATCAAGATAAGAGTTTTGGAATTCTCAATAGCATACTAATGGGTGTTAGATACCCTAAACATTACTTTGTTTCATCAAAAACCATCAGACGGTTTAACAATCAAATAGATTGTAAACAGTCTATGCAAGTACTCCAGGTGATTAGCCTATCGTACCCTACATTGTGCACAAGTATAAAGTTTAAACGCATAAGCGTACATAGGACTATATGCCCGACATCATTTACCCCGTTATCCGGGTTGTTCATCATAGTTTCATGCGAGACCACACCAAGGCAATTTGGATTGGTAGACTTAAATAGCTATAATTAATTTGAAATAGTTCAAATAATTCAACATTTCGCATCTATAATATCTAACCGAAATAAATGGCCATATCACATTCTTGAAAGCAGTTCATAAATAATTAAGAACTTTAATGCATAAACAACTTAATTAATAATTGAGTAATTATCAATAGAACTTGCACAATATATAAGTTTGTACAAGTTATAACTTGCAATATAAGAGACTTGTACACAATGATAAATTGTACAAGTTAAGGGAACTTACATTCACTACTATAAAGTGAATAAAGTTAGGAAACTTGCCTGATACATCTTCTACAATTATTTCTATCTACTAACCCTTCACGTAACCTATTCACATGTGTCACGTTAAGCAATTTAGTTCTCGAACACCACTTTGAAGTGTAATGGTTCCCTTTTATTTTAATAAGACGATTAAACTTACACGTATTCAAATATAATTTAATTACATAACATGTTGCTACGTATAGGCCACGTGGTTAAATAAAAGAAACTGGGAAACATAAATTTGTGACATTTTTCAGACCAAAACCTCTATAAAAAATCTGCATAAAATATGCTTAAGGGTCTTAAGTCGAAAAATCTCATTTTCCATAATTATGACATCATATATATAATTAAATTCATTTACCCATATAACATCATTTATATGAAAAATACCAAATTAGTCTCAAAAATATATTTTTTTGGGATTTTGTAGAATATAGTCCCACACTGATCATATATTTTTTCTGGAATTTTTTAAATCCGTCTACTATTTTTAAATAATCCATAATAGCCAAATATTCTCAGATTTTTCATAAATCGAGATTAGCTCCAAAAATTCTAAAATTTTCAAGGTTTACTCCTGTTATATACATGTACTTCCAGTAAAAATTTCATAATTTTTGGACTTATACACAGAGAGTCATTCGGGTATCTTTTCAAATAGTGACCTTAGCCGTAAAATCCACAACTCCCAAACTGTATGACCAACAATTCTCAAATTTTTACAGGACCTTCATATCTTCTTATAGTGATACTCCAAATATTTCCAGAATTAATAAAGTACAAAATAGTGGATGAAAATTCCCCCAAGATAGACTAATCCCAACAGTCCCAAGAAAGACATCAATTTTTTGTTTCTTGCTGCCACTTTTGCGATTTTATTCCCACTAATCTACAAATGATATGATCATGATACTTGGACACAATAAACTTCATACATCAAGGTATTTTACAAAAATATAACATTCATGAAACTAGCATGCTAAGACCAAAAACCAATCAGATATAGAAAACGTACAAGATCGGTTCTATACTTAGAAAAAATCTGAAAATTCCAGATTTTCTGCAGATTTTGTTATGAACATGCTTGCTTACGATTTTCATAACTTGCTTATTATAACTCCGATTCTAACGAAATTTGGTACGGGTTAGACATCATACTACATACTATTTTATAAAGTTATTACATATGCTAATCAAGTTATATAAATCACGAATCCAAGGCTCCGAAAAACCCAAAAATCACATAGTACACTTTTTAACCAACTTTGACAAAAAACATGATTTTGATTCTAGAATGCATGGATTCGATTCCTACCATCCAGATCTCATCTACTAACATATATGAACATATTACAACAAACAAACTCACTAAATTACCATGATTTGAATAAATTAGCAACTAAGAGGCGTTTTTTAGCTATTTCCCTTGAAAACATATAAAGGTTCATGAGTTGCTTACTTGATGAATTTCTTCTTGTTTAGCTTCTGAAAATTCTCCTCACTTGCTTGTTTAGACTCCCCAAAACTCTAGAATTCGCCACCCTCTCAAGCTCTTTCCTCTCTCACTCTCAACTTTACTCACGGTAGGATTTTTTTTACAAAAAGGAAGAAAACTTGGATAGAGAGTATATGTAGAACGTGATAACCAATTGATTTTCCAGCCATTCCATCTCCAATATAATTATATGTAATAAGTATATTATATAAATATAATTTAATATGGGGTGGGGGTTAGAGAAAAAAAGGTCTTGGATTGTAAGGACTTGTAACTCCCTCCCCCTCATTATTTTATAATACTAGTGCCCCCTCCCTTGTCCCAATTTGCTTGTCATGTGGGCCCCATGACTGCTACACTTTTCTATCAAAATAATACTATAATCAATTTAATCGGTTAATACATTATTTTGACCATTTTACCCTCCATAGCTAAACGTTTCGATACAAATATCAATTCTTACTAATTCGACGTTTCAGACGCCATGGGACTATCTGTTTCATCAAAATCATCCCGGAAATTTGTGGTTGACTTTTTTCTCAAAAAAGTCAACGGGTTGACTTTGACCAAAAAGTCAACTATGACACTTTTTCGTGATTACAGTTTATCTTGACTAATTTTGACGTTTTCAGACTCGAATATGCAATCCGCGTCTCTAAATTCCACTCCGAACTCCAGCTCATGATTTAATATCATCCCACATAATAAATAAAATAATTCCATACTTAATCACTTTAAATAGTTCAATAAAACTAAACCAACCATTTAAATACATCTCATCACATATCTTGAAATAACACATATATTTACATCACATATACATCTAATAAATGAAATCACCCAAAAGTTTCATATAAATTCGTTTATTGATAATTCTTAAATTATATAGAAAATCTCGGATATTACATTCACCCTCCCTTATAAGGATTCTGTCCCCGGAATCATTACACATCAAACAAAAAGATTAGGGAAAATTTACATCATTTTCTCCTCGAGTTCCCACGTAGCCTCATCGGCGTTGTGGTTCCTCTATACTACCTTAACAGAAGGTATTATCTTATTTCTTAACACTTGTTCTTTTCTATCGATTATTTGCAATGGGACCTTTTCATAGGTTAAGTCCTTTTCAAACTAAATAGGTTCATACTCTATGACATGCTTGTAATTCTACTTATAGGGTTGTAAGACTGAAATGTGGAACACATTGTGTATATGTTCTAACTCAGGAGGTAAAGTTATTTCATAAGCTACCTCACCCACTCGCCTCAACATTCGAAGGGTCCTATGAATCTGGGACTAAGTTTTCCCTTCTTCCCAAATCTCATTTTCCTTTCCAAGGTGACACTTTCAAAAACACATAAGTACCGACGTCAAAATCTCGTTGTTGCCGATGTTGATCTGCATACTTCTTATGTCGATCCTGAGCCGTCACTAGCCTCGCTCGTATTGTTTTGATCACATCTGTAGTTTGTTGCACTAATTTTGGCCCCAGTAATTGTCGTTCTCCCACTTCATCCCAGTACAATGGCGTTCTGCATTTCCTTCCATATAAAGCTTCAGAAGGTGGCATACCGATGCTCGCGTGATAACTGTAGTTGTACATAAATTCCACCAATGGTAGGTGGTCATCCCAGCTCCCTTTGAAACCCATAACACATGCTCTTAGCATGTCCTCTAACGTTAGAATAGTTCTCTCGCTCTGCCCATCTGTTTGAGGATGATACGCCGTGCTCAACCTTAATTGCATTCCCATGCGTTCTCGAAAACTTCTCCAGAAATTTGGTGTGAAGCGCAGATCACGATCTGACATAATTGATACAGGTACCCCGTGCCTAGAAACAATCTCTTCGATGTAAAGCTTTGCCAACTGATCCAAGGTATATCTGATCCTGATTGGCAAGAAATTCGCTGACTTGGTTAATCGATCAACGATCACCCATACTGCATCGTAACCCTTTTGCGTAATTGGAAGTCCTACCATGAAGTCCATCGTGATATGCTCCAACTTCCATTCCTGAATTTCTAAAGGTTGAAGTAACCCGCTCGGTTTTTGATGTTCCGCCGTAACTCGCTGGCATGTTAAACACTTGCTGACGCACTCTGTGACTTTTATTTTCATATTGGACCACCAATAATGTTGGCGGAGATCCTGATACATATTTGTGCTTCTTGGGTGGATTGAGTAACTTGAGCTATGAGCTTCTTGTAAGGTTTCTTCCTTTAATTCAGACACCGCTGGCACCCAAATTCTCTTCTCAAATTTTTATAGTCCATCACCCCCCCCCCCCCCCATACTGAATTTAAGCTCTTCTCCATCTGAAATTCTTTTCCTCACCTTTACACATACCTCGTCCCTGCCTTGTGCTTCCTTGATTTTGTCCAATAGAGTCAGATGAGCCTCCATTGCGAACAATTTCCCCTCTGGCTCCCTCAGACTTTTTATCTTAAGTTCCAATCTAGCCATCTCCTTAATTAACTCCTCTTGAGCTGTTAGCATTGCCAGTCTACCACTTCCCTTTCTGCTTAGTGCATCTGCTACCATGTTAGCTTTTCCCTGATGATACAAGATTTCACAATCGTAATCCTTTATAAGTTCCAACCATCTTCTCTGTCTCATATTCAACTCCTTCTGCGTGAAGATATACATCAAACTTTAAGGTCCATGCAAATTTCACACCTTACACCGTATAAATAGTGCCTCCATATCTTTAGGGAAAATACTATCACTGCCAATTCTAGGTCATCGGTAGGATATCCCTTCTCGTAATCCCTCAATTGACGCGATGCGTACGCAATACCTTTACCATATTACATAACCACACATCCAAGTCCTTTGAGTGACGCATCACTGAAAGTCACGAAGTTACCTATATCGTCGGGTAAAGACAACACTGGTGCTTCACTCAGTCTTTTCTTGACTTCCTTAAAACTCTTTTCACACTTCTCCGTCCAAACAAATTTTACCGACTTCTTCGTTAAATTCTTCAACGTTCCCGCTACCTTTGAAAAATCTTGGATAAACCGTCTGTAATAGCCTGCCAGTCCTAAAAACTTCTTACTTCAGTCGGTGACTTTGGTTGTTCCCAATTCTAAACCGCTTCCACCTTTGCTGGATTCACAAAAATTCTGTCCTTGTCGATCACGTGTCCCAGAAATTGAACTTTCTCCAAACAGAATTAACATTTCGAGAAATTTGCGTATAACTTATCCTTCCTCAATGCCCCCAATACTAAGGTTAAATGTTCAGCATGATCTTCCTGAGTCTTGGAATAGATCAAGATATCATCTATGAACACAACTACGAATTTATCTCACTACACCAAAAATGGCCTCTAGCGAAGGAAATTTTGTGAAGGAATTTATTCCTTCACATGAGGAGTTGTTTAGCGAAGGAACAGTGAAGGAAAAAATATAGTGACAATATAATTATTAGCGAAAGAAACATCCTTCATAATTTATATTTTTTTCCTCGCAAAATTGGGGCGATGGAAAGATTTTTGGAGCCAATTTATGATGAAAATTTGCGAGTAAAAAATCTATTTAGTGAAGGAATTATTACTCATTATATATCATTATTCAGAAGTTTTTTGTGAGGGATAAAATCAATCGTTCTTTTGTTCTAAATAATTTTTTAAAATTAATTATGTTGAGTATAAATTATAATATAAATACATTAATTATTTTACAGTATTAAATTAAGAATCTAATTATACGAGAACCAGTAAAGTCTAATTATACGACGTCATTCAAGGAAGATCTCATTGCCACTGGTAAAGCTTCCTCTGTGAATGAACGAGTTACGAACAATGATCTTTTGCTAAACTAAGAATCTGATCGGGAAAAAATGGCAGGAACATTGAGCCATAGTGCTTCTCGGATCATGGGAGGAAATGGCATCATTTCCTATTCCGTCAGCTCCTCTATTCGCCTCCGCTGCGGCATGGGTCTCCCCGTTTTCAAACACATCGTCCCCAATAAACCTGTAATCTTTTTTACCTTAAATCATATACTTCATACTTAATTATATAGTGTTTTTATGTTTATATGATTTAAATGATTTCTTTGGTATTATTCTTAGTTTTCGTTTAAATTTGTTACCCCAATTACGAAACCCTAACAAAATTATGTCTATTATTCGGCTTGCTTACAGCTTTCTGTAAATGATGAGCTAACTTGGGATAATGTGACTGCATTCTCTTAATCGTGTATCGATCGTATTGTAGATACAGTCGGGAAGGTGAATTTCTTCACTTAATTTGACTTTTTGTTCTATTGGGCAATCAAAGATTCCAGCTGTATAATGGTTCTGTAATTTTAATTTCAATATTTGCTTTTTCTCAGTAGAAGGGCTGAGAAAAGGCACAAGTTCATGGAGGACTAGTTCCTTGAAGAGTTCTATAAAGAGTGGAATGGGAAGGCTTGAATGAGGTATTCTATTTCTTTACTGTTAAAATGTTCTCTCAATAATCTAGTTCTTTAAGAAACTAGCAAGGTGGTAACTTATTTTGTATTTAACAGTTCAATATGCAGACAATTGCTCATCAGCTTAAGCATTACATCCACCATCTATGCTCCTTCAATATTATACATAAGCTTGTTGTAATGAATACAAGCCAAAATTTAATATAATAGCCCAACAAATCCGGTAGTTTTTATGCATAAGACCTACCTACCAACTAACAAGGAGAAATATGGCTTGAAGATTAAGTGATATTTACTGATATATGTAATATATTGAATAATGATTGATTTTCTTGATTTGTATTCAGGACCACAATAGGATTCCATGATACATTGTTCACCACTTATTTTTGAATATTAAAGTTTTGTTGCTTTTGTGCTTGACGAGTCGAATAAAGAAGATTTTTTTTTTTGGGGGGAAATCTCACTTTTACCTTTTTTATATATTATTTGTTCTGGAAGTATCTATTTATCAGACCTATTTGTGTGCTTTCTAATGTTTGTTGCAATGAGATACTCCTATCTCTGGAGTTTTTAAGGAAATGTATGGTAATGTATTGTGTTTTTTGAAAATTATGCAGTGCATTATATATAACTAAATCAAACTATAATTTAAGCAATCAACATCGATCTAACCATTTATTTAAATGTATATAACATTCTTAATATATCTGAAAATATAACTCCTTTCTCAAAGTCATTCTTTTCCTTTTTAAATTCAAATATAAAACAATCCAAGCTATATAAATGGGAAAAGAAAAGAGAAAAGAAGTATACATAATTGACAATCAGTAGCTTCTGAAGGATCTTAAAATATCAAATTCATGTACTTTTGAATCTCAGACTTGTGACACCTCCTGTGTAGTTTCACCTTGAGACCATTCTTCATGTACATGGTTAGTACTTTTGGTTGGTCTTCCTACTTTATTTTTACTTTTAAAGTAACGGATAAATGAATGATTTAGTGAATGTCTTGTATTATGTTTTTATTTCTTGTATTGTGAGGCTTTGTTCAGTTGGCTCTGCAACTCAATGGCTCACACTTACACTGCTTACACACCTTGATGTGCTAATATTTATTTGTGAAAAAAATAACAAACAATTTTCATTCCATGTTTTCTTAGACTTGCAGTTAGTCCTGCGACAGTCAGAGTGCTTCCACCGGTATTTCCTTGATTTCCTCCTGAATCCGTCCCTCCAGATCCCTTCTTAGGATAATCCCTTGCTAGATGATCCTTTGAGCCACAAGTGAAGCAGGCACCCTTCTTTGGGTTAGGACAGTTAGGTGTTATGTGGCCTTCCTGACCACAATTGTAGCACACTCGTTTTCCCTTCATGCAAACTCCCAGATGAGTTTTTCCGTAGGTTAGGCATGCTTCAATCTTCTTCTTCTGCCCTCCTTGTTGACTTACGGCTGATGAGTTATCAAACAACTACCTCTTCTGATTATGGCTACCCCTCGTGCTACTCCCACCAGATTTGTTATTTCCTTCATTCTCACTTTTCTTCTTCTTATGATCCTAATTATACTTAGTTACAACATACCTTCTACCTTCAACGAGTATGGCTTTCTCTAGCACTCCAGTAAAAGTGTTTAATTGGAACATTGACATCTTGCTATAAAACCAGGGCTTCAGTCCCTGCTCGAATCGTCTTGCCTTCCTCTCATCGGTATGCACTTGGTATGTGGCCAACCTAGCCAACTCGTTGAACCTTGCTGCATAATTTGCTATGGACATACTCCCCTATTTCAATTCCAGAAACTGAACTTCCATTTGATTTTGCGAACTAGTTGGAAAGTACATCTCGAAGAACATCTCTTTGAATCTCTCCTAGGTTATTACACCTTCACCTCCCCATACTTTGTTTGCCTGCCACCAATAACTGGCTTCAGACTTCAGAATGAATGTTACATATGCGGTCTTTTTGTCTTCCCTTACTCTAGCAACATCGAACACCTTCTCCATCTCCATAACCCAGGTCTGAGCTTCGATTGGGTTTATGGAACCCTTAAACTCTAGCGGTCCCAACCCCTTGAAATCCTTGAACGAGGTGTTTGGTGGAGCTTGTGGTTGATTGTTAATTGCTCCAGCTAAAAGGTTCGCCAATTGTTGAACAGGGTTAGCATTGGCATCATTGTTGTTATTCATTGGTTCTTCTTGTGCTTGTTGACGGTTTTGTCTTCTTCTAGGCGGCATATTTCTGTTAAGAATATACGCTTATTAGGTATTTATTCAATCTCTTAAACATTTAAGGCTTAACTAATACATTTAATTATAATTCACTTAACACATCAATTCAAATAAACTCTGACATTTTAATTTAATTCAAAAGTTTTAACATCATAAGATAACATCACTGCTATTTACATCCACTATCCCGAGATAAAGAATCTACATGATTTAAAACATTAAAATATTCCTTTGTTTATAAACACATCGGAATTTACATCTTAAACTACCAGATAGTTTTTACATAATCAAACTAATTCTATTAGTGCCTGTTAAGGCGCTGAATAGCCTTGCCACGTTCCTCTTCCATGATGCCAGACATCGTCCTACGATCTAGCATATACGATGGTAGACCTTTAAACTGGATTGGATACTTCATAACTTGATCCTGGGCCGCATCCATTGCATTTGTGAAGTGTAGAGTACGTCTCCCCAAGCTTAGCCTTCTTTGCACGACAATCCTCTTCAGCAAGATCAGCACGACGTGACTCTATTACCCAGCCCTCCTCTGCTAATGCCAGTCTTTTTGAGCTCTCTTTCAGATCTTTCTTCAACTCTTCTATTTCTTCGGACTTCTCCTCAGTTTGACCCTTCTTGTGAACCAAATCCCACTCCACGTTTCCTAAATGTGTATGAAGAGTCACAATTTCCCCATCCTTCTGCTCGATGGTAATCTGCCGAATCACAGCCCTCTCCTTCAGCTCCTGAACAGTGTCCTGCAACTCTATGACGATCATAAAGCGTATCATACATCTCAGCATCAATGGAGTTCGGTGGGAACTCCTCTTCCTCCTCTTCTTCAGAATCCTCCTCCGGATCAGTCTCAGGCTCATGCTCCTAACCAACAACAGTGATCAAAGGAGATGGCTCTCTCTATACCAATTGTTCCTTGACGACATGAATGTCTCAGGGATCCTCCTCCATAGGTACTCGAGGTTCCTCTTCCCCAGCTCAACGAGCTCCTCTAACATCCGACATCTTGGCAACAAAATTTAAGTTTTAGTTACTAATCCGTACTAGCGAACACATAGATTAAAACATAAGCACATAAAGTCTTTTATTATCTTCAATGAATTTAGAAATTCATTTCTTATAACTCGATAAGAGTTTACCACTACTATGTTCTCTATCTTCTATAAGGCTATTACCTAAGGTTGTTCCCCCACCTAAGGTTCATAACCTACAGCTCTGATACCAACCTGTGACACCCCCAAATCCGGTACTTCCATTTCCACAAGATTTGGTATTCACTATACAAATATCATCTATCCATCTACCCATAAATAAATGCAACCATGCAATAGATAGAAATAATAAACAAATCTACCCTTATGGGGTTACATCAACTGCATAATAATAAAATCCCGGGTTGCTCTAACCTTAAACATCTGTGCGGAATCATAAGCAAATAATAAGTCTTTAAATAACATAAATCCTGAATATCATTACATACACACATAAATAATCAGTCTTCATTACTTGCTAATCTTGCCCTTGCCTTTCCTAGTGGAAGGCTCATCTGATCTTTCGTTCTTAACTGCAATGTTATTATTACGCAAGAGTGAGAACGATTGCCCACAAGTATAATAATATAACAAATAAATAATAACATGCGACTAAATCAAAGACTTTTGAAATAGGAAACTCAACTTTTGAATCAAGAATGAATAGCAAGAGACAAAAGAACTTCTGAGGGTCATAAAACCTTGAACTATGTCCTAGGTTGTCAAGTGTTTATACTTGAAACCTTTAACAGTCATAAGACTATGGACTCTTCTTATCGTACTTAGTGGGATCAGCCCTTAGTACCATACTGTGCATAATATCTTAACGCTAACGCATAAGTAATCCCTTATACAGGGTTGTTCATCTAAGTTTGACATTAGAGTCCGTACCAAAGGAAGTTTGGTTTGGATAATTCATCAAGGGTTCTGAAATTTAGAACACTCATCAACTATGGACTAGTAGAATCATTAAGGGTTCACTAGTCTACCAAGATTCAACAGTATCTGATATTTAAATCGAATAACAATCTCAAGAGATATACAATAGGATAATTATTGTATAACAGAATCATACTTTGAAAGATTAATATACTTTTAATATAAAAAAATGGACTTGATCAATAATAACTAGAATTTACTCGATGTAAAGAGACAACTTATAAACTCATATAATGATAACGAGTAGGGTTAGGAAACTTGCCTCGTGCGTAGATTATACATTAATTTATACACGTTCCTTGATTTAATCCTACGTACCATATACATTCACAATACTAGTCAATTATAACGTACTAATCATCACAAGTTCGTTCTTTCTGTCTAACTCAAATTATGACTAAGCTTAGTCAAATTACAATACTTGTTTTCACGTAATACTACACTATACGAACAACAAGCTAATTACATAATCAATAATTCAATCAACATGTAAATGTCTTCTTGACTTGATAAAAACTTATTTTAATATCTCGTTATATGTCTAACAAGTTTTTATATTCATTAGATTAGGTTACTGTCAAATTTCTATACTTGAACACTTACAAAAAATGCATTTCTGGACATTCTGCTAAGTGGCGCTACGGCGCCACTATTAAGCCTATTTTCGCATCATGGCGCAGGTATACTGCTTATTGAAACTTAGCGTATATTTGCACTTGAAACTTCGATTACGGAGTTGGTGCTTAGTGGTGCGAAACTCCAGATTTTGAATCTCAGTTCGCGAAGAACACAGAGTTCAGCGAATTTATCATTATATAATCATTAATTTCTTCAAATTAATCATACCCACATACTAGAATTCGCACATAATCATTACCCAACATTTATAGAGTAATTTTAACCAATTAAAACACATAATCACAGAATTAAAATATATAATTTCACTGTTCCTGGTGTTCTTGAATGTTTTTGAACAAAAAGATAAAATTTAAAACTACGGATTCGTTATAACACCAAATCCAACCATTCAAGTGTTGTTTTCTTCATTTTAACATGCATAATCATATACAAGTGTGAATTTTACAAAACAATTTATGTTTGACATATTAATTTTACGTATAAGGGCCATATGGCCATATTCTATACTCTGTAATTTTTGAAGCCATACATTATAATATTATGAAATTGATGATATGGAAATCTATATAATATATAATAAAACATGCTATAATGTTATACCAACACATATTCACATAATTGTTACCCTTTCCAACTACAGAGATTTTAACAGTTAACTTGAAAGCCATTTTCATAAAAACTAAATGACGTAAAATAGGAATTGGGTTGAAAAGATTACCCAAAGCGTGGGGTAGATTTGTTAGGAGATGAATCCTTCTCAACTCTTCTTCAATCACACACTCACAATCTCCTCAAAATTATCAATTTTCTCTCTGAAATCTCTTTGGCTCTCAGTTAAACATTTAATGAAGAATACGTAAGATGAAGCAAAACTGATCCTTTATGTGCAGAGTTGAGGTCAGTTACTCCATATGTGGTTTAACTGCCCCCAACTCCTCTTAAGGCCTCATTTGGCTAGCCTTAAAGGCTTATTCCCAATTAATTTAATTAAACTTTTATCATATAGTTTAAATCATGTCACATCCAATTAAATAATAAATCAAACATCTAGTTTAATTTAATTCAAATAACATATAATAATTTCTCCTTAATTCGCATAGTCACATAATTAAATTTCTCACTTATTAACTATGTCAAATTATTAAATCTCTAATTAATTATTAAATTAATTAAAAAAAATAACATTAAGCTTATTAAATATTTCTTTTAATACAATAAGCTCACATAATCACATACTTCGAATAATAAAAATTCTCCACATTAATTTAATAAATATAACACATATAATAAAATTAATCTACCACAACTTCATCAATTAATTATTTAATCTAATAATTAATTCATCGAAAAATATTTATTCAATCCAATAAATATTAAAATTAAATTACAAAATCTCGGTTGTCACATTACAAGTATTCTAGAATGTGACTTCATGATTGGGTATGTTATGCCTATAGACATGATTAACATGAATGCCTAGCTAGACATATGCATTATAAAATAGCTGAGCATAGAATACGATAAGTCTAAATGATGACTTTGTACTTGAAATACATGATTTAACTAATGTAAGCATGTATAGTTGAGACATATGGATCACATAGCATATGTTTAACGGCTAAACGCAAGAGAATTTGTGAATTGAACACTTAAAGTCTTGATTAAATAAGAATGGATAATGACCTATGTTAATGTTTTGATGTAGGGTCAAACTTAGTTATGCATATACTAACATATATATTTGCATGATTATTCGTATATGAGGAAGTCGGGTTTACACCGGGCTTCTGCAGGGGCAGCCATGTCTAGGTTTGCACCAGGAGAAGCGTGGTCGTGCCACTCCCTAGTACAAACCAAACGCGGTCGTGCCACCCTGCAGTGAGATCTGTTTTCTACTAATAATTTAAGGGTTTATGCATGCCTATATTGTTACCTTAATCTGTAATATGTGTCTAGTGCAGTATTCATGTGTCAATAAGCATGTTAATGAAAGGATTCTATATTGAATATGTGCTTATAAACTTTTGAATGCTAAGTCAAAAGAATGATTAAAGAATTATGTTATTTGATGGCATAAACTTGCAAATTGATTTTATGTTAGGTGTATGTAAAGTATGTAATGGCTCACGTGTAGGATTATAAGGTTAAGTTAAAATCATGTGTATTATAAACTTATATATCAAAATTGTGTATCGGTTGTATATGACTAATGAATATCTTATATACGTAATTATGTTATAATAGGATTAGAAAAGTGTTGATAAGATTTACTTTGATAAACTACACTTAAGGCAAGTACTAAAACCTTACTCTTTATTTATCATTACTTGAGCTTGTACTATTATTGGTTGTACAAGTAAATAATTGGAAGTATGATTCTTATCTTATGACATAATGCTTCAAAGGTAGAATAGAGTTGTTATATTCCTTAAACTTTGATTTCAAGTTTTGAACTTATAATTGTTCTTATATATATTTAAAGAGCGGTCTGAGCCATTTCATTTAGCTAGACCTCAATCATAAATTGAAAGCAATCCAAACCGATTAATCGGTGTAGAATCTTGTATTGACTGAGATGAACAACCTTCTTTGAAGGGAAAACTATATTTTTTAGGAGACTGACGTGCGCACTTGAGTACGATTAAACGATATGCATAACGTAGTGTACTTTAGACTGATCACCTATTTTAGTCATTTTTGTTGGATTATCAGTATATTACTATTAATTCTAGTAGAAGTTTATAGTCCTTAGTGACTGATTAGTATTCATAAATTTAAAATCTCGAACTGATTAAGTATTGAATCTTACTAATATTTTTTGTCCTTAGCAACTATTGTTGAGAACCATTGATATTTCATGCTATCTTTGAACTATCATTATTGTTGTACCCTTAAGAAATCTAAAACTATATTGAACACCCTTATTACTATATTAATTGTTGAGAAAACTTGTTGCTCGTTCTTGCTTTCCCTAAAAACATTTCAGTTAAGGAATATCAAGGCGGTCCCTCAGGCATTGATAAGGGCAAGGGCAAAGCTATGGTGTAGTTTATGCTTAGTGGAGATTTTTATGTTCATGTAATGACATAAGTTGTGTTATGTATTAGTTATATCTAAACTATGTTTAATTATGTTTAAGGTATGTAAGAGATGTTTAAGTTACAAATCCTTGGGACATTAATGATTATATTAAATAAATGTAATATATTCTATTATTTCTTTTGCAAGAAATGTTATTTAGTCATTTGATTTGTAGTATGTGATACACCGAATTCGAGACATGTGTGGTTTGAATTTTGAGGCATCACACTAACTACTTTCTAACTTGAAGATCTAAGTGTCCAAAGTAGCTGTCAGGACTGTTTTTGAGTTTCTGGGTCATCCCAGAAACCCAGATAGTGTTGAGTGGCCACTTTAGAGCCTCAATAAATGGACTTTTGTGTATTATTTGAGTGTTAGAGTGTCACACTCTTGATGATTACATGTCAAATTCCAAATTTACTACACTTGGGTAAATTAACTACATTACAATAGCAAGATCTGGCTTGGTCAAAAGTCTATCAAAAACTTGTACTTCAGTTTTCTGGATATTCCAAAAAATTGAATATGGGCTTAGTCAACCTACTTGGACCACTAATAACTTGGATCATGTTAATGTTTTAGGTGTTTTGATGTCATGGTTATATAGTCCATATGTCAGGGAATATAAATGATACACTTACTGTTCCCAAGCGCCTAGGCGCTCCAACCTTCACAATTTCAAGTGCCTAGGCACTCTACCTATGAACTTGAAAAAAAATAAAGCCCTAAGTAAGGCAATTCTAATTCAAACCCAATTCCTTTCACTCCTAATTCAAAAGAAACTCCTTCCAAGCCCTTGCACCACAATAACACCAACTCTTGCACCCTCCCAATCAAAATCTAATTCATCTTCTCCAAACCACAATAAAAAAAAAGTAAGTTAAAGTCAATTTCTTTATCTCCTACTTGGATTCCAACTGCAACAATTTAAAGCAAAGTTCAAGCTTAAAGATTTGTTCTAAACCAAGTTTGGGGGAGGTTCACATTGGGGTCTAAGCCTGTAAGTGATTGGCGCTCCATAGCAGTTCCCACCACGTCCACCTTTGTCCGTGTACCATCCCGACTGACTTAGCCTCTGAGGATGATGCTAATACAGAAGAAGTAGATGATGCTGATGAAGAGTAAAGCTTCAATCTTTCAGGGAAGTCCTCAGTGCCTAATTTCTTATGTTTTTTTTGTTATATAAAATGAGGACATTGCATACGTTAAGTTTGGGGGTGAATTCTTCCAATTCCAGTTGCATTCATTTAGTATAACTTATTCATTTCCAGTTCTGGTTGCATTCATTTAGTATTCATTTTGTAGCCTTTCATGTAGTTTTCATTCTAATTTCTTAAAAAAAAAGAAGAAAAAAATTCAAGTATATTAATCTTAACTCTAGAGAAATTAGACTTTGATTTATCTGTGGAGACTCCATTAGGAGAAACTTTCATCACATCCACTGTTTATTAATCTTGTTTGATCCAAGTTAGCACCATTACATTACCTGTTGACCTTATCTCTTTAAAGATACTTGCTTTTGATGTGATTTTAGGGATTGATTGGTTAACTACTCATCATGCCAAAATTGATTATTTTCGTAAGGTTGTTAGTTTTCATATTCCTAACAAACCTGTTGTACGAATTCAAGCAACTAAACCACTAAAATTAATCACTATCATATCAAGTCATAAAGTTATTCGTTTATTGAAAAACGGATGTCAAGCTTTCTTAGCCCATGTTATGGATTTGAATAAAGACACGTCGGATTTGAATAATATTCCTGTTGTTAGTAAATTTCCTGATGTATTTCCTGAAGAACTTCTCGGTCTACCCCCAGAACGTGAAGTTGAATTCTTTATTGATCTTGAACCTGGTACAAAGCCCATTTCTAAAACCCCATATCGAATGGCTCCTATTGAACTTCAGGAGTTAAAAGTCCAATTACAGGAGTTGTTGGACATCAGTTTCATTCATCCTAGTACATCTCCTTGGGGTGCTCCTATTTTATTTGTAAAGAAGAAAGATGGAAGTATGCGACTTTGTATTGACTATCGAGAATTAAACCATGTCACTATCAAGAATAGGAATCTGCTACCTTGTATTGATGACCTATTTGACCAGTTGCAAGGAGCACAATTCTTTTCAAAGATCGATCTTCATTCTGGATACCATCAGCTGAAGATTAGAACTAAGGATATTCCAAAGACTGCCTTTAGAACTCGGTACAGGCATTCTGAATTCTTAGCCATGTCTTTTGGATTGACTAATGCTCCTACGGCTTTCATGCATATGATGAACCGAATATTCAAGGAATATTTGGATCAGCTCGTTGTTGTCTTTATTGATGACATCCTCATATATTCCAAAAGCCGTGAAGATCATGAGCACCATTTGAAGCTGGTACTCCAAAGGCTTCGTGAAAACAAGCTTTATGCTAAGTTGAAGAAATGCGAGTTCTGGCTTGAGGAAGTAGCATTCATTGGGCACGTGGTGTCAAAACATGGAGTATCTATCGACCCGGCGAAGATTAAATCAATACAAAGTTGGGAGCAACCAAAGTCAGTGACCAAAGTGTGTAGCTTTCTCGGCTTAGCTGGTTATTATCGGAGATTCGTGGAAGGATTTTCTCAAATCGCTACTCCTTTAACTCAGCTAACTCGGAAGGATGCAAAATTCGTATGGAGCGAGGAATGCGAGAAGAGTTTCCAAGAGCTTAAGAGGAGACTTATTTCGGCACCTGTTCTGACAATACCATCTGTTTCGGATGGATTTGTTATATACAGCGATGCTTCGGGCAAAAAGTTAGGGTGTGTTCTCATGCAACATGGGAAAGTCATAGCCTATGCCTCGTGACAACTTAAAGAATATGTGAGGAATTATCCCACTCATGATCTAGAGTTGGCAGCAGTCGTTTTCAAACTAAAGATCTGGAGGCACTATCTCTATGGGGAGAAAGTGGAGATATATTCAGACCATAAAAGCCTCAAATATTTCTTCACCCAAAAGGAACTCAACATGCGGCAATGACGTTGGCTCGAGCTATTGAAAGATTATGACAACACCATTCAATACCATCCTGGAAAAGGAAACGTGGTAGCTGACGCGTTGAGTAGAAGATCATATGCAGGAACAAGTGCGATGATGTCAAGTATACACATAGAACCAACTTTCATCGATAAAGTTAAAGTTGCTCAAGCCACAGATCCGGAGCTAATTCGTTTGAAGAAGAAAGTACATGAAGGTACTATTCCAGAAGTAAGAATCGATGAAGAAGGAATACTTCGAGTACACTCCAGACTTTGTGTTCCTAACGACTCTAACTTAAAGTACAAGATCATGATGGAAGCACACAATACACCATTTGTAATCCATCCTGGAAGTACCAAAATGTATCGTGATCTTTGACATACATTTTGGTGGAACAATATGAAGAGAGAGATTGCACAGTTTATCTCAAGGTGTTTAACTTGTCAACGTGTAAAGGCGAAGCATCAAGTACCTAAGGGTCTGTTGCAACCACTTGAGATTCCGAAATGGAAGTGGGAACACATTACCATAGATTTTGTTACGAGTCTTCTCACGGTTTCTCAAGGCATAGATGCGATTTGGATTATTGTTGATAAATTAACCAAGTCTGAACATTTCTTGCCTATACGGGAGACTTATTCCCTGGAACGTCTTGCTCATATGTATGTAAATGAGATTGTGAGATTGTATGGCATGCTAGAATCCATAGTTTCGGATCGTGACCCAAGATTCACTTCACGATTTTGGGTTAGTTTGTAAAAAGCTATGGGCACAGATTTACAATTCAATTCGGCAAACCATCCTCAAACGGACGGATAATCAGAGAGGACTATTCAAACTCTTGAAGATCTATTAAGACTCTGTGTCCTAGATTTCAAAGGGAGTTGGGATAAGTATTTACCATTGGTGAAATTCTCCTACAATAACAGTTATCAGGCAAGTATAGGTGTGGCTCCATTCGAAGCATTGTATGGACGAAAGTGTCGCTCTCCAATATATTGGGATGAGGTGGATGAAGCAACATTATTGGAACCCGAGTTGGTACGTATGACTACGGAAAAAATCCAAATGATTCGACAACGTATACAAATGGCACAGGATCGACAAAAGAGTTATACGGATCTTCATCGAAAGGACGTGGAATTTAGTATTGGGGATCATGTATTGTTGCGTGTTGCTCCATGGAAGGGAGTTACAAGATTTGGGAAAAGAGGAAAGCTTAACCCACGATATATTGGTCCATTTCAGATTCTTGACCGAGTAGGAAATGTAGCCTATAGACTCGTGTTACCTCCAAGTATGTCTCATGTTCATAATGTTTTTCACATATCTATGTTACGTAAATATGTGAAAGACCTGAACCACGTTATTGAGTTAGAACCGGATGAGATAGCCGAAGACTTAATGTACGAGGAGGAACCTATCAAGATCTTGGATAGGAAGGAGCATGTCTTACGTACAAAAGTCATACCACAAGTCAAAGTTTTGTGGATGAACCATGCTATTGAGGAAATGACCTGGGAGTTGGAAACTGAAATGAAAGCGAGGTATCCTCACCTTTTCAAAACACCAGGTACGTACGTCAATTTCGAGGACGAAATTTCATAAGGAGGGGAGGTTGTAAGACCCCAACTTATTATAAATTAAATTAAATTTCCTCTATTTATTATTTTGAAATAGTAAGGGTTGATTTGATTAATGTGGTTAGTTATGGGTAAAATACGCAAATATTTTAAATAAGCAAGTGGTTATAAAATATTCATTTTTATTGGAGAATATTCGTTTGGTCGTGGAATATTCTTACTGTCGGAGAATATTCGTATGATGGCGCAGCCTTGTGTGGGCCACATAACGGAAAGTGATTGTATGAAGAAAACGACAAATATAAGTTGTTTATAAATAATCTGGCGTAGTTATTCAAGATAATCTTGTTGAAATACTCGGTGGTTAAAAACACGAATGTTTGCAGTATTGCACCAATTATTGATTCTTACGTAAGAAGGAACTACTCAATAATTGTTACAGTAATTACTCTTCAATATTTATTTTATTGATTCAATAATTGCTACGTTGATATATTATATTATTGTTGTTTCAATAATTGTCACTGCACAGTATTTTCCTTTATCGAATCAATAATTCATATTATTTGAATAATATTATTAGATAGCATTATTGGCAATGTCTAGAAAGTTCTGTCTAAGGAGAGGTTTAGTCACCTAATTGCGCGCCAGTAAGGAGAAATCCTTATTGGAAAGCCCCCTATTTCCTGGGAACGCCCTGGTTGTCGATATTGTTATTCGGTAATATTATTTGTGAATAGTTACTTATTAATTTATATGATAAGGAAAATATTCATTTTATGTGGATATAGACGGAGAAAATTTTTAATGTGACAATTGTTGAAAATTTATATTTTATCTTTTCTAATAAAATAATTTATTTAAATTATAATAATATAATAATAGTGTTATTTTTACAATGAATGTGTGATATATGAATAAATGAGGAGGAAGAGTATTTTTGTTACTAAAAATATTTAAAACATGTTTTTCATGTCTATGGACCCCATTTCTTGACTGAAATTTGATTATAGCTTGTAAAATCACCCGTTTGTGGATTTCGGTCAATTTCTGTTTGGAATTTGGAAAAACATAAACTTACAAAGTTGTAGAGAATGGAATTTCCTATGGAAAAGACATGAGGTTCGAATTTTTCTGATAAAAGGACTATTTATTATGAATTATTGAAGCTCCGAGGTTCCGAAATAATTGATTTTTGGAAGTTTTAATTATTTTTAATAAGAAAAACGTTTTTCTTATTTATTGTGGGGTGAGTGGCTGATGTTGAAGATTTCTGGTGTGCGTAGGAAATTTTTTTAAAAAATATTATTAATTTATTAAATTTTCTGATTTGGTGTTCTAAGCATTTTCCTATAAATAGGGTGCTTAGGTTAGAATTGAAAATCACACCAGAAACTGAAGTTTTCTCTCTCTTTCTCTCTCTTTATTATCGAGCGTATTCTTGTGAGTATTGTGATACTTTGAGTGCTGTTATATGGTTCAAGTTCCCTTCAGCACTATATCTAGTATTCCAGTCAGAAGTATTGTCTTTTCGAGGTAAGGGATATTTTTTAAAAAAATGATATTATTTTTTAAAAAAATGATATTATTTCTTCCAATGTCATTATGCCAGAATATTGATAGTATTTTTCTTGTCAAATTCTTGTCTTTTAGTATCGGGGTTACTATTCAGGTATACGACACTATTCATGTATACGGTACTATTCACGAATACGGCACTATTCACAGAAAAATTAAATTTTTATTTTTTGTGCAAAATATCTATTATGGATACTAGCTTTGATTGTATCCATATTTTGATCATTCTTGAATTTTGCTCCACTATGATTATTTATGAAGTATTTTTGAACTCGGATTATTTAAAGTACAAATCCTTAATATTTGTTCTTTTGTTTCACTAGATTCATTTTCTTTAAAATATTTTTCATCATCCTCAGTCCTAAATGATGATTTTACTGAATATATTTGGCCTGAAGTGCAAAGATTAATGATTTTCTGATGAATATCTTTGGCCCGTAGTGCAAAGATGAACAGGTGTTGAGATGAACATGACCAGCTGATGAATATCTTTGGCCTGTATTGTAATGATGAATATTTGATTCAAGATGAATATTGATTGATGTTACAGGGATAAAATAATGATGATGGACTTTTAAATTCATATATTATAGTAGATTTCATTCTCTACGTAACTTATCTAGGAATTATTATTTCCGCTGCGAATATTGATCTGAAACTTATTGTCTATTGTATTTTATCAGATTTTTTCCTGTTAAAGACTAACGATAATTTGTTGTATACTATCTTAGTCATAATATTCTTTACTGGGCTAGTTGAGCTCACCCTTTTCCTTTTTGTTCCATTTTTCTTCTCAGGAGGCGAGAATGTAGCAAGTACTAGTCGGGGTATGGAATGAAGGTTTTTAGAAAGTTGTTTTAGTAGTCCTCACCATTTTTATAAAATAATATATCAATAATTGTAATGAGGACTTATTTGAGTGTTGATATTGTCTAGAAGACAATATTTGTATTTAAACTCACAGTTTTTATGTTGTATTGATAAAGTTGTAGTTGTTTTTGTACCATGTTATTGACGACTCATAATGGGTGTTGTATACCTATTTTGGAGGCGTTACACAAATCCTCCTAAATCCGATCTTTGAGAGGCAGAATTACAAGGAACACCCCAGTTAATCAACTCACTATATTCCTATGTGAATAAAGTTAATTAGGGTTTTATGCACAAATTCTTTTAACGGATACAAAAGACACATAGGTATATTCATATCCTGCATGCTAATCATATTAACCCTAATCAGATTATATGAACAAATGTTATCATATCTAGATCTCAATCTATTCCATCTTCCAATTTTATATAGATTATCATAGTAATTGTTAGCCAAACAATTAATCAATAAGCAAAAGATATAATAAACAATTCAATAAAAACCAACTTTCATTCGAAGGTTCAATTTAAACTACATACCAAGTTCCGTTGCAATCTTAATTAAAGTTTAGTTCATGATAATAATAAAGAAAAACATCATCCAGATTAATAATCCAAATATCATAGATAATTACAAAAGATAAAACTAGAGAAGAGAAGAAGAAACTCTGAATTTGCTCTAATACTCTCAATTTGATCTTTAGCCCTTGCAATTCTCCCTTGTGTTTTTCTTCGTTGTTCTCTCTGCAAATCTCTTGAAAAATTAAGTGATATTTCTTTTCTAAAGTCTTCTCCTATTTGTATTGGTCTCATCCCTCCTTTAGATTCCTTTTTGGCTTCCAAAAACCCCTTAGCAATAGAAATATCCATCTTTAGCCGTACATGAGCGCCTAGGCGCTCAACCCGAGTAATTTCCAAGTGCCTAGGTGTTTGACCAGGACCACATAATTACAAAAATGCCACTCAGCTCTAATTTTAATGATTTTTAACCTTTTTCTTCTTCCAAATGACCAATTTGTCCCTCCAACTCCAACTTACAAGAAATAAACACAAAAACACATAAAAAGACACTAAAAACACTAAAAGATAGCAATAATTAAGTTTAATAATATCGGATTCATAGATATAAAACCTACTCATCACTTACACAAGCTAACAACATAATAGATTCAAGATCTAAGCCCCTCAAAAACCTAGCAGACCATTTTTGGGAAGTTTTTGGGTTTTCCAGATATTCATATTCATGACTGGCCAACCATGTTTGACCATTAATAACTTGGAATCTAGACATGTTATGGACATGATTCCACTTCCAGTTTACTCTCCTCATGGCATACTATAACAATGATACACTTAAAAAATCTAACACTTAATAGATTTGGATCTATGGCCTCTGACATTTGTCTGCCAGGCCATATTTCTAGGGTTCTTGACAATTTATAAAATCTTCATTTTCATGCACTTAAATGTTATGGATCCATGATATATCATCATAGATCACTATATATCATCACATACAACATATATAAACATAAAAATTTTCCAAGCATACAAGATCTAGCTTAGGGTTAGGGTTTATACCTTTCTTGAACAACTTTTGATCTTTTCTTCCTAATCTGATCTTGAGGTGTTCTTGGCTTTTCTTGGGACTGATTCTCTATCCAATTTCGTAGCTTAAGAGAGAGAGAGAGGCTTGGCTAGGGTTAATGAACAAAATGAAGCCTTCTTTAATTTTTCTCATTCTTTAACTCTCAATCCTTGATCCAAAGAATGATAATGTTGCTAGGTGTCCAAGAGATCATATTTGGATTGGATTTTATGCACATGGGATATCTCAAGTGGTGAGTCACTAGATTTGGCCATATCGTTTAACTTAAAAGTTAAGTAAAAGGGTATTTTAGTAATTTCACATCCAAAAGGGTATTTTATTAATTTTCCACATAATTTTAATGGTAGTTTGGTCACTTGACATGCTTCACTTAAATCTTAACCCTTAGGGTTTAATACTTAGCATTAAGGTTTATAAATTAGGGTTTTGAGTTCCCAATTAGGAAATTATGGTTTTCGAAAGTAGAATTAGGGTTCCTAACTGATCGTTACGATTTCCTAACTGCATATTAGGGTTATCTATGGTTATACCTTATCTGATCAACATTTGATCATTAATCCCATACTATACATATAAATAAGCATAAATACAATTATAATGATTGTATTAATAATCAAAGCCTTATCAGTAATTATGGTTAGGGTTTTCATCAGCTGTTCATCATAACTTCATTCATATTTCTTAGTCAATAAGTAATTTGACTATCTTTCTATGCTCATATCACACATGCTCAACATAATAATGATAATCAATACTGATATAAATAAAATTAAAAAATTTATTCATAAAAATGAAATCGTTTAAAATTCAGGGCCTGACATTGTCTTCTCTTTATAAGGATTCTGTCCTCGCAATAACTATTTTCTTACATTCAAACTATGTCTATTACTTCATCTATTCTTTTCGATCCCAATTCAAGGCGAAAAATACGTACTTAACTCAAGTCTCATTCAACTTGGCACAGCTCATATTTATGATGCTCCCAAATCCATGTTCTTTAACCACAGATTCAGTGCTCACGGTCTATCATCATCATATGCATTTTATAAACTATTATGTAATAATAAACAAATATTGTTCATTATAATAAAGTTTCATAACATAATCCCAAGTTCTTCTTTACCTTAACTTAAACACACCTTTAATATTATAAAAGGTTTACATAAATAATTCCATCAGATAATATAATAATTAACATTAATTTTAAACTATTCTTGGACCTTTCCCTTGCATTTGTTTTTCTCTGTAATAACCCAATATTTTCGATATAATTAAATAAGAAATTTTGGGTATAAATTTATATATATATATATATATAAGGTGGGAATATATGCAAGGTAAAGAGTATGTATATATGTGATAAATAAAATTTATTTATTTCATGAATAATTGCAAATAATGTATTTTAGAATTATTGATTATTATAAATTATATTCTTATAATAAATTAATTTGGTAGTATAAATATTTTTATTATTTATTTTATATGAAAATATGATTATTGTATTATTTAAATAATATATGAAATGATTATTAGAATAAATATAATAATCATTTTATGAATTTGTTCAGATTAGTTAAGTTAATTATTTAACTTAATTAATAATGGTATGTATATGAAAGTTATGTCAGAAATGGATTCAAAACCCTAATTCTGGATTTTGAACAAGGAATGAGGATAATAATATAATATTATTATATTTTAGTGCTATAAATATGTAATGTATGTGTTGACTGATAATGGTTGGTCAATTATAGTATATCATGTCAAAACCCTAGCATTACTTTGATATACCCTATTTGAAACTCAAATTAGAGTTCAAGATTGTATGTAATTGCGTTAAGGTGATTAATGACAAGTGTTATTGAATATAATCTTAATTAGGGAAAACCCTAATTATTAGAAACTCTAATTAGTAACTAGAAACCCTAATTGCTAAGTTATTAATCCTAATTATTAATTTAGCAAGCTTAATGTTAATTAATAAATTCTTAAACCTAATTTGTAAATCAAAGTAATTAGAAAACCTAAACTAATTAAGGAACTCTAAATTGTAATTTTTAGAAACTAAATTTCCATTTTAGCCCTAATTACAAAGCCTAGAAAAATCAAAGTTTTAAGACCTTAGGGTTCAACCCTAAGGGTCAAATGGGAAGCCCCCAGAATAGGTATACATCACACATCTTTTGTCGCCAAATACATTATACAAAATACAAATAAAAACTTAATTATACAACTGTCGTGTAAAATACGACAAAACATAGTTGAGAGTTTAAACAGGAATGTTGCCTTCTAGACAATATCCACTCTCAAATAGAGTCCTCATTACATTTATTGTCACACTACTTTATAGAATAGTGAGGACTACTAATAGACCATCTCGGACCATCACTCAGTTCCCCGACTAGTCCCGACTACGTTCTCATTTCCTGAAGAGAACAATGAAAGAAAAAGGGTGAGCTCAACTAGCCCAGTAAAAATATTATGACTAAGATAATGCAGAATAAATTATCATTAGTCTTTAACAATGTTAAACTGATAAAATATAACAGACATCAAGTTTAACTGCACCGGAATAAGCAATTCATTAGAAGAGTCAAGTAGAGAATGATATCTACTATCTTCTATGATTTAAAATGTTTTCATCAATTTTTATCATTTGAGACTCGACAATAAATAAACCACATCATCGAATCATCCACGCACTACGGACCAAGGATATTCATTAAATCATCAATGGTCATGACTATACCGAATAATCTCTGGTCATAATCATACCAAAAACTGTCCATTAATGCAGTACAAGCCACTGAGGATTTTTACCACATCATTTATAACATTTTAGGTTATGATTATACCGAATGATCCCTGGTCATAATCATACCAAGTCCATCTATGCACGTAAGCCAAAGATGACTTTCATCACAATATAAGCATGAGAATGATGACAATGACATAATAATTCAATAAAACAAGTTCAAGAATAAATTTTAAAGATTATAAGTTAATTTATCCTGAACTCAATAACGTCAAAACTTTAACCAACTAGTATAATAGAATATATGAAACTGGAAATGGATTTTCACCCACCATGCGGTAATCCACGTATACAAATTATTTCCACAGTTTAATAAGGAATGAATACAAAGGATCATTCACCATGCATGCAGTAATCCACATAGACAGTTTATTCCAACAGAATAATAAAGAATGGAATAATAACAGAATTCACCATGCATGCGATTGACCGCACAGACAGGTTATTCCAACAGAATAATAAATAATGGAACCAGGTCATGCGTAAACGCACAGACAGTATATTTCGACAGAATAATAACGAATGGAATAACAGAAGAATTTCACCACGTATGCGGTACTTCGCATATACAAGTTATTCCAATAGAATAATAAAGAATGGAATAATAAAAGAATTTCACTATGTATGCGGTACTTCGCATATACAGGTTATTCCAACAGAATAATAAGGAATTGAATAACAAAAGAATTTCACCAAGTATAGGGTAGTCCACGTATACAGGTTATTCCAACAAAATAATAAAGAATGGAATAACAGAAGTTCTCTTCATGAATATAAAAGAAATAATACCCCTTACGGGTACAACTAATAATATCCCTTACCTTAAAATAAAACTAGATACTGGAATAATGAGGTAGCAGACTTCTGTTCTTCTTTCTCTATAAAATTTCTTTCTCTAGAGTTTCAGTGAATTCGTACGAAATAAAGAAGGAATGAGCTTCTATTTATAGGAGAATGGACTGAATAGTAACTAATTAATGAACGGTCCAGATTGATTTACTTTTAAACGGATGGTCTATATTAATTTACTATTAAAACTTAAAGCAATGGTCCATACTGATTCACTATTAAAACTTTAAACCAACGATCTATATTGATTTACAATTAAAATTTTAAACCAGCGATCCATATTGATTTGCTATTAAAACTTTAAACCAATGATCCATATTGATTTACTATTATAATTTCAACCAACGGTCCGAAAAATTAGCACATCTCCTCATGGATTAATATTGTACCAAAAACTGATTTGGATTGAAAAGAAATATATTTTTCAGGTGAATAGTACCCCATGAATAGTATTTCTGAATAGTACCCGTGAATAGTTCCCCGATACCTACCTAAAAGTGTCCCAAATACCCGAGCGAACAATACTAGAGAGAATAGTAACTAGGTGAATAGTATCCCATGAATAGTACTCTGACACAAAAAGTGTCCCAAATACCCGAGAGAATAATACTAGAGTGAATAGTAACTGGGTGAATAGTAACTCGTGAATAGTACTCTAACACAAAAAGTGTCCCGAATACCCGATTGAACAATATAACCTCCAGACATCAATTATTATCGAAATAAATGTCGATTTTTACTAACACTAATAATTCCAACACAATGGAACTATCAAATTCATCTTTAATCAACACGAACTTATTCATCATTAATATTATAGCTCACAATATTTAACTACCAGGTCGTTCTCAGGAAAGAGGGGGCTTGCCGATAAGGATTTCTCCTTATTAGCGCGCAATTAGGTGACCAAACCTCTCCTTGACAGAACTTCTAGACATTGTAAATATTGCAATTTAATAATATGAATAACTTTGACGTCTTAATTATTGATTTAATAATATAACATATTATACATATGATATTGTGACAATAATTGAATCAATAATATAAGTGATATGATGCAGCAATTATTGTAGCAATAATTGAGTATAACTCGAGTGACTTCTCACGTAAGCATCAATAATCAATACCGTGCTACTATGCAACCAATGCCAGACATCGCATTACTTTACTAATGAGTAGTTGAAGCAGTTTTAACGGTAAAATTTCGCCGTTATTTTCATAAAATATTTTTGTCGCTTTCTCAATTCGACAATAATTTCATTGTGAGGTCCAATTAATGATTGTATCAGCCGCATACGGATATTCCCCGACAAAAAAGAATATTCCTCGACCAATCGAATATTATACAACAACTTGCATACTTTTCAAAATTTATAAATATTACCCACAACTATAACATTATATCAAATCCACACCATAATATTCAAAAAAAATAATTCGAGAAATTTAAATCTTTATTCATAAAATTTGGGATCTCACAATCTCCCCTGCTTATAAATATTCGGCCACAAAATTTACGTACGTACCTGGTACGCCGAAGAGGTGAGGATACCTTGACTTCATTTCAAATTCTAACTTTTGAGATATAACCTTTGAGTGTCGAATATAATCCTTCTTATCCAAAATTTTAACACGTATCTTCTCATACGTTAAATCATTTGCTATCTCATCTAGTTCTAATTCAATAATGTGGTTCGGGTCGTCCACATATTTACGTAACATCGATACGTGAAAAACTTTATGAACACGCGACATACTTGGCGGAAAAACGAGTTTATAGGCCAGAGTTCCTACTCGATCAAGGATTTTAAATGGGCCAATAAAATCAAGGGTTGAGATTTCCTCCCTTCATCGATTCATACTTCTAGAATAACACCCTCTTGAACCTTCTTCTTCACATTCATGAGCTCTGAGTATGTAGCTTGCACGGCTTTAACTTTATTGATTAAAGTCGATTCTGCTCGTATATTCGTTATCTTCATGTAGGTTCATATATTCGCACTCGTAAACGCATACGATCTTCTACTCAACGCGTTAGCTACCTACGTTTGCTTTTCCACGATGGTATTTAATGGTATGATCGTAATCTTCAATAGCTCGAGCCAACGTCTTTGGCGCGTTATACGTTAGTTTTAAGTGAAGAAATATTTGATGGTTTTAGAAATGGGTTTTGTACTGGGGTCAATACAAAATTCGATTTCACGCTCTAGGGGTAGGCTAAGAAGTCTTCAAGAATATGTCAAGAAATTTATTAACAATACAAATATCATTCAAAACTGTGACTCTCATCCATGACTTGGATAGTACGTCATATTGATACCTATTAACTCGCCATCGTTATTCACGACGTCGCCTACAAAAAGTCTGGCTTCGGTGCATTCCACACAAGGAAGTCAACAACAAAAGGATTGGGGCTCTTTACTTATGGCTTGATATGACAATGATTGACTTTAGTGGTTTGGTCGCTTGAATTAGCGTAATAGGTTGGTTAGGAATATGAAAGCTAACAACCTTACGAAAAGCATGATGAGTAGTTAACCAATCAATTCTTAAAATTGCATCAAAGGCAAGTATTTTCAAAGAGATAAGATTGAAACGCAACGTAAAAGTGTCAATTTGAATCAAACAAGACATATAAATAGTGGAGGTAATAAATGTTTCTACTAACGAAGTTTCAACCAATAAGTCAAAGTCTAACTTCTCTGGGGTCAAATTTAAACGTTGAACGCAAGCAAGAGAGATAAAAGAATGGGTAGAACCGGTATCTAATAAGGCATAGACTTCGCAAGAATTTATAATTAACTAACCCGTGCTAACTTCATTCAGGTTACTCGCTTTTTTGAGAAGTCACGAAAAACGCTCTTCTTGAAACCACCGACTTTGTTTTGTCCGTATCCGTCTTTGGTGCCGCCATCCCAGCTGGATTTGACTTTGGTGCAGGACAAAATCGGGCTAGGTGACCTTCTTTTCCATAATTGTAACATGCTTTGGACTACATCACACAGTTTAGACTGATATGTCCCTCCCCTCCGCATTTAAAGCATACAATTGGTGGTCGTTCTCCTTCCTTGAAAATGGGTGTTGGTGCTGCTGTCTTTCCATCGCTGTTGAACCTTCTCTTCTTAAAATTTCCACTCCTATTATCTTGTCCATGATTACCACCGAAGTGGTTACCATTCTTCGCATGATAATTTCCCCCACGATGGTTATCATTGTTCCGATGACCGTTGCCCATAGTATAATTATTATCGTCTTTGTGTTGGTTGTTGCTTTTTGTTTGGCTTTGACTCATTATCGCGCCCAATAATCGAGTCCTATTCACAACATCTGAATATAAACAAAGTTTGTGAGAAATGATTTATTGACGTATATCAGGTTTCAAACCTCGCAGAAATATTCGCGTCATTCGCTCCTCATTATCGACCAAATGTGATGCAAACCGGGATAACTCCGCAAATTTAGCCTCGTATTGCGACACAATCATATTTTTTTGCTCCAACTTGATGAATTATACCCCCTTCATGTGACGAATACTTTCGGGAAAGTACTTATCGTTGAACAGCTCTTGGAACTTCTCCCAAGACATCATGAGTTCTTTAGGCTGGGTACATTTTACAGATTCACGCCAGTAATTTTCCTTTTCACGCAACATAAAGGTGGCAAAGGGAACCTTTCCCCCCTCGGAGCATCCCAAGACATCAAATATCTCGGTGATCTGCTTTAACCACGTCTTCGCCTTAAGTGGTTCTGGCTTTCCCAAAAACTCTGGTGGTCCCAGCTCCTTGGCTGGTTAGCGTGATGGACCAATCGTAGGTTGCCATTATTTCCACCTATATTTTGAACAGAGTCTCTCTTTACGATGTTGCATGAATTGCATAAAGCCTCTGAACATCCCATCGTTCATCATTTGATCGATTTTGTTATTTACCTGAGGATTATTGTCTTCCTGTTGCACATTATACTGGGTATTGACCATTGGTGACTCAACGGTCTCATGTGCTTCATTGCTGATATGAACATTTTCAGATGCCATTTTCAAACACTGTCACAAAACAAGGATTAATTAACATATCACATATTATCCCTATACTCTGACCAACCAATTAAATACCAAATAACTTAGGTAGGTCATACTAGCGAAGGAATTCCCCGTCTCTCCCCTCCTAGTTCTTGTCTCACATCTCAGCCAAGGATCATATCCCTAAGCTTTGATACCAACTGTGATGCCCCCAAAACAGGTATATATCACCCATCTTGAGTCGCCAAATACATGGTACAAAATATAAATAAAAACTTAATTATACAACTGTCGTGTAAAATACGACAAAACGTAGCTGAGAGTTTAAACAGGAATGTTGTCTTCTAGACAATATCCACTCTCAAATAGTGAGGACTACTAATACCCCATCTCGGACCATCACTCTGTTCCCCGACTAGTCCAGGATACGTTCTCATTTCCTGAAGAGAACATTGAAAGCAAAAAGGTGAGCTCAACTAGCCCAGTAAGAAATATTATGACTAAGATATAATGCAGAATAAATTATCATTAGTCTTCAACAATGATAAACTGATAAAATACAATAGACATCAAGTTTAACTACAACGGGATAAGAAATCTATTAGAAGAGTCAAGTAGAGAATGATATCTACTATCTTCTATGATTTAAAATGTTTTCATCAATTTTTATCGTTGAGACTCAGCTTAAAAAATAAACCACATCATCGAATTATCCCTACACTACAGGCCAAGGATATTCATTAAATCATCAATGGTCATACCTAAACCGAATAATCCCTGGTCATAATCATACCAAAAATTGTCCATCAATGCGCTACAGGCCACTGAGAATTTTTACCATATCATATAACATTTCAGGTCATGATTATACCGAATGATCCCTGGTCATAATCATACCAAGTCCATCTATGCACGTAAGCCAAAGATGACTTTCATCACAATATAAGCATGAGAATGATGACAATGACATAATAATTCAATAAAACAAGTTCAAGAATAAATTTTAAAGATTATAAGTTAATTTATCCTGAACTCAATAACGTCCAAATTGTCAACATGATACTGCTTTGTGGAGTAAAATTCAAGAATGCTCAGAAGAATATTTCTATGAAAAGATACTGGATGAAGCGCAAATATCCAGGATATTCTACTAATTTTATGGAGTATAGAAGCCAAAACTTAAACTAACTGAGTATAATAGAATATATGAAACTGCAAATGGATTTTCACCCGCTATGCGGTAATCCACGTATACAGATCATTTCCACAGTTTAATAAGGAATGAATACAAAGGATAATTCACCATGCATGCGGTAATCCACATAGACAGGTTATTCCAACAGAATAATAAAGAATGGAATAATAGAAGGATTTACCATGCATGCGATAGAGACCGAACATACAGGTTATTCCAACAGAATAATAAATAATGGAACCAGGTCATGCGTAAACACATAGACATGATATTTCGACAGAATAATAACGAATGGAATAACAGAAGAATTTCACCACGTATGCGGTACTTCACATATACAGGTTATTCCAACAGAATAATAAGAAATGGAATAACAGAAGAATTTCACCATGTATGCGGTACTTCGCATATACAGGTTATTCCAATAGAATAATAAGGAATGGAATAAAGAAGAATTTTACCAAGTATAGGGTAGTCCACGTATACAGGTTATCCCAACAAAATAATAAAGAATGGAATAACAGAAGTTCTCTTCATGAATACGAAAGAAATAATACCCCTTACAGGTACAACAAATAATATCCCTTACCTTAGAATAAAACTGGATACTAGACTAATGAGGTAGCAGACTTCTCTTCTTCTTTCTCTCTATAATTTCTCTCTCTAGAGTTTCAGTGAATTCGTAAGAAATAATGAAGGAATGAGCTTCTATTTATAGGAGAATGGACTGAATAGTAACTAATTCATGAATAGTCCAGATTGATTTGCTTTTAAACGGACGGTCCATATTGATTTACTATTAAAACTTAAAGCAACGGTCCATACTTATTCACTATTAAAACTTTAAATCAGCAATCCATATTGATTTAGTATTAAAACATTAAACCAGCGATCCATATTGATTTACTATTAAAACTTTAAACCAACGATCCATATTGATTTACTATTATAATTTCAACCAACGGTCTGAAAAATTAGCACATCTCCTCATGGAATAATATTGTACCCAAAAATGATTTGGATTGAAAAGAAATATATTTTTTAGGTGAATAGTACCCCATGAATAGTACTTCGGGAATAGTACCCCGTGAATAGTTCCCCGACACGAAAAGTGTCCCAAATACCCGAGCGAACAATACTAGAGAGAATAGTAACTAGGTGAATAGTATCCCATGAATAGTACTCTGACACAAAAAGTGTCCCAAATACCGAGAGAATAATACTAGAGTGAATAGTAATCGGGTGAATAGTATCCCATGAATAGTAACCCGTGAATAGTATTCTGACACAAAAAGTGTCCCAAATACTCGAGTGAATAATACTATAGTGAATAGTAACAAGGTGAATAGTAACCCGTGAATAGTACTTCGATACAAAAAGTGTCCCGAATACCCGATTGAACAATATAACCTCTAGACATCAATTATTATCGAAATAAATGTCGATTTTCACTAACACTAATAATTCCAACACAATAGAACTATCAAATTCATCTTTAATCAACACAAACTTATTCATCATTAATATTATAACTCACAATATTTAACAACCAGGTCGTTCCCAAGAAAGAGGGGGCTTTTCGATAAGGATTTCTCCTTATTGGCGCGCAATTAGGTGACAAAACCTCTCCTTGACAGAACTTCTAGAACATTAAAAATATTGCAATTTAATAATATGAATAACTTTGCCGTCTTAATTATTAATTTAATAATATAACATATTGTACATATGATATTGTGACAATAATTGAATCAATAATATGAGAGTTATGATGCAACAATTACTGTAGTAATAATTGAGTATAACTGAGTGACTTCTCACGTAAGCATCAATAATCAATACTGTATGCTACTACGCAACCACGCGTATTACTGTACTTTTACTACTGACTAGTTCAACAGTTTTAACGGTAAAACTTCCGCTATTTTTATATAAAAATATTTTTGTCATTTTCTCAATTCGATAATAATTACATTGTAGGGGTCCACCAATGATTGTACTGCCGCATTTAATATTCCCCGACAAAAAGAATATTCCTTGACCAATCGAATATTATACAACAACTTGCATACTTTTCAAAATTTATAAATATTACCCACAACTATAACATTATATCAAATCTACACAATAATATTCAAGAAAAATACTTCGAGAAATTAAAATCTTTATTCATAAAATTTGGGGTCTCACATGAAACCCTAAGGGTAGGGTCAAGATTACATTTTATCCATTAAAATCACAAGCCAAATGACCTAATTGCCCCTCTTGCATTATTATTAGCTAACTTGTAGAATTTGCAAAAATTTTAGTATTTCAATAACTTTTGACTTTCCATGTGACTTAAACTCCAGTAAATCAGCCAAATACATCAGCTATATACATTGTATCATGATATAAATACAATTAGAGAGAGAAAGGTTCATGTATTGGTCTCATTTGTACATAAGCTCTCAACCAAACTCTCTCTCTCTCTCTCTTTCTCTCTAACCCACGATATACATTAGCATTTCAGTCCATTATCAAGTCCCCACCTGTGACGCCCCCAAATTCGTGTACTTGAAACCCGTATTCAGTGCCCCCACTATGTTTACTTTTACAGTTTGTACACTTTCCTATTTTGCTAAGTTTCCCTTGGTTAAAATCAGAATATTCTAACTCTCGGTCATTTATCTTTCTTTTCCCCTTCTTGCTCAGAGTTGCACCTGATATTCTGTTTTTGGCTCCCATCTGAGCAATTTGGATTTTAATCTTATCTTGTTCTTCCATTATTTCGATCAACGCCTTCTACAATTGACTATTAAATAGCTTTTCTATTTCCAACAACTTTTCTAAAGAAGAAACACGGTCCATGATTCTACACTTAGTTGATGCTTGATCACTCCAACTTGATTGTCCTAATCACTATCCGTTGGTTCCACCGCTTACGGGTCTAGTACTATATTTTCTAAAATAATCACTTCATCAAGGTTACTTTCAACATGAGGCTCTATTTCATCTATTGGCTTTGATATTAGCTCAAGGTGTATTGATTTGATCCTTCTTTGTGTTATAAGCGTGTAATAATCCTTTTCCTACGACATCAACACATAAATTATATTGATTAGTATGTAGTATATACACACAAAGAAATAATAGTTTAATATAAGTTATATTTTATTTTGTTTTATGATGAATTTATTTAATTCATCTCTTTTGAACTCTTTTGAGTTATTTATATTTTCAATGTTTCCCTTTGTCCTAAGGTTATAGCCTAAGGTCTACTCCAACCTAAGGTTTCTAACCTAAAGGCTTTGATACCAAGTTGTGACGACCCCAAATCTAGGTACTTGAAAACATTATTCTGTGCTTCACGATTACATTCATTCAACTACTTAATGTATTAATTAAAGAAAATTATTATATCAAAGTTATCTACATTCTCAGTCTCGAGAACCATTAAGTCATACATTACATAATATTTAATATATTATTCTACAAATAGTATTACAAATAACATAGTGTAATCTAATCCTGCAGCTTCCGCTTCCCTTTGTCCTTGCCGGAACCTTCAGGTCGTGCTAGCTTAGCTAAAAACATTTAAATTTAAAGCAAGAATGAGCATTTGAGTGCCCAGCAAAGTAATAGCAATGAATAAAGTTTATCTGAAAGATTTAAATATCTTCTTTGGATGACATTTCTACAACGAAGCAATAGTTGTGAAGTAATCTGAAATAATACTAAACTACATATCAATTCTATTTCATTTTTGAAACTACGTTCTGACTATGAATGGGGAACAGTTTGATAAACTATAAACTTTAATTTTTTTTTGAAAAGGTTAAACAGAACTTCACCTGCAAACCGTCATGTCTTACGAACATAGAGGGTGATCAACCTGTTATGCCCTATATTGATCAATGCTACGTGTTCGAATAATATAGCTGGTCCACCTTTGAAGCATAAAAGTTTTCCCTATTCAGGATGTTCATAATTAGTCTGGAATCTGAATTAAAATAATTCAGCTGAGTAATAATAATGTTCTATCCTGGTCAACAATATTTTTAAATTTGTGTCTAGCTGAGTTAAATAGCTTAGACGATTTTTAAATAACATATACATACCTGAAAACTAGTAGGTATGTATCAACATATGATTAAATACAATCATTATCCAAGTGAGGGCACTTGTATAATCTAACTTAACTATCTATAAATAGGGTATATATTGATCATACATTACTACTGTACTGGTAAACGAATAGAGTTCGACAACTAGCATGAATACTAATGTTGAAATACATGATCAATAACAGTAGAGTTTAAAAACTTATATAATAAGAGTATAATTCGATAACTTACTTACACAAGATTATTACATAAGTAGATACAAAGAGTAAGGATACTTACCTGATCTGCTACTTACACAACTTAGTTTTATCTTTTATACAGAGACCTATCATTTATAAGATCATTCTATTGATTAGAATAATATATCATAACACATAGCACTGCTATTTGTAGTCATATTTGCAACTTGTATTGCATTCTGCATAGTTTGAGCTATCATATTTGCAAAATTCTGTATTGGGTTTGGTTGTTGTTGTCCTCCAGCATTGTTGACAGATTCTTCAACTCTTTGGTTTCTATTTTGTCTTCTTGGCAGCATTATCTGATAAAATTATAAATTATCCTTTAATTGACTTATATTCTATGTCTTATCGTATATGTTTAACATATAACGTGCGATTTCAAACTCAAATAATCATATACTCAAAATATTAAATTTTGAAACTTGGTTTACTGTATTATCAAATTATAAGATAGATATATAAAAACTTATTTCATTAAACAAACATATATTCACATTCATTCATGGTAATTTACACTGGATAACACATATTGTTATAAGCATTCGTTATCCCTTTATGACCACAAAAGTCAGGATTTTCTACTATAACTTATAAAAAAGTTAGGAATATTACATTACATAGATATTATATCATTAAACATACATATTTAAATACTAATCCTACTTATTTCCTACACATTCTCCTGATCTTGGATAATCTTTCGCCCGATGACCTTCCAACCCACAATTAAAACATACACCTTGCTTAAAATTGGGACACTGAGGAGAGAAATGTCCCTCATGTTTGCAACTGTAACATATCTTTATCCCTGTCTTGCACATGCCTCTATGTTTACTTTTACAGTTTGTACACTTTCCTATTTTGCTAAGTTTCCCTTGGTTAAAATCAGAATATTCTAACTCTCGGTCATTTATCTTTCTTTTCCCCTTCTTGCTCAGAGTTGCACCTTATATTCTGTTTTTGGCTCCCATCTGAGCAATTTGGATTTTAATCTTATCTTGTTCTTCCATTATTTCGATCAACGCCTTCTGCAATTGACTATTAAATAGCTTTTCTATTTCCAACAACTTTTCTAAAGAAGAAACCTGGTCCCGCAGATTCTACACTTCCATTGATGCTTGATCAGCTCCAACTTCAGTGTCCTAATCACTATCTTTTGGTTCCACCGTTTCTGGGTCTAGTACTATATTTTCCAAAATAATCACTTCATCAAGGTTACTTTCAACATGAGGCTCTATTTCATCTATTGGCTTTGATATTAGCTCGGGTGTATTGATTTGATCCTTCTTTGTGTTATAAGCGTGTAATAATCCTTTTCCGCCTGACATCAACACATAAATTATATTGATTAGTATGTAGTATATACACACAGCAAATAATAGTTTAATATAAGTTATATTTTATTTTGTTTTATGATGAATTTATTTAATTCATCTCTTTTAGACTCTTTTTGAGTTATTTATATTTTCAATGTTTCCCTTTGTCCTAAGGTTATAGCCTAAGGTCTACTCCAACCTAAGGTTTCTAACCTAAAGGCTTTGATACCAAGTTGTGACGACCCCAAATCTAGGTACTTGAAAACATTATTCTGTGCTTCACGATTACATTCATTCAACTACTTAATGTATTAATTAAACAACATTATTATATCAAAGTTATCTACCTTCCCAGTCTCGAGAACCTTTAAGCCATACATTACATAATATTTAATTTATTATCCTACAAATAATATTACAAATAACATAGTGTAATCTAATCATGCCGCTTCCCCTTCCTTTTGTCCTTGCCGGAACCTTCAGGTCGTGCTAGCTTAGTTGAAAAAATTAAAATTTAAAGTAAGAATGAGCATTTGATTGCCCAACAAGTAATAACAATGAATAAAGTTTATCTGAAAGATTTAAATGTCTTCTTTGGACGACACTTCTACAACGAAGCAATAGTTGTGAAGTAATCTGAAACAATACTGAACTACATATCAATTCTATTTCATTTTTGAAACTACGTACTGACTATGAATGGGGAATAGTTTGATAAACTATGAACTTTATTTTTTATTTTCGAAAAGGTTAAACATAACTTCATCTGCAAACCGTCATGTCTTATGGACATGGAGGGTGATCTGCCCGTTATGCCTTGTATTGATCAATACTACGTGTTCGAACGATATAGCTGGTCCGCCTTTGGGGCATAAAAGCTTTCCCTGTTCGGGATGTTCATAATTATTCTGGAATCTGAATTAAAATAATTTAGTTGAGTAACACAATAATGTTCTATCATGGTCAACGATATTTTAAAATATGGGTCTAGCTGAGTTAAATAGCTTAGACGGTTTTTAAATAACATATACATACCTGAAAAGTAGTAGGTATGCATCAACATGTGATTAAATATAATCATTATCCAAGTGAGGGCACTTGTATAATATACCTTAACTATCTATAAACAGGGTATATATTGATCATACATTACTAATGTACTGGTAAACGAATAGAGTTCGACAACTGGCATGAATACTAATGTTGAAAATACATGATCAATAACAGTAGAATTTAAAAACTTATACAACAGGAGTATAATTCGATAACTTACTTACACAAGATTATTGCATAAGTAGATATAAAGAGTAAGGATACTTGCCTGATCTACTACTTACACAACTTAGTTTTATCTTTTATACAGAGACCTATCATTTATAAGATTATTCTGTTGATTAGAATAATATATCATAACACATAGAACTGCTCTTTGCAGTCATCACATAGCTTAAACACATTGTCACATAGTTATAGCAGTCATTCGAACATAAATAATTACTTATCAGGTCAATCTATATAAGTCTAGGTCAACCTCGGATTCATTTCAGTGTACCGACGACTTTATCAGCTAATAATCGAGTTTATATTTACTTAAACTCTATTTTGTAACTTCAATACTATAGTAGATAATTTAAATATTAATTATATTATTTTTCAAGGTATTATAATAATATTTAAATAATTATTATAATTTATCACGATTTTTCAAATAATGGAATCATTTTTAAATGATTTAAATCTGAGAATAATTCCATTATCATTAATATTTAATAATATTAAAATATTAATGAAATAATTGACAAAATATTAAAGTTATTTATAATAACTTAAAATATTTGGAATATACTAATTTTTCCTTAAATGATTTTTAAAAGCGTTTAAGATCATTTTTAAGTAATTACCATTAATATTTAGATATTAATGTATTATTCATGAAAATATTAAAAGTCATTTATTATAACTTAAAATATTTTTAAATCATTTATATCATTTTTAAATGATTTTTAAATAAGTAAAACCATTTTAAACCGTTTATTTAATATAAATATTAAATAAAAGTATTATCATTATTATTAAATTATCAATGAAAATTACCTTAAAATATTAAAAGTGATGATTTATAACTTAAAATATTTTAAACACCTTATTATCATTTAAAATAATTTTTATAATATAAAAATCATTTTTAACCTATGACAACCCCAATTTTTATAAGTTATTAAAATAGAAATTTAATAATTAAAATTATTATTATTAGATGTTTTGAGTTTGAGTATGTATATATATGTGCTATATATTTTGAAATATGTGTTACGGTGTGAAGAGAAATATATATTCATATATTAGGAAAGTGTGGTTTAATAGTTGAGTTAACTATTGAAGGAATTAAATGAATTTTGTAATTAATCTTAAATATTTATTGAATTGAATAAATATTTTAAATAATTTATTTATTGAGAAAAATAAATAATTTATGAAATTGTGGTATAATAATTTAATTTATGCGTGTATGATAATTAAGTTAAAGCAAAGGTAAATTTTATTCTTGAAGATTTAATTTAATGAATTAATTAAATTAAATGAGTTGTTTAATATTAAAGAAAATAAGTAAATTAAATAAAGCGATGCTTAAGTCTAATTTATTAATTAAATTAGATATATGATTATTTATTAATCATCGGAAGAATTATAATAAAATTATAATTATAATTGTAAGTTATATAAATTAGTTACAGTGTGTAGCAAATAAAAATTATATAATATAATATTATTAAAATACTCTAGTATGGGAGAAATTGTGTGTAACCAAACGTAGCCTTATGGCTTTTGGTTTATTGTAACTGACGCCTTTTTATTTTCTTCACCGACGTGACGTTGGGGGAGAGAGGAGTCGGAGTTATATGTTACGCGTTCTTTTTTTAAGGCTAGTATTGAGCTTGGTGAGGAAAAGAGGAAATACATAGGTTTTGAGAGAGAGAGAGAGTTTTATGTGATTTTGAGGAAGGAGAGTTCAGCATCTCTTGCTAAGCCTACAACTAGGGTTTGAAGATATACTTTACTTCTAATGTTTAAAGTTTAAGTTCTTATGATCATCTTCTATAAATTTCTTATCACATAGGAGTTATACATGTATGTATGTGGTTTATAATCTGTTAATCATCATTTGTGAGTGCTATTTGATGATTTGGTTACAAGAAATTGGTTTGTAGGAAGAAATTGAAATAACAGTGGTTATGTATGAAAATGGCTTAAGAAAGTATAAAATTTTATGTCTAATATTTGTTATAATCTGTAAATTTATGTTGGATTATGTTAGTATGTGAAAAAAAAGAAAACAACGAAAGTTGAATGAATCGAAACGGTTGAGAAACGAATTCGTAGTGAACGAATTCGCTAAATTGTCAAAACATGAAAATTAGTATGAACATGAGTTTTAAATTCATATTTGTGTTAGTTAATGTTTATGTTAATTGTTGGGTATTTGGTATGTTGTAGTTTTATGATTTACAAACCAATAGAATCGAAAATAAACTCATTTGGATGAGTATAACTCATGTTATGATGATTAGAAAGGAGTTTGTAGGCCTAATTTGGCTTTCTATAGTGTTCGGGATCAAAATTCGCGATTTAGCAGAAGGACCCATACAAGTGCCCCCTAGAACAAAACCCCTTGCCCGTAGTAGCCCCTAGTATAAAAACCCCGCCCGTGGGGGTAATCTATTTATCCAATTTTGGAAAAAAAAAATTGACATGACATGTTTTACTAAAACAGCCATAACGTTTTCATACGAACTCCGATTGAGGTGATTCAACATGATCCAGAACGAGAACGAATAGACCTAAAACTTTTGTTCTCTAAGTATTTTAATTTGGTGTTTTAGGAAGGTTCAAAATAGTCATCTTTGTGACTGTTACATATTCAAAGGCGATTGAAGGGCGTCGATCGAGCATATACGCAAGTATAGTGCTCCCGACGATGGAATATGTTATTCTAAGTGATGTAACATGAAAATGCATGATATAATACATGACATATAAAATTTCCTTGCCCATAATTGAAAGCATTGGCATGACTTAGTATGTGTTTTGAAAAGAAACTTAAAGATTTAAAAACAAAAAACAAACCTTGTGGAAACTTATGTTCTATAAGTTTTGAACTTAGTGGTTTATATATACATGATTGAGTTCAAATATAAATGAGCATGATATGGTGTTTATAGTGTCTTGTTCATGATAAAACTTGTTAGACCTTGTGTTAGAGATTAAAATTTTCAAGAGAAACTTGATATAATAGAACTAAGGTGCATAAATGCTACATGAGGTAGGTTTTGAACTTGAGAAGATGTTATCATGACTTAGTTACTTATGATAAGAGTTTTTAAAAGTTGTCTTATATGTACTATACTACATCAATAATGATAAAATGATTTCAAAGACAAACTCCATTATCTTTTGTAAACTAAGTATTAAAACATGAATGATATGTGCACTCAACTAGTTAAGCATGACATAAGTTATTAAGCATGTTTTAAACGTATAAACTATGCTATGTTCATGTAAATGAGATAGATACATGTGAGCATGCTATTAGAGGCTTATTAGTACAAATATATGGTTTAAAAGCTTAAAACATCAAATCTTGTTAAAGAAATTTGTTAAGCCTTATTGATTGAAATAAATCATTATGGAGCTAAGTAATTTGAATTTGAACTTGAAAATAGATCACAACCTATTTGATGTCAAGTACAGATTGTTAAGGTATACTTATACATGTCTATCTATTCTATGAGTATGACGAGAAAGTGAAATGTTTTACAAACCTAGTTAGGAAATAATGTAACATTACTATTATATTAAGAATGTATGAAATATATGACTAATGGATGTGAATCCATGATTATATAACTGTGTAGGAATATACGAAGTGAAGATAAGCATTAAGCAGTTAAGTCGTAGTTCATAAACTATGAATCAGGCAAGTTGATGATTAACAGTTTTAAATTTTTATTGCAAAGAGCATGATATGTTATATATATGTTGAAAGTATGAAATGTTAAAGTCAATTTATGACTATGTTGATTGATTAAAGCATGCTGATTGAGTAAGGACTCAATCTTTATACTTGTTATATGAATTGTAGAATGTATGTTATATGTTGAGCATGTTATTACGTGCTATGTGATGCATGAAAACTGTTAGATTTTGTTGGGCTGTCGAGCTTAACCTTGCAAATAACCACTTTTGCAGGTTCAAGATTCAAGGTAAAGTTATGTGTTACTTGAAAGACATGAATCAGATGTGATACTTGAAGATTTATACACTTTGGTTGTGTTATTATTATTTGAACCATGTTTAAGGTTCCAAATAATGTATTAATGTTGAATTGTAATATTGTTTTGCGATGTAAACTATTGTAGTATTAAAATGATTCTGAGATATTTAGATGTAAAGGTTGAAGGTTCTGGAAATGAGGATAGTTTGTAATAGAAAATTTTAATTATTCCGCAAATTTCAATGGTTGTATTATCGTTTAATGATGAAAAATTAGAGGTTGAATGTATTATTAACGATCGAAGTCGAGAATTAAATTTTATGAATTTTTGGGTCGTTGCAGTTGGTATCAAAGTTGTAGGTTATAAACCTTAGGTAAGAGTACCATAGGCAATAACCTTAGAGAATAAAGGAGAAGATGATAAAGAAGTTAAGAATCAAAAAGTTATATTTAAGTATGGTACAATTGTACTCTTTAATAGTTCATGTATGGTATCTAGGCTAAACGATTCCTTCATAGAGCAGAGGTATATACGAACTAGCAACTCGAAAACTAGTTTGTTGGTTGTTTGTGGGAAACCACTTAGTGTACCATATTGAAACTATTAGAGACTCGATGTGTGCCAAGTATAAAAATGGATACGTATGATGAAAATGTGGAACTTAAATGAAATGTTGAGCAATGTAAATGAAGTTAGACATTCTTAAAGGAAGAATTGTTATATAAACAAGAAAATTCAAAGAAGAATCTTGAAGAGATATAAAGATAAGATATGGGATTTGCCTAACTCCAATAGCCAAGATAACGAATAATGATGAATAGACAAAGTCTGAAAGATTAAAAGCATAAACAAAATCATAAATGATGAAAAAGGAACGAAGGAGGATTGTAAAATAAAACGATCACGAGTTAAGAAAAGAATTTTAAGGGAGATGATTATAGAATAAGATCACGATGTGATCAGTTTAAGTTATAAAAAAAAGATGGTCTGTAATGTTTGAATAATTATAGCTTGATGCTATGAAGTTAATGTACTATGAAGTAGTACAAGGTAAACTCGCGAGGAGTTATAAATGATGAGGTACGAAAAATTCGTATCGAGCAAAGAGCAAGTTATAAGGAAGATAGAGTTATGAGGGATTTCAATTGAGGACTCGTGTGATGGCTGAGTCGTACAAACCTTTGTATGGGCGACGTTTTTGTGCTTGCGCTCAGTTTATCACATTGATAATCATTTGAATGGTGGTGTCGCGCTATCAATGTATATGTGGCGAAAAGGTGATTCTTTTCTCATGTGTATATTTGATAGTTAGAAACTTTTAAGATTAGTCAGATATTATTAGGATTAGGTGTGGTTCTTAAAACTTATGCATATGGTAAGTTCGTGACTCATAATAATATGGTATGTTTTGAACCACTCAGCGAATGGACGCATATGGTCTGACTAGGATAAGTTCTTAAACTCATATTATTGTGGCAAGTTCCTGAAATTCCAATGTGCAGTAAGTTTGATGAACTATTCTGGGGGTATAGGAGGATGGTAAGTTGAAATACAAGAATATTTAGTATAAAGATTGGAATTGATGGAGAAAATTAGATATTCTAAATCTACTAGCTATGTTAGACTTTCGAGATTTATTGACTTCGTGCCGATGGTTGTACTTTTGATTTTTGAAAAAAATGTTGGATCACACTAGTGAACTAAAGAATTTTTAAAACAGTGCTATTATTCGCATATCTATGTTGTTTGTTTCAGCTAGAAAAAAATGATTTTTTTTTAAAATTTTCAAAATATATTTTAACTATATGTATCGGGTGATATGATAAACGATGGAATCATCAATGCAATGGAACCTGGGGTTGGATGTGATTATATGATCGTCAGCCCACTATGGTGAGATGTAGTATGATAACGTCATAATCATGACGTCATAAAAGGATTTTTGAGATTTTTTTAATATATGAGAATATATATATGTATATTTCGATTGATGTCCGAATTGTTGTAAAAGTCTATGCTATTTGATTTAGCTAGACGAATATTGAAATATGACCATAAAATTCAAGTGTTTCTTGAGAAGTTATGCCAAACTAAATTATTTTGGTGTGGATTCAGATGTTGAAAAGCTGAGATGAACAACCCTTTTATAGGGGATTACGCGGAAGCATTTAGATGTTTGTGCACAATACATGGTATGCGAAGGGTCGATCACCTAAATGCACGGAGTCCCTGATCCCTAATGATTTGTTAAGGTTTAAGTTGAAAGAGTACTTATAATCGTGGATGAGTGCACAATACATCATACTGAGGGCTTAACACCCTAAAGCGGGAGTCCCTATAGTCTAACGATTTATTAAGGTTTAAGTTGAAAGAGTACTTATAACCGTGGACGTAGTTCAAGGTCTTATGACCCTCAACATGATTTAGAATCTTTTAAATTCCTGTTATTCATATCGCTTCCCAATTATTGAGAAATTATGGAAGATTCTTATTATTCTGAAAGGTGAAAGTGGAAAGGATGAGAAAATTAAGCAAAACATAATAATTTCAAGAAAGAATTGAAACTCCAGAAAGAAGAGAAATGTGAAACTCTTAGAAGAGTGTTGGACATTTTACTGATCAATATATGCGTGCAAGTATACATGGTCAACAAGTAATAAAGAGTAAGTAAAGTATCTTTCCCACGGAGAATTAACTAATAAAGTTTACCATGCACTAACCCATGACCAATTCAGTCTTATTTAAATGAATAATATTATATTTTATATTTAAACTATGAAATTAAATAAACCTAACTATTCCTAGAGTGAGACGAGATAATGAACACCTGAGATCACAATTTCATCTATTGAATAATTTAAATCAACGCACTCCCTGTTAAGCCAAATTACTTGCACTGGATTACTAGTTGAGAACACGAAAGTAAAGTACAACCATTTCTCAAAGTACCATACCCATATCAAATATAATCCCTAGTTGAAGGAAAACACATGAACACCCAAATTACCTAAACCACTATATGTCTATGTGATTTACAAATAATTAGGGTTTAAGCCCAAGTTCTCAATTGACTACGAGCGATGCCTCGGTATATGTCTATCCTAAGCACAAATCATACATCCTAACACAATGTAGAAATTACAATCACAATCTATCAAGAACAAATCTAAACACATACTTCGTCTTTCAAGTTCATATGGGTTATCACAGTAATTGATGGCCAATCAACTAAGCAATTAAGCATGAATCTTAATAGATAATCAAATAGCAATCAATAAGATTAACAATGAAGTATATCAGATTAAACTAAGCAATAGAATCCATTGCAATCCCAAAATAGAGTTTAGCTCATCATAGAATCAAAATCCATTATCCAATATGGATTACACATTGAGAAATAAAGATAAAAGTAAAGAGAAGTTAGAGAATTAGAAATGCAAATCTGATCTCTTTTGCTCCAATTATGAATTTCCTATGCTTTCCAATTGCTTCAATCTTCCACTCTAATCTAATTTAGGGTTCTAATCTAATCTAACTAAGAAAGAGAAGAAAAGAGCATATGTAATATAGATTCATCCCCAAAGGGTGGAATATCTTTTACATAATGAAAATACGTCTAATATATAAGCCCTAATTGAACTCCCCTCTCCGTTACACTTCTATCGCAATATCTAATGAAAAAGTCATGTTTAGTCAACACCCGAAGTGGCACGGTAGTGCCTGAATTAGCCTAAAGTTGGGTGCACCCGCGCTCAAGTGTTAAATTGCGTCTTTTTGCTCCAGGGACTCGCGCGGCCACGCAGGAAATGAACTACAAAGTCGCGGTTGATTTTATGCTACAGTGTCCTCTGGAAAAATGGCCATAACTTTTGATCCGGGAAGCGTTACGGGGCCTGACACCTATCAAATCGAAGCTCTCGACGTGCTCTACAACTTTCATTCTTTGAGAATTGAGAAATAATGCACGAATGATGACTGGAATTGGGTTGGAAGTGACTGCTGAGAAAATGGCCATCTAAAATAGTTACGTTCAACGTTCGTTGGTACAAATGTCATAACTCTTACATCCGAACTCTGATTGGCATGATTCAAGATGTTCCGGAAAGATAAGAATAAGCTCTACAACATAATCCAAGTTTCAAGCCAAGAACATGAAATAAAAATGAAAGCCCAAACGATCCCCGGATTGCTTTTCCTTGTGTTTTCATACCAATAGTCGCTCACATCGTTCCCAAACATAAGATCTATAAAATTAACACAAAATGCATGAAAAGTAACTAAGAAACATGAGTATAAGCAACTAATTCAAGTAACAGATACCGAATAAGTAAGTATAAAACTAACTTATCAAATACCCCAAAACTTAAACCGTTGCTTGTCCCCAAGCAACACAACATAATGCATTCTACATGTTATGCAAGCTACGCTACTATGACAATGAATCCCAAGATTTTTAGCCACGTTGAGAATTCTAATAAGATATGCCTCAGAGAAATATCAAGATCCAAGAACAAAGCATCAAACTAAGCTAAAGGCATAATGGCATGCAATTAGATAATTCTAACCTGCTATAAAGATGTTGTGTGTGTGTGATGTGTTCACAGATAAGCTTGACAAAGGTGAAGATACCACATGCTATATTGCTTAAGATAGAAAATTGAAGTTTAAATCAAGAACTGAATATACTAATGACACATCAACTACTCCAACACATCAATACAAACTAAGGTTCAGCAATGGGTTTATTCTGCTTTATTTTTACTCACGAGGGCGATTTTTGCACTTTTCCGCGGTGTTTATTGATTTTTTATATATATATTTCCCATGACTGTGTAATGTCTCATTCCATTAGGCTAACAGTGCTACCCCTTAGTGAGCTTTCAACCAACGACTCCCAGACCATTAAGACCTTAGGGCGCTAGGTGTAGAGACAATCCCCTCGGGCGTACTTACTCAAGTAACAAAAGACTCGGAAACAAGACTAGCCACGGTAATTATTCATTTTTTTCTTGTCTTTTTCTTTTTCTCTCTGTTTTTTATATAAAGCAAGCATACCCATGCGTTCCCACAACTTGAGTTTCAGTGTCTTTATAGTCATTACTCACTTCCTACACAATTCTATCATTAAAAATAATATTTTCCTCTCAGCAGACAAGCATGCTAATCTTAACCAACATGCAAATATGAAAATTTTCGTGCTACCTGGTAACATCTAGACAGCAAGCATGAATTATATCATGTATAAAATTATAACTAAGCTCAAGATATCAACCAAGTTCAAAAATTTATCAAATTTCTATGTCATCATTGGCCAAATTAGAATTCAACTAACTAAAAACCTGGGATTATGCAATGTTATGCAACTAAAAAGATATTAAGCAAACAAAAAGAAAAAAAAATATTTACCGCAAAAATAAACTAATAACTACTAACATGCAATTTACTATATGTAACATGAAATTACTCTATATGGTGCAATTACACTACATGCTCTAAACTAATAACTAATCCCAATATCCCCAAACTTAAAACGAACAATGCCCTCATTATAATTAAAAGTGAAAGAATACTCCCCTAAGTGGAAATGTCATCTCCGTTCGCCTCCTCAAGATCCCATGGTATATCAGGCGATGGAAAAGTTTGAGATAATCTAAACTTGGAAACTGAGTGTGGACTTCTAACTGTCTGAATGCTTGAGTCCGAAATTCTAATAATTTAGCATTGTTTGTTTTCTATGACTGAGCTATGGCGCGGCCGTGCGGCTTTTCAATGGAGACATGGCCCGGGCGTGCGAGCATTTTTTTTCTCTTACACAGACATGTAGTGTGGGCGCACGAGTTTTCTAGGTATACAACGCGCGGCCGCGCGACCCTGCTTCCTGCAATTCCAATCTGCATCTTCCAATACATAACACAGTGATGACTTCTTTTCAATTCTCCTGCATAAATACCAATTAACTATGTCAAAGTATGAACAATTGAATACGCAAAAATGGCCATCTAATCATCATACTCTTTATACTATGCTCAAACACAGTCCAATGCAAGTTCATCTACCAACGCACTTATGCAGAACAAATCAAACTATTATAAGTAAAAATGAAAATGAACTAACAAAAACAATCTAACTAGAATAATTAAAAGATAGAGATAAAAATAATGGGTTGCCTCCCATCAAGCGCTAAGTTATAGTCAATTATCTTGACTCTTTTCTTGACACCGCTATCCAATTCCTCTACGATAAGCTAGGAACCAGCCATTTTCTTCATAGTCCCGGTAGCCCTCGCCATTTAGCGATGCTTGATCACACGCCTTGCGTGCTCGCATGCTGCGCACAAGACTCTGGGCTGGTGACGCCTGCCATTGCCTTGACAGGTTTACGTTTTACTATAATTTCCTCATTTTAAGTCTGAATTAGTTTGTTTTTGATTCGTTGAACTCGTTAAACTCTTAGCTACTCATATAAAGAATAAATATAACACTTCAAAAATATTAACAAAATATTTTAAGAGTTCCAATTTAGTGTTCATGCTATATTTTTCATGTTTTAAACATATTTAGCGAATTTGTTCACTACGAATTCGTTTCTCAACTAAATTGGTCCGTTTAAATATTGTTGTTTTTGTATTTAACTGTATTAAAAGTATCTAGCAACAATCCACAAGTTGCAACAAGTTTTGTGACTGAAAATCAAATATTTCTTACATTTCTAAGAAATTCAAAACTTGAAATGAAGAACATGTATTATAATCACCCAATCATCATGCTCAACACATTACATTGATACATAATACACATGTAAACTAAGTTAATACCATAACACTAAATTTTCCACCCACTTAATAGAGAATTTTTGGAGAATTATAAGAATTTATCAAACTTTGGAATTAAGAGCATGAATGACAGTAAGGTTACCTCTTGAAGCTTTAATTGGTAAGTATAACTCCTTAATTGTTACGCCCCCATATCTATACTCACATGGTATCCGATATGGTGTTTACAATGAATCAATATAATACATTTAAATCTATACACCCATGGTATCTGATTATAATATTATATTAATTTGAGGAACTATCAGATATAATTCCCATATATCCAAGATTCACAGTATCCCATAACAGAAAACAATTCTCAAGAGAACTATTATTGTGTTTGGACACCCTCACTTAGATATATGAACTATATCTATGAATAGAATCTATCTATCCAAAATTCAGAGTACCAGTAATAACATAAATCGTCCATATTACCAATACCCTCACCCAGATGTATAGTCAATGTCATGCGAATTTATATTATCGCATCGATAGTAATTATCTATCCAAAATCCAGAGTATTAATAACAACATGAACAGTCCATGCTATCAATACCCTCACTTAGATAAATAGTTCCCAAGGATCTCAAATTAAATTTGAAGAATTCTTAATTACTTCTATATATGTAAGAAAACACGGTTGCAGAATTTAAATATTTTATATATATAAATATTAAGGTTTGATTACATGATTCTCACCAAGAGTTTCTTATTACACAATAATCAACTAGACATAAGTATAACCTAGTCTAGCAGGGACGCTTCCCTTTGTCTACTCTAGATGTTTCAAGATTACCATCTAATATTGCAAAGGGAATAATTTGCAAGGGTGAGCTATGACATGCTCAGCAGGTTTTATATTTATAACAATATATGATTTGAAGAAATATAACAATTCAAAATTCGACTGATAGTTGTTACTATTTTCTGGATTTCTTTTTCAACCATTTCTGGATTTTTATTTCTTTAAGTCACACAAACTTAAAAACTTTGTTTTAGATATGAAATAGGGGATCGGCCTATTCAATATCCTAGGAGTATGCATCTCATCCTACCAGTGCTCAAATGCACCCAAATTAATGTCAATATATTATCGACCAAATATTGATCCCTTACGGGATACCCAACTTCAGTATATGATGTCTTACCAAAATAATTTGGTTTGAGACAACAATTTATACTCAATAAACAATATCATATGAATAAATAATTCATTCCTTAGTTATGCTGAAGCTATTGCAATAACTTTAAAATAAGAGGTAATTCAAATGTAGGTGTAGTATTTTATATCAATAGTATATCAAGATAAGAATCTTGTTTAACGAATAAACAAGGTTTGAGAAATTTGCGTAAGTAATTATGGTTTAAGAAACTTGCCTGTGTGTAGATCAGTCAAGTTATGATACTCGATCAGTTTAATAAACACCTACGATGTTCATTCATATAAATCTAACACGTTAGTATTTATAACAATACTCAAACATAATATTTACATAAGTTCGAGTTAGATTTGATAGAGTTTCGGTATTTAATGACTTTATCAAATATTAAATAAGTTAATATATCAACTAAATTTTATTTATAAGCTTTATTATTTATTTAGATAATTTGTATTCATTATAATAATTTTTTAGAAGCTTATAATAATTTTTTAAGTATTTATTTATCCTTTAAATGATTTTTTAAATCATTTATTTCTATTATTAAAATTTACTTAGAATTTTACAAAAACTTTATTTATTATTTTAAATAATTTATATCCATTTATTATGATTTTTATATCATTAATATTATTTTTCAATAATTATTTAGTATTTATAAGTAATTATTCTAATTACATTATTATTAAATTAATTATTAATAATATCCAAATAAAATAAAATATTTATAGAATTAATGTAAAAATATCATAAATTAACTATAACAATTTAATATAATTTTTAAAACTATTTTTGTTATTTATTTATATTTATTATTAATTATTTCTAATTTTTTATAATATAATTTCTAAAAAATATTTTTTACTTTTGTCGCTTAAGCCCTATAGTGATGAGAAGTGTCGCTATAGGTGTTCTTGAGATTCGGGTTTTAGGCGAGTCAGTGGTAGAGACCGATTTGACTTAATCTATCTCACTATTGTTTATGATTCTGGATTTGAACAAGTGTTGGTGTTATAGTACTCATTCAGTAGTACAACATAAACCTAATTGCATGCTTAAATCTATATATAACAAGAAGTTATAGAGGCTCAAAGTCACTGTCATAGCTGTTCTAAAGTTTTTGGGTAACCCAGAACAGTGGTCATGGTCGGTCAACGATTTTGTGGCTTTAATATCTATGATTCTGTGTAATAGATTTGTGTTGTGTTTATTGTAACATGTAGTATTTATGTCAAGGTACATATACATAACATTAGTTTTGACAAAGCATGACAATAAGATCCTGATCTATGTTAGTCAAAGTACAGCCAAAAGCTATTCTTCGTGTTCATCAGTTTTCTAGGTAACCTAGAAAACTTGGTCAAACTCGGTCAACGACTTTTGACCATTAATTCCAGTAATCGTATGAGTTTTTTAAGTAATTTAAGACCATGGATATGTAGTATATATATATATATATATATATATATATATATCAGGGTATAAGTCTATCACAAAAAGTTACAAGAACAACAAATTGAAAGCGATCAAAAGGCTTGTCAAAGTAGCCGGCTCAACCTGTTCTTGAGTTTTCTGGGTAACCCAGAAAACATAACTTTGTGATCGGTCAACAACCTTTGACCATCTATATCTTGCAATAAATGGTTCTAATGAACCTGTTTTCTTTTCCAGATTAAAGACCTACTATAAGGCTACAAATAACATACAAATTACAGACCTAATCATAAACACAAACGAATCTACAAGCTCTGTCATTCGACTATCAGGCTTAAATTTTCAAAATGTCCAAATTACTAAAAATTCTTAATTGAGACATCTAGATGTTATAAAAACGTATTCTATCAGCCTAATATACTTTCTAACATATTAACACATAATTCTAAACATCTAAACAATAAATTTATCAAAGCATTAAAGATCTAGCTAAGAATTAGGGTTTGCACCTCTCTTGCTTGATTTTGAACTTCTGGCTTTTGAATCTATTTTTGCTATCACCAAGGCATATTTAGGTATGAATATATGAGTGTTTAGGCTTAGGAAATTCGTAGGTTTACTCTAATCTAGGGTTCCTATTTATAGAGTTTTTCAACTTGGCTTTTTGGTCATTTCTCACCTACTTGCCTCTACAAATATCTGATCTAATGACTCTACTGATGCTTGGGAGTTACAAGCATGTCATGTGTATCCTAGGAACTTGCATTGGTGACTCCTAACCTACTTGTGAGATAGTTAGGTTAGATTAGTAGCTTAATTATGCCCTAATCTTTACTAATCTTGATTAAAGTTTTATTTTTAATGATTAGGGTTGTCTACTAATGTTTATTAGTATCTAATTGAAGTTTAGTAATCATGATAATGTGTTAGTATAACCTAATTAGGGTTAGGTTTACACATTAGGATTAAGGTTTTGCTAATTAGGGTTAGGGTTTGTTAATCTAGGGTTACTAACCTAACTTTTCCACTAATCTTAACAAGCACGACAAAGCATTTTGTCAGTATAAGCACGACAAAGCAGCTTGGCCAAACAAATGTACCGAAAAGTCCGTTTTTGGAAGAAAATTTTTAAACTTGAGGTGTTAAGCACGTCAATTTTTGGGAAAAAAATTTTATTTGACCAAATTTGTTAAACAGAATATATATTAACACATAACACTTTCAGAACGGAGAGATTTTATTAATATAGCTGAATTATACATATCTGAGTCTTATTAAGGTTTTAGGTTTATACATTCACCCCCACTAATAAGAATTTCGTCCTTGAAATTACAATATAAGTTAAATTAACAGTTGGGGATAGTTCTCTCGTATTTTAACATCGAGCTCCCATGTAACTTGTTTAACATTCTGATTTCTCCAGATTACTTTGACCGATGCTATAACTTTATTTCTCAGGACTTGCTCTTTACGGTCGACGATCTGCACGAGTTCTTCTACATAAGAAAGATCTTCTTCGATTTGGATTGGCTAATAATTTATAACGTGTTTATAATCAGATTTGTATGGTTATAACATGGACACATGAAACACATTATGATTATGGTTCAACTCAGGAGGTAGTGTTATTTCATAAGAAACTTCACCTATCCTCCTCAAAATTTCAAAAGGTCCAATAAATCTCGGACTCAGTTTTCCTTTCTTACCAAATCGTATGTTGCCCTTCCAAGGAGATACTTTTTAAAATACTTGACTTCCTACGCTAAAGGTTCGTTGTTGACGATGTGGATCAGCTTATTTCCTTTTTCGATCTTGAGATGCTTGTAATCGTTCACGTATAATTCTGATGGTTTTAGTAGTTTGTTGAATTATTTCAGGTCCTAGCATTTGTCTATCCCCGACCTCATCCCAACACAAAGGTGTTCTAAATTTTCTCCCATATTAAGCTTCATAAGGTGGCATACCTATGCTATCATGATAACTATTCTTATACGCAAATTCTACCAAAGGTAACTAATCTTCCCAACTTCCTTTGAAGTTTATGATACATGTTCTAAACATATCCTCTAATGTTTGTATGGTTCTCTCACTCTGTCCATCAGTCTTAGGGTGATAAGTTGTGTTTAAAATTAATTGTGTACCTAAGTGTTTTTGCAGACTTCTCCAAAAATTTGAAGTAAAACGTGGATCTTGATCTAATATTATAGATACAGATACTCCATATCTAGAGATGATTTCATTAATGTACAACTTAGTAAGGTGGTCTATGTTATGAGTAACTTAGATAGGTAAAAGGTGAGCTGATTTGGTTAAACGATCCACTATTACCCAAATGGTATTATGGCCCTTTTGTGTAGCTGGAAGGCCTACGACATAGTCCATGGTTATATGTTCCCACTTCCACTCCGGAATTGGTAAGGGTTGAAGTAAACCACTTGGCTTTTGATGCTCAGCCTTAACCCTTTGACACGCGAGACATTTTCTTAACCATTCGGCTATCTCTCTTTTCATATTCAACCACCAAAAGTGTTGACTTAAATCCTTGTACATTTTAGTACTGCCAGAATGAATGGCAAATTTAGAATTATGAGCTTCGTTTAAGATTTCTTCTTTTAAGGCTTGATTTAATGGAACCCAAATTCTATCTTCATATCTTATTATTCCATCCTTATCTATTCTGAAATTGTTATATTTAATATGAGTTATATTGGACATATACTTTTGACATTCTTCATCCTTTTCTTGCATCTCTTTGATGTTATCAAGTAGAGATGAAACTCCCTCTATAATAAATAACTTTTGGGTAGAGGTAGTTGGACATTCTACCTCAATTTCTAGATTTTCAAAATCTTTTATTAACCTATCATTGGTGGTTATTGCATTAAACTTTTCTTGATTCTTTCTACTCAATGCATCAGCCACGACATTAGCTTTACCATGATGATATAAAATTTCGCAATCAAAATCCTTTATCAGTTCTAACCACCTTCTTTACCTTAAGTTTAGCTCTTTTTGTGTAAAAATATATTTTAGACTTTTATGATATATATATATATATATATCTCACACTTCTCCCCGTACAAGTAATGTCTCCAAATCTTTAGAGCAAAAACTATCGCGGCTAACTCTAGGTCATGAGTAGGATACCACTTCTCATAATCTTTGATTTGTCGTGATGCATAACCAATCACTTTCCCATGTTTCATCAACATACACCCTAAACCTTTGTGTGATGCGTCACTATATACTACAAGGCCTCCTATATCATCTGGTAAGGACAATACTAGAGCTATGCTCAATTTCTTCTTCACCTCTTGAAAGCTCTCTTCACATTTATCCGTCCAGACATATTTTACTGTCTTTCGAGTTAAATTGGTTAATGGGGTTGCTATTTTTGAAAAATCTTTTATAAACCGCCAATAATAACCCGCTAAACCGAGAAAACTTCTTACTTCTATTGGAGTTATTGGTTGTTTCCAATTCACAACCGTTTTGATCTTAGTTGGATCTACTGATATTACATTTTTGTCAATTACATGACCTAAAAATTGAACTCTCTTTAACCAGAATTTACATTTGGAAAACTTTTCATAAAGTTATTCCTTTTGTAATATCTCCAAAACGACCCTCAAGTGTTCAACATGTTCTTCCCATGTTTTCGAATATACTAGAATATCATCGATAAACACTACAACAAATTTGTTCAAGCATGGTTTAAACACTCGATTCATTAAATCCATAAATGTTGTCGATGCATTTGTCAATCCAAAAGACATTACTAGAAACTCATAATGTCCATAGCATGTCCTAAACGCTGTTTTCGGCACATCCTCCTTTCATACCTTTATTTGATGATAACTTGTTCTAAGGTCAATCTTTGAAAAGTGTTCGGCCCATTTTAATTGGTCAAACAAATCATCAATCCTTGGTAAAGGATACTTATTTTTAATGGTAAATTTATTTAATTCTATATAGTCTATACATAACCTCCTAGTTCCATCCTTCTTCTTTACAAACAATACTAGTGCTCCCCAGGGTGAAACACTAGGTTGTATGTAATTTTTATCTAAGAGTTCCTGTAATTGTACGAGTAACAATTTCAGTTCTACAAGTGCCATTCTGTATGGTGCCTTAGAAACTGGTGTCATTCTGGTTGCAAGATCAATGACGAACTCAATTTCCCTATCTGGAGGTAAACATGGTAAGTCATATAGAAATACATCAGGAAAATCCCTAACTATATGTATTTGATCTAGTTTTACTCCTTCTTGTCTAGTATCAACTATATAGGCCAAATATCCTAAACAACCCTTCCTAAGAAATGTTTCTGCATGCACTATGGTCAAACATCGAGATTGCTTAGGTGAACAACTTCCGTTGAACACTACCTTTGACTTCGATGCAGCCAAAAGGTTTATACCATTTTGATGACAATCAATCATCGCGTTATGGTTAACCAACTAATCCATTCCCAAAATTACATCAAATTCTCCCAATTCGATTGGTATAAGATATACCCCAAAGTTGTGCCCTTTAATCATTACACTACAGTTCTTATGTATGGTCTTAACCGGTATCTTTTAATTATTTGCAATCTCTACACAAAATGGTTTGTCTAACTTTTCACATGGTGTAATCAGATTTTTAGAAAAACTTTTAGACACAAAAGAACAAGTAGCACTAGAATCGAATAACATATATGCATTTAAAGTGTTAATAGGGATGATACTTGTCACCACGTCCTGTGAAACAACAGTATCCCTCACCGACATATTAAATGTTCTCGCAGTAGATCGATTCTGAACTCCAACTGCAGCTACTGTTGACTGATTATTGTTATTCTCTGGTACTCTATTTCCCTTTCCTCTTTGGTTCTTAGGTTTGGGACAATTCTTTGAAAAATGGTCCAACGAACCACAGTTAAAACATTTATTTTTATTTGAAAGAGGACATTATGGAGAAAGATGTTCCGATTGTCCACAATTAAAACATTTACTATGAAAACATACTCCTTTATGTTTCTTTCCACATGTAGAACAAGGTTTAATATTATTATTACTAAAGTTATTATTATTGTTACCCATCTTTTTCCCTCAGTTGTTGGAAAAAGTATTATCCCATTTCCGTTTATTATTAAACTCACCTGAACTGGGTTCGGTTCTAAGTTTCCCTTTCTCATTTTGACTTTTCTTTTCCTGGTGAAATTTGGACAGACTTTCGTTCTCACTTTCAGCTATAGAGGCTTTTTCAAGTATTTCTGAGAAAGTCTTTATTTGAAGTACTAACAACTTACTTCGAATTTGAGGTTTCAAACTTTCCTGGTACCTACGAGTCTTTCTAAGTTCAGTAGTCACCTGATGAGAAGCAAACTTGGACAGTTCATTGAACTTGACTGTATACTGAGTTACAGTCAGGTCTCCTTGTTTTAATTCAAAAAAAATTTACTTCAATACGATCTTTCAGGGATTGGGAAAAATAGTTTTCAAAGAATAACTCTTTAAATCTATCCCAAGAAACAATTTCCGTTTCTACCCGACCCTTAGTTGATTCCCACCAATAATTAGCCTCACCTTTCAAGAAAAAGGTTGCAAAAGAGATCTTTTGATTATTATTGACATTTGTTACTAGGAAAAATTTCTCTATTTCAGAAATCCAAATTTGTGCATCGACAAGTTCTAATGTACCTTTAAATACAGGTTGTCTAACTAATTTGAAATCTTTAAAAGATGTGTTTTGGTTCATAGGTCTATTCATAGCTCCTAACATAAGGTCTACTAAATGTTGGGTAGAATTTTATTCATTATTCATTTCTCTTTGGGGTCTTTTGGTTGGTGGCATAATTCTATAAAAACAACAACAAAATTCATATAAGAATTTGAATTATACAACATATTTGTTTTATTTATATTTCACAAGAGTAGTACAAAATAACTTAGTAGTTACACATACTACATACCATTAGTTATATTATAACTTTGAATTCTCCTTTTATTCATACTAATATATAGAGCATTCAACTCCTATACTATCCTCTAGAATTCATTGATATCATCAGCGAAATCCTGGATCATGTGGCATAACATAAACCGATCTATCAGATAACTAGTTTTCTTCTCCTAAAACCGGATATCGTACTATGCAGCGCTACAAATCATTGAAAGTGTCTCGAATACCCAGAGATGTTTTAGGAAGTCTTGACTGAATTTCCTTTCTGCCCCTCTGTGCATGGTGCAATTGTACTTTTAGTCGGTGACTATGTCCCCTCTCATGTTGTAGCATTCCCTCAACTATGTCTGCCCTAAACTTCATTTTATTATTCTCGTATTTTGTTGTCTTCATTAGTGATGCCATTAATTCACCATGCTCATCAATTCTCATTAATTGTCCTGCTACTGGATCTTCCTCTTCATCAGCATCTAGCAGTTGTTGATCATGAAGCAATTTTTCATCCTCTGCATCACTAGCTATAAATGACTCAATTTGTGGTGGATTGTGTACTTTCACCATTTCTTCAGCACTGGAGTTGGCCATCTATAAAAGAAAACTGCTTAATCCTGGCATAAAAAATTTTATAACATAATATTTTTAATGTTATATTTTATGTGTACTTAAAATTTTTACAGACTCAAAGACTATATACTAAGATTTCTCTTCCTTATATCTATAGCCTTGAGGCTTTGATACCAAAATTGTAACGCCCCCATATATATACTCCCATGGTATCCGATATGGTGTTTACAACAAATCAATATAATGCATTTGAGGGACTATACACCCATGGTATCTGTTTATAATGTTATATTAATTTGAGGGACTATCAGATATAATTCCAATATATCCAAGATTCACAGTATCCCATAATAGAAAAAAATTCTCAAGAGAACTATTACTGTGTTTGGATACCCTCACTTGGATATATGAACTATATCTGTGAATAGAATCTATCTATCTGAATTTCAGAGTACCAGTAATAACATGAACAGACCATATTACCAATACCCTCACCTAGATGTATATTCTATGTCATGCGAATTTATATTATCATATCGATAGTAACTATTTATCCAAAATCCAGAGTATTAATAACAACATGAAAAGTCCATATTACCAACACCCTCAACCAGATGTATAGTCTATGTAATGTGAATTTATACTATCGTATTGATAATAACTATCTATCTAAAATCCAGAGTATTAATAACAACATGAGCAGTCCATGCTATCAATACCCTCACTTAGATAAATAGTTCCCAAGGATCTCAAACTAAATTTGAAGAATTCTTAATTACATCTATATATGTAAGAAAACACGGTTGCAGAATTTAAATATGTTATATATATAAATTTTAAGGTTCGATTACATGATTCTCACCAAGAGTTTCTTATTACAAAGTAATCAACTAGACATAAATATAACCTAGTCTAGCAGGGACGCTTCCCTTTGTCTACTCCAGATGTTCCAGGATTACCATCTAATACTGCAAAGGGAATAATTTGTAAGGGTGAGCTATGATATGCTCAGCAGGTTTTATATTTATAACAATATATGAATTGAAGAAATATAACAATTCAAAATTCGACTGATAGTTGTTACCATTTTCTGGATTTCTTTTTCAACCATTTCTGAATTTTTATTTCTGTCAGTCACACAGACTTAAAAACTTTGTTTTAGGTATGAAATAGGGGATCAACATATTCAATATCCTAGGAGTATACATCTCATCCTACCAGTGCTCAAATGCACCCAAATTAATGTCAATATATTATCAACCGAATATTGATCCCTTACGGGATACCCAACTTCAGTATAGGATATCTTACCAAAATAATTTGGTTTGACACAACAGTTTATACTCAATAAACAATATCATACGAATAAATAATTCATTTCTTAGTTATGCTGAAGCTATAGCAATAACTTTACAATAAGTGGTAATTCAAATGTAGGTGTAATATATCATATCAACAGTATATCAAGATAGGAATCTTGTTTAACGAATAAACAGGGTTTGAGAAATTTATGTAAGTAATTAGGGTTTAAGAAAACTTGACTGAGCGTAGATCAGTCAAGTTATGATAATCGATCTGTTTAATAAATACCTATGATGTTCATTCATATAAATCTAACACGTTACTATTTATAACAATACTCAAATACAATATTTACATAACTTCGGGTTAGATTTTATAGAGTTTCGGTATTTAATGACTTTACTAGAATATTAAATAAGTTAATATATCAACTAAATTTTATTTATAAGCTTTATTATTTATTTAGATAATTTGTATTCATTATAATAATTTTTAGAAGCTTATAATAATTTTTAAGTATTTATTTATCCTTTAAATGATTTTTAAATCATTTATTTCTATTATTAAATAAATAATATTTACTTAGAATTTTACAAAAACATTATTTATTATTTTTAAATAATTTATATCCATTTATTATGATTTTTATATCATTATTATTATTTGTTAATAATTATTTAGTATTTATATGTAATTATTCTAATTACTTTATTATTAAATTAATTATTAATAATGTCCAAATAAAATAAAATATTTGTAGAATTTATGTAAAAATATCAAAAATTAACCATAATAATTTAATATAATTTTTAAACTATTTTTAGTATTTATTTATATTAATTATTAATTATTTCTAATTTTTATAATTTAATTTCTAAAAAACAATTTTACGCTTGGTCGCTAAAGCCCCTATAGTTCTGAGGAAGTGTCATTTATAGGTGTTCTTGAGCTTTCCGGGTTTAAACCGATCTCACTATTGTTTATGATTCAGGGTTTGAACAAGTGTTGGTGTTATAGTACTAATTCAGTAGTACAACATAAGCCTAATTGCATGCTTAAATCTACATATAACAAGTTATAGAGGCTCAAAGTCACTGTCAAAGCTATTCTTGAGTTTCTAGGTAACCTAGAAAAGTGGTCATGGTCGGTCAATGATTTTGTGGTTGTAATATCTCTAATTATGTGTAATAGATTTGTGTTGTATTTGTTTTAACATCTAGTATATATGTCAGGGTACATATACATAACATTAGTTTGGACAAAGCATGACAATAAGGTCCTGATCTAAGTTAGTCAAAGTACAGCCAACAGTTGTTCTTCGTGTTCATCAATTTTCTGGGTAACCCAGAAAACTTTGTCAAGCTCGGTCAACGACTTTTGACCATTAATTCTAGTAATCATATGAGTTGTTTAAGTAATTTAAGACCATGGATATGTAGTATATATATCAGGGTATAAGTCTATCACAAAAAGTTACAAAAATAACAAATTAAAAGCGATCAGAAGGATAGTAAAAGTAGCCGACTCAACCTGTTCTTGAGTTTTCTGGGTAACCCAGAAAAAAAGAACTTTGTGATCGGTCAACCACCTTTGACCATTTATATCTTGCAATATATGGTTCTAATGAACATGTTTTCTTTTCCAGATTAAAGACCTACTATCAGGCTACAAATAACATACAAATTACAGACCTAATCATAAACACATACGAATCTATAAGATCTGACATTCGACTGTCAGGCTTAAATTTTAAAAATTTCCAGATTACTAAAAAAGCTTAATTGAGACATCTAGATGTTATGAAAATGTATTCTATCAACCTAACATACTTTCTAACATATTAAGGCATAATTCTAAATATCTAAACAATAAATTTATCAAAGCATTAAAGATCTAGCTAAGAATTAGGTTTTGCACCTTTCTTACTTGATTTTGAACTTCTGGTTTTGAATCTATTATTGTTATCACCAAGGCTTATTTAGGTATGAAATATGAGTGTTTAGGCTTAGGAAATTCGTAGGTTTACTCTGATCTAGGGTTCCTATTTATAGAGTTCTTCAACTTGTCTTTTTGTTCATTTATCACCTACTTGCCTCTACAAATATCTGATCTAATGACTCTACTGATGCTTGGGAGTTAAAAGCATGTCATGTATAGCCTAGGAACTTGCATTGGTGACTCCTAACCTATTTGTGAGCTAGTATTTAGGTTAGATTAATAGCTTAATTATGCCCTAATTTTTACTAATCTTGATTAGGTTTTTGTTTTTAATGATTAGGGTTGTCTAATAATGTTTATTAGTATCTAATTGAAGTTTAGTAATCATGATTAGGTGCTAGTATAACCTAATTAGGGTTCATTTAGCTAATTATGGTTAGGTATACAAATTAGGATTAGGGTTTTGCTAATTAGGGTTAGGGTTTGTTAATCTAGGGTTACTAACCTAACTTTCACACTAATCATAACAAGCACAACAAAGCGTTTTGTCAGTATAAGCACAACAAAGCAGCTTGTCTAAACAAATGTACTGAAAAGTCCGTTTCCGGAAGAAAATTTTTAAACACGAGGTGTCAAGTACGTCAATTTTAGGACAAAATTTTATTTGATCAAATTTGTTAAACAGAGTATATATTAACATATAACTCTTTCAGAACGGAGAGATTTTATTAATATAGCTGAATTTTACATATCCGAGTCTTATTAGGGTTTTGGATTTTTACATTAATTCTACCACATTCACTCTCCAATTCTACTAACTTTTAATAAGAAAACTGTAACGCCCGAGAAAATTGGATTTTTATGGCAATTAAATTTTTATTTGATTATGTGAATTAAATGAATTTAATTGATTTATTATGTGAGTAAGCTATGTGAAGGTCATTCTATGACCTAGAATGTGTTTATATGGTTAATAATCTTGCTACGTGCTAGAATTAATTGTTTAGAATTTCCATGACAAAAATAAATGTTTTCCGAGAAATTTCTGTAAAAACACTATTCATCCGTTTCTGTTCGGGGAATTATTTTGAAATTCCAAGAAACGCGTAATGATAGAATATTGAGATAAGATGAAATATTTAATAATATTTTATTTATGGCAAATGAAGTTTATAAAGCGAGTGTTATACAAATATGATACTAATTAGTATCTACGTGTAATACGATGAGTAAATACGAAGTACAATACGATTATCGTATGAGTATTATACGGAGAGAATACATGAATTGTACGTATATGATACGATTCGTATTATAGAATTAAGTTAAAACTTAATGTTAATTCATTTGGGTTGGATTATAATTAGTCCAATTAATTGAATGAATAAGCCCAAAGGATTAATAGGTTAAGCCTAAGTCAAGGCCCAATGTTAGATGGTTTAAGCCCAATGCATGAAAACCGAACCGTGGATCAATCGGTGGGTCACCGAATGGGTAAAACCAATGGGGATGACCCATGGGCAAGTGTGGACCGGCCTTGGTGTGCAAGCCAAGCTTAATGCTTGCTCACCAAGCATTTTACTTGGTGACCAAGAGTGAATAGTAAGGAGGTGGTGGGGGTTTAATGTCTAGATTGCCCTCCATTCTATTTTCTTTAAATAGGAAGCTAGGTTTGGTCATTTGAGAGTTTTTCAATTGCCCAACTTAGATTATTTGAGAGAGAAAGAGAGCTAGACTCACAAATCATACACTTTGGAAGCTTTGACTTAGAGTTTTCCAAGAGATTTCATAAGAGTTCTTGAGGTAATACTCCTTGTTTCTCATTTTCATATCTTTTGATTTTCTTTTATCATGTAGAATCATAAATAGGTGGTATGTGTCTTGTATAGTGGATTAAAGATGACTTAGCATAGATTTAATCTCTATAAGCCATGAGATCATAAGAATTATGAGGTTCGATATAGTTTCAAACCATGAAAATATTGATTGTTGAGATCGATTGTTGATAAACGATTGAACTCCATCAATACGTTAATATATGCATCTTTCTTGGTTAGGATGTAGATATGAAATCCATGGAGTATTCCATGTGATTTGGCCTAGAAACGTTAATGTGAAGTTATGGCGAATTTCACGAAATAGGCGTTAAGCGTCAGCGTTGAAATTTCGGATTGGAGGTCAAAAGTTGCCGTGAGACTTGAAAACGATGTTTTTCAATGTCAACACGTGAGATAGGGTAATTAAGAGTTGTGGGTTAGAGAATCATCGGATTCTGGCTTAAAACGAAGAAAACGAGCATTGAACGCTCATTAACGTTTACGGAGGCTTAGAAATTGAACTCAATAGTGAATTTTGAGTTATCAGATTCGAAAGTGTCGAATTCTTTTATGAACGCGTAGAGTATGTCATTAATGATGTGTAGGCTTTTGAACGGACCAAATTGGGCTTATAACGAAGAAGTTATGGCTCCGGGAATTTCACAAAATTTTCAAACTATTGGAATTATCTTATGCTGAGGTGCAGCACAGCATGTACGACGTTAGTCGATAAATGCGTGCCACAATGCTTAAACGCGATAATAATCTCTCTCTTGCTAAATTACGCATGACACCCTTTGGTAGAAGTAAAGACTTCATGCGCTTGCAATAGAAGCCGGAACAGAACAACTAATAGCTAATAAGGCTTGTACTTCGATCTATACTAAAGCCCATGCGTGGCCTTGAGTGCAAGGTTGTTGATAGTTACTTAGGTTTTGAACTTCGATTGTTTAGAGACCCAACGATGTAATGTTTGTACACTTCATAAGTGTATTAAAACTATTCCTATACTAGAGTATATGGTATTGAACTTAGGAATTGAATTCATGTTAATAAGTTATGAATGATGAACAAAGTTGGTACATTATCAACGATGTTCGAGTCCGATTAATAACGTCAGTTGGTTAATATGTCGGGATGAAGGGTAGTAAGTCGAGTTGACTTTATTATTAATATTAAGTTAACTAAGACGTAGAAGAGAAAGAAGTTCGTAGAAACAATGTGAACATTTGTTTAGTAGCTAATTACAGTGTGCTATTTGAATATATCATGTAGATTCTGTAAAGGTTGTGGTCAGTCGATTAAGTTATTTAAAGACGTTGAAAGGCAAGTTTTCTTCACGCTTGTCTAACCTTCAAGTTAGTCAAGTTTTTATGTGATTCATTATACTGAATTGCACGGCTGGTTTCAAAGATAGGGTCGATGCCAAATTTAATTCAGCTAGACTACTCGTAAGATATAGATTGATTGATATTCATATCTTTCTATATAGAAATGTTAACGCTATCCTATGCTAAGTAATTGGTAGGTTTATGAGTACAGTGTAGCACCATATGTCAGGTTGGAAGATACCCGAATTTGGGGGGGTCACAAAAAACTCAGACACTTCAACAACTGAGAATGAAGAGGAAGAGTCTCTATTTATAGAGGAATCAATATCCAAGCAATAGCTTTACCCAACAATTCAAACCAAGAGGAAGAAGAAGAGTCCAGCGAATTGAGAAGAGTTGGTTACTAAATCCACCTTCCTCCAGCATTAGCAGCTATATATCCTTTACCAAGCTTTAGCAATAGAGGAGTAGGATAGGCCAATGGCCTATTCACTTATGACTCTCTAATTGGGACAAAGCTTATAACTCAGCATTTTACCAATTTGGGCCATCTAGTAAATTTTTTAGCATAATATTGCTACATTATATAAAGTTATGGGTACATATACACAAACATATATGTACACCCACAAAAGTACATTCACACTTTAAATATACACCAATACCCAATATCGTGTACCTCATGTACAATGGTTTAATTCAATTAATATTTTAATATAATTTAGTTTGGTACTCTTAACCCATTATTCCCTTAATATCACAATGATTATTATCAATCATCTATTATCTTTCTATTCATTCTTTTTTAATAATTCCAGTTAAACATTTAGTCTAGTTTAACTTTAATTCTCATGCCACCACTAATACAAAGTACTAAATAGACAACGCTTAAAAGATAACGTTTTTTATAAAAACATTATGGTATTTTTTCCTACAATATTTTTAAACAAAACGTTATAAATATATATGAAAAAACATTATCTATTTAAAAGGGCATTTTTTTTTTTTTTAACTAGATAACGTTTTTTTTTAAACGTTGTGTATCTAAAAAACACATAGGAAAAAAAAACACGGAAGCTAAAATTTGAAATTAAAACAAAGTTCCTATCCCTGTACTTTCTCGCTCTGCGATGTTGGTTTTATGAAGATGAGTTCCTCTCTCCTTTTCTCTTCCATTTCTCCTAAAAATCTCGCCATTTTTTAAGCTTCAGAATCGTCGAGGAGCTTTAATTTGGTTTGTTTCACGGGTTTCAAGCATAGAATTTGAGGTTTTGGTTTGAGAAATTTGGATAAATCTAGGGCTTTTATGAGCGTCTCTGATAAATATAGGGTTCACACCACAAAACTCGCCTGACCCATATATCTGAATCTTCTATATCTCAACTCTCAGCTAATCTTCTAGATCTCTATCTTCTGTCCAACGGCAGGTTTGTTATGGGTCATAGCTATACAAGGAGTTCTTAGATTTTTCACTTCTATGTCTCAACAACCCAGCTCCACCACCAACTACAATAAATGCTCATCCTACACCAACACAACCTCCACCACTTCTGGCAGTGGCGGCGCAACCGAAGGACCCCGTTTTTCGGCGATGAAAAAGGCCAAGTCTTAGGTTGTTGCTTCCTCTCTTGACTCCTCCCCCACCAATAAAAACGGCCTCTAACACGTCCGTTTCAGCACCGAAATGGATGACTCCATGATCGAAGATCCCAACCCTAATGACGTCGTTGATCCCTCCTCGCCTGCTGGTTCCCGAGCCTCTGCCGGCGACGTTACCGCCAATTTGCCTAGGAAGAAGGCTACTCCACCTCAGCCTATGAAAAAACTTGTTATTAAGCTTCTCAAAGGTTTAATTTTTGATCTAAAACTTGCTTCTATCACTTCACTACCTAAAATTTTAGATTTTTATAGATTTGGGTGCAGGCTTGTTACTAATTTCAAAGATTCGATCTGCTAATTGCTAGTATTAGTGTTTTTTGTATGTAAATGCAGGGGTTAGTGTTACTGGTTAGGTGTTGGAAATTTGAATATGGGCTGGAATTTAGTTCTTAATTAAACACATATTGGTTGGATAGAAATCACAGAATGTACCTTATGTTAACAACTAGGATGGAATTCAAAAATTGCTACATATTTGAGGTCAGGATCTCTGGTTTTGAATCTCTGGTTCTGAATGTACCCTATTTTGAATCTCTGGTTCTTATTGTTCTGGGTGCAGGAAACAGCTTCAGCTAGAATTCTTAGAGTGACAGAATAGAGCAACTGAAGAAGAGTGGTCTTGGAAAGGTCAGACCCACCCCATAGACAAACTTTCAAACTATGATGTTTTTTTTAACACTATTTTCTATAGGGTTGTAAAAGGAACAACAACCAATTTAAATCCCCCTTTGTATTTTTTGGACTCGGGTCATTATGTTTCTATCCAAATCTTATGAAGAGACCACATCCAATAGAAACCTTGCTAAGGATCTGGTTGACAAATGGGTAATTTCATATCTATAACCCACGTTCCTCCTATTTTCTCCTCCCGACCTTGCAGGACTTTGTGCTCCTATACTCAATGAGATCAATCTCAAGGCCCAGTACACACTGGAATTTTCTTAGCATTCACACCACTTAGTTGAATTTATTTTCTAGTAAAACATAGATTCTTGATGTCATTGATCACAGTTGGTCATGCTGTAATGTAAAAGCTCCAATTCGTTTTTTGTTTCATAGTACATGTCCCTTTTACTTTCTTTATTATATGAAAAGCATGACTTCAAAATGTATTATATCTGATTACTATGAGTTTGCTCATTGTGAGTTTTCTTTTTCTTTTGTGAAATTTGTTTTTGATGTATAACTTGATGTTTGATTAATTTGAATTATATCTATATGGAACTTCATTTGTATATGAGTTGTCTTGTAATCATCTATGTTTGAATTATACCTGCAGTTTTAGTGAATCCATGAATTAATTTGATATGTAAGTTCTACATATTCTGCAGTACTAGTTCCTTAATTCTATGTGTAGTAAATTCTCTTAGTTGCCATCAGGGTATGCAATTTGGTCAAAATCTGACATATTAATATTATGATGTCAAATATATGAAATGTGATTGGAGAAGGAGTTTCATTGTCACCTAACTCAACCTTAAGTTCAGGCAATATTACATCAGTTATGAAACTATATCTTGTTATGGTTTCATTTGTATTGCAACAGGTTTCATTGGTTCACTTTATATCTTGCTATGGTTTCATGTGTTCAATTTATATTGCCATCTTGTCATTTCTATGCTTTCAATTTGTGTGGAACCATTGGTTTTAGTTTGCAACAGTTGGTTTCAGTTTCAATTAAGATATATATAACAAATACCAAGTTAATTACCAACTCTAGTCCATATTTTCGTGAAACAGGAATGCAATAATATCGTACACAACATGGAAATGTAGAACCCAGATCAAATATATATAGAGTTACTCTTATGTCTTGGGAAAATATAAAACGAATAAAACTGTATAATTTTGAATTTGTAAACTTCATTTGAATTTGTCTTGTAATTAATATGTGGAACTTCATTTGTATAGTTTTGACCAAATACATGTTGTCTTTTTCCTTCATAATATGTATAATTTTGCCTGACCTCTGCAATATCTTGTTACTTGTGGCAGGCCAATGAATAAAACTGCAGGGATGCACTCCAAGGATGATGATCTTGATTTGGCTGAGTTTTCACAGTATGTCGATTATACCCTAGTTAGGCTCATCAAGAAGTAGATTTTACTTTAATCAGGCAGTCTAAATGATTAGTTAGTCATGTATTATGCCCAAGTCTCTGGTCATTTGGTGCCATATGTTTCAGTTTTAATTTTTCTATGTATAATGCAGGGAATCAAAATCTGGTCAGTAATCCTCTAGGCAGTATGCCTTGAGGCCTGAGGCCATGCCATTAGATTTTGTGGTGCGCCCTCAATCCAAGATTGATCCTGATGAAATCAGGGCCTGAGCTAAACAAGTTGTTCAAGATTAGCGTCATCTGAAGGTTTTTCCCTCTCCATCCCCTTGAGAAATTTGTTATTTAATAGTAGGAATTACTAGGTGATCTGAATTTAACTTTTATATTGACTTGATATTGCTTTTGAGAATGTATATTCGAATATTGAATAAAGTCCTTCCTAAAGATATTCGAGTCATAGGTTGGTGTCCTGCTCCGACTGATTTCAGTGCAAGGTTTATCCATCTTTACTAAACCATCATATGTTATAATATTTGATTTGATATCTTGTTGATTTTATTATCCATCCTAAATGATGAAATTGATTTCATTTTTCTTTAATCTGCATTTCATATAATATTTGATTTGATATTTTGTTGATTTTATTATATACTTAATGCTAATGTAGTTTCTCTTCCAGACTGCTTTCACATTATTGGCAAATATTAATGCCAGATGTAAACATGTATTTGTAACCTGCCTTGGTTGCTGCCACATATATATGGGTGGTGTCAGCACATGGAATATAATTTAATGCTAGTGTCTTTGATAAGAATTTTCTATATTACAACTGCTTCTGATAAGCATACTATTGCTAACCTTGTTGTGGTGCTACTTTTCAAACTAATATTTTGTGAAATATATGCAGACTGCAAAAATTTTTGGAAGGATTTTTGCCGACGCTGAAGTGTGTGATTGATTTGGCTTTGCATCATCTGGCTTCTGATGTTTTTGTCAAACATGTCTATTAATCATCAACATGGGTGTCACATGTAGATCATAAATCATGCATTTGCTAGTAGCTAGTTTACTACCTGTGACTAAAGAGTAACTGTCACAATTCCATGTGTGTTACAATCCAGTTTTAGGTTCTCTGTATTCTTATATGTCCCCATGTATTATTGGGATGTATTTTGAATGGTTGATACATTTTGGTTTTAAATTTAAATGAGAATTTAGACCTTTTACCTATATATCATGGCATTGCAGGTGCATTGGTAATATTGGTGAATCAAAAACTTTTTTTTTCTTTATCTACAACATTTTAAAAATGTTGTATAAATCGGTTAAAAACGTTGTCTGATATATTAAACTACAACGTTTTTATCCAGAAAATGTTGTGGAATCATACATTCTACAACGTTTTTAAGCATCTGCTAATTTATGGAAAACAAATTTACAATGTTTTCTTCTTAAAAATATTGTGTAATGTGCTTAACTACAATGTTTTAAAAACGTTGTGTAAGGGTGTGAAATAGATAACACCCTTAACCACGATGTTTTTCTGACTGAAACAACAACGTTTTTTTCGCGTTATCTATTTACTGTTTTGTAGTAGTGCACACACAGCTCATTTATCCCACTTACCAGAGTTATATAACTCAACCTCGTAATCTCATCAATAAAATATTAGGGGTCTAGGCCACATTTTGCTTTTCCCCAATCCCAATTCATTTTAATATCATTTAATATAACTTTGTGTGAAAATGAATTATTTAATTTCTCTTGAATAATTATACACTTATAATACCTTCATCAACAAAAATAATCATTAACCTTTACTCCATTATTTAAATTATACTGAGTTATAAGTATAATTTTCTTCTATTATCCATCACTTATTTTCCATTAACATTTTTCAAATATTAAACCCTTTCATATATTACCATATTAATTAATATATAAAAATACTAAAATTAATTAGCATAATCATTTCATTTTCATCATGTAAAGCACATATATTAATTCACCATTTTACTTAAGTGAATTACTCCTTTCATTCAATTTACTATCACGACACTGCCACACAAGGCTTTAATACTCAAATTATATTATTCCATAATATAATTTTCAACTTAATTTAAGTTAACTAATTTTTATTCTTGTTTAGTTTATTTCTATAACTAACTCTCATTCATTTCATGTTTTTCTATCTCAATCCATTCATGGACACTATAAATATAAGATATGACCCATATGATAATATATTAGCCACTAATATACAATTCCTATAGTTCAGATTACACAAACCCAACATGAATCTGTACATATAGGCCATTGCGGTTTTGCTCTGGTCTTAGGCTTGAGAGTTAAGTGGTGGTCGCATACCTTAAGTTAGGATCTTGAGACATGTTATGCTTCAACAGAAACAGAACTTAACTCGCAAATCCTTTAGCATGCTCCATACATGCAATCTCATTATACTAACCAAAATAAATCTCCAATGACTACATTCTTCAATAATTTAGAGTTTAAACTTCAAGTTCAAACTCTTCTTTCTTTAATAGTTATCTCATATATAATTTCTTCCCACATAATCCCAAATTCCAAATTATATAACACATATATACATTCTTGTTCGAACCCATCTCATGTTTTAATAATTCTATATACTAAATTCTTATTTTAATATATTCTGAAAATTCGAGTTCTTACATATGTTCCCCCTTATAAGGATTCCATCCTCGGAATCACCGAAACCTCCTCTACTCGATGCTATTCCGAATATTACATTTTCTTCTAAATAATTTTATCTATTCTATTTTCGAATTTTTTTATTATTATAACTTTCTCTAATGCATTCTTCAACTTTTTCCTTTCCAAGGAACATTCTACTTAGTACATTCATCCTTCAAAAGAATAAGAATCTTCCATGATTTTTCAATAATCGGGAAGTAGTATGAAAAATCTTACAAGACCGTGACCTCTTCTCTAGCTTTACTAGTGCTTCAACACAATCCTTCACACTGTAAACCAAAGTGTTTATTAATCACAAAGATTGAAAACACCCTCTATATGTATACTAAGTGGCTAGCATATTGTACCACTACGTAGGGCCGCAATGTAGTGTTTTGTAATGACTATATGCGTTACGCTCGGAATCATCCGAAAATATGTCCCCTTATTGGGTTGTTCCCCTCAACTTTTCAACATCTGAATCCGCACCAGAGCAATTTGGTTTGGCATAAATACTCAAGAATGCTTGAATTCCATAAATATTTTTCAATAGCCGTCTAGCCAAATCAAATAGCTTAGCCTTTTATCAACAACTCGGACATCAATCGAAATAATTTAGCCAACTTTATTGACCTTCTTCATAATTTAAAAGAAAACCAAAATTCTTTTATGACGTCATGATATTGTACCAGATTAGTTGTACATTAAGGATTTTGCAATTTTGTGACTTTGTCATATTACATCATACCATAGTGGGCAGACGATCTTTCGATCACAACCAACATTAGGTTCGACTGCATTGATGACTCCATCGTTTACCATTTTTACACCATATCAAATGATGCACATGGTCAGAAATACATTTTGAAAATTTTCAAATCATTTTTGTCTTAGCCGAAATAATTAGCATAGACATATGAATAACGGTATTATTTTTAAACATCATTGGCTCAATCACATGATCCAATGTTTTTCAAAAAAATAGAAGTGCAAACATCAGCACGAAGTCAATAAATTTTTAAAATCTAGCATAGCTAGAAGATTTAGAAAATTCATGTTTCTCCATCAACTTCAATCTTTACCCCATTGCTTCATTCTATCAATCTCTAACACCATCAATGCTTATTATACCAAAATTTCTTAATTCTTACCTCAGAAGTTTTCTATACCCAGTATAGTTCATCAAACTTATAACACTTTGGAAGTTCAGGAACTTGCCACAATCATATGAGTTTAAGAACTTATCCTAGTCAGACCATAGGCGTCCATTCGTTGAGGAGTTCAAAAATACCATGATTATGAGTCACGAACTTACCATATTCATGAGTTTTAAGAACTCGCGCCTAATCTTAATATTCTCTATCTTAATCGTAATAATCTCTATCTATCAAATATGATATGAGAAAAGAATAACCTTCTTGCCATTAACATATCGATAGCACAACACCGACATTTCGTTGATTATCATTGTGAGGAATCGAGAGCAAGCACAAAGCCTCCGCCCATACAAAGGTTTGTACAACTCAGCTCCCACATGAGTCCTCAATTGGAATCTCACCTCACTCTATCTCACTTTTAACTTTCTCTTTGCTCGATACAAATTCTTTATATCTCTGTAACGCCCCGGAAAATCGAATATTTTGTAATTACTTTTAATAACGAATAAAATAATATTATTTATTATTATTGCGTGTTGAGAAGATGAAGGTCGTTCTATAACCTAGAAACGTCAGAACGTCGTAGTATTTTAACTACGTGGGAGAATTAAAGTGTTTGAATTTCTAAAACGAAAATAAATGTTTTCCGAGAAATTTTCTGAAAAATAATATTCATCGATTTCTGCTCGGGAATTATTTTTGAACTTCCGAGAAATACGTAACGTTATAATATCGAGGTGAGATCGATTATTTAATAATAACCTAAGTATGGAAAACGTAATATTTAGCATGCAGACTTAATTTGGGAACGTTAGGTTATTAAGCGTTAAAGGAAGAGAGTTGTGATTATATAATGTGTATACATTATATGAAAGTAAAGAATGTAAGTATAATACCATGTATTGTACTATTATGTATGAAGAATGAGGTAACATATATTACGAATTAATATACGAGTAAGTATATGAAGATTTTACGTGGGGTATAAAGGTTAAGTTATATAATTTAAGGTAATGGACTTGTAGGATTGATAGTCTAATATAGAAGTCCAATGTATGTGATCATCAAGCCCAAGTGTTTGATTATCATAAGCCCAAACTATTGTAGCCTGAGCCCATTAAGAGAGAAGCTAGATTAGTTATCAAAGCCTAATGATTTAGCAATGAACCATGGGTCAAACCAAGTAGGAAATGGGTAAGCATAATGGGCAAACATAATGTGTGGTGAGCAAGTGAAGTGATGAGCACACAATGAATAGTAAGGAGGTGGATGATTGAGGAGGTGTAATAAGGAGGTGGGTGATTTAATGTCTAAAATGCCCTAACCTTAGTTGCCTATAAATACAAGAGCTTAATTTCATTTTGAGGGTTATTATTTTCATCCAACTTTCCTCTCAAATATAAGCCACTTATTTGGTAGAGCAAATAAGAACTTTTAAGCCAAAGCTTCTTTTGTTAGATTTCCAAGAAGAAGAAGTTAGACTTCAAAGGTATTGATCTTGTGTTCAATATTCTTTCATCTCTACTAGAATAGGTTGATAAGGGAAGTTTTATTAATGAACATGTATGCTAAGATCATGTAATAAGTTAATAAGGAATGAACTTAAGCCGAATATGTTGAATAAGCAACTTGAACATTAATAAGTTGCTAGAGCCATGAAGAACTTTTCATAAGTTGTCATATGATGATTAGTATGTTGATTATAGCATGAGAACATTGATTGAAGGACTTAAGTTGTTAATAAGTCATGAGCATGAAGATTTATAGTTCATAAGTTGAATAAGTTAATGACTTATGAGAATGAGTCAAAACCTACTATGATTATAAGTTGGTTAATAAGTAACTTATATTGATTATATGTTGGTTAAATTGCATTTAGAATGCTTAGTAATGAATATTTGACGGACTTCACACGATTGGACGATTATCGTCGAATTCGTGAAATTCTTGAAATGGAAGTCGTATTGGTCATATAGAGTTGCGGACTGGAAAATGACCGGATTCCGACTTGAAACGAAGAAACGAGCGTTGAACGTTCACGAACGTTTATCGTTTTCGATAAAAATGAACTCATAGGTAAAATTTTAGCAAACGAAGTCAAATAGATAAAATTCTTTCATGAACGCGTAGATTATGAAAATTTTGAACCGTAGGCTTTTGAACAGACCAATTCGGACTTAAAACGAAGAAGTTATGCGTCTAGGAAGTTTGTAAAAATTTAAAAACTGCATAATTGTCTGAGGCACAAAGTCCGCGTCATGTGCCGACTCAAGCCTACAAGGCCCATGTCAGTAGCCGCGAGGTAGAACCTTGTAATGCCTTTGCTAACTCACATGTGCAATGCGAGACATAGGGTAATTCTTGGCGCCGCGGCGCCAGTCCAAGAAATTTGATAGTGAAGAATAGTTTCAAGTGTAGAAGAAAAGAGAACTTGTTAGTAATGAATTAAGATGTAATCATAACATGGTTAAGACATTGTAAGGTACTTGTAAGACACTAATGCATGTTGATTAAGAGTTAATAATCAATTGAAGATGAGCAAAATGTGAATGACGTAATGAAAGCCGGAAACCCTAAATAACGAATCTAAGTTAGGATTTACATTGAGATGAAGGGTAAGATATAATAGTATACATACTAGATTGTATAATACCTAATGTGGTACGTTATATGATTATGTATTGTAGAATCATAGAGACTTAAATGCTACGTGTGTTAATCAGTAAGCAGACGCTAAAGGCAAGTATTCTAACCCTTGTTCCAGTTCAGTCTGGACAAGCTGTGTAATTCATGTATTCTTTCGCATGATGTTTTTACGATGAAGTCTAAAGCCAATTCTTTCGGCTAGACTTATATTATGAATCTATCAAGCATGATTAATGTTACCAAGTTATATTGGCATGTTTTTCAATCGAAGACCAAGTATGCTAAAATTTTTTTGTCGTTTAATGACAGGCACGTGAGGTTGCCACAACTTAAACGTAGACACCTTTAATGAATGTAGTGTTGATCAACATAGAGTACTATAAGCTGATCACTCAGAAGTGCTCGTAAGCTATGACGGACTTACGAACTTAGTGCCGGGTTGTCCTTTTCAAAAGAACTTATGATATGCTCATAGACTTGAGCCATAATTGTTATTCTACTGAGTATGGTTGTGTAAAACGTTTTGAAGAAAAAGAAGTGCTATTTTGAATTACCGATAGTACTTCATAACTATTGTTCAGTTATTGAAGATATACGAGTTCTATGTTTCAAGCATGTTGTTTATTAGAATTGTAGTACTTGCTGAGCTAGTCATGCTCACTCTTTCTTGAACCATATGAACACAAACCAAGATCGAAGCTTGATAGAAGGCTCAGCAAGCAAAGCTAAGACGAACCCTTAGATTAATTATGTAATAGTATAGGTGAACGATTGTAATATATTTGATATTATGACAAGAACAAACGAATGGGTTATAAAGAACCTGGGAAATGTAATATTATTTTGGATATATAGAAGTTATATTAGTCCTTTTGTGACTATTCACGTGAATGAATGAATGAATGGTAAGACTGCAGTAAAGCACCATCTGTCGGGTTGGAAGAGACCCCGAATTTAGGGCGCCACGGTGTTTATATCGAGCATTAGGTTATAAAACTTAAGGGAGGGAATTAAGAACCTTAAGTCATAACTTTAATAGGAGTTAAAGAAGTACAAGAAGAAAATAACCTTATAAAAATGTATTATGATTATGTTATGTGTTTTTATTATTTTACTGACGTGTACTAATCAACTTAACTGTGTTGTGTAGATGTCAGGAGTAAATGAGATGTTTGTTAATGATCAAGCCATTAGTGAAGAATCGGTGAACCAAATAGAGGTTATACCGAACCCTATAGCAGCAGAGCCAGAAGTAGTGATTATTGAGTCTGGAGACTCAAAGGAAGCTGACTACATGTCAGTGTTTGACGGGATGATAGAGGAGGAGGTAGAGACAGTCTCCTTTAACTTGATTGCTATAGCAATTTGAGATAGCTCCTAGGGGGTCGATGATGTCTCTGTTCATGTCAGTGTTGGATAGAAATATCCATTATTGTTAGGAAGTTAAGGAGCTGAAGGCAGAGCTCCAAATTGTTAGAGAGGACAAGACTGATGTCGAGTCCATGTGGGAGCAGGAGCATGATGAACAGATTTTGGCTAAGGACAAAGTCCATGATTTAAAGCATGAGGTCTTTGAGCTCAAGAAGGAGCTAAAGACTAAGGTGCAGAAGATAGGGAGAATGTCCTATATCTATAGGAGTTCTCATACGGATTTTCAGCAGCAGGTAGCTTGATATCCTGTAGAGGTGGGGCAAACACGACATACTATTAGCCGTGATATCATTGCTAGTCTTGCCATGGCAGATTTTGATAATGCCTTGAGGCAGATGTAGATTAGTGGTATTTAAGGTAGTGTGTAAATATTTTGTAAGTAGTAGTGACGTAAAGCCCTTTTTGTATAGTAAAGGGTAGTCTTTTGTAAATCCCAATTTTTGGAAAGCGATATATGGAAAGTAATGTAATCACTTTTAGGTACGTGTATGTAACCAATGTAGTATTATACTACGAGAATGAATATAAAGATCTTTTTATGGAAAGAAATGTGTTATGGATGTTGACGTTATCATTTAATATTAATGATAACTAATAAAGAAGGGAATAATAACGTAATGTGTTTATTGTATCAGTAAAATGTCGCCGAGAAGAGTGCAACGTAATCAAGGTACGAACGTAAATCAAACGGAAGGAGGTCCGGTTAATCTGATGCAGGAGTTTGTTAACTTAATAATCGCCGCATTTAATAGAACATGGGCTAATATCCCCTTAAATCCGGGAGTAGCACGAGCTACGACCTTTAAGAATTTCAAAAGCATGGGTCCGCCAGAGTTCAAAGGAACTACGGACCCGATCGAAGCCCAAACATGGGTTAAGGAATAAAGAAGGCATTTGTAATTGCAAATGTTGACGAGGCCCAGAAGGTTGCCTTTGAGACCTATATGATGAAGGGAGAGGCCAACTTTTGGTGGGAAGCTAATCGGGCTAGGGTTGGGATAGCGAATTTGACGTGGGATAGGTTGAAGGAGATATTCTTCGAGAACTACTTTCCCACTAGCATGCAAGGAAGGATGGAGATGCGGTTTATGGAGTTGAAACAAGGGGACATGACGTTTCCCCAATATGCTGCCAAGTTCAATGAACTGGCGAGGTTTGCTCCACACCAAGTGGATACCGAGGTGAGGAAGGCGCTTGACAGTTCGAAAGCAGGCTTGAAACCCCAGCTCTATAACTCAGATTTTGGTGTTTCAAAGTACTTCTTTTGGAACCGTTTTAGAGAAGGCGATAATCATGAAGGTGGTAGTGAGGCGTTGAGCCAATACCACAAAGAAAAGAAGAATAAGGGAAAGGTTGACGGGAGAGTCAAGATTGAGGGAGCCAGTGGAAGTGGCGAGGGTCAGAAGAGGAAGGTATTTAGCTATGGGAATACCAGAGTGAAGCAAGGAGACCCGAAGAGAAGAATGGAGGACTGCAAGACCTGTGGGAAGACTCACTTAGGAGTCTGTCTCAAGGGGAAGGTCGTCTGCTACAACTGTGGATAGCAGGGGTACATTGCGCCAAATTGTCCAAGTCCAAAGAAGAATCATGGATGCTTTGTGTGTGGATCAACTGACCACATGGCGAAGAACCCGCCTCAAGAAAGGGGAATGACGGAACGGGGCACTAATAGCGAAGAAGTTAGCTATTGGGGTCCAATGCTACGGGTAGGCCGATGGGTCGCACCTTTAATATGACGTACCAAGATGCGGTTGCATCAGGGGACGTCGTCGCAGGTATTATTCCGATCAACGATATCAATGCGTATGTTCTGTTTGATTCGGGTGCTACTTGTTTGTTTATAGCATGCGATTTTGCTAGACAATTAGGATTACTTCCCGAAAAGTTGCCTATACCTTTAAATATTAAGGTAGCAAACGAAGAGATAATTCCTATTGAAAATGTTCATAGGAGTTGTTGCGTAGATATACGGGGTTGTAAATTATCAGTAGATTTATTACCAATAAAATTAGGAGAATTCGATGTAATTCTCGGAATGGATTGGTTAGTAAACCATGGGGCAATTATATATTATCAAAAGAAATGTGTGAACATTAAGACATTAGAACAACCTTGGGTAGTATTTTACGAGAATAGATCGCCGGGATGTTCGTGTTGTTTAACCATGACACAAACTTTGAAATTATTGAGGAAGGGGTGTGTAGTTTATCTGTGCCGTGTTGTTGATACCTAGAGAGTGGTAGCAACCATGGAACAAATACCTATAGTGAGAGAATTCGCCGATGTATGTCTGAGTGAATTGCCTGGTCTTCCGCCGGATAGGGAGACAGAATTCGTGATAGACATTGTGCCAGGAGCGGCACCAGTTTCCAGGGCACCGTATCGTATGGCGCCAGTGGAGATGAAGGAGTTGATGGTGCAGTTGCAAGAACTGTTAGACAGGAAATACATTCAACCGAGTGTCTCGCCGTGGGGAGCACCGGTACTATTTGTCAAGAAGAAGGACGGATCGTTAAGACTTTGTATCGACTATAGAGTGTTGAACAAGTTAACGATAAAGAATAAATACCCATTGCCCAGGATCAATGATCTCTTTGATCAATTGAAAGGGGTTAAATATTTTTCTAAAATAGATTTAAGAACGGGGTATCATCAGTTGAAGGTTAGGAAGGAGGATGTACTAAAGACAGCATTCAGAACTCGTTATGGTTATTACGAGTTTTTAGTGATGTCGTTTAGGTTGACAAATGCACCAGCTGCATTCATGGATATTATGAACAGAGTGTTCAAACAATACTTGGACAAATTCTTCGTGGTGTTTATAGATGATATTCTAGTCTACTCTAAGACGCCAAAAAATCATGCTAAACACCTGAGATTGGTGTTAGAGATATTAAGGAAGGAGAAGTTGTACGCGAAATTCATGAAGTGTGAATTTTGGTTAGAGAAGGTGCAGTTTTTAGGTCATGTCATTGACCATGAGGGGATTTTAGTGGATCCAACAAAGGTGGAAGCCATGATGAATTGGGAACAACCGAATACGCCGACTGAGGTGCGGTGTTTCCTAGGGTTAACGGGTTACTATCGAAGATTTATCCAGGATTTTTCGAAGATAGCTACTCTATTGACTAACTTGACGAGGAAGACGGTGAAGTATGCGTGGACGGAAAAATGTGAGGATAGTTTTCTGGAATTCAAGAAGAGATTGAGTGAAGCGCCTGTTTTGTCATTACCCGATGACACAATAAATTTTGTAGTTTATAGCGATGCTTCGCATAGAGGACTTGGTTGCGTGCTCATGCAGCATGGCAAGGTCATTGCGTATGCATCTAGGCAGTTGAAGGATTATGAGAAAGTTTATCCTACTCATGATCTCGAATCGGCCGAGATAGTTTTTGCTTCTAAAGATATGGAGACATTATCTTTATGGAGAAAAATGTGAGATATACACGGACCACAAAAGTCTAAAATATATCTTCACACATAAGGAGTTGAATATGAGGCAGAGGAGATGCCTGGAGTTGATAAAGGATTACGACTGTGAAATCCTGTATCACCCTGGAAAAGCCAATGTAGTTGCCGATGCCTTAAGTAGGAAGGGTCGGGAAAAGTTGTCTGAGTTAATGACTCAAACTGAGAGAGTTAAAGGGGTACAACTCAAAACGGATGAGTGTAACTGGATTAGGGAACGGCTAGCTAATGGAAAAGATACTAAGTACAATCTTGATAATGAGGGATTATTGAGATTTGAAGGAAGAATTTGGGTTCCGAATGAGATGTAATTAAAGGCGAGTGTCTCTACAAGAGGCTCATAGTTCGAGTTTTCGATACATCTGGTAGCACCAAGATGTATCAAGATCTTCGAAAAAAAGAGTTTTGGTGGTAGAACATGAAGAGAGAAATTAAAAGTACGTTAGTAGGTGCACGACTTGTCGAGAGTTAAGGCCGAACATCAACGACCAAGTGGCTTGTTACAGTCATTGGAAATTCTAGAGTGGAAGTGGGAAAATATCACGATGAATTTTGTAGTAGGACTTTCGACTACTCAGAAGGGGTATGATGCGATTTGGGTAATAGTGGACCGGTTGACGAAGTCAGCTCACCTTTTGCCAATTAGGGTTAAGTATAATCGAGACCAATTAGCTAGACTTTATATTAAGGAAATAATCTCAGACATGGAGTGCCGATGATCGATTGTGTCGGATCGTGACCCACGATTCACGTCGAACTTTGGAGGAGTCTACAAGAGCGGTTGGGAACGCAGTTGAAAGCCGAGTACAACGATCATCCTGCAGTATGGATGGGATGAGCGGACAGACAATTGAGACATTAGAAGATATGCTAAGATCTTGCGTCATGGATTTCAAGGGTAGTTGGGATGATCATCTACCATTAGTGGAGTTTCGTGATAACAATAGTTATCATGCAAGCATAGGTATGCCACCTTACGAAGCTTTGTATGGGAGAAAATGCGTAACGCCACCGTATTGGGATGAGGTGCGAGAACGCCCGAATGTTGGGACCGTAATTGGTGCAATGCAGAAATGACGGATATTGTCAAGAAGATTGATGCGCGTCTTCTAGCATTTCAAGGCAGATAGAAGAAGTTTACTGGATCGGCAAGATAGAGAATCAAGAGTTTGAAGTAGGTTCAGACGTATTTCTAAAAGTATCTCCCTAGAAAGGAAAGATACGCTTTGGAAAAGAAGGGAAATTAAGTCCGAGGTTTATAGGACCTTTCCAAGTATTAAAACGGGTGGGTGAGGTAGCTTATATGATAACGTTACCTCCGGACCTAGAAACTAATACATAATGTATTTCACGATCCGTGTTACATCCCTATGTTTGGGATTATAAGCACGTGATAGAATATGAGCCTATCCATAATAGGAAGGACTTAACGACGAGGAAACGCCGATTCAAATTATCGATAGAAAAGAACAAGTTCTGCGGAATAAAGTCATACCTTCAGTGAAGGTGATATGGAAGAACCACGATGCAGAAGAAGCAACGTGGGAGTTAGAAGAAATGATGAAAAAGAATAACTCGCATTTATTTGTGTAATTTTTTCTTTTAAGAGAGATTCTGGGGACAAAATCCTTATAAGGGGGAGAGAGTGTAACGCCCCGGAAAATCGAATATTTTGTAATTACTTTTAATAATGAATAAAGTAAAATTATTTATTATTATTGCGTGCTAAGAAGATGAAGGTCATTCTATAACCTAGAAACGTCAGAACGTCGTAGTATTTTAACTACGTGGGAGAATTAAAGTGTTTGAATTTCTAAAACGAAAATAAATGTTTTCCGAGAAATTTTCTGAAAAACACTATTCATCGATTTCTGCTCGGGAATTATTTTTGAACTTCTGAGAAATACGTAATGTAAAAATATTGAGGTGAGATCGATTATGTAATAATAACTTAAGTATGGAAAACGTAATATTTTGCATGCGGACTTAATTTGGGAACGTTAGGTTATTAAGCGTTAAAGGAAGAGAGTTATGATTATATAATGTGTATACATTATATGAAAGTAAAGAATGTAAGTATAATACCATGTATTGTACTATTATGTATGAAGAATGAGGTAACATATATTACGAATTAATATACGAGTAAGTATATGAAGATTTTACGTGGGGTATAAAGGTTAAGTTATATAATTTAAGGTAATGGATTTGTAGGATTGATAGTCTAATATAGAAGTCCAATGTATGTGATCATCAAGCCCAAGTGTTTGATTATCATAGGCCCAAACTATTGTAGCATGAGCCCATTAAGAGAGAAGCTAGATTAATTATCAAAGCCCAATGATTTAGCCATAAACCATGGGTCAAACCAAGTAGGAAATGGGTAAGCTTGATGGGAAAATATAATGTGTGGTGAGCAAGTGAAGTGATCAGCACACAATGAATAGTAAGGAGGTGGATGATTGAGGAGGTGGAAATGAGGAGGTGTAATAAGGAGGTGGGTGATTTAATGTCTAAAATTCCCTAACCTTAGTTGCCTATAAATAAAAGAGCTTCATTTCATTTTGAGGGTTATTATTTTCATCCAACTTTCCTCTCAAATATAAGCCACTTATTTGGTAGAGCAAATAAGCACTTTTAAGCCAAACCTTCTTTTGTTAGATTTCCAAGAAGAAGAAGTTAGACTTCAAAGGTATTGATCTTTTGTTCAATATTCTTTCATCTCTACTAGAATAGGTTGATAAGGGAAGTTTTATTAATGAACATGTATGCTAAGATCATGTAATAAGTTAATAAGGAATGAACTTAAGCCGAATATGTTGAATAAGCAACTTGAACATTAATAAGTTGCTAGAGCCATGAAGAACTTTTCATAAGTTGTCATATGATGATTAGTATGTTGATTATAGCATGAGAACATTGATTGAAGGACTTAAGTTGTTAATAAGTCGTGGCGTGAAGATTTATAGTTCATAAGTTGAATAAGTTAATGACTTATGAGAATGAGTCAAAACCAACTTTGATTATAAGTTGGTTAATAAGTAACTTGTATTGATTATATGTTGGTTAAAATCCATTTAGAACGCTTAGTAATGAAGATTTGACGGACTTCACACGATTGGACGATTATCATCGAATTCGTGAAATTCTCGGAATGGAAGTCGTATTTTGTGTTTGAAGTCGAAAACATTAGTTTTCAATGGAGACAAGTCATATTGGTCATTATAGAGTTGTGGACTCAAAAATGACTGGATTCCGACTTGAAACGAAGAAACGAGCGTTAAACGTTCACGAACGTTTATCGTTTTCGATAAAAATGAACTCATAGGTGAAATTTTAGCAAATGAAGTCAAATAGATAAAATTATTGCATGAACACGTAGATTATGAAATTTGTGAACCGTAGGCTTTTGAACAGACCAATTCGGACTTAAAACGAAGAAGTTATGCGTCCGGGAAGTTCGTAAAAATTTAAAAATCGTGATAATTGTTCGAGGCATTAAAGTCCAGCATGCATGGTAGCGACTCAAGCCTAAAAGGCCCGCTCAGTAGCCGAGGTAGAAACCTTGTACAATCGCTAACACGCTACCAGTAAAGGCGAGACACAAAGTAATTCTTGGCGCCTCAGCGCCAGTCTATGAAATTTGATAGTGAAGAATATTTTCAAGTGTAGAAGAAAAGAGAACTTGTTAGTAATGAATTAAGATGTAATCATAACATGGTTAAGACATTGTAAGGTACTTGTAAGACACTAATGCATGTTGATTAAGAGTTAATAATCAATCGAAGATGAGTGAAATGTGAATGACGTAATGAAAGCCGAAAACCTAAATAACGAATCTAAGTTAGGATTTACATTGAGATGAAGGGTAAGATATAATAGTATAGATACTTGATTGTATAATACCTAATGTGGTACGTTATATGATTATGTATTATAGAATCATAGAGACTTAAAGTGTACGTGTGTTAATCAGTAAGCAGACGCTAAAGGCAAGTATTCTAACCCTTGTTCCAGTTCAGTCTGGACAAGTTGTGTAATTCATGTATTCTTTCACATGAAGTTTTTAACGATGAAGTCTAAAGCCAATTCTTTCGGCTAGACTTATATTATGAATCTATCAAGCATGATTAATGTTACCAAGTTATATTGGCATGGTTTTCAATCAAAGACCAAGTATGCTAAAATGTTTTTGTCGTTTAACGACAGACAAGTGAGGTTGCCACAACTCAAACGTACACACGTTTAATGAATGTAGTGTTGATCAACATAATGTACTATGAGCTGATCACTCAGAAGTGCTCGTAAGCTATGATGGACTTACAGACTTAGTGTCGGGTTATCCTTTTCAAAAGAACTTATGATATGCTCATAGACTTGAGCCATAATTGTTATTCTACTGAGTATGGTTGTGTAAAACGTTTTGAAGGAAAAGAAGTGCTATTTTGAATTACCGATAGTACTTCATAACTATTGTTCAGTTATTGAAGATATATGAGTTCTATGTTTCAAGCATGTTGTTTATTAGAATTGTAGTACTTGCTGAGCTAGCATGCTCACTCTTGCTTGAACCATATGAACACAGCCAAGATCGAGCGGACCGAAGGCTCGGGCAAGGACAAGGGCAAGGCGAAGACGAACACTTAGATTAATTATGTAATAGTATAGGTGAACAATTGTAATATATTTGATATTATGACAAGAACAAACGAATGGGTTACAAAGAACCTGGGAAATGTAATATTATTTTGGATATATAGAAGTTATATTAGTCCTTTTGTGACTATTCAGGTGAATGAATGAATGAATGGTAGTACCGTGTAGCACCATCTGTCGGGTTGGAAGAGACCCGGATTTGGGGGCATCACAATCTCATCATGTACAACTCCTCAAGAGTTTCTCTCGTACCATTTCATAGTACATTCACTTATAGCATCAAGCTATAGCTACTTAGTCGTTACAAACTATTTATCATTTCATAGCCAAATTCGATCACATCGTGATCATCAATTTGCCTTAGGGTTCTTTCCTATTATTAATTAAACTCCATTCGAGTTCATTCTTACTATCTTTGTCATCTTCATCTTATAGAGATCATCTTAACATTTTTGTTACCAGAGTTAGGAAACTCCTGAATTCTCAGTCTCTAGATATTTCAAGATCTTTATTTAAATCTTCGCTTATATATATTTTAATCTTTATCTTTATCTCTCTCAGGTTATAGCCTAAGGTAATCCTACCAAAAGTTTATAACCTACAACTTTAATACCAACCTCTAACGTCCCCAAATCCGGGTCCCTTCGAACCTCAGATCCGGTCCGCCACGATACTACTATCGTCAAACTATTTATATCTTTTATTCATAACTTAATGAATATAACAATATAAATTTTTTCCATTTCCAGGATCTGTATAATGACCCCAATCTTTTATAAGGTTCAAATCTTTGTCATTTACCATTTCTGTCTTACATCATATTCGATGTTATAAAAATATGCGGAATAATTTAAACTTTTTCAATCTCCTTTAAAAACAAATCTTTTATTGATATCTTAACTTGAACCAATTACATATCCTTGAATCAAATGATGTTATGATTCATTCTATTCAAAATAATGTATAAATCTTTACATCTCAATTCAAATTCCTCTATGTATCACATAGTACAACTTTACAACTCAACATGTATTACACATCGTAAACTAATATCATGTAAATCTCCTAGAACCTAAACATGGTTCAAGAGCATATATTTAGATAAATAAATCAATCTTCTTTGTTACTATTAAACTCTATCAATCAAGTAGCACGTAATCTTTACTGTGAGTCCTTAACCTGCAAAAGTGGTTATTTATAAGGGTGAGCTCGACAACCCAACAATTCTATGCATTTTTGCGCAAAGACATATAGCATATAATAACATACTCAGTTCATGCATTCATAATCAATTAATATTTACTACGCATGTTACTTCTCACATAACATGCATAAGGATTTACTTCAAAAGCATATCATCAAAGATCAACTTTCAATTTCATACATATCTATATGCATTTCATATATATACATCAATATTCTAATAGCATAATATAGCTCAACTAACAGTTATCGAATTCATATATCAAATAGGAACTGAAAGACTTACATGATTCGTAGTTTATCAACTACGACTTAACTACTTAAAGCTTATCTGCATCGCGTGTGTTCCTACACAGTTATTTAAACATGGATTCATACCGATTAGTCATACATTTCATAAGCTCTTAATGTAAGAACAAATATTGTTTCCTAAATTGGTTTCATTTTTACTTGAACTTAGGATAACCATGAGACTAGCTCATTCTTCTATCGTATTTATCTAAACAATCATGTTTCATATTTTGTAGTCCTTAAAGATAACATATAACCATAACTTAATACCATGCAGTTAACAAACTGCTTTTGGTCACTCTACAGATCTGCCAGCATCCTTCAAGATTTAAGCTTGGGAGTAAAGTGTCAAGGCTTACTCCCCCGCCATAACCAGACTTGAGATTTTCATTACTCAGTCAAGTCCTAACATACTATGAATTCTGATACATACTATAACATACATCGTTCTTGTGACGCCCCCAAAATAGGTTCACACGACCCATTCTAAGTCGCCAGATATCACACTACAGAAATCAATTATAAACTTCATTTATACAACTGTGCAAAAAATATCTATTTACGACATATATACTATGAGTTTCAATACAAAAATTGTAACGTATATAATACGAGAATATTCATACTCAAATTATTACATGCCATATAAAGTACATCAATAAATATTTAAAGTCTCCAAAGGGACACGAGAAGATTTCTGTTCTCTTCATTTTAATGCAGTGCACTTTTGACGCTTTCAAGGTCGGGTTCTCATCACCCTATTGTTGTTCACCAAAATCAATTATTAAGGGACGTATAAAATATGAGACACACATCTTAAGTCCTCAATGCAATTATATATTGCATGTCATGCCGTTTTATAATGTATTGAGAAACTTCAACAGTCTCGGACCATCTCACTATTTCCCTGTTATCCCCGCTCGACCCAGCTACACTCTTATTACCTTAAAGGAATTGTGAAGCAAAAGGGTGAGCACAACTAGCCCAGTAAAGAATATCATGACTAAAGATAATTAAATTATCAATAGCCTTCATCAGTAATAAATCTGAGATTTAGAACATATGGTGGATGATAAAACTTTTCAACCATAGTTGCGGCGGAAAGAGCAATCCATTAGAAAAGTCAAATAGACCATCAGGTCTATTATCTTCTCCATGTTAAAAGTCCACCTATAATTTTTTATCCATGTAACATTAATCAACAATTTCTGTCCACAATCATATGAATAACTCATAATCATAATTGTGATTCTAAAGTCCTCTTCGCACCTAGGATGAAGATAATTTTCATCACCTATCTTCACCTGAAACATCAAAAATCATGGTTATACCAAATCACAATTCCTGCTCATAATCATACTAATAAATTCATCTTTGCACTACGGCCAAAGATATTCATTAATAATTCATCTTTGCACTACAAGCCAAAGACATACAATTTTATTTTAGACGAGTCAAGTAGAGCATGATATCTACTATCTTTTACGAATTAAAAGTGTATAATCAATATTTTATCGCTGAGACTCGGCTTAATAAATAATCCACATCATCGAATCATCCCTGCTCTACAACCAAGGATATTCATGTAATCATCAATGGTCATGATCATACCAAATAATTTATGGTTATAATCATACCAATAATTGTTCATCAATGCACTACGGGCCAATGAGGTCTTTTACCACATCATCTATAACATTACGAGTCATGATTATACCGAATGATCCTTGGTCATAATCATACCAATAAACAGTTCATCTATGCGCATATGCCAAAGATACTCATCAATCAATAGTTAATCTTTCCACGTAAGCCAAAGATAACTTTCATCATTATATAAGCATAAGGATGATGATAATGATATAAGCATTAAACGAAATCAAGGATAAATATTAAAGACTTTAAATTTATCCAAATATTATCAATCACTTAATAAACTCATAATCTAATATTATTAATATTATAACAATATTTTAATCATTTCTTAAACTTATAAACAATTTATTTCAATTGTTTACACTTTATCACATAATGCATTTAATCATTCAAAATGCCATACTTATAAGATTTCATCACCAATGATCAGATCCCTCATCAAAAATCTGCATATACCCTATATAGGATTCCCAAACCATAAAATCCTATTTTCCAATTTTGTTACTTCACATAACATATTTAATTCATTTATTCATAACTTGTTCATTTTCAAGAAAAATACCAAATCAGTCCCAAAAATATTTCTTATTTGGGATTTAGCAGAATATAGTCCCATATTGAACATATATTTTTCTCGAAATTTTTAAAATTCATTTACTATTTTTCATATGGCCAAAACTGTCGAATATTTAGACATTTATCATAAATTGTACTTTTGTCAAAAAATTCCGAAATTTACAGGGTATACTCCTGTTATATACAAATACTCGCAATAAAAATTTTACCAATTTTGGAGTTAACCACAAGGAGTTATAAGGGTTTACTTTTCAAATAGTCTTTTCCCATAAAATCCGTAACTCTTAATCTATACATCCAAAAATCGCCATCTTTGGACACAATATAGAAAACTCATCAAATTATCATTTCAAATTTTTGCAGAATTTTTGAGGGTCAAAAAATTACGAAACTGCAAATGGATTTTCACCCGCCATGCGGTAATCCACGTAGACAGATCATTTATACAATTTTATAAGGAATGAATACAAAGGATCATTCACCATGCATGTGGTAATCCACATAGATAAGTTATTCCAACAAAATAATAAACAATGGAATAACAGAAGAATTCACTATGCATGTGATAGACCGTACAGACAGATTATTCCCAATAGAATAATAAAGAATGGAACCAGGTCATGCGTAATCCGCACAGACAGGATATTCCAACAGAATAATAAAGAATGGAATAACAATAGAATTCACTAGGCATGCGATAGAACGCACAGACATGTTATTCCAAAAAAATAATAATTAATGGAACCAGGTCATGCGTAAACGCACAAATAGGATATTCTGACAGAATAATAAAGAATGGAATAATAGAAGAATTTCACCATGTATGCGATTGCTGACATGTAGACAAAGTTATTCTAACATAACAATAAAGAATGGAATAACAGATGAATTTCACCATGTATACGGTAGTCCGCGTATACAGGTTATTCCAACATAATAATAAGGAATGGAATAACAATAACTCTCTTCATGAATACGAAAGAAATAATACCCCTTACTATAATAATAATATCCCTTACCTTGGAAGAAACTGGATATTGGGAAAATGAGGTAACAGACTTCTCTTCTTCTTTCTCTCTCTAGAGTTTCAGTGAATTCGTAAGAAATAATGAAGGAATGAGCTTCTATTTATAGGATAATGGACTGAATAGTAACTAATTCATGAACGGTCTGTATTGATTTACTTTTAAAGCAGACGGTCCATATTGATTTACTATTAAAACTTAAAGCAGCCATTCTATATTGATTCACTATTAAAACTTTAAACCAAATGATCCATATTGATTTACTATTAAAACTTTAAACCAACGATCCATATTGATTTACTATTATAATTTCAACCAACTGTCTGAAAAATTAGCACATCTCCTCATGGAATAATATTGTACCCAAAAATGATTTGGACCGAAAAGAAATATATTTTTTGAGTGAATAGTATCCTGTGAATAGTACTTCGGGAATAGTACCCCGTGAATAGTACCCTGACACAAAAAGTGTCCCAAATACCCGAGTGAATAATACTAGAGTGAATAGTAACCGGGTGAATAGTAACCCGTGAATAGTACTTTGACATGAAAAGTGCCCCAAATACCCAAGTGAATAATACTAGAGTGAATAGTAATCAGGTGAATACTAACCCGTGAATAGTACTCCGACATGAAAAGTGCCCCGAATACCCGATTGAACAATATAACCTCCAGACATCAATTATTATCAAAATAAATGTCAATTTTCACTAACAGAAATAATTATAACATCATGCAACTATCAATTTCATCTTTAATCAACACGAACTTATTCATCATTAATATTATAATTCATAATATTTAACATCCATGTCGTTCTCAGGAAAGAGGGGGCTTTCCAATAAGGATTTCTCCTTATTGACGCGCAATTAGGTGACCAAACCTCTCCTTGACAGAACTTCTAGACATTGTCAATATTGAAAATAATAATATGAATAACTTTATCATCTCAATTATTTATTTAATAATATAACATATTATATAGATGATACTGTGAAAATAATTGAATCAATAATATGAGAGATATGATGCAGCTATTACTGTAGCAATAATTGAGTATAACTGAGTGACTTCTTACGTAAGCATCAATAATCAATACCGTGTGCTACTATGCAACCACGCGTATTTTACCATCGATTATTTTATGACAACTTGCTTACTTTGAAAATTTTTCAAATGTCACCCTTAACTTGAACCTTTTATCAATTTAACTATTTACCAAAATAGAAAAATTGAATACTTTTATTTCATAAAATTCGGGGTCTTACACTTCTTATATTTCTTCAAATTCACATTTCAAATCATTTAGTTTTGAATTACATAGCTCTATGTTGAATTATTTATATTAACAAAGATTAACAACTTCTTTTAACAAAGGTTCAATATTTATATGCCTTTAAACCTTATATTGGCACTAACAACCTTTAATACGCATGTTCACATCTATCTATCGCATTTACACAGACATAACATAGTTCGTTTACTTGAAAATTTATTTTAAACTATGCTTGAAAGGTCTAATTCATGTCTAGCTAGATGGTGAATACACTCGACATGTTCTAAAGGCATAAAGCGTCCTAGTATACATGCTTTGAAAAGCCATAATACCATTTACAAAATGTTTGAAACTATTAGTTCTCAAAACTTCCGAGTTTTCTATCAAAACATTTTAAACCAAGCTACATCAATCTAGTATATGTAAAATAACTTTAAAACTATATTTCACGCACGTTGATATACATAGGGTCCAAGGTCATAACTCAAAGGTCACCAAATTCATCAACTTCCGTTTCTCAAAAAACTTTCTTTTAGAAAATCATGTTAAGCATTTCATTGTGAGTAAAATAATCTTAGCCATATGACATGTCTATTATCATACATATTCTTGTTTTATCACTTAGAATAACTCATTTTATCGTCAGGAGCACTACACTTGCGTATGTGCATGTCCGACACCCTCTAATTTCCTCCCATTACACATTAGTCCTATAGATGACTATTTTGACCCTTTCTAAAGACCTCAAATTGAAACATATAAAGAACAAACGTTGTAGGTGTATTCGTCCTCGTTCTGGATCATCTTGTATCGCCTCAATCGGAGACCGTATGAAAAGTTTATGATCATTTTACCAAAACAGGTCAAAGAAGTCACAGTTAGCACAATTTGGGCGCGTTCACGCCCATTTTCTTTATAGTCCCGACGGGCCCGCGCCATTTGGTTGTGCTCATTTCCCAGTTTATAGTTTTTGCCAGAACTTCCTCATTTTAAGTCCGAATTAGATGGCTTTTGATTCATTGAACTCGTTAAACTCTTAGCTACTCATCTAAAGAATAATTATAACACTTCAAACATATTAACAAATCATTTTAAGGGTTCCAATTTAGTGTTCATGCTATATTTTCATGTTTTAAACATATTTAGCGAATTCGTCCACTACGAATTCGTTTCTCAGCCTATTTAGTCGAATTAACTTTCGTTGTTTTCGTATTTAACTGTATTAAAATTATATAGCAACAGTCCATAGATTGCAATAAGTTTTAGTCATCAATTTTGTGACTCAAAAGCAAGTATTTCATACATTTCTAAGAAATTTAAAACTTAAAATGAAGAACATGTATTATAATCACCCAATCATCATGCTGAACACATTACATTGATACATAATACATGTAAACTAGGTTAATACCATAACACTCAATTTTCCTTAATTCTCCAATTGTTCCTCAATTCTACTACATTCACTCTCCAATTCTACTAACTCTCGATAACAAAACTCATACACTTCAACAAACAAGAATTAAGAGGAGGAGTCTCTATTTATAGAGGAATAATTATCCAAGCAATAGCTTTACTCAACAATTCAAACGAAGAGGAAGAAGAATAGTCCAACATATTAAAAAAAGTTGGTTACCAACGCCACCTTCCTCCATCATTAGCAGCTATCTAGCCTTTACCGAGCTTAAGCAATACAGGAGTAGGATAGGCCAATGGCCTATTCACTTATGACTCTATAATTGGGATAAAGCTTATAACTCAGCATTTTAGCAATTTGGGGCATCTAGTAATTTTTTATAGCTTAATATTGCTAAATTATATAAAGTTATGGGTACATATACACAAACATATATGTACACCCACATAAGTACATTCACACTTAATTATACACCAATACCCAATAACATGTACCTCATGTACAATGGTTTAATTCAATTAATATTTTAATATAATTTAGTTGGGTACTCTCAACCCATTATTCCCTATCACATTTTAATATCACAATGATTATTATCAATCATCTATTATCTTTCCATTAATTCTCTTTTAATTATTCCAATTAAACATTTAGTCTAGTTTAACTTTAATTCTCGTGTCACACAAGGCTCATTTATCCCACTTACTAGAGTTATATAACACAACCTCTTAATCTCATCAATAAAATATTAGTGGTCTAGGCCACATTTGGCTTTCCCCCAATCTCACTTCATTTTAATATTCATTTAATACAAGTTTATGTGACACTGAATTATTTAATTTCTCTTGAATAATTATACACTTATAAACGTATACTTATAATACCCTCATCAACAAAAATAATCATTACCCTTAGACTCATTAACCTTACTCCATTATTTAAATTATACAGTTATAAGTGTAATTATCTGATTGTCCTAAGACAACTTCCTCAATCTTTACATTTATCCACATCTTTAATATAAATCTACTATATAAATCTCTAGCCAATATTTATTTATAGATATATTGGTTTTCTTCTATTATTCATCACTTGTTTTCCATTAACATCTTTCAAATATTAAACCCTTTCATATATTACCATATTATGTAATATATAAAAATACTAAAATTAATTACCATAATCATTTCATTTTTCTTCATGTTAAGTACATATATTAATTCACCATTTTACTTAAGTGAATTACTCATTTCATTCAATTTACTATCACGCCACTGCCACACAAGGCTTTAATACTCAAATTATATTATTCCATAATATAATTTTCAACTTAATTTAAGTTAACCAAATTTTATTCTTGTTTAGTTAATTTCCATAACTAACTCTAATTCAATTCATGTTTTGCTATCTCAATCCATTCATGGACACTATAAATATCAAATATAACCCATATGATAACATATTAACCAATAATATACAATTCCTATAGTTCAGATTACACAAACCCATCATGAATCGCCTATCTCTGAACTGCAAGGCCGTGCACTGGTCTTAAACTTGAATTATACTGCCGCCACCTTAAGTTAGACTTGAGACATGTTATGCTTCAACATAAACAAAACCTAACTCGCAAATCATTTAACATGCTCCATACATGTTATCTCATTATACTAACCAAAATAAATCTCCAATGACTACATTCTTAAATAATTTAGAGATTAAACTTCAAGTTCAAACTCTTTTTTCTTTAATAGTTTAATTAACTAAAATCTTATATATAATTTCTTCCCACATAATCCCAAATTCCAAATTATATAAAACATATATACATTCTTGTTCAAACCCATCTCATGCTTTGAGAATTTTATTTACTAAATTCTTATTTTAATATTTTCTAAAAATTCGAGTTCTTACAAGAAGAAGCTATTGTTTCAAGACCAGATCATAGAATAGAAATAAACTCAAAAGGTGGCATAACTAAACTTGAGGAAGGAGCGGGGAGCTTGCTATCCAAGATAGAATAGTTAAAATAGTTGGAAGTTTGTTTATAAAACTTTGTAAATACTTCTCCGTCTGTTGAATGAGTTTTCATTACTTTGAGTAATAGGATTTCAAGTTCCAAGTAGGGACTTGAGACTGGACGTAGAAACATACCAAGGGGTGTATGATGTGAACTATATAAATTTATGTGCATTGCGTGATTGAATTTATATTATATTGCATGCTAATTTCTAAAACTTCAAATTAATTACTAAAAATTCAAAAAAAGGCCTAATATAATTTGTTAACCTTTAATAATCTATTCAACCCCTCTTCTAGATTATTATTGGACTTTTAATTGGTATCAGAGCAGTGCTCTTTTACTTGTTTGTTAAGTATATACATGCATACTTAAGAGTAGATCCATGGCCTACAATGCTACTGGTTGCAAAAAAGGACTGTCTATGTCCAGACCTCTACTATTTGATGGTACTAACTTTGCCACCTGGAAAAATAGATTAAAAATCTATGCCAAATCTCAAGGAATCAAAATTTGGTGTGCCTTCGAAGGAGGTGTACAAATTCCAACCAAAATCCAAGGAGAGAAGACTGTCGAGAAAGACATCTATGAATTCAGTACTGAAGAAGAAGAAATTGTAATATCCAAGATTTTCTATGTAATTTAATAATTATCAATAAACAAACTTATGTGAAACTCTTGTGTGATTTCATTTATTAGATGTATATGTGTTATGTTAAGATATGTGATGAGATGTATTTAAATGGTTGGTTTAGTTTTATTTAACTATTTAAATTGATTAAGTGGGGAATTAATTCTTTTTATTATGTGGTTTGGTATTAAATCATGAGCTGGAGCTCGGAACAGAATTTATAGACACGGACTGCGTATTCGAGTCCGGAACGTTGAAATTAGTCAGGTTAGACTTTAACCACGAAAATGTGTCACGGTTGACTTTTTGGTCAAAGTCAACTGGTTAACTTTTTCGGAGAAAAAATCAACCACGAACTTTGGAGACAAATTTGACATAACGGATAGTCCCATGACATTCGGAACTTCGAATTAGTAGGAATCAATATTAGTATCGAAATGTTTGGCTACAGAGGGCAAAATGGTCAAAAAGTGTATTAAGCGATTAAATTAATTATAGTAATATTTTAATAGAAAAGTGCAGTAGCCGTGGGGCCCACGTGATAACCAAATTTGGACAAGAGAGGGTGTATTCACATTATAAGGTAGTGAGGGGGGGGGGGGGGGAGTTACAAACTCCTTACAAAGCCAAGACCTTTCCTTTCTCTAACCCCCACCCCATACTAAATTGAATTTATACAATATACTTAATACATATAACTTATATTAGAGATGGAAGGGCTGGAAAATCAATTGATATCATATTTTATATATACTCCCAATCCAAGTCTCTTCTTCCTCTTTGTAAAAAAAATTCTACCGTGAGTGAAGTTGAGAGTGAGAGAGGAAGGAGGTTGAGAGAGTGGCGAATTTTAGAGTTTTCAGAGACTAATCAAGCAAGGAGAATCATTGGATGAGTTCGAGCAAGTAGAATTCATCAAAGAGGTTACGTGAAGGGCTAGTAGATAGCGGTAAATTGTAGAAGACGTATCAGGCAAGTTTCCTAACCCTAAGTTCTATTGAGCAATTATTCATTCCTTAATCATTGTTATTGCAGTGAGGGTTAGTAACTGACTTGTGCTATTTACTTTTTTGTACAAGTTCCTTTGTCGTAAAGCTATATAACAACAATTTCTTTGCAAGCTTTATTGATGATTACTCAGTTATTATTACAACTGCTATACTTTAAAGTTCTACTTCTTTAACGAACTGTTTCCAAGGATGTTTTCTGGCTTTTTGTTTCAGCTAGATATTATTGATGTTAAATGATATAACATTTGAACAATTCAAATCCTTTGAAGCTATTTAATGTTTACCAATCCAAATTGTTTTGGCGAGGTCCCGCATGAATACTAAGTTAAACAACCCAAATAATCGGGCAAACAGATGTCAGGCATATAGTCCAATTTATGCTTATGCAGTTAAACTTTATACTTGTGCATAATGTAGGGTATGATAGGTTGATCACCTAGAGTACTTACAGAAACCGCTTACAATCTATTTGATTGTTAAACCGTCTGATGGTTTTTGATGAAACAAAGTAATGTTCAGGGTATTCTACACCCCTTAATATGATATTGAGAATTCTTCAAATCTTATTATTGATATTCCTGCCTAACACTTGATATTTCTTTCAACTATTGAGATTTAGCTATTCAGATGACTTTACTCCTGACATATGCTTTTTATCTATTCTATATACTTGCTGGGCAATTTGTGCTCATTCTTGCTTAAACCTTTCAGTTAAGGCTGATAATGCTGAGGGATCGGCAAGGACAAGGGAAAGTTAAGATGAAATGATGAGATTTATTTATGTAATAAGTTATATTTCCGCATATGATGAAATGTAGCGATAAACGCTAAGTTAAAGTTTCAGTTTATTTAAGGTTGTAAAGATTTGGGATTTTATTTTGAATAAGTATGTAATAGTTAATATTATTATTATTATTATTGTTGGAGTTACTTAGATAGATGATGATATATGTTGTATCGTGAGCACCATGTCATGTAATCAATGTGACACGAATTTGGGGGCGTCACAAAAATCATGAATATTGCATCTCGAGCAGAACAAGTGCTAACTAGTGCTTTGATTGAAAAAGATTACAAAAGAGTTAGGAACTACAAAAATGCAAAAGAAATTTGGGAAAAAATGATTATAACCTATGAATGTACCAATCATATCAACGAAACAAGAAAAGATTCTTTAATTCACTAGTATGAAAGTTTTAAGCTTGAAGAAGGATAAAAGATCATTGATATGGAAACTCAATTTTCCAGAATCATTGATGAGCTATACCAATTGGGAAAGGCTTACACTACAAATGAGAAAAAACAGACGAATTCTCAAAGCCCTTCCATCCATCTAGAAAATGAAGGTTACAGCAATCAAAGAAATGCAAGATCTAACAACATATTCTATGGATATTCTCATTGGAAATCTTTGTAACATTCCAGAATTTTAATTGTTATATTAAATATTTATTGAATTATTTAAGTATTTAATGGATGTGTTTATGGTTAAATTTGTAATTATTCAAATTTGATTCGATTTGGTTAATTATTTGTTAAATAAATAATTAAGGAAATTAATTGTTTTATTCTAATTTAATTTAATTATTAAGTTGGAAAGTTTTGATTAATTGAATTATTATCCTTTTATTTGAATTTGTAATTCTAATTTTGTGGTATTGATTTATGTGTTGTAATAATTTAATAAAAAGGTGGGAAATAACCTTTTACAAAGGAGTTAATAAAATAACTTAAAGGAGTTTTAATTCAGTTTTGCCAAACAAGGCCTATTGCTTATTAAGTCTTTATTCTAATTGTGTTTTACCAAACAAGGCATAAGAGTTCATTGATTATGTTTTTAGTGGTTAGCCAAATAAGCCTTATGGCTTTTGATTTTCAAATAAACATAACTGATGTCAGTTAAGTTAGTATTATATTATATATTTATTATTATTATTATTATTACCATACATTAGATATCTAGTACGCTAGATAGAGTTAAGAAGAAAAGAAAGACTGAGAGGAAGAAGAAGAAGAGAAGAAGAAAAGTGAGAGAGAAAAGAAGAGAGGAAGAAAGGCAAGAGAATTTGAGAAAAGAATTGGGGAAAAGAAGTTTGATAATCAAAAGGGATAGCCATCATCTTCTACAATCAAGGTATTCTACTATTTTTTTTGTAGTTTTATAGTTCTAGTTTTCTCTTCTCCTATTTCTCTGTAAAATTCTTGTGATAGGGTAAATTGTTGATTTTATGGGTATTCATATGATTAACTAGTGTTGTAAAGTTATTTTCATAAGTTTTATATGATTATAATCAATGAATTATTGTTATGTATGTAGTTTGTGAAGAAAACCTTTTTACAGAGAGTTTATGTGAATGAATATGGGTTAATTTAAAATAGAAATTATGGGTTGTTTAGTTGTTTTATTGATAAATTGGCTATTCAATTTGTTAGATTATGTATATACTTTGATAAAATGCTTTAAATTAACTGTTTTGGTTGAAAAACAAAATCACAGTATTGATTTTCATGAAAAATATCAAAAAGTGGATTTTTATCAAAAATAGTGAAATTGGATGTTTTAAATTAGTTGTTTGTGTTGTTGTATGGGTAGAATCATGTTAGGAGATCTTGAATTATGTTTACATGAAGTCTTTGCATGAATTATATGTGAATTAGACTGTTAGAAACGAACTTGTAGGCCAAAATTGGCTTTGTACATATGATTTTCGTAGCTGTCTGCTGAAGTCTACAGAGTGGCGCCGCAATGCGGCTTGGCAGTATAAATCTCGCATCGCAGCTCCATCGCCACGCCTCACCGCGGCCTCGTAGCTTATTTCTCACCACAACGCCATCTCTCAAGATCAAGCCTTTTGCACCACAATATAAATGTGGTGGTCTTGCACATGAAGATTAGCGAATGGTCTGATAGTGTACTCTTTGTACTCAAATGTTAAGAAATTGTTATGTGATGATAGTAGGACTGTAAAATGTTTATGTTAGTATTTCTATACTATGAATAAGTATGTTATTAACAATTAACTTGTGTTATAACTTGATTATATGATTAAATAATCAAACCTATATGATGTATGTAGTTAGTTAAATTTGTAAAGTAGTAGTGACTAACTATGTCATGATTACATACATATATATATATATATATATATATATATATGTACATATAGGGTATTGTGATCCGAATTGATTCCATTTAGCCCACGAGCGAGGCAAGTTTTCTAATCATTTATCTCGCTTGAACTAATTATGGTTTCCAATATAATAATGCAAGGTTTCTAAAATTTGTTTTTGATATTGAACAAGTTATTCTTGTATTTAACTTGTTGTTTAGCATGCCGAATATATTTGAATAGTTTATCGTTCATATTGCCATGCATGCTTAGTATTCAATTCTAAATAACCTTGGCTTAATATTGTTCAAGCAAGGTATGTTATAGTTATTCATGTTGTATGCTATTAGATTATTCCTAAAGCATGATTTAATTTACCATGACGATTCAATTACGAGTATTCTATAGTATGATGTTATTGGTATTAATTCAACTAGTCCTCTAGTCGATGATCGTTGAATTTCAAATTACCTTGAAAGCTTATCCAAACCAAACTCTCTTTGGTGCGGACTTGTACTCTAAATACTGAGATGAACAACCCTATTTTAAGGGATAACTTACGCGTATCGTTAAATGTTTGTGCACAGTACATGGTACGAAGGGCTGATCCCCCTAAGTATGAGGAGTCCTTATAGTCTTATGACTGTTAAAGTTGGAGTTGAAAGATTACTCGCAACTATGGACATAGTTCATGGTCTTATGATCCTCGGTAATGTTTATTCCATACTTTGGATTTCAATTCCTAATTATCATTGTTAGAATACTATCTAGTTTTGATGAGCCTACTCATTGGCAGTTAATATTGTTATGCTTATGTGATTCATTATTTTATCCAGTGAGCAATTCTTTTGCTCACTCTTTCATATTTATAAACTCATTGCAGCTAAAGTGGAGAAGGTAGATGAACCTTCAACTAGCAAAGCAAAGGGAAAATTGTACAAGTGATGCTGATTTGTACTTTTATTTATTGTGATGATCTTAGACTTCTTAATAATGATGTTATGTAATAATTTTAATTCCTCATTTGAATGATTGTATTTAAAGGTTAGACAACCTGGGAGATTTTATTATGTAACCCTTTAGTGGGAAATATTTTATTTATCCAGTTTTATTGTGATTGGGTAGTTAGATATGAATTTTTGATTAAGTGAACACCAAATCATGTGGGAATGAAGTACCTGAGTTTGGGGGTGTCACAAGTTGGTATCAGAGCCTTAGGTTATGAACCTTAGGTGGGGAAAAGCCTTAGGAAGTAACCTTCGAAAAGATGGCGATGATAAACTCCTATGGAGTTTTAAGGAAGAAGTAATAAAACACTTATGTGCTTATGTGTTTATAACTTATGTGCTTGTGATAGTCGAGTATTAATGATTAGAAATTAAAACTTAAACTTTGGTTGACAGGATGTCTAATATAGGAGAATCCAGTCAAGCTAGGGAGGAGGAACCTCGAGATATTCAGGTAGTTTGGGAACAATTACTGCCATGGGAAACAGTTCCATTGGTCACAATAGTTGAGCAGGAGAGAGTATCTAATGAGGATGATGAGATAGAGACGGATGAGGAAGATCCCGTGGAGCAGCCACAGACGGATGAAGAGGACGAGGAGGAAAGGATTCCACTTAACTCGATAGCTGGCCATATATACGATGAGGTGCATGACTGTAACGTGGAACTTCAAGATACTGTCGAGAAAATGCAAGAGATAGTAGCTGAACAACAAACCTCGATGGCACAGAAGGACAATGAGATCCAGGATCGAGAAGAACGATTGAACAATGTTGAAGAGAAGTTGGTTCACACTGAAGAAGAGAACGACCAAATGAGAGCAGAGATTGCAGAGTTGAAGAGCAAGTTGAGAGAAGAGTCTGCAAAAAGAGCAAGAGCCGAAAACGCGTACGAGGAAGCTGATCAACAGGCCAAAATAGTAGAGGGAGACGCACAAGCAAAGAGAATGAAGATGCAGAATATGGATAACGTATTCAAAATCACGATCAATCAAGCTCAGGATTGGGTCATGGGTTACCAAATTCAGTTCGAGATGCTACCCACGTACATACTAGATCGTCGAACCATGTTCCAAATTATGGAAGAAGAGCGTCGTAAGGCTTTGCAGTATCTTAATAGAACAACTTAGGAAGTGTACTTGATTTATGATTTATGTTATGATAAGTATTATGTAAATCCCTAGTGTTATGCAACCTATGGGATATGATGATGATGTCCTGAAACTTTAGTAGTTCAGGAAAATAATGTAAATAGCAGTGATGCTATTGTTATGATGTTTTCAAAGAATTAAGAATGAATAAAAGTTATTATCTTCTTTTATCCAAAGTGTTATGTGTTATGTGGTGATTATTTTGGGGCAAGTTAATTAGAAGTTACTTGAAAGAGTTGAGTAATAATCTAATGAGTGTATTTTTTTTAACGAGAAAATGCCTCCAAGACGCCAACCACCCGACAGAAGAACCTTCAAGGAACCAACAACGATAATGTCAAGCTAACTCAGTTCAAAGAAATTTGGTGACGCATCGTGGTGTGCAATCGCAAAATCAACCACAGAATCAACCTCAGAACCAAGGTGCTATGTTTATGGACTTCAAGAATTCTGTGGGTCCATGAATCTAGTTGGACCACCAGAATTTTGTGGGTCCATGAATCTAGTTGAAGCACATACCTGGATCATGGAAATTGAGAAGGTTTTTGATGTGGCTAGGGTAGAGGATAACCAGAAGACTGCTTTTGCAACATTCATGTTGAAAGCAGAGGCTAGTTATTGGTGGCAGGCTAATAAAACTCGGGAGGGACCTGGAATTATGACTTGGGAAAGGTTTAAGGAGATTTTCTTTGAGACCTATTTCCTAGAGAGTTCGAAAAGCCAATTAGAAGTACAGTTTTTAGAACTGAAGCAGGGAACGATGATGGTGTCGGAGTATGCCGCGAAATTCAACGAGTTGGCAAGGTTTGCGCCATATCAAGTCAGCACAGATGAACGTAAGGCAAAGAGATTTAAACAGGGACTGATGCTCGGTTGTTTAGTAGTGTTTCCTTGTTCCAGTTGAAGACTTTTGCAGTCGTAATGGAAAAGGCCATTCTCACTGAAGGTGGAGGCGAGGCGGTAACCAAGTTCAATCAGGAACAGAAAAAGAAGAAGAATGAAGTGGAGGTGAAGAATGGAGGTGGTGGTAGTGGAAATGGTAATAATAACCTGAAAAGAAAGTGGAATGGAAATGTGGGTTCTGGAAATCAACAAGGTAGCTAGCAGAATAAGAAGTTTGAAGCATGTACTACATGCGGGAAGTTTCATAAGGGTATATGCTTGATGGGGAAGCGTGTATGCTTTAACTGTGGCCAGGAGGGTCACATTGCCCCAAATTGCAATCAACCCAAGAAGAATGTTTGCTACACTTGCGGGTCTAAGGATCACTTTGCTCGTTAGTGCCCCAAGAAGAAAGCTGGAGAAACAACAGGAAGTAAGGGAGGTAGCAGTGGAGGTACTTAGGCCATTACTAGGCCAACGACATCAAACAAACCCACAGCCAGAACCTTCAACATGACTGTGCAAGATGCTATGCAATCAAAGGATGTGGTGTCAGGTATTATCCCAATTAATGATATTGATGCCTATGTATTATTTGATTCGGGTGCTACTTGCTCATTTATATCTGATGATTTGCTATGAGATTAGGATTGCCTAGTGAAGAATTGAATTTCCCTTTAAACATAAAAATTACGAATAAGGAAGTAATTACTGCTAGGTTCGTATACAATAACTGTAGGGTGAACATCAAGGGAAATATCTTGGTGGTAGATTTAATTCCGATTAGGCTTGGAGAGTTTGATGTTATTTTGGGAATGGATTGGTTGTTCAATTGTGGAGCAATAATTGACTCCCAAAAGAAATGAGTAAACCTTATAACTCCGTCAAAGGTAGTTTTCAATGGTAGCAAATCGCCTAGACAAATGAGATGTCTGACGATTATGCAGGCCAAGAAGTTATTGAGTCAAGGCTGTTTGGGTTATTTAGCTTACATAGACGATACTCAGAATAAGGGTGCGAAACTGGAAGAAATACCGGTGGTTAAGGAATTTGTGGACGTGTTTCTAGAGGATTTGCCTGGACTTCCGCCTGACAGAGAAATCGAGTTCGTGATCGACTTAGCGCCAAGAACCGCTCCGATATCGAAAGCCCCGTACAGAATGGCTCCGGTAGAGATGAAGTAACTGATGGTACAACTACAGGAGTTGTTGGCCAAGAAATACATTCAGCCGAGTGTGTCACCGTGGGGAGCACCGGTGTTATTCGTAAAGAAGAAGGATGGGTCAATGCGTCTTTGCATTGATTATAAGGAGTTAAACAAAGTCACTATTAAGAATAAATATCCATTGCCGAGAATAGATGATTTATTTGACTAGTTGAAGGGTGCTAGATATTTCTCAAAAATAGATTTGAGTAGTGGGTATCACCAACTAAAAGTAAGGAAGGAGGATGTACCGAAGACGGCATTCCGAAATCGGTATGGACGTTACGAATTTTTGGTGATGTCTTTTGGTTTGACAAACGCCCCTGCAGCGTTCATGGATTTGATGAACAGGGTGTTTAAACCATTTTTAGACAAGTTTGTGGTGGTGTTTATCGAAGATATTCTGGTGTATTCTAGAACTCAAGAAGAACACGTGGAACACTTATGTCTAACACTGGAGACGCTAAGAAAGAAAAAGTTGTACGCGAAATTCTCTAAATGTGAATTCTGGTTAGAAGGTGTACAATTTCTTGGGAACGTAATTGACAAGGATGGAATCTCAATGGATCCATCAAAGGTTGAAGCTATGATAAATTGGGAACAACCAAGAACTCCATCAGAAGTAAGAAGTTTCTTGGGATTGGCAGGGTATTACAGAAGGTTTATCTAGGATTTCTCCAAGATTGCCACTTCGTTGACAAATTTGACAAGGAAATCTGTAAAATTTGTTTGGACGGAGAAATGTGAAGTAAGTTTTCAGGAATTGAAAAAGAAGCTAAGTATGGCACCTGTGTTGTTATTACCAGATAGTACAGGAAATTTTGTGGTGTACAGTGATGCTTCACACAAGGGATTAGGATGTGTCCTTATGCAGAATGAAAAAGTTATCGCGTATGCATCAAGGCAATTGAAAGACTATGAAAAAGGGTATCCGACTCATGATTTAGAGTTGGCGGCAGTTGTGTTTGCTTTAAAAATATGGAGACACTATCTCTATGGAGAAAAATGTGAGATCTACACATACCATAAAAGTCTGAAGTACATTTTCACTCAGAAGGACATGAACATGCGTCAAAGGAGATGGATGGAATTGATAAAGGATTACGATTGTGAGATCTTTTATCATCCAGGCAAGGCAAATGTGGTTGCAGATGCCTTGAGTAGGAAAGGCAGAGAAAAGTTGATGTTGTTAACTGATAAGGAGGAGCTTATTACAGCAATGTCAAGGATATAGTTTGAAATCAAATTTCCAAAAGAATCCAATGGAAAATTATACCAGATGGAAGCCAGTCTAACTTTGGTGGACAAAGTGAAGAACGCTCAACTGCAAGATGAGGAATGCAGATAAATAAGAGAAAGTGTGCCCGAGGGAAAAGAAGTAAAATACAAGGTTGATACTGATGGAATGCTGAGATTCGAGGGATGAATCTGGGTTCCAGCAGTACCAGATATTAAAGATGACATCTTGACAGAAGCTCATAACTCAAGATATTTGATTCATCTGGGAAGTACGAAGATGTATCAAGATTTGCGGTGACATTTTTGGTGGCCAAATATGAAGAGAGACGTTGTAGAATGCGTTGCAAGGTGCTTGACATGTCAGAGAGTCAAGGCCGAGCATCAAAGACCAAAAGGGTTACTTCAACCGTTAGAGATACCAGAATGGAAATGGGAACATATCACAATGGATTTTGTTATAGGTCTCCCAACGACTCAGAAAGGATACGATGCAATTTGGGTGATAGTGGACAGATTGACAAAATCTGCACACTTTTTGCCAATAAACATTAGATTCAATCTTGATCAGCTGGCAAGGTTATATGTTAAAGAGATCGTTGCAAGACATGGAGTTCCAGTGTCAATTATGTCAGATAGAGATGCGAGGTTCACATCAAACTTCTGGAAGAGACTACAGGAATGTATGGGAACACAGTTGTGAATGAGTACGACATATCATCCGCAAGCAGTTGGCTAAAGCGAATGAACGATTCAGACATTGGAAGATATTTTGAGAGCATGCGTCATTGATTTCAAAGGAAGCTGGGATGAAAAATTACCGTTGGTGGAATTTGCCTACAATAACAGTTACCACGCAAGCATCGGCATGCCGCCACGAAGCATTTTCTGGCGGGAGGTGCGAGAACTCCTTTGTCTTTGGGATGAAGTCAGTGAACGCCAACTATTAGAACCAGAACTGGTACAACAAACTGCTGAGGTTGGCGAACTTATCAGAACAAGATTGACAGCGGCTCAAGACAGACAAAAGAAATATGCCGATCAACACAGACAAGATCGTGAATTCGACGTAGGAAGTTATGTTTTTCTAAAAGTTTCACCTTGGAAGGGAAAATTTTGATTTGGTAAAAAGGGAAAACTAAGCCCTAGGATTATTGGACCCTTCGAAGTGCTGCGAAAAGTTGGGGAGGTGGCTTATGAGGTAGCTCTACCTCCAGAATTGCAAAATATTCATAATGTTTTTTATGTTTCGGTGTTACGACTATATTAGTCTGATTACAAGCACGTGATCGAGTACGACCCATTGCAGTTTGAGAAAGACTTGTCCTATGAAGAGATTCCTATTCAGATTGTTGACAGGAAAGAACAAGTGCTCAGAAATAAAGTGATACCTTCTGTGAAGGTAATATGGAGGAACCACAATGTCGAAGAGGCTACGTGGGAACTCAACGCTGAAATGATGAATAATTACCCTGAGTTATTTGTTTAATCTGTGTCTTCGATTCTGGGGACAGAATCTTTGTAAGTAGGGGAGAATGTGACGAATGAATTGTTTGAGTTGTAATTCTGGGGACAGAATCCTTGTAAGGAGGGAATGATGTAACATTCCATAATTTTAATTGTTATATTAAATATTTATTGAAGTATTTAAGTATTTAATGGATGTGTTTATTCGATTTGGTTAATTATTTGTTAAATAAATAATTAAGGAAATTAATTATTTTATTCTAATTTAATTTAATTATTAACTTGGAAAGTTTTGATTAATTGAATTATTATCCTTTTATTTGAATTTGTAATTCTAATTTTGTGGTATTAGTTTATGTGTTGTAATAATTTAATAAAAAGGTGGCAAATAACCTTTTACAAAGGAGTTATTAAAATAACTTAAAGGAGTTTTAATTCAGTTTTGCCAAACAAGGCCTATTGCTTATTAAGTCTTTATTCTAATTGTGTTTTACCAAACAAGGCAAAAGGGTTAATTGATTATTTTTTTAGTGGTTAGCCAAACAAGCCTTATGGCTTTTGATTTTAAAATAAACATAATTGATGTCAATTAAGTTAGTATTATATTATATATTTAATATTATTATTATTATTATTATTATTATTATCATACGTTAGATATCTAGTACGCTAGATAGAGTTAGGAAGAAAAGAAAGACTCAGAGGAAGAAGAAGAAGAGAAGAGAAGAAGAAAAGTGAAAGAGAAAAGAAGAGAGGAAGAAAGGCTAGAGAATTTGAGAAAATAATTGGGGAAAAGAAATTTGATAATCAAAAGGGATAGCCATCATCTTCTACAATCAAGGTATTCTACTATTTTTTTTTAGTTTTAAAGTTCTAGTTTTCTCTTCTCCTATTTCTTTGTAAAATTCTTGTGATAGGGTAAATTGTTGATTTTATGGGTATTCATATGATTAACTTATGATAGAGAGTTTATGTGAATGAATATGGGTTAATTTAAAATAGAAATTATGGGTTATTTAGTTGTTTTATTGATAAATTGGCTATTCAATTTGTTAGAGTATGTATATACTTTGATAAAATGCTTTAAATTAACTATTTTGGTTGAAAAACAAAATCACAGTATTGATTTTCATCAAAAATATCAAAAAGTGAATTTTTATCGAAAATAGTGAAATTGGATGTTTTAAATTAGTTGTTTGTGTTGTTGTATGGGTAGAATCATGTTAGGAGTTCTTGAATTATGTTTACATGAAGTCTTTGTATGAATTATATGTGAATTAAACTGTTAGAAACGAACTTGTAGGCCAAAATTGGCTTTGTGCATATGATTTTTCGTTCTTTGTCTGTAGAAAGTCAGAGTGGCGCCGCAATAACATGGCTTAGCGATATAAATCTCTAGGCCATGACAATGACATCGCCATGCCGTAGTGCTGCCTTGTAGCTTATTTCTCATGGTGAAATAACTCTCAACTTCTTGTGACGCCGCACTACAAGATAAACTGTGGGCCACAACATGATGAGTTGATTAGCGTAATGGTCTGACAGTGTACTTTTTGTACTCAAATGTTAAGAAATTGTTATATGATGATAGTAGGACTGTAAAATGTTGATGTTAGTATTTCTATACTATGAACAAGTATGTTATTAACAATTAACTTGTGTTATAACTTGATTATATGATTAAATAATCAAACCTATATGATGTATGTAGTTAGTTAAATTTGTAAAAGTAGTAGTGACTAACTATGTCATGATGATATATATATATATATATATATATATATATATATATATATATGTGTGTGTGTGTGTGTGTGTGTGTGTGTGTGTGTGTGTGTGTGTGTACATATAGGGTATTGTGATATGAATTTATTCGGTTTAGCCTACGAGCGAGGCAAGTTTTCTAATTCTTTATATTGCTTGAACTAATTATGGTTTCCAATATAATAATGCAAGGTTTCTAAACTTTGTTTTTGATATTGAACAAGTTATTCTTGTATTTAACTTGTTGTTTAGCATGCCGAATATATTTGAATAGTTTATCGTTCATATTGACATGCATGCTTAGTATTCAATTCTAAATAACCTTGGCATAATATTGTTCATGCAAGGTGTGTTATTGTTATTCAAGTTGTATGCGATTAGATTATTTCTAAGCATGATTTAATTTACCATGATGATTCAATTACGAGTATTCTATAGTATAATGTTATTGGTATTAATTCAACTAGTCCTCTAGTTGATGATCGTTGAACTTCAAATTACCCTTGAAAGCTTATCCAAACCAAACTCTCTTTGGTGCGGACTTGTATTCTAAATACTGAGATGAACAACCCTATTATTAGGGGATAACTTACGCGTAGCGTTAAATGTTTGTGCATAATACATGGTATGAAGAGCTGATCCCCCTAATTACGAGGAGTCCTTATAGTCTTATGACTGTTAAAGTTGGAGTTGAAAGATTACTCACAACTGTGGACATAGTTCATGGTCTTATGACCCTCGGTAATGTTTATTCCATACTTTGGATTTCAGTTCCTGATTATCATTGTTAGAATACTATCTAGTTTTGATGAGCCTACTCATTGGCAGTTAATATTGTTATTCTTATGTGATTCATTATTTTATCCAGTGAGCAATTCTTTTGCTCACTCTTTCATATTTATAAACTCATTGCAGCTAAAGTGGAGAAGGTAGATGAACCTTCAACTAGCAAAGCAAAGGGAAAATTGTACAAGTGATGCTGATTTGTACTTTTATTTATTGTGATGATCTTAGACTTCTTAATAATGATGTTATGTAATAATTTTAATTCCTCATTTGAATGATTGTATTTAAAGGTTAGACAACCTGGGAGATTTTATTATGTAACCCTTTAATAAGAAAGATTTTATTTATCCAGTTTTATTGTGATTAGGTAATTAGATATGAATGTTTGATTAAATGAACACCAAATCCTGTGGGTATGAAGTACCTGGGTTTGGGGGTGTCACAATCTTCGTGCCCACGAAGTCGACATGCTCATCAAAAAATTAGGATCATACACAGATCTCAAAAAGAAAGGAATAGCCTTCAAAGCCCTTCTGGTGAATCGAGAAAGTGATGATGAAGAACTAAATGAAGAACTCCTTAATCTAGACAACAATGAAGTTGCTCTACAGTCCAGACAACTCAAGAAACTAATTCAAAGCAAGGTAGGAAAATATGGCAAAGGATTCATGAAGACAAACAACAACTTCAACAACTTCATAGGAAAACAATTTTTTAAGCCAAAGATGCAAAGAGGAAATTTCAAAGCCATTAAGAACAACTTCAGAAGTACTAACCCAAATGAAAATTTAAACACATGCTTTGAATGCAAGTAGCCTGGACACTTCAAAAAGGATTGTCCAAAACTAGCCAATAACAAAGTTATTATAGCTGAAGAAGGATGGAATCTAAGTGACGAGGAAGAAACTGTTGAATAAATTGAAGAAATTGCAAACCTCTTTTTAATGGAAGATAATGACTCATCACCAAGATCTGAGGTAAATTCTGAACACCAATTGCCTAGCATCTCATTTTCTACATACACATTGGAAAATATAAATGAAGAACACTATGAATTACAAGAAGCTTACAGTCATTTATATAGAAATAATGTAACGCCCGAGAAAAAATCAGATTTTATGAGAATTAAATTTTTATTAGATTATGTGGATTAAATGAATTTAATTAATTATTTATGGGAGTAAGCTATTTGAAGGTCGTTCAATGACCTAGATATGTCAGAACGTCGTAGTTTTTTGACTACGTGATAGAATTAAAGTGTTTGAATTTCCAAGACGAAAATAAAAGCTTTCCGAGAAAATTTTCAAAAAACACTGTTCACGCATTTCTGCTCGGGAATTTTTTTTGAACTTCCGAGAAATACGTAACGATAAAATATCGAGGTGAGATAGAATATCAAATAATATTTTAGTTATGGAAAACAAAGTTTTTCGTCTGCGGACTTAAAATCTAACGGTTAGGGAAAGTGATTTCCGAGAAGGAAATGGAATGCGTATAATGCAATTAAGGTGATGATCATATAATACGTAGGTATTGTACGAAGTAATGAATATGAGTATGATATGAAGTATTATACGAGTAGGTATGAATAATGGTATGTTGTATATGAATAAGTATACGAGGTGGAATACGAGAATTATATGTATAGTATATGTTATAGGACTTTTAGTTAAATGGAATGGACTAGTAAGATTGTGTAAACAATTGAATAGTCCAATACACATTAAGGTGCAAGCCCAATATTTGTTTAATGTAAGCCCAAAATATGAGATAAGTTACTTAAGCTAATTGAATGTAAAGCCCAAAGTAAGAATCCAATGGATTAGGAGGATACATGGGGCAACCCATGATCACATGGGTGAGTTGGTGACCAAGAACTTTGTGCGATGAGCAAGTAGACTTAATGACTAAGAAGGTGATGAGAAAGCAAAGGATAAATGTTGAGCTAAGCAAGTTAATTTAATGGCTAAGTGTTTTGATGGCCAAGCAAAGAATGTGGTGGCCAAGTTAACTTAATAGCTAGGTAATGAATAGTAAGGAGGTGGATTGGCCTAAAAGACTAAACTACCCTAACCTAGCAATGCCTATAAATAGAGAGCTTGGATTTCATTTTTGTTGGTTGTTCATTTCATCCAACACTTTACAACTTATTGGTTAGAGAGAATAAGTGAGAATAAACTAGTCTTTAATATTTCAAGAAGCAAGAAGGAGATTAGAAGCTTAGTCAAGTAAACTTCAACGGTAAGCAATCTTAAACCATGATTCTCTTTCTCTTCTATTGTTAGAGAAGTGGGTAGTGGTAGAACATGTATGCTAAGGAATGATAAGAATGATTAATCAATGGACTTAAGTCGTATAAGTCATGAATAAGTAATTCAAACTTAATTAAGTTATGAACTTATGAAGAGCTTATATGAACAACTCATATGTTTACCTTAATAAAATGGTATGATAAGGAAATGTGAGAATGATTGTTAGAAAACATGAACAAACTCATGAGAAAAGAAAGTGTAAGTAGTTTATACTTTTATAAGTTACAAACTCACAAAGAACAAGCAAGAACTTATCATGTATATAATTTAATGAGATGAGTAGGTTAAGATGTTAATTTGATGGATTGAATCCATTTGAAATGATGAACAAATCATAAGAAACGAAGTTAAAGCAGAATTCACAAGTTTGGACGATAATCGTAAAATTCGTAAAATTCTCGGAATGGAGGTCGAATTTTGATATCGATCTTGGAAACATTAGTTTTCAATGGAGACAAGTCTTATTTGGCATTATAGAGTTGCGGACTCGAGAATGACCGAATTTCAACTTAGAACAAAGAAACGAGCGTTGAACGTTCACAAACATTTATCGTTTTTCGTTAAAAATGGACTAATAGATGAATTTGTAGTTAATAAAGTCAAATAGATAAAATTATTGCATGAATGCATAGAGTATATAATTTGTGAAATGTAGGCTCTTGAACAAGCCAATTCGGACTTATAACGAAGAAGTTATGAGCCCGGGAATCTCACCTAAGAAATTAACTTTCAAATTTTTCTGGTACTGATGTCTGGCGCCATAGCACCAGGCAGAGCTCTTTAAGTCGCGCAGCCTTGATCTTGACGGACGAAGGAGTGCCATCACAGAGTCGCCACAACGCGCCACTCGTGAGGCATGAGTCTCATGTGCATGTGTAGGAGACCGGATGTTGGGTACTTGAAAGTGGTGCCACAGCGCCACTAGTACAAAGAGATGTCGCATCGCGGCGTTGGCAGTGGACTTTTGTTAACCAAGTTGTTTGTGAACCTAATGGTTTGTAAAAAAAGTATGGGACATGTAATTACTTAATGAACATGATAAGACCTTTCCTAAATCACTTTTATAGTGATGACTTTTGGAATTTAATATTCTTTAATGAGTAGTTAAACAACGAACGTCAAGTATAAGAACGTGAACTGTATTCAATAATGATGATGACTATAATGTTGAGAGTTACAGCTAAAAGTTGTTGAGTAATACATGAACATGAACAGTATACAATAAGTATACTTAACCAATGACGATCGAGTCTCGTAGAGTAACGTAGGAACTGTAGTAAGCCGTGATGAAGGATGATTAACTCAAAACGAGTTGTATTAATGAAATAATTTCACTTAACTTATAGAAGAGAAAGAAGTTGGTAAAAATGATGTAAACTATAATGGCAAGCTAGAAACCAATAATAACAAATCTAATACATGATTAGATTGAGAAGAAGGGTAAGATTCATTAGGAACCATGTATGTTCATTCATGACCTAGTGTGGTATGTTATGTGGTTATGTGTTGTAGAGACTATAAAGACTCAAAGGAAAAGTAATTTTACTGTAGCATACGCTAAAGGCAAGTTTTTCTTAAACGCTTGTCTAACCTTTGTGTTAGCCATGTTTTCTGTGATTCATGTTATGAGATGCATGAAATGTTTTACTAAAGGGTCGATGCTAGTTTTACCTCAGCTAGATTAATCTTGAAGAGTTGATTGATTTATTTACAAGTCTTTCAATATAGAATTGCTAACGCTATCCTACGCCAATTGTTTGGTACAGATTCAAGGTAAGCCTGATTGTGCATAAAGAAATGTATTTTTCATCGATTATTCGATGGGCACGCGAGGTTGCCACAACTTAAAAGTACATACATTTAAGGGATGTAGTGTTGATCAACATAGAGTACCACAGGCTGATCACCTAGAAGTTCTCGTAAGATATACCGGACATACGGACTTAGTGTCGGGTTATCCTTTTCAAAGAAATTATGAAATTCTCATGGTCTTGGACCAGAATTGATGTTTTACTGAATATTGTCATTATAAAACGTTTTGAAGGAAAAGAAATGTTATTTTGAATTATTGATAGTACTTCATAACTATTATTCAGTTATTGAAGATATACTATTCCTATGTTTCAAGCATGTTGTTTAGATGAAATTGTTGCACTTGTTGAGCTTGTTATGCTCACTCTTGCTTGAACCATATGAATGTAGCTAAAGACGAGCGAAGCGAGGTTTCCAGTAGGGATAAAGGCAAGGCAAAGATGAATGATTAGTTTATCCTGTAATAGACTAGTAAGTATATGTATTATTTTATGATGAACAAACAATGCAATGGTTTAAAAACTTGGGAATGGGATTTATTATTATTAATGTAATAAGAATGTTGTTGGAGCACATAGTTTGATGTCATTTCAGTAGAATTAATGTACAGTTATGAGTACCGTGTAGCACCATTTATCGGGTTGGAAGATACCCAGATTTGGGGGCGTCACAAGTTGGTATCAAAGCATTAAGTTATAAAACTTAAGGGGGGAAGAACCTTAGGCTAATAACCTCGTTAGGGAAGGAAAAGTCTGAAGGAAGTAAACTCGAGCTTTACTTCAGTTGAATGAGTCAATACGATATTGAGGAAACTCAGTATCGAAAGATTTAAAAGATGGAAAGTAACCCTAAATAAATTAAATGTGATGTGTGCTTATACTATTATGTGTTATGTATTAATCAACATGTTATGTGTTATTGTAGGATGTCGATCGATAGCTTGATGTATAGAGACATACTCACTGTGAGCGAAGAAATTATGAGCAGAGTAGAGCCTGTACCCATGCCAGTGGTGGAGGTACCATTAGTGATTGTAGAGGAGTTGGAGCCAGAGGAGTACTTTTCTGTGGAGAACTACTCCGAGGGAGAAATGGATATAGCATCATACCTTAGTATAATGAGCTATATGGAAGAAGAAATAGATGTAACGTCGGTTAATACGGTGGTACTTGCACAAGAGTCATCATCTCCAGATGCAATGAGATCATTGTATCCGGCAAGATTATAACAGAAGAATGTGCTGGCCGAGTACGATTAATGCGTAATCGTAATAAAGAGATTAGTTCTCTTCATGAAGCGAAGGAGTCTGCAGAAGAAGGTTTTAAGTCAGAGCATGATGAGAAGGTGCTCATGACAAATAAGGCTAGGGATTATATGAACGAGGTAGTAGAGCTTCATAATAAACTGGAAGAGAAGGACCAGAAGATAGCACGGATGTCTTACATCCATGAGAGTACTCATAAAGATTTCAAGATGAAAGTTGTTGGTTATTTCATTGACTCGAGACAGACTCGACATAGTATTAGTCGGGATATTGTAGTGATAATTACGAATGAGAAACACGAGGACATTGTTATGCATTATTAGAACTCTAGAGTGGTAATTATGTGTGTAGTAGCGTAAAACCCTCTTTTGTGTAAAAAGGGTAGTCTTTTTGTAAATCCCAACTTTTGTGAAGTTCAATTGATGCATAGAAATGTAATGACTTTTGACTATGGAAACAAATTGTAAATAGTTCCAAACTATGAAGAAGCATATGAATATAATGAAGTTTTCATTTAATATGCTTTGTTATTATATGAGTTGTTATGTGATGAATAATAACGAAGTAAGTAAATAGATAATAATGAAATTTTAGTTTTTTAAATCAGAAAATGTCACCAAGGAAAGACAACGTAATCAGGAAGCGAAGTCACTTATTGATAACCAAGGGGGTCAAAACAACTCTATGCAAGAGTTGATTAATTTATTAACGACAACATTTAACTAAACCGGGGTAGAGTACCCGCGGGACCTAGGGTAGCCCGAATGACTACCTTTAAAGTGTTTAAAAGCTTAGGTCCGCCAGAGTTCAAAGGAACGACAGACCCACTAGAGGTCGACGTAGGTAAAAGAAATAGAGAATGAGTTTGTTATTACAAACATAGCTGAGGCACAAAAATTTTCTTTTGCGACCTATACGATAAAAGGACAAGCCATCATTTGGTGGGAGGCTCACCAAGTTGGGGCTAGAATTGATGGGGTAATGTGGGAATAGTTCAAGAAGGTTTTCTTTGAGAAATATTTCCCTACAAGCATGCAATGGAGGATGGAGATTAAGTTCTTAGAACTTAAGCAAGGGGACATGACGGTTCCCCAGTATGCAGCCAAATTCAATGAATTGGCAAGGTTTGATCCACACCAAGTGGACAGTTAGAAGAGGAAGGCTCATAGGTTTGAGCAGGGCCTGAAACCCTGGCTCTATAGTAGGATTTCTGTGTTCTAGAGTGCTTTCTATGGGACCATTCTAGAAAAGGAAATTATAGCAGAGGGTGGAAGTGAGGCCTTGACCCAATACCACAAAGAGAGAAAGAATAAGAGCAAGGGAGAGGGAGCGAACAAGGTAGAGTATGCTAGTGGTAGTAGCAGTATGTGTGAGACCCCGAATTTTATTAATAAAGATTTAAATTTCTGGAAATATTTTTTTTAATATTATGGTGTGGATTTGATATAATTTATAGTTGTGGGTAATATTTATAAATTTTGCAAAGTAAGCAAGTGGTTATATAATATTCGATTGGTTGGGGAATATTTGTTTTAACAGGGAATATTCGTACGACGGCACAATCATTGGTAGACCCCACAACGGATGTATTGTCGTAGTAAGAAAAAGACATAATTATCTTTTTATAATGGCAAAAGTGTTACCGTTAAAACTGTTGAACTACCCGGTAGTAAAAGTACAGTAACACGCGTGGTTGCATAGTAGCACACGGTATTGATTATTGATACTTACGTGAAAAGTAACTCAGTTATACTTAACTATTGCTACAGTAATTGCTGCATCATATCTCTCATATTATTGATTCAATTATTGTCACGGTATCATTTGTATAATATGTTATATTATTAAATCAATAATTGAGATGACAAAGTTATTCATATTATTAAAATGCAATATTTACAATGTCTAGAAGTTCTGTCAAGGAGAGGTTTGGTCATCTAATTGCGCGCCAATAAGGAGAAATCCTTATTGGAATGCCCCATCTTTCCTGGGAATGACCTGGTTATTAAATATTGTGAGTTATAATATTAATGATGAATAAGTTTGTGTTAGTTAAATATGAATTTAATAGTTCCATTGTGTTGGAATTATTAGTGTTAGTGAAAATCGACATTTATTTCGATAATAATTGATGTCTTGAGGTTATATTGTTCAATCGGGTATTCGGGACACTTTTTGTGTTGGAGTACTATTCACAGGTTACTATTCACCCAGTTACTATTCACTCTAGTATTGTTCACTCGGGTATTTGGGACACTTTTCGTGTCAGAGTACTATTCACGGGTTACTATTCATCCAGTTACTATTCACTCCATTATTGTTCACTCGGGTATTTGGGACACTTTTCATGTCAGGGTACTATTCACGGGGTACTATTCCCGAAGTACTATTCACGGGGTACTATTCACCTAAAAAATATATTTCTTTTCGGTCCAAATCATTTTTGGATACAATATTATTCCATGAGGAGATATGCTAATTTTTCAGACCATTGGTTGAAATTATAATAGTAAATCAATATGGATCGTTGGTTTAAAGTTTTAATAGTAAATCAATATGGATCGATGGTTCAATGTTTTAATTGTACATCAATATGGATCGCTGGTTTAAAGTTTTAATAGTGAATCGGTATGGACCGTTGCTTTAAGTTTTAATAGTAAATCAATCTGGACCGTCCGTTTAAAAGTAAATAAATCTGGACCGTTCGTGAATTAGTTACTATTCAGTCCATTCTCTTATAAATAGAAGCTCATTCCTTCATTATTTCTTACGAATTCACTGAAACTCTAGAGAGAGAAATTATAGAGAGAAAGAAGAAGGGAAGTCTACTACCTCACTTTTCCAATATCTAGTTTCTTCTAAGGTAAGGGGTATTATTTCTTTCTTATTCATGAAGAGATCTTCTGTTATTCCATTCTTTATTACTATGTTGGAATAACATGTCTATTCGAAGTACCGCATACATGGTGAAATTCTTCTATTATTCAATTCTTTCTTATTATGTTGGAATAACCTGTATATGCGAAGTACCGCATACATGATGAAATTCTTCTATTATTTCATTCTCTATTATTCTGTTGGAATATCCTGTCTATGCGTATTATGCATGACCTGGTTCCGTTATTTATTATTCTATTGGAATAACCTGTTTGTGCGGTCTATCGCATGTCTGGTGATTTCTGTTGTTATTCCATTATTTATTATTCTGTCGGAATATCCTGTCTGTACGTTTACGAATGACCTGGTTCCATTATTTATTATTCTGTTGGAATAACCTATCTGTGCGGTCTATCGCATGCATGGTGAATTTTGTTGTTATTTCATTCTTTATTATTCTGTTTGAATATCCTGTCTGTGCGGATTACGCATGACCTTGTTCCATTCCTTATTATTCTGTAAGGAATAACCTGTCTGTGCGGTCTATCGCATGCATGGTGAATTCTTCTGTTATTTCATTCTTTATTATTCTGTTGGAATAACCTGTCTATGTAGATTACCACATGCATGGTGAATGATCCTTCGTATCCATTCCTTATTAAATTGTGGAAATGATCTGTCTACGTGGATTACCGTATGGCGGGCGAAAATCCATTTGCAGTTTCATATATTCTATTATACTCAGTTGGTAAAATTTTGGCTTCTATACTCCATGAAATTAATGGAATATCCTTGATATTTGCGCTTAATCCAGTATCTTTTCATGGAAATATTCTTCTTAGCATTCTTGAATTTTACTCTACAAAGAAGTATCATGTTGACAATTTGGACGTTTTTGAGTTCAGGATAAATTAACTTATAAATCTTTAAAATTTATTCTTGAACTTGTTTTATTGAATTATTATGTCATTGTCATCATCCTCATGCTTATATTATGATTAAAGTCATCTTTGGCTTACGTGCATAGATGGACTTGGTATGATTATGACTAGGGATTATTCGGTATAATCATGACCGTAATGTGACGAATGATGTGGTAAAAGTCCTCATTGTCCTGTAGTTCATTGGTGGACAGTTATTGGTATGATTATGACTAGGGATTATTCGGTATAATCATGAACATTGATGAAAACACGAATATCCTTGGCCCGTAGTGCATGGATAAATTATGGTCGTGATACTAATGAATATTCTTGGTCGTGGTGCAGGGATGATGTGGATTATTTATTAAGCTGAGTCTCAGCGATAAAAGTGATGAAAAACCTTTTTAAATCATAGAAGATAGTAGATTTTATTCTCTACTTGACTCTTCTAATGGATTACTTATTCCGCTGCAGTTAAACTTGATGTCTATTGTATATTATAAGTTTAACATTGTTGAAGGCTAATGATAATTTATTCTGCATTATCTTAGTCATAATATTTCTTACTGGGCTAGTTGAGCTTACCCTTTTGCTTTCATTGTTCTCTTCAGGAAATGAGAACGTAGCCGGGACTAGTCGGGGAATCGTGTGACGGTCCGAGATGGTGTTATTGTAGTCCTCACTATTCTATAAAATAGTGTGATAATAAATGTAGTGAGGACTTCATTGAGTTTGTATATTGTCTAGATGACAATATACGTATTAAAACTCTTAGATTATGTTTTGTCATATTTTACACGACTGTTGTATAATTAAGTTGTATTTGAATTTTGTACCATGTATTTGGCGACTCAAGATGGGTGATGTATACCTATTTTGGGGGCATCATAGTTGGTATCAAATCTTAGGGATATGATCCCTGGCTGAGATATGAGACAAGAACTAGGATAGGAGAGACGGGGAATTCCTTGTCTAGTATGACCTACCTAAGTTTATTTGGTATTTAAATGGTCAGTCAGAATAAAGGGATAATATGTGATATGTCAATTAACCCTTGTCTTGTGACATTGTTTGAGAATGGCATCTGAAAATGTTGAGATAAGCAATGGAACAAAACAATATGATCGTGTCGCAGTACGAGGCTAAGTTTGTCGAGTTATCCCGATTTGCATTCCATTTGGTTGATAATGAGGAGCGAATGACGTGATTATTTCTAAGAGGTTTGAAACCCGAAATACGTCAATACCTCATTTCTCATAAACTTTGTTTATATCCAGATGTTGTGAATAGGGCTCAGTTATTGGAGCGCGATAATGAGTCAGCACAACCAAAAGGTAACGACTAACAACACGATAATAATCATACCGGTGGCAACGGCTATCGGAACAATGATAACCATCGTAGGGGAAATTATCATGCCAAGAATGGTGACCATTTCAGTTGTAATCATGGCCAAGATAATAGAAGTAGAAATTTCAAGAAGAGAAGGTTCAATAATGATGGAAAGACAGCAGCACCAGCACCCGTTTCAAAGGAAGGAGAACGACGGACGGTCGTATGTTTTAAAATGTGGAGGGGAGGGACATATCATCCAAACTGCGTGATGAAGTCCAAAGCATGTTACAATTGTGGAAAAGAAGGTCACCTAGCCCGATTTTGTCGTGCACCAAAGTCAAGTCCAGCTAGGACGGTGGCACCAAAGGCGGATACGGACAAAACAAAGTCAGCGGTTTCAAGAAGAGCGTTTTTCGTGACTTCTCAAAAAGTGAGTAACCCGAACGAAGTTAGCACGGGTTAGTTAATTATAAATTCTTGCAAAGTCTATACCTTATTAGATACCGGTTCTACCCATTCTTTTATTTCTCTTGCTTGCGTTTAACGTTTAAATTTGACCCCAGTGAAGTTAGACTTTGACTTATTAGTTGAAACTTTGTTAGTAGAAACCTTCATTACCTCAACTGTTTATAAGTCTTGTTTGATTCAAATTGACACTTTCACGTAACCTGTCGATCTTATCTCTTTGAAAATACTTGCCTTTGATGTAATTTTAGGAATCGACTGGTTAACTACTCATTATGCTAAAATTGATTATTTTCGTAAGGTTGTTAGCTTTCATATTCCTAACCAACCTGTTATACAAATTCAAGCAACCAAACCACTAAAGTCAATCATTATCATATTAAGCCAAAAGTAAAGAGCCCCGGGCCCTTATCTGGTGACTTCCTTGTGTGGAATGCACCGAAGCCAGGCTTTCTATAGGCGACGTCGTGAATGACGATGACAAGTTGATAGGTATCAATGTGACGTACTATCCAAGTCTTGGATGAGGGTCACAGTTTTGAATGATATTTCTATTGTTAATAAATTTTTTGACGTATTCTTGAAGACTTCTTAGCCTACCCCTAGAGCGTGAAATCAAATTTTGTATTAACCCCAGTTCAAAACCCATTTTTAAAACCCTCAAATATTTCTTCAACCAAAATGAACGTATAATGCGCCAAAGACGTTGGCTCGAGCTGTTGAAGATTATGATTATACCATTCAATATCATCATGGAAGAGCGAATGTGGTAGCTGACGCGTTGAGTCGAAGATCGTATACATTCACGACTGCGATGTTGTTAACACAAAAAACCCATTTTGTATAACTTACAAAGGATGGAGATAGATTTAAAGACTCCGGGAACCCATGTGATGATGGCGAATATACGATTAGAACCGACTTTAATCGATAAAGTTAAAGCCGCTCAAGCTACATAGTCAGAGCTGATGAATGTGAAGAAGAAGGTTCAAGAGGGCGTTATTCTAGAAGCAAGAATTGACGAAGAGAGGAGATCTCAACCCTTGATTTTATTGGTCTATTTGAAATCCTCGATCGAGTAGGAACTGTGGCCTATAGACTCATCTTACCGCCAAGTATGTTGCGTGTTCATAAGATTTTTCACGTATCGATGATACGTAATTATGTGGACGACACGAACCACTTTATTGAATTAGAACTAGACAAGATATAGGAAGATTTAACAGATGATGAGATACGTGTTAAAATCTTGGATAAGAAGGATCGTATTCAACACTCAAAGGTTATACCTCAAGAGTTAAAATCTGAAATGAAGTCAAGGTATCCTCATCTCTTCAGAATACCAGGTACGTACGTAAATTTCGAGGGCGAAATTTCATAAGAATGGGAGATTGTGAGACCCCAAATTTTATGAATAAAGATTTAAATTTCTCAAAATATTTTTTTTAATATTATGGTGTGGATTTGATATAATGTTATAGTTGTGGGTAATATTTATAAATTTTGCAAAGTAAGCAAGTGGTTATATAATATTTGATTGGTCGGGAAATATTCGTTTTAACAGGGAATATTCGTACGACGGAACAATCATTGGTGGACCCCACAACGGATGTATTGTCGTAGTAAGAAAATGACAAAATTATCTTTTTATAAGGACGAAAGTGTTCCCGTTAAAACTGTTGAACTACCCGGTAGTAAAAGTACAGTAACACGCGTGGTTGCATAGTAGCACACGATATTGATTATTGATGCTTATGTGAAAAGTCACTCAATTATACTAAATTATTGGTACAATAATTGTTGCATCATATCTCTCATATTATTGATTCAATTATTGTCACAGTATCATCTGTATAATATGTTATATTATTAAATCAATAATTGAGATGACAAAGTTATTCATATTATTAAATTGCAATATTTACAATGTCTAGAAGTTCTATCAAGGAGAAGTTTGGTCATCTAATTGCGCGCCTATAAGGAGAAATCCTTATCGGAAAGCCCCTCTTTCATGGGAACGACCTGGTTGTTAAATATTATGAGTTATAATATTAATGATGAATAAGTTCGTGTTGATTAAAGATGAATTTGATAGTTCCATTGTGTTGGAACTATTAGTGTTATCGAAAATCGACATTTATTTTGATAATAATTGATATCTGGAGGTTATATTGTTCAATCGAGTATTCGGGACACTTTTTGTGTCGAATTACTATTCACAGGTTACTATTCACCTGGTTACTATTCACTCTAGTATTGTTCACTCGGGTATTTGGGACACTTTTCGTGTCGGAGTACTATTCACGAATTACTATTCACCCAGTTACTATTCACTCTAGTATTGTTCACTCGGGTATTAGGGACACTTTTCATGTCGGGGTACCATTCACGGGGTACTATTCCCAAAGTACTATTCACAAGGTACTATTTACCCAAAAAATATATTTCTTTTCGGTCCAAATCATTTTTGGGTACAATATTATTCCATGAGGAGATGTGCTAATTTTTCAGACCGATGGTTGAAATTATAATAATAAATCAATATGGGTCGTTGGTTTAAAGTTTTAATAGTAAATCAATATGGATCGTTGGTTTAAAGTTTTAATAGTAAATCAATATGGATCGCTGGTTTAAAGTTTTAATAGTGAATCAGTATGGACCCTTGCTTTAAGTTTTAATAGTAAATCAATATGGACCGTCCATTTAAAAGTAAATCAATCTGGATCGTTCATGAATTAGTTATTATTCAGTCCATTCTCCTATAAATTGAAGCTCATTCCTTCATTATTTCTTACGAATTCACTGAAACTTTAGAGAGAGAAATTATAGAGAGAAAGAAGAAGAGAAGTCTGCTACCTCACTTTTCCAATATCCAGTTTCTTCTAAGGTAAGGGGTATTATTTCTTACGTATTCATGAAGAGGGCTTCTGTTATTCCATTCTTTATTATTATTTTGGAATAACCTATCTATGCGAAGTACCGCATACATGGTGAAATTGTTCTGTTATTCTATTCTTTCTTATTATGTTGGAATATACTGTCTATGCGAAGTACCGCATACATGGTGAAATTCTTCTGTTATACCATTCTTTATTATTACATTGGAACATCACATCTGCACGTATACACATGACCTGGTTCCATTATTTATTATTCTATTGGAATAACCTTTCTATGCGGTCTATCGCATGCCTGGTGATTTCTGTTATTATTCCATTCTTTATTATTCTGTCAGAATATCCTGTCTATGCGTTTACGCATGACCTAGTTCCATTATTTATTATTCTGTTGGAATAACCTCTCTGTAAGGTCTATCGCATGCATGGTGAATTCTGTTGTTATTCCATTCTTTATTATTCTGTTGGAATATCCTGTCTGTGCGGATTACGCATGACTTGTTTTCATTCTTTATTATTCTGTTGGGAATAACCTATCTGTACGGTCTATCGCATTCATGGTGAATTCTTCTGTTATTCCATTCTTTATTATTCTATCGGAATAACCTGTCTATGTAGATTACCACATGCATGGTGAATGATCATTCGTATTCATTCCTTATTAAATTGTGGAAATGATCTGTTTACGTGGATTACCGCATGGCGGGCGAAAATCCATTTGCAGTTTCATATATTCTATTATACTAAGTTGGTTAAAGTTTTGGCTTCTATACTCCATGAAATTAGTGGAATATCATTGATATTTGCGCTTCATCCAATATCTTTTCATGAAAATATTCTTCTGAGCATTCTTGAATTTTACTCTACAAAGAAGTATCATGTTGACAATTTGGACGTTTTTGAGTTCAGGATAAATTAACTTATAAATCTTTAAAATTTATTCTTGAACTTGTTTTATTGAATTATTATGTCATTGTCATCATCCTCATGCTTATATTATGATTAAAGTCATCTTTGGCTTACGTGCATAGATGGACTTGGTATGATTATGACTAGGGATTATTCGGTATAATCATGACCGTAATGTGACGAATGATGTGGTAAAATTCCTCATTGGCCTCTAGTTCATTGGTGGACAGTTATTGGTTTTATTATGACCAGGGATTATTCGGTATAATCATGACCATTGATGAAAACACGAATATCCTTTGCCCGTAGTGCATGGATAAATTGTGGTCGTGATACTAATGAATATCCTTGGCCGTGGTGCAGGGATGATGTGAATTATTTATTAAGCTAAGTCTCAGCGATAAATGTGGCGCCCCTAAAATAAGTCCAATCCATCCAACCTATTCGGAGTCACCAAATACATGGTACAGAAAACAACTACAACTTTATTACTACAATTGTCGTGCAAAATACAACAACACATATACTATGAGTTTTAATACCAACTGTGACTCATGTCCCAACTATGGACAGCACCTCACATTGATACATTACATAAAGGTACAGTCAATAACTGTTTTAAAAATTAAACTCTTTGGGAAGTGCTCAAGGAAACCTTCGTACATTGGAGGCCATGAATCTAAGTTATGATAAATATCATATGTCTAGAGAATTATCCTTGGTTGATCCAATAGACCCCAAAGAAAAACGAGAAGATTACTATCATGTTCCTTCCAATGGTGAGTCTTCTCTTGACATATAACTATCTCCACCGTCTGCGATTGAACATTATGTTTTAAAAAAACTCCAAGATCATATAAGTAGTGCTCATAGATATACTCAGCAAGTGGATGTGCACAACCCTGTCTTATGATAACACGAGGTGGTATGTCATTAGATATCTTGTATGATAGTGGCAAAACACCCTTCCAAAGTTGGGTTCACCTCACCCTATTCGGTTCACCAAAATTAAATATCAAATGACGATACAATACGACACACTTATCTAAAGTTCTCAATAAAATTATTTCCATACTATTTAGGAGAACCTCTCTGACTATATGTAACCACCGTTCTATTCCCTATTATCCCCGCTCGACCCAAATTACACTCTTATTACCCGAAAGGAATTGTGAAGCAAAAGGGTGAGCACAACTATCTCAGTAAAGAATATCATGACTAAAGATAATTAAATTATCAATAGCCTTCATCAGTAATAAATCAGAGATTTAGAACATATGGTAGATGATAAAACTTTTTCAACCATAGTTGCAGCGGAACGAGCAATCCATTAGAAGAGTCAAATAGACCATAATGTATATTATCTTCTTTATGTTAAAAGTCCACCAACAATGTTTTATCCATGTAATATCAATCAATAGTTCCTGTCCACAATCATATGACTAACTCATAATCATAATTGTGGTTCCAAATTCCTTTTCTCATCCAGGACGAAGATAATTTTCATTACCTGTCTTTACCTGAAACATCAAAAATTATGGTTATACCAAATCATAGTTCCTGTTCATAATCATACTAATAAATTCATCTTTGCACTACGGGCCAAAGATATTCATCAACAGGACATCTTTGTACTACAAGCCAAAGATATTCAACAACGGGACATCTTTGCACTACAGGCCAAAGATATTCAACAACAGGTCATCTTTGCACTACGGGCCAAAGATATTCATCAACAATTCATCTTTTCACTACATTCCAAAGATATTAATATCTCAAAGAAATACATAATCATTTTTGAATTTATATAAACCATAATTATAATCATGTTGATCAATTCACCTTTGCACTTAAGCTAAAAATATTCAATTGTAAATTCAATGGTCATGATAATACCAGTCAACAATTCATTTTTGCACTACTGGCCAAAGAGAACTCATAGTCACGATCACACCAATAATCTACCCATCTTTATACTTAAGTCAAAGAGAAGTTTCGTCACTAGGATTATAAAAATGTTATATGAACAATATAATCAAAATATGGATTTAATTCCAAGAGTAAGATTCATAAATCAACAATTTCATAACAGCTTAATCCAAGTGTTATAAATCACTAAATAATCTTGTTCTAATATTATTAATATTACCAAAATATTTTAATCATTTATTAAACTTATAAACAATTTATTCTAATTGTTTACACTTTACTAATTAATGCATTTAATCATCCTAAAATGCCAAACTCATAAGATTTCATCACCAATAACCAAAACCCTCATAAAAAATCTGCATATACCTTATATAGGATTCTCAAGCCATAAAATTCTATTTTCAAATTTTATTACTTCACATAACATATTTAATTCATTTACTCATAACTAGTCCATTTTCATGAAAAATACCAAATCAGTTCCAAAAATATTTTTTTTTTCTGAGATTTAGCAGAATATAGTCCCATATTGAACATATATTTTTCTCGAAATTTTTAAAATTCATTTATTATTTTTCACATGGCTAAAATTGCTGAATATTTAGACATTTATCATAAATTGTACTTTTGTCCAAAAATTCCAAAATTTACAGAATATACTGATGTTATATAGATGTACTCCCAATAAAAATTTCACCAATTTTGGAGTTAACCACAAGGAGTTATAAGGGTTTATTTTTAAAATAGTCGTTTCCCATAAATCCATAACTCCTAATCTATACATCCAACAATCGCCATTTTTGGAAACAATCAAGAAAACTCATCAAATTATCATTTCAGATTTTTTCAAAATTTTTTGAAGGTCAAAAAAATTACGAAACTGAAGAAACATAATAACCCTTAAAATTCATTACATAATAATGACAATATCCCTTACCTCAAAAGAGCAATACTTCTAACTGGAATACCAGATATAATGCTGAAGGAACTTGCACCGTATAGCAATACTCAAAGTATCAAAATACTCACAAGAATACGCTCGATAATATAGAGAAAGAAAACTTCAGTTTCTGGTGTGATTTTCAATTCTAACCTAAGAACACTATTTATAGGAAAATGGTTAGAACACCAAAGCAGAAAATTTAATAAAATAATAATATATTTATTTTATTTTCCTACGCACATCTTGCCATCTGATTTCAGAAACTAACACATGCAAGTGGGTCCCACCAACACACCAAACATGATTTAAACACTTTTTGTAACAAAATCAATTTCAGACCCAATATTTCGGAACTTCAATAATCCATAATAAATAGCCCTTTTATCAGAAAAATTCAAATCTTATGTCTATTTCATAGGAAATTTAATTCTCTACAACTTTATAGAAGAAAGTTTTTCCAAATTCCAAACAGAAATTGACCGAAATCCAGATACGGACGATTTTAAATGCTATAATCAAATTTCAGTCAAAAATTGTGTCCACCAACATGTTTAACATGTGTTTAGCATTTATAATAACAAAAATACTCTTCCTCCACATTTATTCATATATCACACATTCATTGTAAAAATATCACCATTATTATATTATTAAATTATAATAATATATTTAAATTAATTATTTTATAAAAAATAAAATATCAAATTTCAACAATTATCACATTAAAATTTTCTCCATCTATATCCACATAAAATGAATATTTTCTTATCATATAAATCAATAATTAATTATTCACAAATAATATTATGTAATCACAATAATGACAACAAGGTAGTTCCCAGAAAGGGGCTTTCCAATAAGTATTTCTCTCATCACAAGCAATTAGGTGACCAAACCTCTCCTTGATGTAACTTTTAGACATTGCCAATAATGTTATCTAATAATATTATTCAAATAATATGAATTATTGATCCGATAATGGGAAATACTATGCCATGACAATTATTGAAACAACAATAATATAAAATATCAACGTAGCAATTATTGAATCAATAAAATAAAATATTGAAGAGTAATTAATTGTAATAATTATTGAGTAGTGCCTTTTACGTAAAAAAAAATTATCATGCTTCGTGAATAGTACTCATGAATAGTAACTAATAAATAGTAACCCGAAGACATAAAAAATAAGAATTTCACAAGAAAAATCTTATCAATATTCCGAGATAATGATATTGAAATCAATTTAACCATTATAAGAAAAATTGAATACTTTTATTTCATAAAATTTAGGGTCTTACAATAAAAATGATGAAAACCTTTTTAAATCATAGAAAATAGTAGATTTTATTCTCTACTTGACTCTTCTAATGGATTGCTTATTCACTGCAGATTAAACTTGATGTCTATTATATTTTATCGGGTTTAACATTGTTGAAGGCTAATGATAATTTATTACGCATTATCTTAGTCATAATATTTCTTCTTTGGGCTTGTTTAGCTCACCTTTTTGCTTTCATTGTTCTCTTCGTGAAATGAGAGCGTGGCGGGACTAATCGGGGAATGGGTGATGATGCGATTCGAGATGGTGTCATTATAGTCATCACTATTCTATAAAATAGTATGATTATAAATGTAATGAGGACTTCATTGAGTTTGTATACTGTCTAGATGATAATATACGTATTAAAACTCTTAGATTATGTTTTGTCGTATTTTACACGACTGTTGTATAATTAAGTTTTATTTGAATTTTGTACCATGTATTTGGCGACTCAAGATGACTGATGTATACCTATTTTGGGGGCGTCACAGTATGCCAAAAAGGAAGAATTTTTACTCCGGGAATACTGGAGTGGGACAAGGGGATTCTAAGCATAGGATCGAAGCATGTAGGACATGTGGAAAGACTCATCTAGGAGTCTATCTGAAGGGGAAATTGGTTTGTTATAACTGTGGACAGGAGGGTCATATATCACCCAATTGTCCTAATCCTAAGAAAAACCATGGTTGTTTTGTATGTGGGTCGTTAGACCACATGGCAAGAAATTTCCCAAAGAAGGGGTTGGAGGAAAGTAAAGGAGTTAGTAGTGGTAAGTTAGCCATTACTAGACCACCATTGTTGGGTAGACCTATGGCCCGTACTTTTAATATGATGGTTTAAGATGCGGTTGCATCATCGGATGTAGTAACAAGTATCATTCTGGTCAATATAATGAATGCTTATGTGTTGTTTGATTGAGTGCTACTTGTTCATGTTATAGCATGTGAATGTGCTATGTGATTAAGTTCCTTCCGTAAGGATTATAAATACCTTTAAACGTTAATGTAGAGAATGAGGAAGTAACTATCGTTGAATATATACATGGGAATTGTTTCATGGAAAATGAAGGCAATAAAGTATCGGTGAGATAATCATCGATAATGTTAAGAGAATTTGAAGTAATTTCTTGTATGAATGGGTTAATTAACCATAGAAATTTAATAAATTGTCATAAGAAAATTGTAAACCTTTGGATTTCTAAGTAACCCAAGGTAGTATTTTAAGGTAATAAAAAACCGAGATGCTCTTGTTGTCTAGCTATAATGAAATTTAGGAGGATATTCAGGAAGAGGATGAGTTGTTATGTTTTTGTATCGACTATCGTAAGGGAAGTAAGTTAGCGGTTGAGAGTAAATACCAAAGGCCTGAGGATCGATGATCTATTTGATCATTGAAAGGGGTAAAGTATTTTTCTAAGATAGATTTGTGTACGGGGTATTATCGGTTAAACGTAAGGAAGGTCGAGGTACCTAAGACGACATTCAGAAATCGTTATAGTTATGATGAGTTTCTAGTTATGTCGTTTGGGTTAACTAATGTGTAGAAGTTAGACTTTCCATAAGGGGTGCCGAGCAAGTCGGTGGAAAATTGATAGGTACTCTTGTGAGGTGCTATGGTAGAAAGTACAATTAGCGTCATAGAGTGTTCAAATATTATTTGGATGAGGGTGTTGTAATGATCATTGGTGATATTATAGTCTAAATTAAGAGGTCAAAAGATCACGTTGAACATTTGAAGATAGTGTATGAAACACTACGGAGAGAGAAGTTGGATACATAATTCACTACGTGTGAATTGTAGCTTGAGAGATAGACAGAATTGTTATTGAGAAGTATGTTGGGAATGAGAAGTGAGAAAATAGTTTGCATGAGCTAAAAGGAAGATTAAGTGAGGCACCTGTATTATCTTTATCAGATGATACGGGGAATTTTGTAGTGTATCTCGATGCTTCACATAGATGACGGGGTTGCGTGCTCATGTAGCATGGAAAGGTCATTTTGTATGCATCACGCCAGTTAAAGAATTATAATGAGGTTTATCCTACTTATGATGTGAGACCCCAAATTTTATGAATAATGATTTAAATTTCTCGAAATATTTTTTTTAATATTATGGTGTGGATTTGATATAATGTTATAGTTGTGGGTAATATTTATAAATTTTGAAAAGTATGCAAGTTGTTGTATAATATTCGATTGGTCGAGGAATATTCGTTTTAACAGGGAATATTTGTACAACGACACAATCATTGGTGGAGCCCACAATGGAATTATTGTTGGATTGAGAAAATGACAAAAATATTTTATAAAAATAACGGCGGAAGTTTTACTGTTAACTATTGAAACACACTTTGGTGTTAAAAGTACAAGAATGTCGCATGGTTGCATAGTAGCACATGGTATTGATTATTGATGCTTACGTGAGAAGTCACTCAGTTTTATTCAATTATTGCTTCAGTAATTGTTGCATAGTATCTCACGTTATTTGATTCAATTATTGCCGATATTTAATATATTATTAAATCAATAATTGAGATGATTTAAGTAATTATTATTATTATTTTGCAATATTAACAATGTCTGTAAGTTTCGCCGAGGAGATGTTTGATCACCTAATTGCGCGCCAATAGGTAGGAATCCTTATTCGAAAGCCCCTCTTTCACGGGAACGAACAGTCGATTAATATTGTGAATTATAATAATGATGCTAAATGTTGTTAAATATATTGAGGTGTCTTTTATGGTTACGGATGTATATATATATATATATATATATATATATTATATAAATTTTGTTTTATTAGTATTATTAATGTAATAAAACAAAAATCTTTTATATAAAATGTAATACTTTTATAAAGTTATTTGTTTTATTAGATTTTAAATAAAAATATATATATATATATATATATATATTATATTTTATTGCATAGTATCCTTTCTATTTTCCTATAAATAGGATGCTTAGTTAGAATTGAAATCACACCAGAAGTTCAGAGAATTCTCTTCTATAATCTTGAGCGTATTTCTTTAAAGTTTTAAGAAGCTTTGAGCGTAGTGCAAGTTTTCTTCAAGAATATCCTCGCCCCACCAGTTGGAATACTCTTCTTTTACGGTAAGGGATATTATTTGTTGTACTCGTAAGGGGTATTATTTCCTTCGTATTCATTAAGAGAATTATTTTCTTTCAAATACTCATAAGAGTTGTTGTTCCATTCTTTATTATTATGTTAGAATAACTTGTTTATGCGAAGTACCACATATATAGTGAAATTATGTTGTTATTCCATTCTTTATTATTCTGTCAGAATATCATGTCTGTGCGTTTACGCATGACCTAATTCCATTCTTTATTATTCTGTCAGAATATCCTGTCTATGCGTTTACGTAAGACATGGCTCCATTATTTATTATTCTGTTGAGAATAACCTGTCTGTGCGATCTATCGTATGCATGGTGAATTCTTCTGTTATTCTTTTATTTATTATTCTGTTGGAATAACCTGTCTATGTGGATTACCACATGCATGGTGAATGATCCTTTGTATTCATTTCTTATTAAATTATGGAAATGATCTGTATACGTGAATTATCGCATTGCGGGTGAAAATCATTTGCTGTTTCATATATTCTATTATACTTAGTTGGTTAAAGTTTTGGATTCTATACTCCATGAAATTAGTAGAATATCCCGGATATTTACACTTCATCCAAAGATCTTTATGGAAATATTCTTCCGAGCATTCTTGAATTTTACTCCACAAATCGGTTTCATGTTGACAATTTGGACGTTATTGGTTCCTAGATAAACTAATTCTTGAACTTGTTTTATTTAATTCTTATATCATTGTCATCATCCTCATGTTTATATTTGGTCGAAAGTCATTTGTGGCTTTGTAGTGCATAGATGGACTTGGTATGATTATGTCTAGGATTATTGATTGTAATGGTAATAGTAACGTTACAAATGATGTGGTAAAAGTCCTTATTGGCCCGTATTGCATTGATGGACAGTTATTGGCATGATCACATAAAATGAATATTTTTCTTATCATATAAATCAATAATTAATTATTCACAAATAATATTACAGAATCACAATAATGACAACAAGGTAGTTCCCAGGAAAGAGGGGGCTTTCAATAAGTATTTCTCCTTACTGGCGCGCAATTAGGTGACCAAACCTCTCCTTGACAGAACTTTTTAGACATTGCCAATAATGTTATCTAATAATATTATTCAAATAATATGAATTATTGATCTGATAATGGGAAATACTATGCCATGACAATTATTGAAACAACAATAATATAAAATATCAACGTAGCAATTATTGAATCAATAAAATAAAATATTGAAGAGTAATTACTGTAACAATTATTGAGTAGTGCCTTCTTACGTAAAAAAAAATTATCATGCTTCGTGAATAGTACTCATGAATAGTAACTAATAAATAGTAACCCCGACATAAAAAATAAGAATTTCACAAGAAAAATCTTATCAATATTCTAGTATAATGATATTGAAATCAATTTAACCATTATAAGAAAAATTGAATACTTTTATTTCATAAAATTTAGGGTCTTACAATAAAAATGATGAAAAACCTTTTTAAATCATAGAAGATAGTAGATTTTATTCTCTACTTGACTCTTCTAATGGATTGCTTATTCTGCTGCAGTTAAACTTGATGTCTATTATATTTTATCAGTTTAACATTGTTGAAGGCTAATGATAATTTATTCTGTATTATCTTAGTCATAATATTTCTTACTGGGCTTGTTTAGCTCACCTTTTTGCTTTCATTGTTCTCTTCAGGAAATGAGAACGTAGCCGGGACTAGTCGGGGAATGGAGTGACGGTCTGAGATGGTGTCATTATAGTCATCACTATTCTATAAAATAGTATGATTATAAATGTAATGAGGACTTCATTGAGTTTGTATACTGTCTAGATGATAATATACGTATTAAAACTCTTAGATTATGTTTTGTCGTATTTTACACGACTGTTGTATAATTAAGTTTTATTTGAATTTTGTACCATGTATTCATGCACTCAAGATGGTGATGTATACCTATTTTGGGGCGTCACAAGATGCCAAAAAGGAAGAATTTTACTCAAGAATACCGAGTGGGACAAGGGGATTCTAAGCATAGGATCGAAGCATGTAAGACATGTGGAAAGACTCATCTAGGAGTCTATCTGAAGGGGAAATTGGTTTGTTATAACTGTGGACAGGAGGGTCATATATCACCCAATTGTCCTAATCCTAAGAAAAACCATGGTTGTTTTGTATGTGGGTCGTTAGACCACATGGCAAGAAATTTCCCAAAGAAGGGGTTGGAGGAAAGTAAAGGAGTTAGTAGTGGTAAGTTAGCCATTACTAGACCACCATTGTTGGGTAGACCTATGGCCCGTACTTTTAATATGATGGTTTAAGATGCGGTTGCATCATCAGATGTAGTAACAAGTATCATTACAGTCAATATAATGAATGCTTATGTGTTGTTTGATTGGAGTGCTACTTGTTCTGTTATAGCATGTGAATGTGCTATGTGATTAAGTTCCTTCCCGTAAGGATTATAAATACCTTTAAACGTTAATGTAGAGAATGAGGAAGTAACTATCGTTGAATATATACATGGGAATTGTTTCATGGAAAATGAAGGCAATAAAGTATCGGTAGATAACTACTGATAATGTTAAGAGAATTTGAAGTAATTCTCTGTATGAATGGGTTAATTAACCATAGAAATTTAATAAATTGTCATAAGAAAATTGTAAACCTTTGGATTTCTAAGTAACCCAAGGTAGTATTTTAAGGTAATAAAAAACCGAGATGCTCTTGTTGTCTAGCTATAATGAAATTTAGGAGGATATTCAGGAAGAGGATGAGTTGTTATGTTTTTGTATCGACTATCGTAAGGGAAGTAAGTTAGCGGTTGAGAGTAAATACCCAGTGCCCAGGATCGATGATCTATTTGATCAGTTGAAAGGGGTAAAGTATTTTTCTAAGATAGATTTGTGTACGGGGTATTATCGGTTAAACGTAAGGAAGGTCGAGGTACCTAAGACGACATTCAGAAATCGTTATAGTTATGATGAGTTTCTAGTTATGTCGTTTGGGTTAACTAATGTGTAGAAGTTAGACTTTCCATAAGGGGTGCCGAGCAAGTCGGTGGAAAATTGATAGGTACTCTTGTGAGGTGCTATGGTAGAAAGTACAATTAGCGTCATAGAGTGTTCAAATATTATTTGGATGAGGGTGTTGTAATGATCATTGGTGATATTATAGTCTAAATTAAGAGGTCAAAAGATCACGTTGAACATTTGAAGATAGTGTATGAAACACTACGGAGAGAGAAGTTGGATACATAATTCACTACGTGTGAATTGTAGCTTGAGAGATAGACAGAATTGTTATTGAGAAGTATGTTGGGAATGAGAAGTGAGAAAATAGTTTGCATGAGCTAAAAGGAAGATTAAGTGAGGCACTGTATTATCTTTATCGGATGATACTGGGAATTTTATAGTGTATCTCGATGCTTCACATAGATGGACGGGGTTGCGTGCTCATGTAGCATGGAAAGGTCATTTTGTATGCATCACGCTTGATTAAAGAATTATAATGAGGTTTATCCTACTTATGATGTGAGACCCCAAATTTTATGAATAATGATTTAAATTTCTAAATATTTTTTTTAATATTATGGTGTGGATTTGATATAATGTTATAGTTGTGGGTAATATTTATAAATTTTGAAAAGTATGCAAGTTGTTGTATAATATTCGATTGGTCGAGGAATATTCGTTTTTAACAGGAATATTTGTACAACGACACAATCATTGGTGGAGCCCACAATGGAATTATTGTTGGATTGAGAAAATGACAAAAATATTTTATAAAAATAACTACGGGAAGTTTTACCGTTAACTATTGAAACACCCGGTGTTGTTAAAAAAATACGATGAATACGCATGGTTGTATAGTAGCACATGGTATTGATTATTGATGCTTACGTGAGAAGTCACTCAGTTTTATTCAATTATTGCTTCAGTAATTGTTGCATAGTATCTCACGTTATTTGATTCAATTATTGTCGATATTTAATATATTATTAAATCAATAATTGAGATGACAGAATTATTAATATTATTATTTGCAATATTAACAATGTCTAGAAGTTCTGCCAAGGAGATGTTTGATCACCTAATTGCGCGCCAATAGGTAGGAATCCTTATTGGAAAGCCCCCTCTTTCCTGGGAACGACCTGGTCGATTAATATTGTGAATTATAATAATGATGCTAAATGTTGTTAAATATATTGAGGTGTCTTTTTATGAAGCCACGGATGTTTATATATATATATATATATATATATTATATATATATAAATTTTGTTTTATTAGTATTATTAATGTAATAAAACAAAAAATCTTTTTATATAAAACTGAATACTTTTATAAAGTTATTTGTTTTATTAGATTTTAAATAAAATATATATATATATATATATATATATATTATATTTTATTGCATAGTATCCTTTCTATTTTCCTATAAATAGGATGCTTAGTTAGAATTGAAATCACACCGTAAGTTCGAGAGAATTCTCTCTATAATCTTGGCGTATTTCTTTAAAGTTTTAAGAAGCTTTGAGCGTAGTGCAAGTTTTCTTCAAGAATATCCTCGCCCCACCAGTTGGAATACTCTTCTTTTACGGTAAGGGATATTATTTGTTGTACTCGTAAGGGGTATTATTTCCTTCAGTATTCAAGAAGAGAATTATTTTCTTTCAAATACTCATAAGAGTTGTTGTTCCATTCTTTATTATTATGTTAGAATAACTTGTTTATCGCTGAAGTACCACATATATAGTGAAATTATGTTGTTATTCCATTCTTTATTATTACGTCGAATATCATATCCGTAAGGCGTTTACGCATGACCCAATTCCATTCTTTATTATTCTGTCAGAATATCCTGTCTATGCGTTTACGTAAGACATGGCTCCATTATTTATTATTCTGTTGAGAATAACCTGTCTGTGCGATCTATCGTATGCATGGTGAATTCTTCTGTTATTCCATTCTTTATTATTCTGTTGGAATAACCTGTCTATGTGGATTACCACATGCATGGTGAATGATCCTTTGTATTCATTTCTTATTAAATTATGGAAATGATCTGTATACGTGAATTATCGCATTGCGGGTGAAAATCATTTGTTGTTTCATATATTCTATTATACTTAGTTGGTTAAAGTTTTGGATTCTATACTCCATGAAATTAGTAGAATATCCTGGATATTTACGCTTCATCCAGTATCTTTTCGTGGAAATATTCTTCTGAGCATTCTTGAATTTTACTCCACAAATCAGTTTCATGTTGACAATTTGGACGTTATTGGTTCCTAGATAAACTAATTCTTGAACTTGTTTTATTTAATTCTTATATCATTGTCATCATCCTCATGTTTATATTTGGTCGAAAGTCATTTGTGGCATGTAGTGCATAGATGGACTTGGTATGATTATGTCTAGGGATTATTCGGTGTAATCATGACCGTAACGTTACAAATGATGTGGTAAAAGTCCTTATTGGCCCGTAGTGCATTGATGGACAGTTATTGGCATGATCACATAAAATGAATATTTTTCTTATCATATAAATCAATAATTAATTATTCACAAATAATATTACAGAATCACAATAATGACAACAAGGTAGTTCCCAGGAAAGAGGGGGCTTTCCAATAAGTATTTCTCCTTACTGGCGCGCAATTAGGTGACCAAACCTCTCCTTGACAGAACTTTTTAGACATTGCCAATAATGTTATCTAATAATATTATTCAAATAATATGAATTATTGATCTGATAATGGGAAATACTATGCCATGACAATTATTGAAACAACAATAATATAAAATATCAACGTAGCAATTATTGAATCAATAAAATAAAATATTGAAGAGTAATTCTTCGTAACAATTATTGAGTAGTGCCTTTTACGAAAAAAAAAAAATTATCATGCTTCGTGAATAGTACTCATGAATAGTAACTAATAAATAGTAACCCCGACATAAAAAATAAGAATTTCACAAGAAAAATCTTATCAATATTCCAGTATAATGATATTGAAATCAATTTAACCATTATAAGAAAAATTGAATACTTTTATTTCATAAAATTTAGGGTCTTACAATAAAAATGATGAAAAACCTTTTTAAATCATAGAAGATAGTAGATTTTATTCTCTACTTGACTCTTCTAATGGATTGCTTATTCTGCTGCAGTTAAACTTGATGTCTATTATATTTTATCAGTTTAACATTGTTGAAGGCTAATGATAATTTATTCTGCATTATCTTAGTCATAATATTTCTTACTGGGCTTGTTTAGCTCACCTTTTTGCTTTCATTGTTCTCTTCAGGAAATGAGAACGTAGCCGGGACTAGTCGGAGAATGGAGTGACGGTCTGAGATGGTGTCATTATAGTCATCACTATTCTATAAAATAGTATGATTATAAATGTAATGAGGACTTCATTGAGTTTGTATACTGTCTAGATGATAATATACGTATTAAAACTCTTAGATTATGTTTTGTCGTATTTTACACGACTGTTGTATAATTAAGTTTTATTTGAATTTTGTACCATGTATTTGGCGACTCAAGATGACTGATGTATACCTATTTTGGGGGCGTCACAGTATGCCAAAAAGGAAGAATTTTTACTCCGGGAATACTGGAGTGGGACAAGGGGATTCTAAGCATAGGATCGAAGCATGTAAGACATGTGGAAAGACTCATCTAGGAGTCTATCTGAAGGGGAAATTGGTTTGTTATAAGCTTTGTGGGATGGGAGGGTCATATATCACCCAATTGTCCTAATCCTAAGAAAAACCATGGTTGTTTTGTATGTGGGTCGTTAGACCACATGGCAAGAAATTTCCCAAAGAAGGGGTTGGAGGAAAGTAAAGGAGTTAGTAGTGGTAAGTTAGCCATTACTAGACCACCATTGTTAGGTAGACCTATGGTCCGCATTACTTTTAATATGATGGTTTAAGATGCGGTTGCATCATCGGATGTAATAACAAGTATCATTACAATCAATATAATGAATGCTTATGTGTTGTTTGATTGGAGTGCTACTTGTTCATTATATAGCATGTGAATGTGCTATGTGATTAAGTTCCTTCCGTAAGGATTATAAATACCTTTAAACGTTAATGTAGAGAATGAGGAAGTAACTATCGTTGAATATATACATGGGAATTGTTTCATGGAAAATGAAGGCAATAAAGTATCGGTAGATAACTACTGATAATGTTAAGAGAATTTGAAGTAATTCTCTGTATGAATGGGTTAATTAACCATAGAAATTTAATAAATTGTCATAAGAAAATTGTAAACCTTTGGATTTCTAAGTAACCCAAGGTAGTATTTTAAGGTAATAAAAAACCGAGATGCTCTTGTTGTCTAGCTATAATGAAATTTAGGAGGATATTCAGGAAGAGGATGAGTTGTTATGTTTTTGTATCGACTATCGTAAGGGAAGTAAGTTAGCGGTTGAGAGTAAATACCCAGTGCCCAGGATCGATGATCTATTTGATCAGTTGAAAGGGGTAAAGTATTTTTCTAAGATAGATTTGTGTACGGGGTATTATCGGTTAAACGTAAGGAAGGCCGAGGTACCTAAGACGACATTCAGAAATCGTTATAGTTATGATGAGTTTCTAGTTATGTCGTTTGGGTTAACTAATGTGTAGAAGTTAGACTTTCCATAAGGGGTGCCGCCAAGCAAGTCGGTGGAAAATTGATAGGTACTCTTGTGAGGTGCTATGGTAGAAAGTACAATTAGCGTCATAGAGTGTTCAAATATTATTTGGATGAGGGTGTTGTAATGATCATTGGTGATATTATAGTCTAAATTAAGACGTCAAAAGATCACGTTGAACATTTGAAGATAGTGTATGAAACACTACGGAGAGAGAAGTTGGATACATAATTCACTACGTGTGAATTGTAGCTTGAGAGATAGACAGAATTGTTATTGAGAAGTATGTTGGGAATGAGAAGTGAGAAAATAGTTTGCATGAGCTAAAAGGAAGATTAAGTGAGGCACTTTGTATTATCTTTATCGGATGATACGGGGAATTTTATAGTGTATCTCGATGCTTCACATAGATAGCGGGGTTGCGTGCTCATGTAGCATGGAAAGGTCATTTTGTATGCATCACGCCAGTTAAAGAATTATAATGAGGTTTATCCTACTTATGATGTGAGACCCCAAATTTTATGAATAATGATTTAAATTTCTCGAAATATTTTTTTTAATATTATGGTGTGGATTTGATATAATGTTATAGTTGTGGGTAATATTTATAAATTTTGAAAAGTATGCAAGTTGTTGTATAATATTCGATTGGTCGAGGAATATTCGTTTTAACAGGGAATATTTGTACAACGACACAATCATTGGTGGAGCCCACAATGGAATTATTGTTGGATTGAGAAAATGACAAAAATATTTTATAAAAATAACGGCGGAAGTTTTACCGTTAACTATTGAAACACCCGGTGTTAAAAGTACAGTAATACGCATGGTTGCATAGTAGCACATGGTATTGATTATTGATGCTTACGTGAGAAGTCACTCAGTTTTATTCAATTATTGCTTCAGTAATTGTTGCATAGTATCTCACGTTATTTGATTCAATTATTGTCGATATTTAATATATTATTAAATCAATAATTGAGATGACAGAATTATTAATATTATTATTTGCAATATTAACAATGTCTAGAAGTTCTGCCAAGGAGATGTTTGATCACCTAATTGCGGCATGATAGGTAGGAATCCTTATTGAAAGCCCCCTCTTTCCAGGAACGACACTGTGATCGATTAATATTGTGAATTATAATAATGATGCTAAATGTTGTTAAATATATTGAGGTGTCTTTTTATGAAGCCACGGATGTTTTATATATATATATATATATATATATATATATATATATATATATATTATATATAAATTTTGTTTTATTAGTATTATTAATGTAATAAAACAAAAATCCTTTTTATATAAAACAGAATACTTTTATAAAGTTATTTGTTTTATTAGATTTTAAATAAAATATATATATATATATATATATATATATATATATATTATATTTTATTGCATAGTATCCTTTCTATTTTCCTATAAATAGGATGCTTAGTTAGAATTGAAATCACACCAGAAGTTCAGAGAATTCTCTTCTATAATCTTGAGCGTATTTCTTTAAAGTTTTAAGAAGCTTTGAGCATAGTGCAAGTTTTCTTCAAGAATATCATCGCCCCACCAGTTGGAATACTCTTCTTTTACGGTAAGGGATATTATTTGTTGTACTCGTAAGGGGTATTATTTCCTTCGTATTCATTAAGAGAATTATTTTCTTTCAAATACTCATAAGAGTTGTTGTTCCATTCTTTATTATTATGTTAGAATAACTTGTTTATGCGAAGTACCACATATATAGTGAAATTATGTTGTTATTCCATTCTTTATTATTCGTCGAATATCATGTATCGTAAGCGTTTACGCATGACCCAATTCCATTCTTTATTATTATTCGTCGTAATATCACATCTATCGTTTACGTAAGACATGGTTCCATTATTTATTATACATTGAGAATAACCCACATGCGTGCGATCTATCGATATGTATGGTGAATTCTTCTGTTATTCCATTCTTTATTATTCTGTTGGAATAACCTGTCTATGTGGATTACCACATGCATGGTGAATGATCCTTTGTATTCATTTCTTATTAAATTATGGAAATGATCTGTATACGTGAATTATCGCATTGCGGGTGAAAATCATTTGTTGTTTCATATATTCTATTATACTTAGTTGGTTAAAGTTTTGGATTCTATACTCCATGAAATTAGTAGAATATCCTGGATATTTATGCTTCATCCAGTATCTTTTCGTGGAAATATTCTTCTGAGCATTCTTGAATTTTACTCCACAAATCAGTTTCATGTTGACAATTTGGACGTTATTGGTTCCTAGATAAACTAATTCTTGAACTTGTTTTATTTAATTCTTATATCATTGTCATCATCCTCATGTTTATATTTGGTCGAAAGTCATTTGTGGCCTGTAGTGCATAGATGGACTTGGTATGATTATGTCTAGGGATTATTCGATGTAATCATGACCGTAACGTTACAAATGATGTGGTAAAAGTCCTTATTGGCCCGTAGTGCATTGATGGACAGTTATTGGCATGATCATGACCATTAATGAATACAAGAATATCCTTGGCCCGTAGTGCATGGATAGTTTGTGGTCGTGATACTAATGAATATCCTTGGCCATAGTGCAGGGATGATGTTGATTTTTTATTAAGCTGAGTCTTAGCGATAAAAAATGATGAAAAACCTTTTTAAATCATAAAAGATAGTAGATTTTATTCTCTATTTGACTCTTTTAATGTATTGCTTGTTCCACTGCAGTTAAACTTGATATTTGTTATATTTTTTCAGTTTAACACTGTTGAAGGCTAATGATAATTTATTCTGCATTATCTTAGTCATAATATTTCTTATTGGGCTAGTTGAGCTCACCCTTTTGCTTTTATTGTTCTCTTCAGGAAATGAGAACATAGTAGGGACTAGTCGGGGAACGGAGTGACGGTCCAGATAATAGCATTAGTAGTCCTCATTATTCTATAAAATAGTGTGATAATAAATGTAATGACGACTTCCTTGAGTTTGTATACTGTCTAGATGACAATATACGTATTAAAACTCTTAGATTATGTTTTGTCGTATTTTACACGACTGTTGTATAATTAAATTGTATTTGAATTTTGTACCATATATTAGGCGACTCAAGATCGGTGATGTATACCTATTTTGGGGTGTCACAGTTGGTATCAAAGCTTAGGGATATGATCCCTGGCTAAGATGTGAGACAAGAACTAGGAGGGGAAAGACGGGGAATTCCTTCGCTAGTATGACCTACCTAAGTTTATTTGGTATTTAATTAGTCGGTCATAGTATAGGGATAATATGTGATATGTTAATTAACCCTTGTTTTGTGACTGTGTTTACAAATAGCATTTGAAAATGTTGAGATCAGCAATGAAGCACATGAGACCGTTGAGTCACCAACGATCAATACCCAGGATAATGTGCAACAGGAAGACAATAATCCTCAGGTAAATAACAACACCGATCAAATGATGAACGATGTGATGTTCAGAGGCCTTATGAAATTCATGCAACATCAGGTAAGAGAGGCTCCTATTCAAAATATAGGTGGAAATAATGGCAACCCACGGTCAGTCACTGCTAAGCAGTTCAAGGAGCTGGGACCACTAGAGTTTTTGGGAAAGCCAGAACCACTTAAGGCAGAGACGTGGTTAAAGCAGATCACCAAGATATTTGATGTCTTAGGATGCTCAGAGGAGCAAAAGGTTCCCTTCGCCACCTTTATGTTACGTGAAGAGGCAGATTACTAGTGGGAATCTGTAAAACGTATCCAGCCTGACGCACTCAAGATGTCTTGGGAGAAGTTCCAAGAGCTGATCAATGACAAGTATTTTCCCGAAAGTATTCGTCACATGAAAGAGGTAGAGTTCACTAAACTGGAAAAAAAACAACATGATCGTGTCGCAGTACAAAGCCAAGTTTGCCGAGCTATCCCAGTTTGCGTCCCATTTAGCTGATAATGAGGAAAGAATGACGCGAATGTTTCTAAGAGGTTTGAAACCCGAGATGTTGTGAATAGGGCTCAGTTATTGGAGCGCGATAATGAGTCAGCACAACCAAAAGCCAACGACCAACAACACGATAATAATAATCGCATCACGGCAACGCGACCATCGGAATAATGATAACCATCGTGGGGGAAATTATCATGCCAAGAATGGTAACCACTTCGGTGGTAGTCATGGACAAGATAATAGGAGTGGAAATTTCAAGAAGAGAAGGTTCAATAATGATGAAAAGACAGCAGCATCAGCACCCGTTTCAAAGGAAGAAGAACGACCACCGGTCGTATGTTTCAAATGCGGACAGGAGGGACACATTCTTCTAAACTGTACGCAAAAATATAAAGTGTGTTTCAATTACGGAAGAGAAGGTCACCTAGCTCGATTTTTTCGTGTAGTGAAGTCAAGTCCTGCTGGGATAATGATGCCAAAGGATGTCCCAGACAAGTCAAATCTTGTAGTTTAAGTGAACACGTTTGTCGAGAAACCTGAACGAAGTTATGACGGGTAAGTTAATTATAAACTCTTGCGAAGTCTATATCTTATTCGATACAAGTTCTACCCACTCTTGTATTTCACTTAGTTGTGTTCAACGTTTGAACTTGGCTCTTGAAAAATTAGACTTTGACTTATCTGTTAAAACTCTGTTAGGAGAAACCTTCGTTACATCCACTGTTTATAAATCTTGTTTGATTCAAATCGATACTTTCACGTTACCTCTCGATCTTATCTCTTTGAAAATACTTGCCTTTGATGTGATTTTAGGAATCGATTGGTTAACTACTCATCATGCCAAAATTGATTATTAGCTTTCATATTCCTAACCAACCTGTTATGTGAATTCAAGCAACCAAACCACTAAACTTAATCACTGTCATATCAAGCCATAAGTAAAGAGCCCCGAGCCTTTATCTGGTAACTTTCTTGTATGGAATGCACCGAAGCCAGACTTTCTGTAGGGGAAGCCGTGAATGACGATGGCAAGTTGATAGGTATCCATGTGACGTGTTATCCTAGAGCATGAAATCGAATTTTGTATTGACCCCAGTATAAAACCCCATTTCTAAAACCCTTAAATATTTCATAAACTAAAACGAACGTATCATGCGCCAAAGACGTTGGCTCGAGCTGTTGAAGATTACGATCGTACCATTCAATACCATCGTGGAAGAGCGAATGTGGTAGCTGACGCGTTGAGTAGAAATCATATGCATTTACGAGTACGATGTTGTTAACACAAAAACCCATTTCGTATAACTTACAAATGATGAAGATAGAGTTAAAGACTCTAGGGACCCACGTGATGATGGTGAATATACGAGTAGAACCGGGTTTAATCGATAAAGTTAAAGCCGTGCAAGCTACATACTCAAGGCTGATGAATGTGAAGAAGAAGGTTCAAGAGGGCGTTATTCTAGAAGTAAGAATCGATGAAGAGAGGAAATCTCAACCCTCGATTTAATTAGTCCATTTGAAATCATCAATTATGTAGGAACTGTGGCTTATAGACTCATTTTACCGCTAAGTATGTCGCGTGTTCATAACGTTTTTAACGTATCGATGTTACGTAAATACGTGGATGACCCAAACCACATTATTGATTTAGAACCGAATGAGATAGCGGAAGATTTAACGTAAGAAGAAATATTTGTTAAAATCTTGGATAAGAAGGATCATATTCAACACTCAAAGGTTATACCTCAAGAGTTAGAATCTGAAATGAAGTCAAGGTATCCTCATCTCTCCGGCATAGCAGGTACGTACGTTAATTTCGAGGGCGAAATTATATAAGGAGGGGAGATTGTGAGACCCCAAATTTTATGAATAAAGATTTAAATTTCTCGAAATATTTTTTTAAATACTATGGTGTGGATTTGATATAATGTTATAGTTGTGGGTAATATTTATAAATTTTGAAAAGTATGCAAGTTATTGAATAATATTCGATTGGTCGGGGAATATTCGTACAACGACACAATCATTGGTGGACCCCACAATGGAATTATTGTCGGATTTAAAAAATGACAAAAATATTTTATGAAAATAATAGCGGAAGTTTTACCGTTAACTTTTGAAACACCCAGTGTTAAAAGTACAGTAATACGCGTGGTTGCATAGTAGCATACAGTATTGATTATTGATGCTTACGTGATAAGTCACTCAGTTTTATTCAATTATTTCTTCAATAATTGTTGCATAGTATCTCACGTTATTTGATTCAATTATTGTCGATATTTTATATATTATTAAATCAATAATTGAGATGACAATGTTATTAATATTATTATTTGTAATATTAACGATGTCTCAGAAGTTCGCTAATGATAGGTTTGGTCACTAATTATGGCATGATAGGAAGGAATTCTTATTGTAAAGCCCCTATTTCACAGGAGCGACCCGGTCGATTAATATTGTGAATTATAATAATGATGATAAATGTTAAATATATTGAGGTGTCTTTTTATGAAGTCACAGATGTTTATATATATATTATATATATAAATTTTGTTTTATTAGTATTATTAATGTAATAAAATAGAAAATCTTTTTTATATAAAACAAAATACTTTTATAAAGTTATTTGTTTTATTAGACTATAAATAGAATATATATTATATTTTATTATGCATAGTGTTGCATTGTGCCTACATAGTGTTTTTTGTATAGTAAAATCTTTTTATATAAAAGCGAGAATACTTTTATAAAGTTATTTGTTTTATTAGATTTTAAATAAAATATATATATATATATATATATATATATATATATATATTATATTTTATTGCATAGTATCCTTTCTATTTTCCTATAAATAGGATGCTTAGTTAGAATTGAAATCACACCAGAAGTATAGAGAATTCTCTTCTATAATCTTGAGCGTATTTCTTTAGAGTTTTAAGAAGCTTTGAGCGTAGTGCAAGTTTTCTTCAAGAATATCCTCGCCATACCAGTTGGAATACTCTTCTTTTACGGTAAGGGATATTATTTGTTGTACTCGTAAGGGTATTATTTCTTTCGTATTCATGAAGAGAATTATTTTCTTTCAAATACTCATAAGAGCTGTTGTTCCATTCTTTATTATTATTTTGGAATAACCTGTTTATGCGAAGTACCGCATTCATGGTGAAATTGTGTTGTTATTCCATTCTTTATTATTTTGTCGGAATATCATGTCTGTGCGTTTACGCATGACCTAGTTCCATTCTTTATTATTCTATCTGAATATCCTGTCTGTGCGTTTATGCATGACCTGGTTCCATTATAGGTTATTCTGTTGGGAATAACCTGTGTGACGAATGAATTGTTTGAATTATGATTCTGGGGACAGAATCCTTGTAAGGAGGGAATGATGTAACATTCTACAATTTTAATTGTTGTATTAAATATTTATTGAATTATTTAAATATTTAATGGATGTGTTTATTGTTGAATAAATAATTGTTCAAATTTGAATTGATGTGCTTAATTATTTGTTAAATAAATAATTAAGGAAAATTAATTATTTTGCTAATTTAATTTAATTATTAAGTTAGAGAATTTTGATTAATTCAATTACTATTCTTTTTATTGGAATTTGTAATTTAAAAGGATGTGTTAGTTGATTAAATAAAGTTATAATTGTATAGAAAATTATAATTTTGTGGTATTGATTTATGTGATGAAGTAATTTAATAAATTGTTATTATGATTAATTTAATTAAATTAATGTGTGACAAATAACCTTTTATAAGGTAATTATTAAAATAACTTAAAGGAGTTTTAATTCCGTTTTGGCCAAACAAGGCCTAATGCCTATTAAGTCTTTAATTTATTTGAGTTTTACCAAACAAGGTGTAAGGTTAATGGGTTATTTTTTTTAGTTTGTAACCAAACAAGCCTTATGGCTTTTGGTTTCAAAAACTTTTAACTGATGTCAGTTATGTATTTTACATTTATATTATATAATTAATATATATAATATCTAGATACGTTAGATTATTAGTACGCTCTAGTGTTAGAGGAGAGAGGTTAGAGAGAAGAAGGAAAAACTCAAAGGAAAAAGAAGAAGAAGAAGAAGAAGAAGAAAAGAAGAGAGGAAGAAAGGCTAGAGGTTGGAGAAGAGGAAAGCTTGAGAAGAAAAAAAAAATATAGTCATCCTCATCATCTTCTTCAAGGTATTAACCTATACTTTTAGTTTTAAAAATTTGGTTTCTCTCTTCCGTGATTCTCCATAAAATCCTTGTGTAAACATGAATTATTGTTGCTATGAGGCTTAATATGGCTTACTTGTAATGTTAAAACTATTTTCATGAGCTATAATCAAAGAATTGTTGATATGTATGTAATTTGTGGAGAAAAGTATTTTACAGAGAGTTTTTCTTTATTATATATTGTCTAGTTAAAATAGAAATTATGGGTTGAATAGTTGTTTTATTGATAAATTGGCTTTTCAATTTGTTAGAGTATATATATACTTTGATAAAATGCTTTGAATTAATGGTTTTGGTTGCAAAACAAAATTACAATGGTTTTTTTCTTTAAAAATATCAAAAAATGAGTTTTATCCAAAAACAATGAAATTGGGTGTGTTAATTTTGTTGTTTATGTTGCTATATGAGTAGAAACATGTTAGGAATCCTTGAATTTTGTTTACATAAAGTTTTTCTATGAATTATATGCTATTTAGTCTGTTAGGAACGAGCTTGTAGGCCAAGATTGGCTTTTCCTCACCATTATTCTTAAAGGCGTCAAATTGAAAGCTGTAATTTTTCTTGTGCGTGCTGACCCAATAGATGTTAGTTTAATGCAGAAGAATAACGACGTATACCTTGCTTATAGCTTTTTTTTTTTCATGATCGCATGCTACTTCACGCATAGCATGACCATTGATGTAAATCGTGGTATCATGATCTTGAGTTAGCAGAATGGTCTGACAGTGTTGATTTTGTACTTGAAATTTTAAGGAATTGTTATGTGATGATAGTAGGACTGTAAAATGTTGATTTTAGTATTTCTATAATATGAATAAGTATGTTATTAACAATTAACTTGTGTTATAACTCGATTATGTGATTAAAAATCCAATTTTAAATGATGAGCGTGCTTAGTTATGTTTGTAAGATGGTAATGACTAATTATGTCATGATGACATATGTTTATAGGATATTGTGATTCGTATTGATTTGGTTTAGCCTACGAACAAGGAAAGTTTTCTAAACTTTCTTTTTTACATTGAGCAAGTTCTCTAACTCTACTTTTGTAATTGGAATCAATTATTGTTCTCAATATAGTAATGCAAGTTTTCTAATTCTTTATCTTGTTGAACTATTTATTCAATTCGATCACTTTATAAATGGTGCAAGCTTCCTAAACTTTGGTTTGATGTTGACAAGTTATTCTTGTATTTAACTTGTTATTTAGCATGTACAATTATTTATACTAATTCAGATTGTTATGCATGCTTAGTATTCAAATCTAGTTAACCTTGACTTAATGTTGTTCAAGCAAGGCATGTTATAGTTATTCAAAGTATATGCTATTAGATTATTCCTAAAGAATGATTTTGGTTTACCATATTGATTAAATTACAATTATTCTCTAATATAATGTTATTAATTCAACTAGTCCTCTAGTTGATGATCGTTGAACTTCAAATTACCCTTGAAAGCTTATCCAAACCAAATTCTCTTTGGTGCGGACTTGTACTCCAAATACTGAGATGAACAACTCTATTATTATTAGGGGATAACTTACGCGTAACGTTAAATGTTTGTGCACAATACATGGTACGAAGGGCTAACCCCACTAAGTATGAGGAGTCCTTATAGTCTTATGACTATTAAAGTTGGAGTTGAAAGATTACTCGCAACTGTGGACATAGTTCATGGTCTTATGACCCTCAGTTATATTTATTCCACATTTTGGATGTCAGTTTCTGATTATAGATGATAGAGTACTATTCATTGTTGATGAGCCTATTATTGGCAGTTATTATTACTATACTCCTGTTGATTTCATATTGTATCTAGTGAACAATTGTTTTGCTCACTCTTGCATATTTTAAAACTCATTGCAGCTAAAGAAGAGAAGGTAGATGAACCTTCGTCTAGCAAAGGAAAGGAAAAAATGTACAAGTGATGAAGACTTGTAATTTTTACTTTAGACTTTTATTATGATGATCTTAGACTTAGTTTTAATGATGTTTATTTAATTTCCGCATTTGAGTGATTGTATTTAAAGGTTAGATAACCTGGGAGATTTTATTATGTAACCCTTTAATGGGAAAGGTTTTATTTATCAAGTTTTATTGTAATTGGGTAGTTAGATATGAATGCTTGATTAAGTGAACACCAAATCTTGTGGGAATGAAGTACCTGGATTTGGGGGTGTCACAGGTTGGTATCAAAGCTTTAGGTTATGAACCTTAGGTGGGGGAAAAATCTTAGGAAGTAACCTTCGAAAAGAGAGTGATGAACTCTTATCGAGTTTCAAGGAGAAAGTAATAAAACACTTATGTGCTTACGTGATTACAACTTATGTGCTCATGAGAGTCGAGTAGTAATGATTAATAACTAAAACTTAAAAATCTTGTTGTCAGGATGACTAATGTCGGAGAATCCAGTCAGGCTAGGGAGGAAGGACCTCAGATGCCTAGAGAGGAGGAATCTCGTGATATTCAAGTGGTTTGGGAACAACTACTTCCACGAGAGTCAGCTCCATTACTCGCAGTGGTGGAGGATGATGATGATGATGTAGAAACAGATGAGGGAGATCCCGTGGAGCTGCCGCAGACGGATGAAGAGGACAAGGAGGAAAGGATTCCACTTAACTCGATAGCTGGCCGTATATACGATGAGGTGCATGACCGCAACGTGGAACTTCAAGATACTATTGAGGAATTGCAAGAGATAGTAATCGAACAACAGACCGTTGCACGGAAGGACGACGAGATTTGAGGATCGAGAAGAACGCAATGAACAATGTTAAAAAGAATGGTTCACTTGAAGAAGAGAACGATCAAATGAGAGCGAGAGGTTGCGAGTTGAAGAGCAAGTTGAGAGAAGAATTTGCAAAAGGACAAGAGTAGAAGACGCAGCGTCAAAGTGAAGCTTATCAACAAGCCGAAATAGCAAAGGGAGACGCACAAGCAAAGAGAAGGAAGATGGAAGAAATGGATAACGTGTTCAACACCGCGATCAATCGAGCTCAAGATCGGGTCATGGGTTATCCAATTCAGTTCGAGACGTTACCCTTGTTCATACTGGACCGTCGAACCATGTTCCGAGTTATGGAAGAAGAGCGTCGTAAGGCTTTGCAATATCTTAATAGGATAACTTAGGAAGTGAACTTGATTTATGATTTATGTTATGATAAGTATTATGTAAATCCCAAGTGTTATGCAACTTATGGGATATGATGATGATGTCCTGAAACTTTAGTAGTTCAGGGAAATAATGTAAGTAGCAGTGATGCTATTGATATGGTGTTTTCAAAGAAGTTATGAATAAAAGTTATTATTTTCTTATCCAAAGTGTTATGTGTTATGGAATGATTATTTTCATGGGGGCAAGTTAATTAAAAATTACTTGAAAAGAGTTGAGTAATAATCTAATGAATGTATTCTTTTTAACAGAAAATGCCTCCAAGACGTCAACCACCCCGTCAGAGAACCACCGAGGGAACCAACAACGATAATGCTGAAACTAACTTCGTTCAGCAGTTGATGACGTTACTAACCGGTGCACTGCAAAATCAACCGCAGAATCAACCTCAGAACCAAGGTGCTACGTTTAAGGACTTCAAGGCGGTTGGACCACCAGAATTCCGTTGATCCATGAACCTAGTTGAAGCACAGACTTAGATTATGGACATCGAGAAGGTTTTTGATGTTACTAGGGTAGAGGAGAATAAGAAAACTGCTTTCGCAACATTTATGTTGAAGGAGGAGGCTAGCTATTGGTGGCAGGCCAACAAGACTCGGGAAGGACCAGGAGTAATGACCTGGGATAGGTTTAAGGAGCTTTTCTTCGAGACTTATTTCCCTGAGAGTTTGAAGAGTCAGCTTGAGGATCAGTTTTTGGAGTTGAAGCAAGGAACAATGTCGGTGTCGGAGTATGCTGCAAAGTTCAATGAGTTGGCGAGGTTTTGCGCCATATCAGTCAACCTGCAGAGCGCATGGCGAAGAGGTTTGAGCGGGACCTGAAACCCTAGTTGTATAAAGAAGGTTTCTGTTCCAATTGAAGACATTTGCTTGTTGATGATGAGAAGGCGATTCTCGCTAAAACCGGAGGCGAGGCGGTAATAAAGCATAATCAAGAAGCAGAGAAAGAAGAAAAGTGAAGGTGAAGCTAAGAGTAGTGGTAACGGTAGTAATGGAAACAACCTGAAGAGGAAGTGGAATGGAAATGGAAGAGCTAGAAATCAGCAAAGAAACCAGCAAAATAAGAAGTTCGAACCATGTGCTACGTGCGGAAAGTTTCATAAGGGAGTGTGTTTGCTGGGAAAACGTGTAAATTGTGGCCAGGAGGGTCACATCACCCCAAATTGCACTCAAGCTAAGAAGAATGTGTGCTTCACATGCGGATCCAAGGATCACTTTGCTCGTGAATGCCCCAAGAAGAGATCTGGGGAGACAAATGGGAGCAAGGGAAATGCTAGTAGAGGTGCGTTGGCTATTGTAGGACCAACAACAACAAATAAGCCCACAGCCAGAACCTTCAACATGACTATGCAAGATGCTGTGCAATCAAAGGATGTGGTGTCAGGTATTATCCCGATCAATGATATTGATGCTTATGTATTATTTGGTTCGGGTGCTACTTGCTCATTTATATCTGATGAATTTGCTATGAGATTAGGATTGCCTAGTGAAGAATTGAATTTCCCTTTAAACATAGAAATTGCGAATAAGGAAGTAGTTCCTGTTAGGTTCATATACAAGAACTGTAGGGTGAATATTAAGGGAAATATTTTGATGGTAGATTTGATTCCGATCAGGCTAGGAGAGTTTGACGTTATTTTGGGAATGGATTGGTTGTTTAATTATGGAGCGATAATTGACTGCCAAAAAAAATGTGTAAACCTTATGACTCCGTCAAAGGTAGTATTTAATGGTAGCAATTCGCCTAGACAAATGAGATGTTTGACGATTATGCAGGCCAAAAAGTTGTTGAGTCAGGGCTGTGTGGGTTATTTAGCTTACATAGTCGATACTTAGAAGAAGGGTGCGAAACTGGAAGAAATACCAGTGGTTAGGGAATTTGTGGACGTATTTTCGGAGGACTTACCAGGAACCGCTCCGATATCGAAAGCCCCGTACACAATGGCTCCGGTGGAGATGAAAGAACTGATGGTACAACTACAGGAGCTGTTGGACAAGAAATACATTCAGCCGAGTGTGTCATCGTGGGGAGCACCGGTGTTATTCGTAAAGAAGAAGGATGGGTCAATGCGTCTTTGCATTGATTATAGAGAGTTAAACAAAGTCAATATTAAGAATAAATATTCATTGCCGAGAATAGATGACTTGTTTGATCAATTGAAGGGTGCTAGATATTTCTCGAAAATAGATTTGAGAAGTGGGTACCATCAACTGAAGGTAAGAAAGGAGGATGTACCGAAGACGGCATTCCAAACTCGGTATGTATATTACGTATTTTTGGTGATGTCTTTTGGTTTGACAAACGCCCCTGCAGCGTTCATGGATTTGCTGAACAGGGTGTTTAAATCATTTTTGGACAAGTTTGTGGTAGTGTTTATCGACGATATTCTGGTGTACTCTAAAACTCAAGGGGAACATGTGGAACATTTACGTCTAACGCTGGAGACGCTAAGAAAAGAAAAGTTGTATGCAAAATTCTCTAAATGTGAATTTTGGCTGGAACGTGTACAATTTCTTGGGCACGTAATTGACAAGGATGGAATTTCAGTGGATCCATCAAAGGTTGAAGCTGTGATAAATTGGGAACAACCGAGAACTCCATCAGAAGTTAGAAGTTTCTTGGGACTAGTAGGGTATTACAGACGGTTTATTCAGGATTTTTCCAAGATTGCCACTCCGTTGACAAATTTAACGAGGTAGTCTGTAAAATTTGGTTGGACGGAGAAGTGTGAAGAAAGTTTCCAAGAATTGAAAAAGAAGATTGCTTTGTGTTGTCATTCTTAGGATAATATCTGAAATTTTGTGGTGTCTGGTGATGCCTCACACAAAGGTTTAGGATGTGTCCTTATGAAAAGCGGTAAAGTCATCACAGACATGCGTCAAGACAATTGAAAGACTATGAAAAGGGTATCAGGACTCATGATTTAGAGTTGGTGGCGGTTGTGTTTGCTCGAAGATATGGAGACACTATCTCTACGAGAGAAATGTAGATTTACATGCACCATAAAAAGTCGAAGTATATTTTCACACGAAGGACACGAACACGCGTCAAAGAAGATGGATGGAACCGATAAAAGATTATGATTGTGAGATCTTTTATTATCCAGGCAAAGCAAACGTGGTTGTAGATGCCTTGAGTAGGAAAGGCAGGGAAAAGTTGATGTTGTTAACTAATAAGGAGGAGCTTATTACAGCAATATCAAGGTTAGAGTTGGAAATCAAATTTCCAAGAGAATCTAATGAAAGATGTTACTAGATGGAAGCCAGTCCAACTTTGGTGGACAATGTGAAGAACGCTCAACTGCAGGATGAGGAATGCAGAAAAATCAGAGAAAGAGTGGTTGAGGGAAAAGAGGTGAAATACAAGATTGATACCGATGGAATGATGAGATTTGAAGGACGAATATGGGTTCCAGCAGTACTAGAGATTAAAGAAGAAATTTTGACAGAAGCTCATAACTCGAGATATTCAATTCATCTAGGAAGTACGAAGATGTATCAAGATTTGCGGCGACATTTTTGGTGGCCAAATATGAAAAGAGACGTTGCAGAATGCGTTGCAAAGTGTTTGACATGTCAGAGAGTCAAGGTCGAGCATCAAAGACCAAGCGGACTACTTCAACCGTTGGAGATACCAGAATGGAAATGGGAACATATCACAATGGATTTTGTGGTAGGTCTTCCAATGACTCAGAAAGGATACGATGCGATATGGGTCATAGTGGACAGATTGACAAAATCTGCACATTTTTTGCCAATAAAGATTAGATTTAATCTTGATCACCTGGCGAAACTGTACGTTAAGGAGATCATTTTAAGACATGGAGTTCAAATATCAATTATGTTAGGTTTGTAATATTCATGAACGTAATCAAATTGCACAAAATTAGCGGAAACGTGAAAAAATCAGAGTTTAAAAATTTTACAAACCATATACCCGGATCACCCTTTATGCATAATTATTAATTAAACGAAAAGATATGAATAAGAATCATACCCTTGAAGATCTGAGCTTCCTCAAGTACAAGTTCACCTCCAATCCTTTTCGCATTCAACTTGAATCCACCGGGTTTGGTTCCTTCTTTTGATCAACGTTAGCCACCCAAGTGTTTGGCCTCTAGAGGTGATCCACCAAGGAAGAAGAAGAATTCAAGAAGATGGGTATTTGGCAAAACCCTAGTTTTCTATCTCTATAGAAAAGGCGTACTCTCCCAACTATTAGAATTATGTATTTTGTAAAAGTCAACAACCACTACCCCACCCATAATAAGACTACTCTTATTTATAGATGTGGGCAACCCTCCTTAATAATTAAGGAATTGGGTTTTATTTTAATTAATTAAATTCTTTTAATTAATTAGGCTCCCAATCTTATTAGGAATAATTAATTAAACTCTTTTAATTAATTAGCCTCCTAATCTTATTAGGATATATGAGAGTACTTTTATTAATTAATTCCTAAACTCCTTTAAGAATTAAATAATAATAATAGTAGTAATAATAATAAGACTCCTCTTATTAATTTATATTTAATATTTCCAAAATATTAAATAATAAATATTAAGCTATTTAATTTATCCTATCACCATAGATTAAATTAAATATACTTAACTTATTATTACGATTATGCCATTAACTTCTTAAATAATTATTCTTCCTTTTATGGTGTGACCCTTTAGGTTCTCCATATTAAATCGGTTGTGAATAAATCAATTAGAACAATTCTAATCTTATTTAAATAAATAAATTAAACTATTAATTTATTTAAATAAATAATATTTATTCTACAATAGGGATAAGCCTCCCTAGCGATCAACGACTTTCCAGATAATATAGATTGCAACATCAATCATAAAAGAACCTTTGAGTAAATAGTTATCGTACAATTCAATCCTTCCACCATACAATGTCCCAATTATATATAAGACATGGAATTTCTGTCAAGTCTTATAATTATATGTATTTTGACTCTTAAATGCACAACTCCAAATAATGCAAATTAAAAACTCCTTTCTAATTTCATTCTGCCTTTATCGAATCACATAGGACATGTCTCTTCTTTTACTAGAAGTGGTAGATTCTTTATTGATCATACATTATCTCCATGTACAACTTATTATACCCAAGCATACCCTTTGATATACCCTAAGGGTCTTAAGGAATAATTCAAAGTATAACTCATCATAAACAAGATACTATGATGATCTCAAGTCCAAGGATCACTTGTACTACTATCACTATAGGAATTCCTATTGACAGGCAAGTAAAACTCAATTAGGTATTCCTTAGCGAGCCAATTCGATTGAACTTATTCTCTAATAAGCACCTACATACTTGCTTTAGTGTCTCCACACAAATGATCATGAGATCAATCATCCTCATCCAATGAGAAAGCAACGTATGTACCAATCTATCCGGATTCACTAATCCCCAATTTAGTAATCCAACAATTGGTAACTATTTTAGTTTTAATCTTTCTAAGAATTTAGATCTCATTAGAATGATCATCATCATTATTCTAAAAGCATTGCGTAAAACTATGGGTTTATCACATATTATAAAACAGCATCATGTAGATAATTAAAAGCCTATAATAAATAAATACTTTTTATTAATAAATGAAAAAGATTGTTAAAAAGTATATGCTTTATCATCAAACATGATTGGCTTATGTGCATACTACTTTCAATCTCCCACTTGCACTAAAGCCAATCGCCATGGTATCTCATACCTTTCTTCTCTAAGTGACGATTATCCTGATGTTGGATAAGCTTTAGTTAATGGATATGTAATGTTGTTCTTGAGAGTCCACTATCTTTATAGTGATTTCCAATCTTTCAATGATTCTCATAATCAAATGAAAGTGCCACAACACATGTTTAGATCCAAGATGAGACTTAGGAACTATTCCTAGTTCTGTAATGAACTTATCATCCAAACAATCAACTTGCAGCTTCATTTATAGCTATATACTTTGTCTTTATCACTAAACCAACAACTCTTTGCTGTTTGGAACCTTTCCAATTCACTGCACCACCGTTCAAGGTAACCCTTTACCTTAAAGTGGATTTTTTGTCGTCATGGTCTGTCTAAAAAACATGAGTCTGTTAAGCCCTCTAGTTTTAATTTAGACCCACCATAAATTTTAATCACATCGATCCTTAGTACCGGTTAAGTACTTTAAGATGTTTTTCACTGTCTTACAGTGATCTTCTCCAGAATATGACCGATCAACATCGGGTCTCGTACATTTCATTGCATACATGATAATTACTCATGCGATCTCTCTTTTAGGAGTCTTTGGGGACTATTAAGAGAGATACACTCCATAGCTCATCAATATGAGACAACTCTTGGAGTTTGCCATGATAAACAACTTTAGCATCAAATGAATATATGTTCCTTGGGTTAAGTCGAGCATCTTTTTAAATCTATCTATATAGATTTGCATCCCTAATTAAGATATTCTTCCCAAATCATTCATGGAGGAATGTTTAGACAACTTTATCTTTACTTATTGTAGCATTGGTACGTTATTCCTCAGCCGTAGTATATCAACATATAATACTAGAAATTTCACGACGCTCCCACTGACCCTTTTGTACATATTAAGTTCATTCTTATTTTTGATAAAATCAAACTCTTTTGATTGTTTCATCAAAATGAATGTTCCATTTTGAGAAGCTTGCTTTAATCCATTTCTCTGAGTGTCTACAACTCTTACCTCATCGTATGTAACTGGATCATCATCTTCTATGATGTGTACCTCATCATCATCATCCATGATGAATCCATACCTCCTAGGTATCTTCGGTATTATTCCAGATTTACGATTCGGTTGTGGTACAATAGGTCTATCTACAGGTTCCTCTTATTTGACTTATAGTGCTTTATGGTTCTTGAACTCTTCAAGATCTATTATACTCCTACTAGCCTCTTAAATGATAAACATTTTGTAGAGTCCCCGAATCCGGATACTTGAAACCCAAACTCGGTACTTTACGATACCATTTTTATGAGCGGAATTCTACTAATAATCATAACAATAATATAAATTTCAAACTTAACTTACATTTATCAGAGTCTAATCCCAAGTACGTAACCTTTACTATATTCTTTACATGATATATAATACATATCATTAACTTAATACAGTTTATCTATTACAAAAGATACCAATAACATATTCTGTTTGCTTTCCTTTTCACTTGTTCCTGTCCGAACCTTCTAGCTTTCCACACTTAGCTGAAAACATTTAAATTAAGCAAGGATGAGCATTTGAGTGCCCAACAAGTATTATATATATATAAGCTGAAAGAATTTAAATGTTTTCTTTATAATATTCTTCTATAACCAATCAATAGTTGTGAAGTAACTGCACCTAATAATAATAGCATAACAACCTCGATTCAAGTTTTTGAAAGCTGTGTATTGTCTATTTATAAGGTTTCGTGACATATCATGAACATTGTTTTCATTTTGAAAAGGTTAAGCAGAAATTCATCTCAGTAAAACCGGAGCATTGCTTACGAACTCGAGGTGTATACGATCCATGGGCCCCTGTATTGATCAATATTAACATTGCTAGAAACGATATTATCGTTCATCCTTTGTCCGCCAGAAGTAATATAAAAAATTTTCCCATTATCGGGATGTTCATTTCTGTCGGGTTTTCATAACAAAAGTCTTATATAATTCAACATATATGTATATCAAAGGTGTATCAACATGTGATTAATTACAATGATTATCCAAATGGGGACATTTGTATAATCATTTATAGAAATTAATGAACAGAATATATTTATCCGAATTATCATATACTAACATGTTGATAATCAATGGGCTTATATAATATAGCTTTAACAATCTGTATATTAATAATAATAATATAATTTTGAAACATTCTTACACTTGTCCATTGCATAAAGAAAATGCAAAGTTAGGATACTTGCACGATCGATGTTGCTTACACTTTACGCAACTTAGATTTATCTTTTCTATCACGACTATCATTAATCAAATCATTTGTTTGATTAGTATATCATAACGTAACACATAAGATTGCATATTGCGATTATTTCATAACCTAATCACATTGTCACACATGTTCAACAATCAACGACTCACAAACAATCATTAACACATTCTTAATCACACATTGTCATATAACTTAACAACCATTGAATCACAAATAAACCGTTAACTAATTAAATTATCTAAGTCCGGATCAACTTCACGAACCATGCGAATTCATCGACAACTTTATCGAGTAATAATCGAGTCTAAGACTCTATACAAGAATTACATATTAATTTGGATAACTTAAATATCAATCGCACTATCTTTAATAATTTTTAAATAATTATTATCATTTATCACAATTCATCACAAATTTTCAAACAGGAATCATTATAAAATGATTTAAATATCAAATAATTCTATTATCATTAATATTTAATTAATATTAAACTATTAATGAAACCATTGCCAAAAAATATTAAAGTTATGTATAATAACTCAAAATATTTTAAAACATTTACATTATCCTTAAATGATTTTTAAAACATTTAAAATCATTATTAAATAATTACCATTAATATTTAAATATTAATGAACTATTTATCCAAATATTAAAAGTCATTAATTATAACTTAAAAATATTTTTAATTCATTTTTTTATCCCTTTTAAATGATTTTTAAATTAATAAAACCATTTTTAAACTATTTATTTAATATAATTATTAAATAAATTTAATATCATTAATCATTAAATAAATATCATTAATATTAATTTATTAATGAATTTATCCTTTAAATATTAAAAGTTATATTTTATAACTTAAAATATCTTTAAACATTTTATCTTCATTTAAAATGATTATTAAAATATTAAAATCATTTTTAAACTAAATTAGTGAATATAAATATTAAATAACTTTAATATCATTATTAATCATTAATTAATGAAATTAACTATTAAATATTAAAAGTTATATTTTATAACTTAAAACATTTTTAAATACTTTATTTTCATTTAAAATGATTTTTAAATCATAAAATCATTTTTATCTTATTTATTTAATTTAATAATCAAATAAATCTAATATCATTAATATTAATTTATTAATGAAAATTATCACAAAATATTAATAGTTACCAAAAATAACTCAAAATATTTTCTAACACAATAATATAATTTTTCATGATTTTTCATGAATTAAAACTATTTTAAATAATTTATCTAATATTGTAATTAAATAAATTAAATACTTCTTACATCCTAAAAATATTAAATATTTTGAAATATGCCCAAAATAATTAAAAACTATTTTTCGGACTTTAAAATAATTTTTCGAGAATTTATTATGTATTTTAATAATTAAAACCATTTTCTCGTTTTTTAAAGGGCTATAGCGACACTTTCATATTATATAGGTATTCTTGAGGATTTCGAGAAATGCATGACGATTGTCTTTAGGGGGGTAGTTTGTTAGGTTATACCTCTTAGGATAATGTGTTTACGGACTTCAATTGATTTCATGTTGTAGTATTCTTGTAATACTACAACTACATAACAAGATTCGTGGCTAAACATCATCGGATCGAGAGAGATTTAAGCTCTCCAAAAACGACTGACAATTTGTTCTTCAACATTACGGGTTTAATGATTTGAGGTGCCTACTTTGAGTCCTTATAACTTGATGTTCATGTAACGTTTGTATGATCTATCAACTCTAGTTTGTAGAAAGCATGTAGTACTACAATTACAAATTATCATAACACAAAAACATCAAAACATCAGCAAGATCTGGCCGGTCAAAGTTGGACACGGACACTGCAAAAAAAAAAATTCTGGGTTCGGTAATTTGACAGTTACGGTCAACGGGTTTTGACCGGCTATAACTTCCGATCTACAATTCATCTGGCCTTGATTCTTTTTGCATATTAAAGAGCACATTAAAGACTACATGTTACAATCTTTAAACATCAAAAAGCAGTAACACACACAGTTCATAGGATCGACATTTAGCTATAAAAGCGAGAATTTTGAATTTTCAGTTGCTAAAAATTCAAAATCATGAACATTGATGTTATGGGTCATGGATTTAACAACCCGAACATCAATTGACACCCTATTACACAACTTTCAACAATCAATTGCAACATTTAACAACAAATCGAAGGATTTCTAGAATTAGGGATTTCATACCTTTCTTTGATCCAATCTTTGATTTTACGATTTTGTTGTTTACGATTTGATATGGGTAAGCGTGGGGCTTGATAATGAGACTATAAAGCTCAACAATTTCGTTGGTTCTAGTGAGAGAGAGGTCAAGTATGAGAGTTGAACAAAATTAGTGCACAAAAATGATTTTCTCTCTCCTTAAATCTATTTATAGGCCACAAGATTCATGAATTGGTGGGATTTGTCACGCCGATCTGCTTTGGAATTGGTCACATGGGGTGGTTGGATTTGGTCACCAACTTCCCCTAAGGTCAGAACCTACACATTCTAGCTTAATAATACAAGAGGGCAAAATGTCATTTCCTTAAATTTCTAGAAAATTGCCTTAGGGTTTAGGGTTTAGACATTTTAGTGTTTAGGGTTTAACATTTAACCCTTAAAGATTTAGCAACTAGGATTTCAAAAATTTTCAAATTTAGGATTTAACAATTAGGGTTTATAAATAAAATAAAATAATTTTAGTTTCTAAAATTTTGAAAATAATAACTTTGTTAATTAAAGTAAGTTTGTAATTATCTTATACATGGATATTAGGGTTTATTACCCTTAATCACAATTAACCTTGCTAATAAAGCAATTAGGGCTTATAATATCGATAATTAGGGTTTCCAAAAATGCAATAGGGTTTCTAGAAATTAAATTAGGATTCTAGGTTTTAGGGTTTTAATTTACTAATTAAATTTATTTTAATTAGTAATTAAAGTCTATCACACGTGTTATTAATCACAGGAACACAATTTCGGCGAGATAAAATTATCCGTTTTAGGCCTTCAATTAGGGTTTCTAATTAATCAGCTTTTCCCAAAGATAATTAGGGTTTTTCTAATTAACTTTAATTTCCTAATACACAACATAATTCACCTTAACATGATTGCATAACAAAGATTAAACTGACATTTGACTTTTAAATTAGGGTTTAACAGCTTAAACTAGGGTTTTGATATTGTACACATAATTTGACCAACACTATCAGTCCACTCATATACAATACTTATTTATAGTACTGAAAAATCAAAATATAATTAATATTACATTATTATCATTATTCCTTATCCCGGAATCAAAATTAGGGCTTATCAAAATTTTATTAGGGTTTGATCGTAATATATTAAAACTGTTCCACACATTAACATTACACATATAATCATACATATCTCGTAATAATCGACAAATAATAATATAATATTATTATTCTCATTCCTTGATCAAAAAACTCGGAATTAGGGTTTGGATTCCATATCCGATTTATCTTTCATATATAACCTTAATAAATAAGTGAAAATAATTAACTTAACTATTTCAAATAATTTCATATAATAAAATAAGTATTATAAAAAATTCTATAATCATATCATATAAAATAATATAATTATCCTATTTCCTTGGAAAATAAACATTAAAAACATTTTACTATAAAATTAATTATTATTAGAATATAATTTATAATGAACAATAATTCTAAAATAAAATTATTTATAACCATTCATGTAATAAATATATTTTATATTCATCACATAATTACTTACATAATACCTTTCACGCATTATTACCTTTAAAATAAATAAATATTCTAAAATCATTTCATATATTATTTAAATAATATAAGATAATATTTTCCTTGAAAAATAATTAATAAAACGTTCCCAATAAGGAATTAGTTAGTATAAAAATATAATTGATAATAGTCAACAATTCTAAAATAAATTTATTTGCAATACTTAATGTAATAAATAAATTTTATTTATCACACATATAATTATAATTACACATTACCTTGACACATATCATTCATATTTATTTTAATAAATAAAAAAAAATATTATATGCAAAATTTATGATTTATTTATATAAAAAAATATCGGGTTGTCACACATTTTATCTTAGAAGGTAGCGAGTTTCGCAACAAACACCTTTTGCTAAGTAGGATTATAGAACATATAACTTAAACTTACTTTAGGATGTCCCACAAATCGACACTTGTCAAATCTTATCCCAAGCTTATCCTTTGAAACTTTTTTCACATAAGTTGGACAACCCCTTATCTTCATTTACTTAAGATTAGGAATCCTTCCTCTCCATAACTTTTATGGAGTCTTGTGATCGGATTTTGAGGTTACCTTTTCGTAGATATGCAGCCATTTCTAGGATATGACCCCAGAGAGACACTAAAATGTCGGTAAAATCAATATGGACCGCACCATGTCCAACAAGGTATAATTTTTCCATTCAGACACATCAATCAATTATTGTGTATCAAGAGGCGTCCATTATGAGAAAACCATTTGAGATGATCTAGAAAATTATTGCACAAGTATTTATTCCTTGATCTAATCAAAGAATCCTAGTAGTTTGCCAATTTGTTTCACTTCTGAATTCTTTGAACCTTTCAAATAATTCACAATCGTATTTCAGCAAATACACACGATCAACCTTTTGAATAATCATCTCCTTTTCTTATACTAGTTTGTTCAATTTGCAAAATATATTTTCACGTAAGTCAAGTACACAAAATCTATTAAGTAATATGTCAGTTCTATACAAAACATTATTATTATAAATAGAACAATAATTGTTCTTAATTATAATACCAAAGATTTCATTGTCCAACAATAAAATGGAAATAATGTTTCTAACAAGAACTGGAATACAATAACAACTTATTGACTTAATAGATTTGCCCGTAGGCATTGCTAAACTATAAGTTTCTATGGCTAATGTGGCAACCTTTGCTTCATTTCCCACATATAGGATTACTTATCTATGTTCAGCTTTCCACTTCTGCTTGGTCCCTTCATAAATCTATATTTATGATAACCAAAGTCGGTATCCAATACCCAAGTAGAATCTTGACTTAAAGAAAATTTTATTTTAAATCATGAACAAAATTATATTTGTAACCAAAACTTCACTAAGCTTCTTTTGGTTAGCCTCTGCAAGATGCTTCTCGCAGTTTCATTCTAGTGTCCAGGCTTATTGCAGTGGAAGCAAACTCATTTGCTATCCGTATCAGTTTTGTTCTTATTATCCTTTGTTTTTGCCTTTCTATTTACCTTCTTTGAATCGTTCTTCTTTACAGAAGATCCTTTGGCCCCAATCAGTAAGACATGGTCTTTCTTGGTTGGAAAGTGACTCTCACAATTTTTTAACATTTTAAGCAAATCAGCGAGGCTGATATCTAGTTTGTTCGTATGAAAAATTCACAACAATTATGAAAGGAGTCCGGGAGTGAGTGCAAGATCAAATCTTGGCTCAACTCTCCATCCATGACAAAACATGTTGTCTTAATTGATCAATCAAATTGATTATGTTAAGGACTTTTTTATGCATCTTTGTAGTGTCATCGGTCATTCTAGATCGAAGAGCTCCTTAGATATCCGATCTATCGGTCTTACTTTCTCAAAGATCAACTACTTGATGTGCAGGAATATAATAAGAGCATCCATAGTTTCATGCTGACGCTGAAGCTCGTTACTCATGGATGCAAGCATGATGCATTGAGCCAACTGTGCATCATCTTGCCACTTTCTAAAAGTAGCAATCTCTTCCTCAGAGGCATTGTCTGCAACCATTGCAGGGATAGGCGTATTAAGGACATAAGATAGCTTTTCAGCCGTGAGAACTATTCTCAATTTCCTTAACCAATCCATTTAATTCGGTCTGGTTAATTTAACATCTAATATGCTTCGCAGTGATAGTAATTTAGACATTGTTAAATTCTATAGATGAATTTATAATTAACAACATTTTAGCATACATTCTTTTATTAATTACCAAAATAAATTAGGACTTGTTTTAAATTGGTATCTCCCACTATTTTCTTCAAACTATATTACCCTCATTTATATAGTTCGGCAAAATCTAATTAAAGATTTGCTAGTGAGAATAAGGATCCCATTTCAAATGTATATAGCCTTGTGGTGACACAACAAACTATATATAAATAAATAGGTAGACAACTCTTGTCAATTACATCAACTATATAACTCCTTGTATTTTGCCTCTTAGATCATAATGGTCAAGTGTGTGCACATCCGAACTAAAATGATCTAAGTTAAGTCCAACCTAGCACTCCATATATTCAAAAAAGAAAAATATCATCCTTGTGGTGACACAACAAAACAATATTGTTCAATTTTCTTTATAAGTATCAAATGTGATAAATTAACATCTTAAATACTTAATATTTGCCTTGTGGTGACATAACAAACTGATATTAAATATTTAATACTCTATTAATTTTTATCATGCTAGAAGGCGACGTTCGATATTCAAAATATCTTTGAATGCTTAGGACTTAATATAAAAATTTGAGGGGTTTGTTATTAAATTGTTTCATCTTGTTTAGCGAGCATGCACATATATATATAAAATACGCGTCATATTAATTAACATGCGAAACATGTTTGCATAATATATAATATATATATAGTAGAAGCATGCACATATAGAATACTATATTCTACCCAGATTGATTATGGACTTTTATTCTAGTTTGATTCACTAGAGCCACCAAGTGAACCAAAAGGTCAAATCCTAGGGGTGCAAGAATTAATATTTAAATATAATTATTACATTTAAACTCGGGCTCCATTACAAACGGGTCTTCATGCGCTCCTTGATCTCCAATTCTTCAAAATTAATTCTAACTATTCCTATTAGAAAACTATTTAAAATAAATAGAAATCTTGATCAACAGTCAAGGGGAAGTACATAGGAGGGAGATAGAATTTATATTAAGAAAAATTATAGAAGACGAGGTACGCAGACCCCATTTAATAAAATACATACATTCATGCATCCAACTAAAATAAAATCCAATCACATTGGTCAATAGTCCATAATCAATCCCATTTATTATCATACATATCACCATATGCATCAATAAATAACATTCATCTCATGAATAATAAACATTTAATATATATATATATTGATATCATTTAATGAGAAAATTTAGTTAGTATAAAATCTAATTTTTGAATCAAAATAAACTCCTTTATTTTAATCCAAATTTAAATCAAAACAAACTCTTTTATTTTAATTTATCTAATTTTGAATAAAATAAACTATTTTATTTTAATCAAAATCTTTAATCAAAATAAAATTTTTTATTTTAATTAATTATGGAATCCAATTCCAAGAAAAAAAAACTCCTTTATTAAAGGAAACACGGATTCTCTTTCCTATTCACAAATAAACTCTTTTATTTTGAATAATATGAAATCTTATTTCATATCTAAATAAACTCCTTTATTTAAGAAAACATGGATTCTCTTTCCTATTCACAAATAAACTCCTTTATTTTGAATAATATGAAATCTTATTTCATATCTAAATAAACTTCTTTATTTGAGGAAATATGGAATCCAATTTCAACTCTAATTAATTATCATGGAATCCAATTACAACTCTAATTAGTTAGCTTGAAATTTAATTTTAAAATTAAAATAAACCTATTATTTTAAAATTAAAATAAACTTTTAATTTTAAAATTAAAATAAACTTTTATTTTAATAATAAAATAATTAAAATATATATATATATATATATATATATATATATATATATATATATACATATAATATCCGTATCTTCCTTTTTAAAAAAAATTCACGTGGTGGTAATCTCTTTCAGTGATTGCAGTAATGTAATATATTACATTAACCTGATTGAAATCAAAGTACAAAGTACTAATATATATATAATACAAAGGACATAGGCCACGAGATTATAACTGAAGTATGATAATCGTCCGTTGGTTTGCGTGTTTTCATGAAACAGCTTTTCCGTTTTTTTTTAAAATTTTATATAACAAAATTATGCCCAATTAAATTATTCTAAACACATATCAATATGCATATTAAATTAAAAATAATTAATAATTTGCATAAAGGTTTGGCTCTGATACCACTGTTAGGTTTGTAATATTCATGAACGCAATCAAATTGCACAAAATTAGCGGAAACGTGAAAAAATTAGAGTTTAAAAATTTTACAATCCATATACCCGGATCACCCTTTATGCATAATTATTAATTAAACGAAAAGATATGAATAAGAATCATACCCTTGAAGATCCGAGCTTCCTCAGGTACAAGTTCACCTCCAATCCTTTTTGTGTTTAACTTGAATCCACCGGGTTTGGTTCCTTCCCTTGATCAACGTTAGCCACCCAAGTGTTTGGCCTCTATAGGTGATCCACCAAGGAAGAAGAAGAATTCAAGAAGATGGGTATTTGGCAAAATCCTAGTTTTCTATCTGTATAGAAAAGGTGTACTCTCCCAACTATTAGAATTACGTATGTTGTAAAAGTCAACAACCACTACCCCACCCATAATAAGACTCCTCTTATTTATAGATGTGGGCAACCCTCCTTAATAATTAAAGAATTGGGTTTTATTTTAATTAATTAAATTCCTTTAATTAATTAGGCTCCCAATCTTATTAGGAATAATTAATTAAACTCTTTTAATTAATTAGCCTCCTAATCTTATTAGGATATATGAGAGTACTTTTATTATTTAATTCCTAAACTCCTTTAAGAATTAAATAATAATAATAGTAATAATAATAATAAGACTCCTCTTATTAATTTATATTTAATATTTCCAAAATATTAAATAATAAATATTAAGCTATTTAATTTATTCTATCACCATAGATTAAATTAAATATACTTAACTTATTATTACGATTATTCCATTAACTTCTTAAATAATTATTCTTACTTTTATGGTGTGACCCTTTAGGTTCTCCATATTAAATCGGTTGTGAATAAATCAATTAGAACAATTCTAATCATATTTAACTAAATAAATTAAACTATTAATTTATTTAAATAAATAATATTTATTCTGCAATAGGGATAAGCCTCCCTAGCGATCAACGACTTTCCAGATAATATAGATTTCAACATCAATAATAAAAGAACATTTGAGTAAATAGTTACCATACAATTCAATCCTTCCACAATACAATGTCCCAATTATATATAAGACATGGAATTTCTGTCAAGTCTTACTTTATTTAATTATATGTATTTCGACTCTTAAATGCACAACTCCAAATAATGCAAATTAGAAACTCTTTTCTAATTTTATTACGCTTTTGGCCGAGGACTCTTGAGTTGTCATTTATCGAATCACATAGGACATGTCTCTTCTTTTTACTAGAAGTGGTAGATTCTTTATTGATCATACATTATCTCCATGTATAACTTATTATACCCAAGCATACCCTTTGATATACCCTAAGGGTCTTAAGGAATAAGTCAAAGTATAACTCATCATACACAAGATACTATGATGATATCAAGTCCAAGGATCACTTATGACGACTATCACTACTGAGAATTCCTATTGACGAGCAAGTAAAACTCCATTAGGTATTCCTTGGCGAGCCCACGTTCAAAATTGAACTTATTCTCTAATAAGCACCAACATACTTGCTTTAGTGTCTCCACACAAATGATCATGAGATCAATCATCCTCATCCAATGAGCAAGCAACGTATGTATCAATCTATCCGGATTCACTAATCCCCAATTTAGTAATCCAACGATTGGGAACTATTTTAGTTTTAAGCTTTCTAAGAATTTAGATCTCATTAAAATGATCATCATCATTATTCTAAAAGCATTGTTTAAAACTATGGGTTTATCACATATTATAAAACAACATCATGTAGATAATTAAAAGCTTTTAATAAATAAATACTTTTTATTAATAAATGAATAAGATTGTTACAAAGTATATGCTTTATCATCAAACATTATTGGCTTGTGTGCATACTACTTTCAATTTGTATCTGACAAAGATTCGAGATTCACATCAAATTTTTGGAAGAGACTGCAAGAATGCATGGGAACACAATTGAAGATAAGCACATCGTATCATCCCCAAAGCGATGGGCAAAGCGAAAGAACGATCCAGACACTAGAAGATATGCTTAGAGCGTGCATCATGGATTTCAATGGAAACTGGGATGATCATCTACCGTTGGTAGAATTTTCATACAACAACAGTTACCATGCAAGCATTAGTATGCCACCGTCACGTAAAGCATTATCTGGCGAGGAAGTGCGAGAACTCCTTTGTCTTTGGGATGAAGTTAGAGAACGTCAACTATTAGGACCGTAATCGGTATAACAAGCTCCGAGGTTGTCAAACTCATCAGAACAAGATTGATAGCTGCTCAAGATAGGCAAAAGAAATATGCTGATCAACACAGACAAGATCGTGCGTTCGATACAGGAAATTTCGTATTCTTAAAGGTTTCTCCTTGGAAGGGAAAAATTTGATTTGGTAAGAAAGGGAAACTAAATCCGAGATTTATTGGACCCTTCGAAGTCCTGCGAAAGGTTGGAGAGGTGGCTTACGAGGTAGCTCTACCTCCGGAGTTGCAAAATATTCATAATGTTTTTCACGTGTCGGTGTTACGACCGTATAAACCTGATTACAAGCACGTGATTGAGTACGAACCATTGTAGTTTGAGAAAGATTTGTCCTATGAAGAGGTTCCTATCCAGATAGTCGATAGGAAAGAACAAGTGCTCAGGAATAAGGTGATACCTTCTGTGAAGGTAATTTGGAGGAACCACAATGTCGAAGAGGCCACGTGGGAACTCGAAGCTGAAATGATGAAGAATTACCCTGAGTTATTTGTTTGATCTGTGTCTTCGATTCTGGGGACAGAATCTTTGTAAGTAGGGGAGAATGTGACGAATAAATTGTTTGAATTGTGATTCTGGGGACAGAATCCTTGTAAGGAGGGAATGATGTAACATTGTACAATTTTAATTGTTGTATTAAATATTTATTGAATTATTTAAATATTTAATGGATGTGTTTATTGTTGAATAAATAATTGTTCAAATTTGAATTGACGTGCTTAATTATTTGTTAAATAAATAATTAAGGAAAATTAATTATTTTGCTAATTTAATTTAATTATTAAGTTAGAGAATTTTGATTAATTCAATTACTATTCTTTTATTGGAATTTGTAATTTAAAAGGATGTGTTAGTTGATTAAATAAAGTTATAATTGTATAAAAAATTATAATTTTGGTGTTATTGATTTATGTGATGAAGTAATTTAATAAATTGTTATTATGATTAATTTAATTAAATTAATGTGTGACAAATAACCTTTTATAAGGTAATTATTAAAATAACTTAAAGGAGTTTTAATTCCGTTTTGGCCAAACAAGGCCTAATGCCTATTAAGTCTTTAATTTATTTGAGTTTTATCAAACAAGGTGTAAGGTTAATGGGTTATTTTTTTTAGTTAGTAACCAAACAAGCCTTATGGCTTTTGATTTCAAAAACTTTTAACTGATGTCAATTATGTATTTTATATTTATATTATATAATTAATATATATAATATCTAGATACGTTAGATTATTAGTACGCTCTAGTGTTAGAGGAGAGAGGTTAGAGAGAAGAAGGAAAAACTCAAAGGAAAAAGAAGAAGAAGAAGAAGAAGAAGAAGAAGAAGAAAAGAAGAGAGGAAGAAAGGCTAGAGGTTGGAGAAGAGGAAAGCTTGAGAAGAAAAAAAAAATATAGTCATCCTCATCATCTTCTTCAAGGTATTAACCTATACTTTTAGTTTTAAAAATTTGGTTTCTCTCTTCCGTGATTCTCCATAAAATCCTTGTGTAAACATGAATTATTGTTGCTATGAGGCTTAATATGGCTTACTTGTAATGTTAAAACTATTTTCATGAGCTATAATCAAAGAATTGTTGATATGTATGTAATTTGTGGAGAAAAGTATTTTATAGAGAGTTTTTCTTTATTATATATTGTCTAGTTAAAATGGAAATTATGGGTTGAATAGTTGTTTTATTGATAAATTGGCTTTTCAATTTGTTAGAGTATATATATACTTTGATAAAATGCTTTGAATTAATGGTTTTGGTTGCAAAACAAAATTACAAATGGTTGTTTTCTTCAAAAAATATCAAAAAATGAGTTTTAGCAAAAATAATGAAATTGGGTGTGTTAATTTTGTTTTTTATGTTGCTATATGAGTAGAAACATGTTAGGAATCCTTGAATTTTGTTTACATAAAGTTTTTGTATGAATTATATGCTATTTAGTCTGTTAGGAACGAGCTTGTAGGCCAAAATTGGCTTTTTCCTGCTTGACTTATTCTTTAAGTTGTCATTGAAGCTATGATTTAGCATCGTCTTGCCGCCAAAAGATGTTAGTTAGTTTTAGCCACAAGTCGTCGACGCCGACGTGATCTTGACTTTGTAGTTTTGTTTCGCTGTCACAGATGCTATACTCACGCCAATAACGCCGACCCACAAAGTAAAGCGTAGCCATGCCGCGAAGTTACAGAATGGTCTGACAGTGTTGATTTTGTACTTGAAATTTTAAGGAATTGTTATGTGATGATAGTAGGACTGTAAAATATTGATTTTAGTATTTCTATAATATGAATAAGTATGTTATTAACAATTAACTTGTGCTATAACTCGATTATGTGATTAAAAATCCAATTTTAAATGATGAACGTACTTAGTTATGTTTGTAAGATGGTAATGACTAATTATGTCATGATGACATATGTTTATAGGATATTGTGATTCGTATTGATTTGGTTTAGCCTACGAGCAAGGCAAGTTTTCTAAACTTTCTTTTTACATTGAGCAAGTTCTCTAACTCTACTTATGTAATTGGAATCAATTATTGTTCTCAATATAGTAATGCAAGTTTTCTAATTCTTTATCTTGTTGAACTATTTATTCAATTCGATCTATTTATAAATGGTGCAAGCTTCCTAAACTTTGGTTTGATGTTGACAAGCTATTCTTGTATTTAACTTGTTGTTTAGCATGCACAATTATTTATACTAATTCAGACTGTTATGCATGCTTAGTATTCAATTCTAGTTAACCTTGACTTAATGTTGTTCAAGCAAGGCATGTTATAGTTATTCAAAGTATATGCTATTAGATTATTCCTAAAGCATGATTTTGGTTTACCATGTTGATTCAATTACAATTATTCTCTAATATAATATTATTAATTCAACTAGTCCTCTAGTCGATGATCATTGAACTTCAAATTACCCTTGAAAGCTTATCCAAACCAAACTCTCTTTGATGCGGACTTGTACTCCAAATACTGAGATGAAGAACCCTATTATTATTAGGGGATAACTTACGCGTAGCGTTAAATGTTTGTGCATAATACATGGTACAAAGGGCTAATCCCCCTAAGTACGAGGAGTCCTTATAGTCTTATGACTGTTAAAGTTGGAGTTGAAAGATTACTCGCAACTATGGACATAGTTCATGGTCTTATGACCCTCAGTTATATTTATTCCACATTTTGGATGTCAGTTTTGTTGATGAGCCTATTATTGGCAGTTATTATTACTATACTCCTGTTGATTTCATATTGTATCCAGTGAGCAACTTGCATATTTTAAAACTCATTGCAGCTAAAGAAGAGAAGGTAGATGTTCCTTCGTCTAGTAAAGGAAAAGGAAAAATGTACAAGTGATGAAGACTTGTAATTTTTACTTTAGACTTTTATTATGATGATCTTAGAATTGGTTTTAATGATGTTTATTTAATTTCTGCATTTGAATGATTGTATTTAAAGGTTAGATAACCTGGGAGATTTTATTATGTAACCCTTTAATGGGAAAGGTTTTATTTGTCTAGTTTTATTGTGATTGGGTAGTTAGATATGAATGTTTGATTAAGTGAACACCAAATCTTATGGGAATGAAGTACCTGGATTTGGGGGTGTCACAACCTGTCTGTGCGATCTATCACATGCATGGTGAATTCTTCTATTATTCCATTCTTTATTATTCTGTTGGAATAACCTGTCTATGTGGATTACCACATGCATGGTGAATGATCCTTTGTATTCATTACTTATTAAATTGTGAAATTGATCTGTATACGTGGATTACCGCATGGTGGGTGAAAATCCATTTGCAGTTTCATATATTCTATTATACTTAATTGGTTAAAGTTTGGGATTCTATACTCCATGAAATTAGTAGAATATCCTAGATATTTGCGCTTCATCCAGTATCTTTTCGTGGAAATATTCTTCTGAGCATTACTGAATTTTACTCCACAAAGCAGTATCATGTTGACAATTTGGACGTTATTGGTTCCTGGATAAACTAATTCTTGTACTTGTTTTATTGAATTCTTATATCATTGTCATCATCCTCATGTTTATATTTTGTTGAAAGTCATCTGTGGCCTGTAGTGTATAGATGTACTTGGTATGATTATGACCAGGGATTATTCGATGTAATCATGATCGTAACGTTACAAATGATGTGGTCAAAGTCCTCATTGGCCCGTAGTGCATTGATGGACTGTTATTGGCATGATCATGACCATTAATTAATACACGAATATCTTTGGCCCGTAGTGCATGAATAGTTTGTGGTCGTGATACTAATGAATATCCTTGGCCGCAGTGCAGGGATGATGTTGATTATTTATTACGCTGAGTCTCAGCGATAAAAATGATGAGAAACCTTTTTAAATCATAAAAGATAGTAGATTTTATTCTCTACTTGACTCTTTTAATGGATTGCTTGTTCCGCTGCAGTTAAACTTGATGTTTGTTATATTTTATCAGTTTAACACTGTTGAAGGCTAATGATAATTTATTCTGCATTATCTTAGTCATAATATTTCTTACTAGGCTAGTTGAGCTCAGCCTTTTGCTTTCATTGTTCCCTTTAGGAAATGAGAACGTAGCAGGGACTACTCGAGGAACGGAGTGACGGACCAGATAATAGCATTAGTAGTCCTCACTATTCTATAAAATAGTGTGATAATAAATGTAATGAGGACTTCATTGAGTTTGTATACTGTCTAGATGACAATATACGTATTAAAACTCTTAGATTATGTTTTGTCGTATTTTACATGACTGTTGTATAATTAAGTTGTATTTGAATTTTGTACCATGTATTTGGCGACTCAAGATGGGTGATGTATATCTATTTTGGGGGCGTCACATATGATCTATAATGGGAAGCTGTAATTTTGGATTAAAAATCAAAATATAGTATTTATACGGGGAGAAGTGTGAGATATATACGGATTCTAAGAGTCTGAAATATATCTTCACACAAAAGAAGTGGAATATGCGGTAGAGAAGGACTGTGATATCTTATATCATACAGGGAAGGAAAACGTAGAAGACAACGCGTTAAGTAGGAAGGGTAGGGAAAATCTATCAATATTAACGACTCAGAATGAGTTAATAACGGAGATGGTAAGAACAGAGTTAGAAGTTAAATTACGGAATGAAGCGGTAGAAAGTTTATTTACAACATAGACTCAGTCCACAAAAACAGAACAAATTAAGGAAGTACAAATAGTTAACGAGGAATGCAAGCGAATGAAGAAGAGGATGCAAGATGAATAGAAGATTAAGTATAATATTGTTTTGAAGGAGGAATTTGAGTTTCAAATAATTTTAAAGTTAAAATGAAGGAAATATTTCTCATTTATGTATGTGTTGTAGCGAGATTCTGGGGACAGAATCCTTATAAGGGGGGAAGAATGTAACGCCCGAGAAAAAATGGGATTTTATGAGAATTAAATTTTTATTTGATTATGTGGATTAAATGAATTTAATTAATTTTTTATGGGAGTAAGCTAATTGAATGGAGTTCAATGACCTAGATATGTCGGAACGCCGTAGTATTTTGACTACGTGATAGAATTAGAGTGTTTGAATTTCCAAGAAAAAATAAAAGCTTTCCGAGAAATTTTCCGAAAAACGCTATTCACATATTTCTGCTCGGGAATTATTTTTGAACTTCCGAGAAATACGTAATGATAGAATATCGAGGTGAGATAGAAGATCCAATCATATTTCAGTTTTGGCAAACACAAATTTTCACCTGCGGACTTAAAATTTAACGGTTAGGGAAAGTGATTTCCGAGAAGGAAATGGAATGTGTATAATGAATCAAGGTGATGATCGTATAATACGTAGGTATTGTACGAAGTAATGAATATGATTATGATACGAAGTATTATACGAGTAGGTATGAATAATAGTATGTTGTATATGAATAAGTATACGAGGTGGAATACGAGAATTATACGTATAGTATATGTTATAGGACTTTTAGTTAAATGGAATGGACTAGTAAGATTGTGTAAACAATTGAATAGTCCAATACACATTAAGGTGCAAGCCCAATGTTTGTTTAATGTAAGCCCAAAATATGAGATAAGTTACTTAAGCTAATTGAATGTAAAGCCCAAAGTAAGAATCCAATGTATTAGGAGGATACATGGGGCAACCCATGATCATAATGCCTATAAATAGAGAGCTTGGATTTCATTTTTGTTGGCTGTTCATTTCATCCAACAATTTACAACTTATTAGTTAGAGAGAATAAGTGAGAATAAGCTAGTCTTTCATATTTCAAGAAGCAAGAAGGAGATTGAAATCTTAGTCAAGTAAACTTCAAAGGTAAGCAATCTTAAACCATGATTCTCTTTCTCTTCCATTGTTAGAGAAGTGGGTGGTGGTAGAACATGTATGCTAAGGAATGATAAGAATGATTAATAAATGGACTTAAGTCGTATAAGTCATGAATAAGTAATTCAAACTTAATTAAGTTATGAACTTATGAAGAGCTTATATGAACAACTCATATGTTTACCTTAATAAAATGGTATGATAAGGAAATGTGAGAATGATGGTTAGAAAACATAAATCATTATAAGTCATGAGAAATGAGAGTATAAGTAGTTTATACTTTTATAAGTTACAAACTCACAAAGAACAAGCAAGAACTTATCATTTATATAAGTTAATGAGATGAGTGGGTTAAGATGTTAATTTGATGGATTAAATCCATTTGAAACGATGAACAAATCATAAGAAACGAATTTAAGGCAGAATTCACAAGTTTGGACGATAATTGTCGAATTCGTAAAATTCTCGGAATGGAGGTTGAATTTTGATATTGAGCTTGGAAACATTAGTTTTCAATGGAGACAAGTCTTATTTGGCATTATAGAGTTGCAAACTCAAGAATGACTGAATTTCGACTTAGAACGAAGAAATGAACGTTGAACGTTCACGAACGTTTATCATTTTCGTTAAAAATGGACTAATAGGTAAATTTTTAGTTAAAAAAGTCAAATAGATAAAATTCTTGCATGAATGCGTAGAGTATGTAATTTGTAAAACGTAGGCTCTTGAACAAGCCAATTCGAACTTATAACGAAGAAGTTATGAGCCCGAGAATCTCACCTAAGAAATTAACAATCAAATTTTTCTAATATCGATGTCTCAGCCAGCAATCACGAAGATGAGAAACTTTAAAAAGCAGCAACGGCAAGGGACGAAGGAGTACCATCTGCAGAGTCGTAACAACTGCAGCCGCCACTCAGAGGCATGAGTCTCGCATGCAGCCTTGAGACCGGATGTTGGAGTCTTTGGAAAGTGGCGCCGCAACACCAATAGTACAAAGGGATGCCGCGCCGCGACGCCGACAGTGGACTTTTGTTGACCAAGTTTTTTGTGTACCTAATGTTTTGCAAAACAAGTATGGGACATGTAATTACTTAATGAACATGATAAGACCTTTCCTAAATCACTTTTATAGTGATGACTTTAGGAATTTAATATTCTTTAATGAGTAGTTAAACAACGAATGTCAAGTATAAGAATTTGAACTGTATTCAATAATGATGATGACTATAATGTTGAGAGTTACAACTAAAAGTTGTTGAGTAATACGTGAACATGAACGGTATATAATAAGTATACTTAACCAATGATGATCGAGACTCGTATAGTAATGTGGGAACGGTAGTAAGCCATAATGAAGGATGATTAACTCAGAACCAGTTGTATTAATGAAATAATTTTAGTTAAGTTATAGAAGAGAAAGAAGCTGGTAAGAATGATGTAAACTATAATGACAAGCCGGAAACCAATAATAATAAATCTAATACATGATTAGATTGAGAAGAAGGGTACGATTCATTAGGAACCATGTATGTTCATTCATGACCTAATGTGGTATGTTATGTGGTTATGTGTTGTAGAGAATGTAAAGACTCAAAGGAAAAGTAATTTTACTGTAGTAGACGTCGAAGGCAAGTTTTTCTTAAACGCTTGTCTAACCTTCGTGTTAGCCAAGTTTTCTGTGATTCATGTTATGAGATGCATGAAATGTTTTACTAAAGGGTCGATGCCAGTTTTACCTCAGTTAGACTAATCTTAAAGAGTTGATTGATTTATTTACAAGTCTTTCAATATAGAATTGCTAATGCTATCATACGCCAATTGTTTGGTACGGATTCAAGGTAAGCCTGATTATGAATAAATAAATGTATTTTCATCGATTATTCGATGGGCACGAGAGGTTGCCACAACTTAAACGTATATACGTTTAAGGGATGTAGTATTGATCAACATAGAGTACGACAGGCTGATCACCTAGAAGTGCTCGTAAGATATGCCGGACTTACGGACTTAGTATCGGGTTGTCCTTTTCAAAGAAATTATGAAATGCCCATGGTCTTAGACCAGAATTGATGTTTTACTGAATATTGTCATTGTAAAACGTTTTGAAGAAAAAGAAATGTTATTTTGAATTATTGATAGTACTTCGTAAATATTATCCAGCTATTGAAGATATATTATTCCTATGTTTCAAGCATGCTGTTTGGATGTTTTACTGTACTTGTTGAGCATGTTATGCTCACTTTTGCTTAAACCATATGAATGTAGATAAAGACGAACGTAGCGAGGTTTCTAGTAGGGATAAAGACAAGTTGAAGATGAACGATTAGTTTATCCTGTAATAGACTAGTAAGTATATGTATTATATTATGACGAACAAAGAATGTAATGGTTTAAGAACTTGGGAACGAAATTTCTTATTATTAATGTAATAAGAATGTCGTTGGAACACACATTTAGATGTCGTTTCAGTAGAATGAATGTACAGTTATGAGTACCGTGTAGCACCATTTTTCGAGTTGGAAGATACCCGGATTTGGGGGCGTCACAAATAATGAATCATTAAAAGAAGAGTTAGAAACTTAAGAAAAATAAACAAGAATCTTGAAATTGAAAATGCTAATTTAATTATCACAAATGAGAGTTTAAATGAAATAAACATAGAAAATAAAGAAGAATTAGAACAACTTAAGAAAATAAATAAAAATCTTGAAATAGAAAATCCTCACTTATTATTTCAATTGAAAATCATGAAATTGAAAATTCAACACTTGTCGTAATCAATGAAGATAATCAAGTAAAAGATCAAGTAGTAATTGAAGAAATCAAAAATGAAAATTCACTTTTAAAATTAGAAATAGAAAACCATAATTCCATTATTGAAAACTTAACCAAAGAACGTGAAGATTTAAATACTATAATTTATAAATTTACAAAAGGACAGGAAAATCTTGATGTCATGTTGAATCAACAAAAATGTACTTTTAATAAAGAAGGTTTAGGATATACATGGGAAACAAGTAAATCAAATGATAAAGGACTATATCACGTTAAAATCCAAGAAAAAGAAAGTCATATATCTCCCTTCACGAAATGTTCCTATTGTAACAGAAATGGTCATTCCTTTTAGATGTGCAATGCTAGAAATGGAAACTATAAAGGAAAAATTATTTGGGTTCCCAAATAAACATATACTACTCCAACCATCACAAGAAGAGAATTTCATAAACAAAATTATCATACTTCTCACAATCCAGTTACTCATGGAATGCTTTATTCTACTAAAATTGATTATCCTATACCAAGTTTTGTAAAGGAAACTTCAAATGCTTCTTATACAAAATGGAAAACTCACCCTAAGGACCCTTCAATTTAAAGGGTACTAACTTTTAAATTTAGTGCATACATTATAGGTATGTCTTGCATCTGATATGAATAAAAGCAAATGGTATCTTGATAGTGGATGCTCAATCCATATGATTGGCGATAAGTCCAAATTAAAAAATCTGCAAGCTACAAACTTTGGTGAGGTAACTTTCGGAGATAACAATAATGGTAAAATAATTGGAGTTGGATGTGTTGGTAATAACCACATAACCATTTCCAACGTTCAGTTAGTCACTGTACACAGGTATAATCTTCTATCTATCAGTTAACTATGTGATAGTGGTTATAAAATATCATGTAGTACACATAATTGTTCTATTTTTGATCAATCTGGTAAGTTGATTTTTGTTTGTCCAGGATATAAAATTGTGTATACTTGTGACTTAGATGTATACTCTCATTTAGATAACATTTGCCTTATATATGCAAATGAGGATCCTTGGCTATGGCATCGCAGACTAGGACACATCAATATGAAACTCATAAATAACATCTCTTCTAAAGAACATGTTCGTGGTCTTCCTAAATTAAAATTCTTTAAGGATCACATCTATGAAGCTTGCGAATTAGGAAAACAAATACATGAATCACATAAACCCAAATTTACTGTGTCAACCTCACGACCCTTAGAATTGTTACACATGGACCTTGTTGGACCTATCCCTAAACATAGCATGAGTGGTACTGTATACATTCTAGTTTTGGTTGATAATTATTCAAGATTCACATGGGTTGATTTTCTAAAATTTAAAAATGAGGGTATTAATTCTTTTTCTACCATATGTAAAAAAATTCAAAATCAACATGGAAGTTCTATTGTCTATATTCGATCTAATCACGGAAAAGAATTTGACAATTCTAATTTAATTATGTTTTGTGATGAGAACGGTATAAGTCATAACTTCTCTGCTCCTTATACACCCTAGTCAAATGGTGTACTTGATCGTTCTTTGCAAGAAATGGCTAATACCATGCTAAATTAATACCGTCTTCCAAAGTATTTCTGGGTTGAAGCTGTGACAACATCATGTTACATTTTAAACAGAGTCTTGTTAAGAACCATTTTGCTCAAAACTCCCCATGAGCTTTATTATAAAAGAACACCAAAAATAAACTATTTTTCGTATTTTTGGGAGCAAATGTTTTATTCTAAACACCAAAGGACATTTATTGAAATTTGATCCCAAATCTAATGAAGGAATATTTCTTGGATATTCACTTAATAGTAAAGCATACAGAGTATTCAACAAAAGAAGTCTAGTTGTGGAAGAATCAATAAATGTGACTTTTGATGAAACTCAACCTCCTCCAAAATGTAAAGAACTTATTGATAATGATGTTGTCATTGAAGATACTCTCAAAAATATGGAAGAACCAAAACTAGATAATGCATCTCCACCTATTGATGAGAATCCCCTTGAAAATCAAAACCCTCAATTGAATGATTTACCCAAAGAGTCTCATGTTATTCAAAATCATCCTATAGAAAATGTTATTAGTAATACTAAAAAGGGGGTTATCACTAGATCACAAGCACATAATCTAGATGGTCATTTGTCTTTTTTGTCTCAAATTGAACCTAAAAATATAAAAAATGCCTTACTAGATGAAGACTAGATAATGGCCATGCAAAACGAACTTGAACAATTTGCTAGAAACAAAGTATTGGAGTTACTCCCACAACCCCAAAATGTTTCAATCATTCGAACTCGATGGGTATTTCATAATAAACTTGATGAAAGTGGAACTATTGTCCGTAATAAGGCAAGATTAGTTGCACAAGGGTATAATCAAATGGAAGGAATTGACTATGATGAAACATATGCTCCTGTTGCTAGAATTTAATTTATTCGTATGTTATTAGCATTTGCATGCCATAAGAATTTTAAATTATTTCAAATGGATGTCAAATCTGCATTCTTAAATGGTGTTATAGAGGAGGAATTTTATGTTAAACAACCCCCTGGCTTTAAAGATTTCAGTCATTGTAACGCCCGAGAAAATCGGATTTTTATGAGAATTAAATTTTTATTTGATTATGTGGATTAAATAAATTTAATTGATTATTTAAGGGAGTAAGCTATGTGAAGGTCGTTCTAGGACCTAGAATGTGTGAATGTGGTTAGGATTTTGGCTACGTGATAGAATTAAAGTGTTTGGATTTCTAAGATGAAAGTAAAAGTTTTTCGAGAAATTTTCGTAAAAACACTATTCACTAATTTCTGCTCGAGAATTATTTTTGAACTTTCGAGAAACGCATAATATAATTCTAAGACGAGATGGAATATCCAATAATATTTCAGTTATGGCAAATGCAGTTTTTTGCTTGCGGACTTAAAACTTAACGGTTAGGGGAAGTGATTTCCGAGAAGGAATTAAAATGCGTATAATAAATTAAAGCGATGATAGTATAATGCGTTGGTATTGTACAAGGTAATGAATACAAGTATAATACGAGGTATTATACGAGTATGTATGAATAATAGAATGTCGTATATGAATAATTATACGAGTTAGAATACGAGAATAATACATAGATAATACATTATAAGGCTTTAAGCCATATGTATTGAATTTGTAGGAATGTGTAGGAAATTTTTAATGTCCAATTGGAATTATGAATGGTTAATCCTAATGGTAGAAATGGTTAAGTCCAATGTGAATTGTAACAACCCGATATTTTCTATACAAATAAATCAGAAATTTTGCGTATAATTTTTTTTTAAAAGGGGAATATGTGCCAAGATAATGTATATGCATATTTGTGATAAATAAAAATATATTTATTACATGAATAATTGCAAATGATTTTATTTTAGAATTATTTATCATTATAAATTATATTCTATTAAAAATTAATTTTATAGTATAAATGTTTTTATTAATTATTTTCCATGAAAATATAATTATATATTATTTAAATAATATATGAAATGATTTTTAGAATAAATATAATAATTATTTTATTATATGAATTTTAGTATAGATTATTAAGTTAATTATTTTAACTTAATTAATAATGTTAAGTGTGGCAGATAAATCAGATATGGAATCCAAACCCTAATTTTGGATTTTGATCAAGGCATGAGAATAATAAATGATATTTTGATTTTTTAGTGTTATAAATAAGTACTGTATGTATGTGAACTATCAATGATTGGTCAATTATGGTGCAGTATTTGAGAACCCTAGTTTTATTGTGGGAAACCCTAAATTGAAACTCAATTGTGAGTTTAAGACTATTATATAACTGTGTTATATGATTTTATGATTAATTAGGTCAACCCTAATTAACATTTGGGTATATTAATTTCTAGAAACCATAGTGTTAGAATTATAAACCCTAATTACGATTTGGTAACCCTAATTACCAAAATAACCCTAATTGCTAAATTAGCAAGGATAATTATAACTAGTAAATAATACCCTAATGTTCACGTATAATTAGAACCCTAATCAAATTAAGAAAACCCTAATTACAAAATTTAGAAACTAAAATTTTTATTTTGTACAGACCCTAATTGCTAAATCCTACAAATGCTATATGTTAAATCTTAGGGTTAAACCATAAGGGTTAAACCCTAAGGGTCAAACCCTAAGGGTTTGACAAGATTACATTTAAGCCATTAAAATTGCTAGCCTAATGTCCATATTGCCCTTTTGTGCATTAAAGAGGCTAACATATAGGTTTTGACCTTAGGTGAAGTTGTTCACCAAATCCAAAAACCCCATGTGCTCTATAATTGCCAGCACTCAGCCTCTATATCAACCATACATGTATCTTGGACTTATATAAACAGATTTGAGAGAGAGAAATGATCATTTGTTAGGCCATTTTTGCACAAACACTCAACTAGACTCTCTCTCTCTCTCTTAAACTAAAGAAATTTGGTAGCATATCAGTCACATATACAGGCCCCACTAACACACATCATAAATCAGTAACCAAGAAATCAGATTTTGTTCATTTAAAGGTATAAAACCCTAGCTATAAATCTGATCTTGATCTGCATATTAGATGTTATGATTCATTATTAAAATATGTTTTATATGGTGTATAATTATGATCTAGGTTGGTAGATGTTAGATCCATAACATCTAGAGGCTCGAATTTGATGTCCTTCAAAATCTTGAAAAAGTTTGTTTTGTGGTCTGACAATGAATGTCAGTGGTTGTAGATCTTCGCATGTTTTTGATTTTTGATGTTTTAAAGTTGTAATCTGTAGCTTGTTATGTGGTCTTTAATCTGGAAGTGGAACCACTATGATTACATGTCTAGATCGTAAGTTATTCTTGGCCAAAACCCGTTGATCGGGTGACGACGTAAGAAATCTGGGTAACCTGTAAAGTAGTTTTGACGTCGACAAGAATTGCTAAGCATTAGATCCGATAAAGACTTTGATGTTCATTATGGATCTTGAGTCTAAGTTGTAGTATGTTATGTTAACTTTATATTCATGCTTTTAGAACCTCTATATATCAAATATATCAGATTTAGTGATTTGGTCAAACCAAATTTCGATTGATCACGATTCACGTTTTTCTGGGTAACCCAGGAAACGTTTAAAAAACAGTAAATAGACAATGCAGAAAAAATGTTGTGGTTTCAGTCAAAAAAACGTCGTTGTTAAGGGTGTCATCTATTTGACACCCTTACACAACGTTTTTAAAACGTTGTAGTTAAGCTCAATACACAACGTTTTTTAGGAAAAAAATGTTGTAGATTTGTTTTAAAAAAATTAGCAGATGCTTAAAAACGTTGTAGAAGGTATGATTCCACAACGTTTTTTGGATAAAAATGTTGTTTTTTAGTATATCAGACAACATTTTTTAAATATTGTAGATAAAAAAAAAAGAAAAAAAAGGTTGTGGTTCACCAAAAATGTTGTTGTTTAGTATATCAGACAACGTTTTTTAAAAGTTGTAGATAAAAAAAAGAAAAAAAAAAGATGTGGTTCACCTATATTACCAATACACCTGCAATATGCTAATGCCATGATATATAGCCGAAATGTATCAACCATTCAAAATACATCCCAATAATATCATTCGTTTCCAGTTTCAAATTACTACATCCACAAAATATATACCAAACTATCCATATATACATCTCAAATTCACTTTTCAATATAAATGACACTAAAGAAGAAAATAGACTATGTGCACTGAAGGACGATGACTCCACTCATCGACGTGTAATTGTAAGTCCCAAAGAATGTATTACGTTGACCCATAAAGTTGGCTAGCATTGCACTCACACCAAAATCTATAATTTTTATTTCCCCTTTACGATTTACAAGCAGGTTTTATGGCTTTATGTCCCTATGGATTACATGTCTTTCATTGTGTAAGTACACCAGACCCTGTAAAACCTGCAATAAAGGAAAGGCATAAGTGTGCTAAAATATATATTTCCTAAAACTTGACATTTGCAGTTCAACTATGTACGAAACTAGTATGAAAAAACTCATAAACATGTTTACAGACAACCGCAAGATATGGTTCAAGATATGGTTTACTAACATAGTAGTTGTATCCAATATGATTTAAAAGTTAGTACACATACCAACTTGTTCTCCACAAAAACCAACGAATGACAAGATGCTAGAATTTCCAGAGTGCGAGATGGCACTTTAGTCATTTATGTTTCTAATTCCAAACTTTCTGTCAACCCAACTCCAGAAAAGACCTGCCAATTGAAGCCCCACATACAATCATGTAAGTAGACATGATATATAAAACAATTAAAATAAATACAAGTTATAACTGACATACCATGTCATCAGATGTTAGTGTCCCAATTTTATCGAAACAACATATATCAACCAGCAGAAGGAGCACCAAGAAAAAACATGTAAAATACGAGGAGACACGCGAGATCAATAAATTGCCACATATTTACACTCACATCAGTCATATTTATAAAGCTTGGAAGTCATGAGATCTAGTCATTTCTGTTTTATCATGTATATATTATCTAAAATAAAGAAGGCTCGAGTTGAAAACAAGAAACCCAAAAAACCACAAGCATAAAAAGAAGGATGATTATCCTAAAGGATACTGCATATAGCAAAAAAAAAAATTAGTGCGACCAGTACCATGTCGGACAAGAAATGTTTAATGAGGGCAGTACCATATGCGACCAGTACCATGTGCGACCGGTACCATGTCGGACAAAAATGCAGAATCAAGCCTCTGAAATTTTTGCACCATTTTTTGCACAAAAAATGCAATTCTCTCATCAAGTTCCTACAAACAGAGCTGAACTTCTTCTACGCTCATCCTATTTTCGTTTACTGTCCTTGCACCGATTTTTAAAGATAATGGCAGCTCATTAAAGCAGAATCCAATTCGAACTCGTAAGTAATGAAACATAAAACCAGGAATGCTAGGTCTAATAGTGAGTAGGTCCAATAGTTTACTTCTGCCAACTTTAAAGTCATCCCAATCAATCATTTACAAAAACACTTCTTCTCTACACAACTTAAAACTTATCTTTTATTAAATAGGGAATTACTAACATATAGCATAGGAAAGATCTGAATGTAAGGGGTCTCCAATCACCATATTTAATTTCAGTATTATTTTCTTTCTTTCTTTTCTTTTAGAAAATATCTTCCCAGAATAGTTGCATTTGATGTTTCCTGGTCACATAGAATACCAAGCATAATGACTTGCTATTTCTATTGAGTAATGTCATATACAGTAGTGACATAATAGCGTGTTTAGAGATAGAGAATAATTTTTTCTTCAATTTCAATGAGTAGTTAAGAAAAGAGGATAAACTTGCCTCACATTCTCATGGAATGTAAACAGGTCGCGTAAATCTTCTATTGAATGAAAATTCCCCTGTAAATAAAATACTTGTCATTATGCTTTGAGAGCAATGTCAATTACATGATGATAAGAAAGCAAAGATTCACAAACTTGGTTCTTAGATTCTGTTTTCTCCTTTTGAATAACTTTCTGGAGACCTTCTTTTGACATCTGACGCTGGTAAACCTACAGAAAATTTGACTGATTCATCAAACTTACTAGAGAAAACTATGATGATTATCCTGTGCAATATAACTATTATTTAAAGGTTACATCAAAACATTTTCTTCAATAGTACCAGTGCTCAAAAATCAATAGATATAAACTCTCTTTTTCTGCCCATCCGTCCAGACTCTTGCTGCAGCCTACATATGGCAAAAAAGGAAAAACAAAAATAGAATGGAAAAAAATTAATATTGTATTATGCAAAACAAAGTCCTCTCATTACTCGCATAAAAGCCATCATCTATAAGGACTGAAGTGTCCAGCACAAATAATTACTTGTTTGTCATTGGCAGGATTCCAATCAGGATCAAACAGAACCAGTCGGTTTCCACCTATCAAATTGAGGCCACAACCACCAGCCTTGCTACTCAATAGAAATGCAAACTCATCCTACAACATGTGGAATAATCTTGTTATGCATATTGTTGTTCAATATTAATTCAAAGGTAGAAAACATAAATACCATTGATTGATCATTAAAACTGTTGACCAACTTTTGTCTTTTACTGATTGATGTACTTCCATTAAACCTTAGAAATGGGTATCTTCTTTCTCGGCATAATTGAGCAATAAGGTCTAGAGTCTGATAATTAACAGGAATCAGAGTTAAAAGACATAACAAAATATGGTGGGAAAAAATAGTTTTTCTAATGAGCAAAATGATACCACTATCAATTGCTAAGTAGATATTATTATGGCATTATAAGGTCCCCTGTTTGCAATGTTCTGCCCAGTTAGTAGTTTCAGATGCTGGATTTCTTCCTTCAGTGCATCATTCAATGCTACAAAGCAGAAACAGAAGCAGAGCACATAATTAGTAATTTAAAATATATAAATTACTGCAGAACATATTCTATTCAAAGGTCATCACACCAACCTCTTATTTTAAAGAAGTAGATATGCCATAGTTGGGAAAAGCTATTTTCACATTTACAAGGTTAATGGCAAGAGTAGACCCAACACCTATTAACTTTTTCACTGTTTTCAGCAGACAGTCCATTTGTATCCCTCTAAATTAAAATATAAATAAATAAATAAAATTTCTATCATGTGCATGACTTTGTCTATACACCAGTCAAATAATCAATATAAACAAAAATATAGAAGATTAGTAGAGGCAGCAAAATGCAGGCACATGAATAATTCAATTGAAGGATTAAATTATTAAGTAATATAACCAAGTCTGTAGATCTGTTTTCTTTAAAGTAATATAAAATGAGGACATTACCTGCAACAGGGTCAATTGAGCAGACAAGGACATTTCAAACAGATTCAGAGACAGCAGAAGTATGAGTATGTTCTCATTTATTTTTAAGTGATTCCACAAGTATGAGTATGTTCTCATTTATTTTTATGTGATTCCACAAGTATTTATTTTTATGTGATTCCACAAGATTCCGAACAGTTCATATCCACAAAATTTATATCCATGTCTATGGGACTGTGACTAGAAACCTGTCCAAGATACACTTTCATTAATATTTTATGCGAAGACTACCAAGCAAGTAAAATTGAAGCATGGATTGGTGGTTGAAAAAGCGTGTGGCATACGTGTGTCTGTGTTCTTATAAATGGCAAAAGAGAGAAACAATGAATTTGTGAATTATCCTTGTTTTTTGCAAAAAATGAATTATCCTTGTTATATGGCTTAAACTCATGGGAGGATGTGCTCTGAAAAGAAAAGTAGCACACTAATTTAATTTGGTGCACAATAGAAAACTTCAACGGGGCATTGACTGTAAAAGCCACTAAGCTCTTGTCTGAAAGCAAGTATGACATCATCTGAATATTCTTGTTTGGAAAGCACCTTAACAGCAACATCCTGCAACATTGATGTCAAAATATTACATATGACATTATTTGATCTGCAGGATTTTATATGGTCCGCCCCTTCTTGAATGTGATAAGTATTTCTTATTAGAAGTGAAGAAAGATGCTAATATAGCATCATCTCAGTTAATCAAAATGACCATGTGCCGGTCCCTTTACAATGTGCATGCATAACCTTGTTCATGATTCAAGCAATTTCAGAGCTTTTGTTTATAATTCACGATGAGATGTTATCAGACATTTTGTTTAAAAGAATAATTGCTAAAGCTTTAAATCTAGCACAAGAAAAATTTAAATTCTTTTTTCCCTATGATGTACATATCTATTGATGAAATTAAAGATGAGATGAATGGAAATTTTATCTTGTGACTTCTCAGCTTTAACTTAAATTATTGAAGTGCTTTCATGCGTCCTTAAAAGGAAGAGCCAAGGAACATACTAATCCATACCACAGAGCATGATACACAGTCCCACAAGAACCTGCCAAAATGAATATAAAAAGGATAAAGAGCAAATAAATGTATACCTTAATATGCACCTGTATAAAAAACATTCTAAAACAAACACAAAGTGAAAAAATCTGCATAAAATATAGCATTACATTGAGCATTTTTGGATTTACTTTTATAGAATCTGTTATTGCTATTTTTTAAATAACAAAAAGTGAACTTCAGACTTTTGGACTCACTTCTTTGGTCCAAATAATCATGTTTTGGCAAAACCTGAGAAGGCAAGGGAAGTTGCTTTTTCAAAATTTTCTGATTCAAATTATCTGGTTTCAGCTTTTTAGTACAGAAGTGATCAAAATAAGAAAATTCTAACATTTTAAGATTATTTCAACAATCTTAAAAATCAGAATATTTTAATAATAACATTAATTTCAAAAGAAGTAAGAATGGAATCCAAACAGGCTCAAAGGCAATGGGTTATTTGTTTTCAAAATTCATTTAAACAGTATACACCCATATTCCAATAAATTATATTAGAAATGTTATATGATATGCAAACAGCAATATAATACTTAGAGATGGAATTTAGGCAATAAATTTTATCTACTGATGCCTTGGCCATACATTGTGGAAGCTTCATTGGCATTAAGAGAGGAGAAGTAAATATGAAAAATTATACCTTACCCAATTTGTTCTCCTATTTTCAAATCTTCCCACAAGATTTGGTAGTCCGAGGAATCGGTATCCACATCCACTCTATTGACCGTAAATCCCTAAAAATTAGAAATATAAAATACGTGAGCAGCCTTATAGGAATTCATAGTATCCTCAGCAGCCTCCTTCCGCTCATCTCCAACTTTAAACTCCGCCATATACCTATGATAATCCCCCTTCATCTTCAAATAAAACACCTTTGACTCCCTCGTGGAAGCCGAAGCGGCACAGATTCGACTCAATACCATCTACAAACCGGGATGTAAACAAAGAAAAGCGACTCATCACTTTCCCAAGCCGATTCGAGGCAACAGGGAAAGAGGCTGAGGAGTTTGGAATCGAGATTTCAGATCTGGCCTCTCAGAGACCGGGAGCGGGCTTGGGAAAAATGAGAGAAAACATACTGATAGAGTAGTGTTATAAAATTATTTCAAGTTTTCCCTTCCGCGTAATTTTAAGTGTTCAGTTAGAGCTCCGTGTTTTTTTGATACACAACGTTTTTAAAAAAACGTTATCTAGTTAAAACTAAAAAAATGCCCTTTTAAATAGATAACGTTTTTGCATATATATCTACAACGTTTTTTTTAAAAAACGTTGTGGTTTAAGTGTTGTCTATTTAGTACTTTGTACTGGTGTCTGTTAATGTTTTGTTTATGTTTTGTGTTCGATCTCTTCATTTACATATTGGCTACACACTGCAGCTTATAGATCATAAAAACAATATACGGATTGCAAGTTGTGGAAACCCAAACATGCATGCTTGAACTGTTCTTCATTTCTAGGCAACCCAGAAATGAAGAATAACCTCTGACAGCAACTTTAGGCTCTTAGATCTCCTTTGTTATGCATGTTATGATTATGTTTGTTGTTGAATGTTGTAGTCCTGCACTAGTACGTTAAGATTTGAACACAAGCATGCCATGAAACATCATAGATTGAGAATAAAGTTTGGTCAAACAAGGTCACTCGATCTCTGAGATGAGTTTTCTAGGTTTAAGTATGAACATGAATAACACCTATAGCGATGGTTATGTCGCTATAGGTGGTCTTTAGCGACAGTTTCTATATAAAAATTATATTTTTATTGAATAATTATGGAAAATTAGTTTTTAATTATTAAAAATACATAATAAATCATTAAAATAAATTTAAGTCTGAAAATTAGTTTTTAATTATTTTTAATATATTTCATAAATATTTAATATTTTTGAAATATTAAAGGTATTTAATTTATTTAATACCAAAGGACATTTATTGAAATTTGATCCCAAATCTAATGAAGGATTATTTCTTGGATATTCCCTTAATAGTAAAGCATACAGAGTATTCAACAAAAGAAGTCTAGTTGTGGAAGAATCAATAAATGTGACTTTTGATGAAACTCAACCTCCTCTAAAATATAAAGAACTTATTGATAATGATGTTGTCATTGAAGATATTCTCCAAAATATGGAAGAACCAAGACTAGATAATGCATCTCCACCTATTGATGAGAATCCCCTTGAAAATCAAAACCCTCAATTGAATGATTTACCCAAAGAGTCTCATGTTATACAAAATCATCCTATAGAAAATGTTATTGGTAATACTAAAAAGGGGGTTATCACTAGATCACAAGCACATAATCTAGAAGGTCATATGTCTTTTTTGTCTCAAATTGAACCTAAAAATTTAAAAAATGCCTTACTAGATGAAGACTAGATAATGGCCATGCAAAACGAACTTGAACAATTCGCTAGAAACAAAGTATGGGAGTTACTCCCATAACCCGAAAATGTTTCAATCATTGGAACTCAATGGGTATTTCATAATAAACTTAATGAAAGTGGAACTATTGTCCGTAATAAGGCAAGATTAGTTGCATGAGGGTATAATCAAATGGAAGGAATTGACTATGATGAAACATATGCTCCTGTTGCTAGAATTTAATTTATTCTTATGTTATTAGCATTTGCTTGCCATAAGAATTTTAAATTGTTTCAAATGGATGTCAAATCTGCATTCTTAAATTGTGTTATAGAGGAGGAAGTTTATGTTAAACAACCCCCTGACTTTAAAGATTTCAGTCATTGTAACGCCCGAGAAAATTGGATTTTTATGAGAATTAAATTTTTATTTGATTATGTGGATTAAATAAATTTAATTGATTATTTAAGTGAGTAAGCTATATGAAGTCGTTCTAGGACCTAGAATGTGTGAATGTGGTTAGGATTTTGGCTACGTGATAGAATTAAAGTGTTTGGATTTCTAAGATGAAAGTAAAAGTTTTTCGAGAAATTTTCGTAAAAACACTATTCACTAATTTCTGCTCGAGAATTATTTTTGAACTTTCGAGAAACGCATAATATAATTCTAAGACGAGATGGAATATCCAATAATATTTCAGTTATGGCAAATGCAGTTTTTTGCTTACGGACTTAAAACTTAACGGTTAGGGGAAGTGATTTCCGAGAAGGAATTAAAATGCGTATAATAAATTAAAGCGATGATAGTATAATGCGTTGGTATTGTACGAGGTAATGAATACAAGTATAATACGAGGTATTATACGAGTATGTATGAATAATAGAATGTCGTATATATGAATAATTATACGAGTTAGTTAGAATACGAGAATAATACATAGATAATACATTATAAGGCTTTTAAGCCATATGTATTGAATTTGTAGGAATGTGTAGGAAATTTTTAATGTCCAATTGGAATTATGAATGGTTAATCCCAATGGTAGAAATGGTTAAGTCCAATGTGAATTGTAACAACCCGATATTTTTTATACAAATAAATAAGAAACTTTGCGTATAATTTTTTTTTAAAAGGGAATATGTGCCAAGATAATGTATATGTATATTTGTGATAAATAAAAATATATTTATTACATGAATAATTGCAAATAATTTTATTTTAGAATTATTGATCATTATAAATTATATTCTATTAAAAATTAATTTTATAGTAGAAATATTTTTATTAATTATTTTCCATGCAAATATAATTATATATTATTTAAATAATATATGAAATGATTTTTAGAGTAAATATAATAATTATTTTATTATATGAATTTTAGTATAGATTATTAAGTTAATTATTTTAACTTAATTAATAATGTTAAGTGTGGCAGATAAATCAGATATGGAATTCAAACCCTAATTTTGGATTTTGATCAAGGCATGAGAATAATAAATGATATTTTGACTTTTCAGTGCTATAAATATGTACTATATATAGGTTAACTGTCAATGATTGGTCAATTATGGTGCAGTATTTGAGAACCCTAGTTTTACTGTGGGAAACCCTAAATTGAAACTCAATTGTGAGTTTAAGACTATTATATAACTGTGTTATATGATTTTATGATTAATTAGGTCAACCCTAATTAATATTTGGGTATATAAATTTCTAGAAACCCTAATGTTAGAATTATAAACCCTAATTATGATTTGGTAACCCTAATTACCAAAATTATAAACCCTAATTGCTAAATTAGCAAGGATAATTATAACTAGTAAATAATACCCTAATGTTCATGTATAATTAGAACCCTAATCAAATTAAGAAAACCCTAATTACAAAATTTAGAAACTAAAATTTTTATTTTGTACAAACCCTAATCGCTAAATCCTACAAATGCTATATGTGAAATCTTAGGGTTAAATCATAAGGGTTAAACCCGGTCAAACCCTAAGGGTTTGATAAGATTACATTTAAGCCATTAAAAGTGCAAGCCTAATGTCCATATTGCCCTTCTATGCATTAAAGAGGCTAACATATAGATTTTGACCTTAGGTGAAGTTGTTCACCAAATCCATAAACCCTATGTGCTCTATAATTGGCAGCACTCAGCCTCTATATCAACCATACATGTATCTTGGACTTATATTAATAGATTTGAGAAAGAAAAATGATAATTTGTTAGGCCATTTTTGCACAAACACTCAACTAGACTCTCTCTCTCTCTCTCTTAAACCAACGAAATTTAGTAGCATATCAGTCACATATACAGGCCCCACTATCACACATCACAAATTAGTAGCCAAGAAATCAGATTTTGTTCATTTAAAGGTATAAAACCCTAGCTATAAATCTGATCTTGATCTGCATGTTAGATGTTATGATTCATTGTTAAAATATGTTGTATATGATGTATAATTATGATCTGGGTTGGTAGATGTTAGATCCATAACATCTAGAGGCTCGGATTTGATGTTCTTCAAAATCTGGAAAAAGTTTGTTTTGTGGTATGACAATGAATGTCAGTGGTTGTAGATCTCTGCATGTTTTTTATTTTTAATGTTTTAAAGTTGTAATCTATAGCTTGTTATATGGTCTTTAATCTGTAAGCGGAACCACTGTGATTACATGTCCATATCGTAAGTTATTCTTGGTCAAAACCCGTTGACCGCATACATGACATGAGGAAACTGGGTAACCCGTAAAAGTAGTTTACTGATATTCGACAAGATTTGCTAAGCATTAGATCTGACAGTACTTTGATGTTCTGTTATGGATCTTGAGTCTATGTTGTAGAATGTTATGTTAACTTTATATTCATGCTTTTAGAACCTCTATATATCAAATATATTGCATTCAATGACCGGTCAAACCAGCTCAGTTGATCACAGTTCACGTTTTCTGGGTAACCCAGAAAACGTTTGAATGTGTCCTCTGACATGCTTTGGCCGGGCTATATCTTCTTGATCTCACTACTACAAAACAGTAAATAGACAATGCAAAAAACGTCGTGGTTAAGGGTGTCATCTATTTGACACCCTTACACAATTTTTTTAAAACGTTGTAGTTAAGCTCAATACACAACGTTTTTTAGGAAAAAACGTTGTAGATTTGTTTTTCAAAAATTAGCAGATGCTTAAAAACGTTGTAGAAGGTATGATTCCACAACGTTTTTTGGATAAAAATGTTGTTGTTTAGTATATCAGACAACGTTTTTTAAATGTTGTAGATAAAAAAAAGAAAGCAAAGGTTGTGGTTCACCAAAAATGTTGTTGTTTAGTATATCAGACAACGTTTTTTAAATGTTGTAGATAAAAAAAGAAAAAAAAGGATGTGGTTCACCTATATTACCAATGCACCTGCAATATGCTAATGCCATGATATATAGCCAAAATGTATCAACCATTCAAAATACATCCCAATAATATCATTTGTTTACAGTTTTAAATTACTACATCCACAAAATATATACCAAACTATCCATATATACATCTCAAATTCACTTTTCAATATAAATGACACTAAAGAAGAAAACAGACTATGTGCACTGAAGGACGATGACTCCACTTATCGACGTGTAATTGTAAGTCCCAACGAACGTATTACGTTGACCCATAGAGTTGGCTAGCATTGCACTCACACCAAAATCTGTAATTTTTACTTCGCCTTTACGATTTATAAGCAGGTTTGATGGCTTTATGTCCCTATGGATTACATGTCTTTCATTGTGCAAGTACACCAGACCCTGCAAAACCTGCAATAAAGGAAAGGCATAAGTGTGCTAAAGTATATATTTCCTAAAACTTGACATATGCAGTTTAACTATGTACGAAGTTAGTATGAAAAACTCATAAACCTAGTTACAGACAACCGCAAGATATGGTTTACTAACATAGTAGTTGTATCCAATGTGATTTAAAAGTTAGTACACATACCAACTTGTTCTCCACAAAAACTAACGAATGACAAGATGCTAGAATTTCCAGAGTGCGAGATGGCACTTTAGTCATTTATGTTTCTAATTCCAAACTTTCTGTCAACCCAACTCCAGAAAACTCCTGCCAATTGAAGCACCACATACAATCATGTAATTAGACATGATATATAAAACAATTAAAATAAATACAAGTTATAACTGACATACCATGTCATCAGTTGTTAGTGTCCCAATTTTATCGAAACAACATATATCAACCAGCAGAAGGAGCACCAGGAAAAAACATGTAAAATACGAGGAGACACGCGAGATCAATAAATTGCCACATATTTACACTCACAGCAGTCATATTTATAAAGCTTGGAAGTTATGAGATCTAGTCATTTCTGTTTTATCATGTATATATTATCTAAAATAAAGAAGGCTCAAGTTGAAAACAAGAAACCCAAAACAACACATGCATAACAAGAAAGATGATTATCCAAAAGGATACTGCATATAGCAAAAAAAAAATTAGTGCGACCAGTACCATATTGGACAAGAAATGTTTAATGAGGGCAGTACCATATGCGACCAGTACCATGTGCGACAAGACCATGTCGGACAAAAATGCAGAATCAAGCCTCTGAAATTTTTGCACCATTTTTTGCACAAAAAAATGCAATTCTCTCATCAAATTCCTACAAACAGAGCTGAACTTCTTCTACGCTCATCCTATTTTCCTTTATTGTCCTTGCACCGATTTTCATGGCTTCAAACACCTGTCATTAGAGGGTCACGGTAAGTAACTGAAAACACAGTAGCACACTCCAATGAACTTGGTAAGGTGAGAAAGATGTAACTTGAACCCCTAATGATTTTACTCGACAAGCGAGTGAGTTTTGTCAGTATGTTCCCGTTTAAAACACCAACACACTGACATCAAATTCCCTATTGGACCTAACTATTAGCCCCCTATATCATCTTTATCAGATTTACAGTCTTCATTTGCAAAATTAACTCCATCCAATTCCCTACAATTTTTCGGTATGTCATCTGCCATTTCTCCACCACTTTCACATCGGATGCAATTCATCTTTTCTTGAATTTTAGAACTACACAGATATCGTTAATTAGAATAGAATTTTAATGAAGAATAAAGGATAAGAACAATAACATCAGACACCAGAAATTAAAGATAATGGCAGCTCATTAAAGCAGAATCCAATTCGAACTCATAAGTAATGAAACATAAAACCAGGAATGCTAGGTCTAACAGTGAGTAGGTCCAATAGTTTACTTCTGCCAACTTTAAAGTCATCCCAATCAATCATTTACAAAAACACTTCTTCTCTACACAACTTAAAACTTATCTTTTATTAAATAGGGAATTACTAACATATAGCATAGGAAAGATCTGAATAAGTGGTCTCCAATCATCATATTTAATTTCAGTATTATTTTCTTTCTTTCTTTTCTTTCAAAAAATATCTTCCCAGAATAGTTGCATTTGATGTTTCCTGGTCACATAGAAATTACCAAGCATAATGACTTGCTATTTTAATGTCATATACAGTAGTGACATAATAGCGTGTTTAGAGATAGAGATAGAGAATAATTTTTTCTTCAATTTCAATGAGTAGTTAAGAAAAGAGGATAAACATGCCTCACATTCTCATGGAATGTAAACAGGTCGCGTAAATCTTCTGTTGAAATAAAATTCCCCTGCAAATAAAATACTTGTCATTATACTTTGAGAGCAATGTCAATTACATGATGATAAGAAAGCAAAGATTCACATACTTGGTTCTTGAATCTGTTTGCTCCTTTTGAATAACTTTCTGGAGCCCTTCTTTTGACATCTGACGCTGGTAAACCTATAGAAAATTAGACTGATTCATCAAACTTACTAGAGAAACCTATGATGATTATCCTGTGCAATATAACTATTATTTAAAGGTTACATCAAAACATTTTCTTCAATAGTACCAGTGCTCAAAAATCAATAGATATAAACTCTCTTTTTCTGCCCATCCGTCCAGACTCTTGCTGCAGCCTACATATGGCAAAAAAGGAAAAACAAAAATAGAATGGAAAAAAATTAATATTGTATTATGCAAAACAAAGTCCTCTCATTACTCGCATAAAAGCCATCATCTATAAGGACTGAAGTGTCCAGCACAAATAATTACTTGTTTGTCATTGGCAGGATTCCAATCAGGATCAAACAGAACCAGTCGGTTTCCACCTATCAAATTGAGGCCACAACCACCAGCCTTGCTACTCAATAGAAATGCAAACTCATCCTACAACATGTGGAATAATCTTGTTATGCATATTGTTGTTCAATATTAATTCAAAGGTAGAAAACATAAATACCATTGATTGATCATTAAAACTGTTGACCAACTTTTGTCTTTTACTGATTGATGTACTTCCATTAAACCTTAGAAATGGGTATCTTCTTTCTCGGCATAATTGAGCAATAAGGTCTAGAGTCTGATAATTAACAGGAATCAGAGTTAAAAGACATAACAAAATATGGTGGGAAAAAATAGTTTTTCTAATGAGCAAAATGATACCACTATCAATTGCTAAGTAGATATTATTATGGCATTATAAGGTCCCCTGTTTGCAATGTTCTGCCCAGTTAGTAGTTTCAGATGCTGGATTTCTTCCTTCAGTGCATCATTCAATGCTACAAAGCAGAAACAGAAGCAGAGCACATAATTAGTAATTTAAAATATATAAATTACTGCAGAACATATTCTATTCAAAGGTCATCACACCAACCTCTTATTTTAAAGAAGTAGATATGCCATAGTTGGGAAAAGCTATTTTTCACATTTACAAGGTTAATGGCAAGAGTAGACCCAACACCTATTAACTTTTTCACTGTTTTCAGCAGACAGTCCATTTGTATCCCTCTAAATTAAAATATAAATAAATAAATAAAATTTCTATCATGTGCATGACTTTGTCTATACACCAGTCAAATAATCAATATAAACAAAAATATAGAAGATTAGTAGAGGCAGCAAAATGCAGGCACATGAATAATTCAATTGAAGGATTAAATTATTAAGTAATATAACCAAGTCTGTAGATCTGTTTTCTTTAAAGTAATATAAAATGAGGACATTACCTGCAACAGGGTCAATTGAGCAGACAAGGACATTTCAAACAGATTCAGAGACAGCAGAAGTATGAGTATGTTCTCATTTATTTTTATGTGATTCCACAAGTATGAGTATGTTCTCATTTATTTTTATGTGATTCCACAAGTATTTATTTTTATGTGATTCCACAAGATTCCGAACAGTTCATATCCACAAAATTTATATCCATGTCTATGGGACTGTGACCAGAAAACTGTCCAAGATACACTTTCATTAATATTTTATGCGAAGACTACCAAGCAAATAAAATTGAAGCATTGATTGGTGGTTGAAAAAGCGTGTGGCATACGTGTGCCTGTGTTCTTATAAATGGCAAAAGAAAGAAACAATGAATTTGTGAATTATCCTTGTTTTTAGCAAAAAATGAATCATCCTTGTTATATGGCTTAAACTCATGGGAGGATGGGCTCTAAAAAGAAAAGTAGCACAATAATTTAATTTGGTGCACAATAGAAAACTTCAACGGGGCATTAACTGTAAAAGCCACTAAGCTCTTGTCTGAAAACAAGTATGACATCATCTGAATATTCTTGTTTGGAAAACACCTTAACAGCAACATCCTGCAACATTGATGTCAAAATATTACATATGACATTATTTGATCTGCAGGATTTTATATGGTCCGTCCCTTCTTGAATGTGATAAGTATTTCTTATTAGAAGTGAAGAAAGATGCTAATATAGCATCATCTCAGTTAATCAAAATGACCATGTGCTGGTCCCTTTACAATGTGCATGCATAACCTTGTTCATGATTCAAACAATTTCAGAGCTTTTGTTTATAATTCACGATGAGATGTTATCAGACATTTTGTTTAAAAGAATAATTGCTAAAGCTTTAAATCTTGCACAAGAAAAATTTGAATTCTTTTTTCCCTATGATGTACATATCTATTGATGAAATTAAGGATGAGATGAATGGAAATTTTATCTTGTGACTTCTCAGCTTTAACTTAAACTATTGAAGTGCTTTCATGCGTCCTTAAAAGTTAGAGCCAAGGAACATACTAATCCATACCACAGAGCATGATACACAGTCCCACAAGAACCTGTCAAAATGAATATAAAAAGGATAAATCGCAAATAAATGTATACCTTAATATGCACCTGTATAAAAAAAATTCTAAAACAAACACAAAGTGAAAAAATTTGCATAAAATTTAGCATTACATTGAGCATTTTTGGATTTACTTTTATAGAATCTGTTATTGCTGTAAAAAAACGTTGTAAAAAAAATAGCACAACATTTTTATAAAAAACGTTGTGGTTTAAGTGTTGTCTATTTAGTACTTTGTACTGGTGTCTGTTGATGTTTTGTTTATGTTTTGTGTTTGATCTCTTCATTTACATATTGGCTACACATTGCAGCTTATAGATCATAAAAACAATATACGGATTGCAAGTTGTGGAAGCCCAAACATGCATCCTTGAACTGTTCTTCATTTCTAGGCAACCCATAAATGAAGAACAACCTTTGACAACTACTTTAGGCTCTTAGATCTCCTTTGTTATGCATGTTATGATTATGTTTGTTGTTGAATGTTGTAGTCCTGCACTAGTACGTTAAGATCTGACCACAAGCATGCCATGAAACATCATATATTGAGAATAAAGTTTGGTCAAACAAGGTCACTCGATCTCTGACATGATTTTTCTAGGTTTAAGTATGAACATGAAGAACACCTATAACGATGGTTATGTCGCTATAGGTGGTCTTTAGCGACAGTTTCTATATAAAAATTATATTTTTATTGAATAATTATAGAAAATTAGTTTTTAATTATTAAAAATACATAATAAATTATTAAAAAAATTAAGTCTCTAAAATTAGTTTTTAATTATTTTAATATATTTCATAAATATTTAATAATTTTGAAATATTAAAGGTATTTAATTTATTTAATTATTATATTAAATAAATTATTTAAAAATAATTTTAATATTTGAAAAAATATTTAAAATTATATTATGGTATAAGAAAATTTTTACGTTATTTTTAATGACTTTTAATATTTTGTGAGGAATTTCATTAATTAATTAATATTAATGATAAATTAGTTATTTAAAAATGAATTAAATAAATAGATTAAAAATTATTTTATTATATTAAAATCATTTTAAATAATAATAAGGTAATTAAAAATATTTTAAGTTATTAAATATAACTTTCAATATTTAAAGTTAAGTTTCATTAATTAATTATTATTAATAATATTAAAGTTATTTAATAATTATATTAAATAATTTAGTTTAAAAATGATTTTATTATTATAAAAATCATTTTAAATGAAAATAAAGTGTTTAAAGATATTTTAAGTTATAAAATATAACTTTTAATATTTAAAGGATAATTTTATTAATAATTTATTTAATGATATTAATGATATTAAATTTATTTAATAATTATATTAAATAAATGATTTAAAAATTGTTTTATTAATTTAAAAATCATTTAAAAGGATATAAATAAATTAAAAATATTTTAAGATATACTTAATGACTTTTGATATTTTGAGGAATAGTACATTAATATTTTAATATTAATGATAATTATTAGAAACTCGATTTTAAATGTTTTAGAAAATCATTTAAGGGTAATTTAAATGTTTTGAAAATATTTTAAGTTATTATAAATAACTTTAATATTTTGGCAATAGTTTCATTAATACTTTAATATTAATTAAATATTAATGATAATAGAATTGTTGGATATTTAAATCATTTAATAATGATTCCGGTATTTGAAAATTCATTATAAATTATAATAAATATTTAAAAATTATTATTAAGTCATTTAAAATAATATGACTGATATTTACCGGTATTGAACTTCAGATTAGAGTCTTAGACAAGATAATTACTAGGATAAAGTTGCTTAAGACACGTACATGTTTTAAAATTGATCCTCGGACTTAGATATTTTGATTGTGTTAATGTTTGTTTGTGATTCAATGACTGTTAGATATGTGTGACAATGTGATTAGGTTATGTGCTGACTGCGAAATGCAGTACTATGTGTTATAGTATATTGTTTTAATCGAACGAATGATCTGATTAATGATAGGTTGTGATATAAAAGATAAAACTAAGTTGCATTTTGTAAGAAGCAGACCAGGCAAGTATCTTACCTTTGCATTTTCTTCATGCAATGGACATGAGTAAGAATGTTTTAGAACTATATTATTATTATGCTAGATTATTAACCCTATTGTTATATTATATACGCCCATTGATTATCAACATGTTAGCATATGGTAATTCAGATATATATTCTATTTGTTCATTTCTATAAATGGTTATACAAGTGTCCCCACTTGGATAATCATTGTATTTAATCACATGTTGATACACCTTTGTTAATTAACCGTATATATATATATATATATATGTGTGTGTGTGTGTGTGTGTGTGTTTAATTATATATTATTGTTGAACAAGATAAAACCTTACTATTATCCAACCGAATTGCTTTGGTTTGGAACCCCGATAAGTATGAACATCCTTTACATGGGAAAACTTTTTATGCACCCAAAGTGGACAGAGTGAACGATAACATCGTTCTTGCAATGTAGTATTGATCAATCACAGGTACAATGCCGATCACCCACGTGCCCGTAAGTTATGACGGTTTATAGATGAAGTTCTGTTTAACCTTTTTGAAAATGAAAATAATGTTCATAGTATGTCACCTTAACCCTATTTATAGTCAGTACGTAGTTTCAAAAATTTGAAAGAGGGTTATTATGTTAGTATTATCGGTTCAGATTACTTCACAACTATTAATTTTTTGTAGAAGGGTAGTATAAAGAAAACATTTAAATTCTTTCAGCTTATATATATATATATATATATATATATATATATATATATAATTGTTAATACTTGCTAGGCACTCAAATGCTCATCCTTGCTTAATTTAAAGGTTTTCAGCTAAGTGTGAAGAACCAGAAGGCTCATGTAGAAACGAAGGAAAAGGAAAGCTGACCAAATAAGATTTGTGGTAGTTTATGTAATAGTTTGATATTATTAAGATAATGATATATATATATATATATATATATTATCTATCATGCTATGTAAGGAATGTATTAAAAGATTACGTACTTAGGATTTAGACTCTGATAATCATGTTAATTAAGTTTGTTATCTATATTATTGTTATTATTATTAGTATTATTCTACTCATAGAAATGGTATCGTGAAGCACCGAGTTCGGGTTTCAAGTACCCAAATTTGGGGGCTTTACAGGTTGGAATTAGAGCTTAGGGTTAGAAACCTTAGGTGGGATAGACCTTAGGCTATAACCTTATAATATAGAGAAACGTTGAAAATACAAATAACTCATATAGAGTTTAAAAAGAGATGAATTGAATAAATTCATCGTCAAACAAAATAAAAGGTAACTTATATAAAACTATTATTTGATGTGTGTATATACTAATCAGGATAATTTATGTGTGTAGATGTCTGGTGGAAAAGGCTTCTTGTATGCTTATAACTTGAAGAAGGATCAGATCCATACACCCGGGCTAATATCGAAGCCAATAGCTGAAATAGAGGCTCACGATGAAACCAACTCGGATGAGGTGGTTATTTTGGAAAACGTAGTACCAGATTCGGAAATGGTGGAACTGCCAGATAGTGATTCGGACACTAAAGTTGAAGTTGATCCAGCAACAACGGAGGTGCAGAATCTGAGGAACAAGGTTTTTTCTCTAGAAAGGTTGTGGGAAATAGAAAAGTTGCTTAATGGTCAACTGCGTCGGGCGTTAATCGAAACAATGGAAGAGCAGGATAAGCTTAAAATCCAAATTGATCAGATGGGAGCCTCAAGCAACACATCGTGTGCAGCTTTGAGCAATAAGGGAAAAAGATAGATAGAAGATCATGACTTAGGAAAACCAGATAAGAAGAAAAGGAAAAGAATTTGTTATCTTTGTGGCTATGAGGTGCATACCACTCTGTATTGTCCCGACTATAAACCAGGTGCATGTTTTGTTTGTGGAAAAGAAGATCATCAGGCGAAGGGTTGTCCAAGAAAAAGGCTTAGTAAATAGGTAGTATAGGTTCTGTTGTGTAGGTATGTTTAGTGTAATATATATGATAAGAATGCCCGTGTAATGTAATATTCTCAACTTTTGTGTTGGTCAAGGTTGTAAATCCTGACTTTTGTAGTCATAAAGGGATAGCTGATGTTTAAAGCAGTATGTGATGTGATATGTAAAGTATTTTGAAATCGTTGAATGAATATGAATCTAAGTTTGAGAAATGAAACAATTTTAATATATTAAACTTATATGATAAGGTTTAGAATGTAGGAATAATTGACGGTTTTACTTAACCAGATAATGCCGCCAAGACGTCAAACTCGAAACCAAAGGGCAGAAGAGTCTGTCAATAACATTGAGGGACAACAACAAGCAGACCTGATGCAACACTTTGCAAATATGGTAGCACAAGCTATGCAGCAAGGAATGCCTGCCGCAGGGAACCAATCAGACAATCGCTTGGCGAACTTTAAAGATTTCAAGGCTGTGGGACCGCCGGGATTTAAAGGTACAACTGACCTTGTAGAAGCCCAAACTTGGGTTAAGGAGATTGAGAAGGCGTTCGTAATAGCTAGGGTAGTTGAGGGGAAAAAGACCGCTTTTTCCACCTACATGATGAAGGGTGAGGCAAATTTTTGGTGGGAAGCGAATCAGGCGAGGGAAGGAGAAGGTGTACATACATGGGATAGGTTTAATGCACTGTTTTTCAAAAATTATTTTTCATCTAGTATGCAAGCTAGGATGGATGTGAAAATTTTAGAGTTGAAGCAATGAGATATGTCAGTTGCGCAATATGCCGCAAAATTTAATGAGTTGGCTAGGTTTGCTCTGCATCAAGTTGATACATAGGCTAGGAAAGCTAGAAGGTTTGAGCTGGGATTAAAATCCTGGCTCTACAACAAGGTGGCGGTGTTGCAGATTTCTACATTTGCAGCACTTATGGAGAAAGCTATTATTGCTGAGGAGGGGAGTGAGGCCATGAGTCTCTACAACAAGGAAAGAAAGAACAAAGGTAAGGTTGTAGAAACTGGTAAGGTGGAAAATAATAGTGGGAATAGGAGTAAAAAGAGGAAGGTGAGCAATGTTGGAAATGTTCAGGTGAAACAGGAAGGAGTTAAGAAGCAAGCTGTGCAGTGTGAAAACTGTGGAAAGAACCACTCTGGGGAATGTCTGAAAGGGAAGTTTGTATGCTATAAGTGTGGGCAGGAGGGCCATATCTCTCCCAACTGCCCCAATTCAAGAATGAATACTGGTTGTTTTATCTGCGGGTCGATGGAGCATAGGGTGAAAGATTGCCCAAAAAGGAGAATGGAGGCAGGGAGTGGGAATACTGGCAAGGGCGGCGGGACTTTAGCGATTACGGGACCTACGACATCAAGCAAGCCAACCAAATCTACTACAAGGGTTTTCAACATGACGGTCCAGGATACCATAGCAGCTGGTGGTGCAACTCCAGGTATTATTCGTATAACTTTTATTTGTTTTATATTCATGAATTTCATATATATAGTAAATTATCTTATAAAGAAATTCTGAAGGAGGAATTTGAGTTCTTTTAGAAATCAAATATTCATTGAATCGGATAGACAAGCTTTACGTGAATAGTTAAAGATTAGTACGATCATTTATGATCAAGATCTACTTTCAATGATTGTATATGCTATGTACTCTTGTATGTATAGGTTTTAAAATGGTGATTCCCGAGACGGAATCTTAATTATAAGGGAGGGTGAATGTAACCACCCGATATTTTCTATACAAATAAATCAGAAATTTTGCGTATAAATTTTTTTTAAATGGGGAATATGTGCCAAGATAATGTATATGTATATTTGTGATAAATAAAAATATATTTATTACATGAATAATTGCAAATGATTTTATTTTAGAATTATTGATCATTATAAATTATATTCTATTAAAAATTAATTTTATAGTAGAAAAGTTTTTATTAATTATTTTCCATGAAAAAATAATTATATATTATTTAAAAAATATATGAAATGATTTTTAGAATAAATATAATAATTATTTTATGATATGAATTTTAGTACTGATTATTAAGTTAATTATTTTAAATTAATTAATAATGTTAAGTATGGCAGATAAATCAAATATGGAATCCAAACCCTAATTTTGGATTGGGATCAAGGCATGAGAATAATAAATGATATTTTGATTCGTCAGTACTATAAATATGTACTGTATGTATATGAACTATCAATGATTGGTCAATTATGGTGCAGTATTTGAGAACCCTAGTTTTACTGTGGTAAACCCTAAATTGAAACTCAATTGTGAGTTTACGACTATTATGTAACTGTGTTATATGATTTTATGATTAATTAGGTCAACCCTAATTAACATTTTGATATATTAATTTCTAGAAACCCTAATGTTTGAATTATAAACCCTAATTGTGATTTGGTAACCCTAATTACCAAAATTATAAACCCTAATTGCTGAATTAGCGAGGATAATTATAATTAGTAAATAATACCCTATTGTTCATGTATAATTAGAACCCTAATCAAATTAAGAAAACCTTAATTACAAAATTAAGAAACTAAAATTTTTATTTTGTGCAAACCCTAATTGCTAAATCCTATAATAAACCCTAAGGGTTAAACCCTAAGGGTTTGACAAGATTACATTTAAGCCATTAAAATTGCAAGCCTAATGTCCATATTGCCCTTTTGTGCATTAAAGAGGCTAACATATAGGTTTTGTCCTCAGGTGAAGTTGTTCAGCAAATCCAACAACCCCATGTGCTCTATAATTTCCAGCACTCAGCCTCTATATCAACCATACATGTATCTTGGACTTATATAAATAGATTTGAGAGAGAGAAATGATCATTTGTTAGGCCATTTCTGCATAAACACTCAACTAAACTCTTTCTCTCTCTTAAACCAACAAAATTTGGTAGCATATCAGTCACATATACAAGCCCCACTAACACACATCACAAATCAGTAGCCAAGAAATCATATTTTGTTCATTTAAAGGTATAAAACTCTAGCTATAAATCTGATCTTGATCTGCATGTTAGATGTTATGATTCATTGTTAAAATATGTTGTATATGGTGTATAATAACGATCTGGATTACTAGATGTTAGATCCATAACATCTAGAGGCTCAGATTTGTTGTTCTTTAAAATCTGGAAAAAGTTTGTTTTGTGGTCTGACAATGAATGTCAGTGGTTGTAGATCTCTGAATGTTTTTGATTTTTGATGTTTTAAAATTGTAATCTGTAGCTTGTTATGTGGTCTTTAATCTGGAAGTGGAACCACTGTGATTACATGTCTAGATCTTAAGTTATTCTTGGTCAAAACCCGTTGACCGGGCATGACCAGAGGAAATCTGGGCAACCTAGAAAGTAGTTTGCAGCGTCTGACAAGATTTGCTAAGCATTAGATTTGACAGTACTTTGATGTTCTGTTATGGATCTACAGTCTAGTTTTAGTATGTTATGTTAACATTATATTCATGCTTTTAGAACCTCTATATACCAAATATACTGGATTCAGTGACCGATCAAACCAAATTTCGATTGATCGATAGTTCACGCTCGGGTAACCCGTAAACGCGTTTGAACATGTCCTCTGACATGCTTTGACCGGGCTATATCTTCTTGATCTGTTGATGTTTTGTTTATGTTTTGTGTTCGATATCTTCATTTGTATATTGGCTACACTATAATAACCCTATATTTTCTATACAATTAAATTAGAAATTTTTGCAGAATTTTTTTTTATATATGTAATTATGGTGGTGTTGTTAAACCCTAATTATTGTGGGAAACCCTAATCTGAATCAGGGTGGTGAGTTCAAGTCTAATATATAACTGTGTTATGTGACCTATGGTAAACCCCAATTAACCTTATACTGGTTAAATTCTTGAAACCATAATTATTATGTATAAACCCTAATTTCTAAGTTAGTATGGATAGTATAATTATTATATTATAACCCTAATGTCCATGTATGATTAAAACCCTAATCAAAATAAGAAAAAACCAAATTATAAATTTAGTAACCTAATTATAATTATTTGAACCCTAACTTGGGTAACATAGATTAATAATTATTGGGCTAGGTTTACTAATGGCCCAAAACAATTGGAAGAAGCCCAAAAGAAATCTATTCAAGCCCAACTCTTAGCCCACTTTAACCTAGGGTATTTTAGACCTTTAACTTGCCTAGATTATGCATTAAAATAATAACTAAATAAAGAATTAGAGTGTTTAATCATGGCTGGCCATAATTTACCTTTTAAGGTAACAAATTTTGTTAATCAAGTTTCCTTATATAGTTAGTAGCTTTACTTTATTTATTTTATTGCAAAAGGTACTTTGTTGTCAACATTCTATTGGTGGAAATCTACTAAGCATGCTTAAAATCAAGATAAGGAAATTTATTCAATGGACAACACATGTATAGAGAATAATAGCTAAATCCTTCATGCTATGCCACTTCTATAAATTGATTAAAGAGGGAAATAGGATTTTGCTAGCCATTTTATCAACACTCAACCTAGACCTTCCTTGCATCAAACCAACGAAAATTTCTAGCTTATTAGTCCCTAAATCAACCCCACCATTACCATAAACAAATCAGAAGCAACCAAATCAGAAATCAAAGCTTATAAGGTATAAACCCTACCTCAAATTTCATCCAAATCATCAAAATTTGTTGTTTAATTTTGTGTTTAAGTGTTGTAATATGTTTTATAGTGTTATTAAGTGATCGGGTTGATAGGTGTTCGATCCATAACATCTATAAGCTCAAATCTCACTTTTACAAAATCGGAAGTTTTATTTTTCGTGGTCCGACAACAAATGTTCAGGGCCATGATCTTTGGTTGTTTATCATTTTTGATGTTTGAAGCTTGTAGCTTGTATCCTGCAATGTCCTCTTTAATTACCAAGACGAATCAGGTCCATATCTATTATGGATTGAGAGCTATTCATGGTCAAAGGTCGTTGACCGACCATGACTTGATCCAATCTGGGTAAACCTGTAAATTTTTCAAATCGACGACTTATTGAACCACCCAGATCTAACATGTTTGATTTGTTTTGGTGGATTTTTGTAATCAATGTGTAGCCTGACATGTGTACTTTAGGTTTATGGCTTTAGATCATGTTAAAAAACATCAGGATGAGAGTAATATTTGGTCAAATTATTTCGATTGCTCATGATTTTGGATTTCGGAAATTTTCCGTAAAAATTTGAAGTGCTTTTTCGTCAAGCGCCGACCAACCTTTATAATCTTGATCTGTTGTTGTTACAATGAGTTTAAGCGTTAGATCTGTAGTCTCTCATGTTATGAACAAGATGGAACTTATAAATCACAAATCTATCAAAAGGATTTCTAGTTATATAAGCTCAAAGTGAGCGGGTCAAGTCGTATTCTTCACTGTAGTGAAGATGAAGAATGTGTCCAGAGCTTCTTTGGGAGCTTAGATCTTGTTCGCTTTGATGCTTTATTGCCATGTTTGATGTTGGGTATTGTAGACGTGCTAGTCAGTACTACAAGATCCAATTCATAGATTGTGCGTAAACAATACACACACCGATTAACACTTCGTCAAACACGTATGCTCGATTTTCGACTTGCTTTTTCCTGGTTGGTGAAGAACACCTATAGCGATAGATATAAGGTCGCTTATAGGCACCTATAAGCGACAATTTAATTTCTAAATTGATTATTTCTATTTAATAATTATAGAAAATTAGATTTAAATTATTAAAATACAAAATAAATTATTAAAATTATTTTAATGTCCTAAAAAATATATTTTAATTATTTTGAATATATTTCGTAAATATTTTATATTTTTGGAATATTAAATGTATTTAATTTATTTAATTATAATATTAAATAAATTATTTAAAATGATTTAAATACATGAAAAATCATTAAAAATTATATTATGATGTAAGAAAATATTTGGAGTTATTTTTCATAACTTTTGATATTATGTGATAATTTTATTAATAAATTAATATTAATGATAATTAAGTTATTTAGTAGATGAGTTTAATAAATGAATTAAAAATCATTTTAATATTTTAAAAATCATTTTAAAGTGTTTAGAAATATTTTAAGTTATAAATATAACTTTTAATATTTAAAGGATAATTTCATTAATAATTTAATGATAATAAGTTAGTATTAATGATATTGAATTTATTTAATAATTATATTAAATAAATTGTTTAAAATGGTTTTATTAATTTAAAAATCATTTAAAAAGGGATATAAGTGAATTAAAATATTTTAAGTTATAATTAATGACTTTTAATATTTGATGAATGGTTCATTAATATTTGAATATTAATGGTAATTATTTAAAAATGATTTAAAATGCTTTAAAAATCATTTAAGGGTAATATTAATACTTTAAAAATATTTTGAGTTATTGTAAATAACTTGATGTTTTGGTAATGATTTCATTAATGGTTTAATGAATTTAATATTAATGATAATAGAGCTGTTTGATATTTAATGATGATTCCGGTATTTGAAATTCATGTTAATGTATAATAAATGTTTAAATTTTTTTTATCAAGTCATATGACTGACGTTTACAGATATTGAGTAATAGAATAGAGTCTTAAACTCGTTAATTTCCCGATAGAGTTGTCGGTACACCGACATAGTTCAGAAATTGTTCTAGACTTAGATATTTTGACCGCATTACTGTTTGTTTGCAATGTAATGACTGCTGTGTATGTGTAACAACGTGAGTAGGTTATGTGCTGACTGTGAAATGCAGTGCTATGTGTTATAGTATATTTTTCTAATCGAACGAATGATCTGATTAATGATAGGTGATTACATAAAAGATAAAACTAAGTTTCGTATTGTAAGCAACGCATCGTGCAAAGTATCCTACCTCTGCATTTCCTTTTATGCAATGGATATGAGTAAGAATGTTTTAATTATATTATTATCGTATAAATTATTAACCTATATTATATATGCCCATTGATTATTAACATGTTAGTATATGGTAATTCGGATATATAATCTCTCATTCTTTAATTTCTATAAATGGTTAAACAAGTGTCCCCACTTGGATAATCATTAGTAGCTTAAACACATGTTGATACACCTTTGATATATACATATATGTTGAATTATAGATTATTGTTGATAAGATAAAATCTTTTGTTTGGAACCTTGACAAGTATGAACATCCCAAACATGGGAAAATTTTTATGCGCTTACTACGGATAAAAGGATGAACGATGATATCGTTTCTAGCAATGTAGTATTGATCAATACAGGTACAACGGCCGATCACCCTCCGCGTCTAGAAGTAAGTTATGACGGTTTATGAGATGAAGTTCGCTTAACCTTTTGAAAATGAAAACAATGTTCATAGTATGTCCCCTAAAACTTATTTATAGCTTGATGACGTAGTTTCAAAGAATTGAAAGAGAATTGTTATTATTATTGGTTCAAAATTTCTTCGCAACTATCGATCCGTTGTAGAAGGGTAGTATAAAGAAAGTATTTAAATTCTTTCAAATTTTATATATATATAATTGCTATTACTTCATTGGGCACTCAAATGCTCATCCTTGCTCAATTTAAATATTTCAACTAAGTGTGAACACTCAAGGCTCTGCTAGAAATAAAGGAAAAGGAAAGGTCTTTGAATGATGACAATGTTATTATCGTGTGATAGTTTAATATTATTAAGACAATGTTATATATTTATGATCATGTGTTGTAAGGAATAACTTAAGGTTACGACTTGGGAGTTAAACTTTGATATTATATAAGTTAAGTTTAAATATTTATATTATTGGCATTATTATTAGTATTATTCCTAAGTTATAGAGATGGTATTGTGAAGATCAATTCGGGTTTCAAGTACCCGGATTTGGGGGCCACAAAGTTGGTGAATTATCAAAGTCGTAGGTTATAAACATTAGGATTGCGAAACCTAGGTTATAACCTTATAGGAAACTCTTATAGAATATGTTAGCTAAGTGATAGGTTGAGGGGATCCATCGAGTTTTAGTTGTACTTAATAAAATATCATTTCATTTTACCAATGAATATATTTTATTGTGTTACTAATGTTGTTTTGCTTGTTTATTGTGGTCATAGGATGGCTGACGAGAGCCAAGGTAGTTACTCAGTGGATCAAGAGTCGAGGGACTTTAGTGAAGGGTACATGGAACATGAGATGATAAGAGATTTGTTGGTCAGGAATGACGACTTAAGGGTTAGGGCTGAGAAAGTGGAGGCACAAAATCACACCCTCCAGATTTCAGAACAGCTGTACAAGGACGCTGCTCACCGAGCAAAGGCGAAAGTTAATGAAATACTGAGGAGGTTGGAGCAAAGAAGCGCAACTAGGGCGGTTGAGAGTTGAGGGGAAGCTAAAGATGCTAAGATATATACCGGAGCAGATTTAGACATCGCCTTTAAAGTGCTCGGACGGAATGGATGGAGCTGCCTTTCGGCAGGGAGAGCAAAGCGTTGATGTGTACTCATATAGTCCCACTTTTGTTTCTATTAGGGACTCATTTAGTGTTAAAATCCTTATGCCTTTCAGTATGCATAGGATGGCGCTTAGTCCCCAACTTTTCTCGGTAGAGGGTAGGTGGTAGGGAATCCTCAATTTTGTCCAATAGAGGATAGTTGGTGGTGGGTAGTTTAGGCCTTTGGCATTTATAGAAGTATGCCAAAGGTTTAGTTTGTTGGTATTAAAACCGTGATATATTAATATATAAATAACTCGTTTAAAGTTTATGAAGGAATGAATTGACTAAATCCATCGTCAATAAAAAATAAAAGATAACTTATATTAAAGCTATTAATTGTCGTGGTGTATATAGATATACTAATCAAGATAATTTATGTGTATAGATGTTCAGTGAAAGGGATTAGGATACCCGGGGCCAGTAAAGAGAAAGAAGGAGCTAATATCGAAGCCAATAGCGGAAATAGAACACAATGAAACCAACTCTTGACGAGGTGGTTATCGTGGAAAACATAGTACCAGATCCTAAGTGGTGGAGCCGATGATAGTGATTCGCACCCTAAAGTGAAGTTCGATCAAGCATTAATGGAGGTGCGTGGAATGGAGGAACAAAGTTTCTTTCTAGAAGGGTTGTGGGAGATAGAAAAGCGCTTAATAGCCGCCATCGCCGAAGCGTTAATAGAAACAATGGAAAGGCGAGGATAAGCTTAAAATCCAAATCAATCAGATGGGAGCCTCAATGAGCACTTCGCATGCAAACCGAGAGATAAGGGAAAAGAAAGATAGAAGACCCCGAGGTAGGAAAAACCCGATAAGAAGAAAGGGAAGAAGATATGTTATATTTATACCGAGAGGGACATACCTCTCCTCGTTGCCTGGACTATAAGAAAGGTGGAAGTTTTAATGTGGGATGGAAGGACATCGAGTGTATGAATGTCCAAGAAAAGGGCTTAGGAATAGGTAGTATAAGTTATGTTGTGTAGGTATGTTTAAGGTAATATGTGTGCTTAGTATGTTTATGTAATATGACATTTTCAACTTTTGTGTTAGTTAAAGTGTAAATCCCGACTTTGTAGTCACAAGGGATAGCTGATGATTAAAGCACTACGTGTTGTGATGTGTAATGTATTTTGAAATCTCGGAATGAATATGAATCTAAGTTTGAATAATGAAATAAGTTAATATGCTAAACTTATATGATAAGATTTAGAATGTAGAGAATAATATATGGTTTTACTTAATCAGATAATGCCGCCAAGACGTCAAACTCGAAACCAAAGGGCAGAAGAGTCTGCCAATAATGTTGAGGGACAACAACAAGCAAACCCGATGCAGCAATTTGCGAACATGATGGCACAAATTATGCAAAGTTAAGGAGTGCCAACCAGCAGAAACCAATCCGGACAATCGCCGCTAATTTCAAGGACTTTAAGGTCATGTAGGACCACCGTAATTGAGAGGGCAATGAATTCGTTGAAGCGCAGATTGGATTAAAGAGATTGAGAAGGCGTTCAGTAATAGCTAGGGTAGCCGAGGGGCAAAGACCACTTTTGCCACCTACATGATGAAGGGTGAGGCAAATTTTTGGTGGGAAGCGAATCAGACGAGGGCAGGAGAAGGTGTAGTTATATGGGATAGGTTTAAGACACTGTTCTTCGAGAACTATTTTTCGTCCAGTATGCAAGCAAGGATGGAGGTGAGATTTTTGGAGTTGAGGCAGGAGAACATGACTGTGGTGGAATACGCCGCAAAATTTAATGAGTTGGCCAGGTTTGCTCCGCATCAAGTGGATACGGAGGCTAGGAAAGCTAGGAGGTTTGAGCTGGGATTAAAACCCTGGCTCTACAACAAGGTGGCGGTGTTGCAGATCCCTACATTTGCAGCACTCCTGGAGAAGGCTATTATTGCCGAGGAAGGGAGTGAGGCCATGAGCCTCTACAACAAGGAGAGAAAGAACAAGGTAAGGTCAAGGACTAGGAAGGTGGAGGTTACTAATGGGAGTAGCGGTGGTGGTAGCAAAAGGAAGGGAAGCAGTGTTGGAAGTATTCAGGTGAAGCAGGAAGGAGTTAAGAAGCAAGTTATGCAGTGCGAAAATTGTGGAAAGAACCATTCTGGGGAATGTCTGAAGGGGAAGTTTGTGTGCTACAAGTGCGGGCAGGAGGGCCATATCTCTCCCAACCCGCCCCAATCCTAGGATGAATAATGGATGCTTTATATGTGGATCGACTGATCACAAGGTGAGGGATTGTCCGAAGAGGAAGACGGAGGCAGAAAGTGTGATTTCGCAAGCAAGCAAGGCGTGGGACTTTAGCATTAATGGGACCAACGCCATCCAAAGAAGTCGATGAAGTCAACAACAAGGGTCTACAACATGGCGATCCAGATACTGTGAAGCAAATTGACAATGCAATTCCAGGTATTATTCTAACCAAGTTTTATTTTCTTATACATGATTTTCTTATACATATAATAAATATATAAAGAAGTTTTGAAGGAGGAAATTGAGTTCTTTTAGAAATCAAATTTCCATTTAATCAGATAGAAAAGCTTTGTGTGAATAGGATTAAAGATCTGTGTGATCATTTATGATCAAGATGGACTCCTTAATCTCTACATGGAATAAATCTTCTTCATCCATGGACTCCTTAATCTCCAATCAGAGAAGCGTCTCTGATAGAACAGGGCTAGGCTTTGGGGAATCTACCTCAGAGCCATGTGTGGAAAAAGTAAAGGAAAATAGCAAGAGTGATGCCTCAAGGTTAAGTAGGGGCATTATATTTATGAAATCCTCATAGAGTGATGAGTCACATCAAACCCCCGCCTTACCGATTCAATTCATATTCCCAGGAGTAAGGGATCTCATGCTGGTCTAGGTTTCAAAAAAGAGAAAAGTAATCTAGCTACTACTCATCAAGCTCGAAGGATCATAGAGTCCAATAAAATCAACTCTACGAACCAACCAGGAAGATACAGTAGAAGTAAGATATACTCTTCTCAATTAATGAAACAAGAGAACACATGGAAAAGGGAATATCAGCCTAGCAGGAGGATGACCAATAACCCATAAATGTCCAAATGGAGGAAAAACTTTCACACACACACACACACATTAACATGCATCATATCAAATGCTTTGAATGCCACATAGTTGGTCACAGGGCTGCGAATTGTCATTATAATTCCATGCACGTGAGACCCAAAATCAAGCAGATTTGGGTCCCCAAGGGTACTAACATAGTAGGACCAATACAAATATGGGTACCAAAATGAAGACTTAATGTTATCTCAGGAAAGGAGCTCCACGAACACAACCTGGTATCTGGATAGTGGATGTTCAAGACACATGACTAAGAACAAAGCCCTTCTGTCTAACTACATAGAGAAGGGGGGTCCCTCGATCATTTTTGGAGATAATGGAACTGGCAAGACAAGAGGCTGTGGCTCAGCCGAAAAATGGTGCATTATCATTCAGTAGAGTGGCCTATGTGGAAGGACTACAGCACAACCTTCTAAGCATTAGCCAACTCTGTGATAAGGGTCATCAAGTAACATTCATCAACAATCAATGTCAAGTCCGAGACCTGAAGACATCTGCAGTAAAGCTAACCGGAATAAGAGAAGGAAATGTCTACACAATAAAACTTGGACAACTAAGCTCAGATGAGACAATATGCTTTTTGGATAAAGCATTTGAAGAAATGAGCTGGCTCTGGCATCAAATATTATCTCATCTCAACTTCAAAAGCATGTCCAAATTAGCTTTAAAAGATCTAGTTGCAGGCCTAACCAAATTCAACTTCGTTAAAGAAAGGCCCTGCAATGCCTGTCAACTTGGGAAACAGACCAAAAGCTCATTTAAGAGCAAAACCATCAACTCAATTGACAAGCCTCTACAATTACTACATATGGATCTTTTTGGACCAATTCTAACGACGAGCCTTGGGGGAAAGAGATACTCATCTGGGTCGTGAGTCGCATTTACTACACCAAATTTACATGGGTATTCTTTCTAACCTCAAAAGATGAAACAAGCCCCCAACTGATCAAGATGTTCAAGCTGGTGATGAATGAGAAAGGAGAGAAAATCAAGGCCATAAGAAGTGATCATGGTAGAGAATTTGATTTCTCAGAAATGGACAAGTTCTGCACAGACAATGGGATTAGTCACAACTTCTCAGCTCCACGAACTCCCCAACAAAATGGAAGGACTCTACTAGCTGCAGCTCATCTACCGGAGTACTTCTGGGCAGAAGCGGTCAATACTGCATGTTATACTCAGAACATATCACTCATACACTCTACGATTAAGAAGACTCCTTATGAACTTTGGAAAGGAAGAAAGACAAATGTCAGCTACTTTCATGTGTTCGGCTGTTAATGCTACATACTCAACAATGGAAAGCAGTACTTGACAAAGTTTCAACCAAAATCAGACGAAGGAATCTTTCTTTGATATGCCACAGACAGTAAGGCTTACAGAGTGTTCAACAAGAAGACACTGAGTGTAAAAGTCTCGATTCACATCATCTTTGATGAAACAGACTTAGACAAAATAGTGCTCCAAGACACTACGACCAACAGTGAAGACACTACGAACGAAGTCGTCGAGCTCAATACTACGATCGTAGTACTAGATAGCAAAATCTTTGAGCAAGGGAATGAGATCGTAGAGAGGCCTGTGCCAGATAATGAGCCTCCACATCAAGAAGAAGAAATAGATCTTGAGGATCTAAGATAAGAAGGCATAAGAACGGATGTTCCAACAGGAAGCAGATGGGAAAGAGATCAGACTCAAGATCTAATCATTGGAGATCTGAATGTAAGAGTCAAAACAAGAGCTGCTACTCAAAATGAATGCTTCTATTTAAGCTTCCTATCTCAAATAGAACCGAAGAAGATAGAGGATGCTATGGAAGATTCCAGCTGGATAGAGGCCATGCAGGAAGAACTTAATCTGTTCAAGAGAAGCAAAGTTTGGAGATTGGTTCCAAGACCAAAGAACCATCCTGTAATTGGAACCAAGTGGGTTTTCAGAAACAAGATGGATGAAGATGGGGTGATAACCAGGAATAAGGCTAGACTAGTAGCCAAGGGCTATTCTCAAGAAGAAGGCATTGACTATGATGAGACATTTGCACCTGTTGCCAGACTAGAAGCCATCAAAATATTCCTTGCCTTTGCTGCTCATATGAAGTTCAAAGTCTTCCAGATAGATGTCAAAAGTACATTCTTGAATGGTGAACTTCAAGAAGAAGTCTATGTAGAGCAGCCTCCAAGTTTCATCAATCCATCTATTTCTAATTATGTCTTTTGATTAGACAAAGCCTTATATGGTCTTAAACAAGCACCTAGAGCATCGTATGAAACACTGACTAGTTTTCTTATTAAAAATGGGTTCACTAGAGGTAGAGTAGATACCACACTATTCCTTAGAAAGAATAAAGATAAAGTCTTATTAGTTCAAATCTATGTTGATGATATCATATTTGGTTCTACTGATGAAAATTTATGCAAGAGATTCTCCAAACTTATGCAGAGCAAATTCGAAATGAGCATGATGGGTGAGCTGAACTTCTTTCTTGGACTACAAGTAAAGCAGATTGATGAAGGAATTTTCATAAACCAAACCAAGTACATTAAATACTCACTCAAGAAGTATGGCATGGAATCAGCTTCTCCCATGAAAACCCCAATTTCTCCTACAACCAAGCTTAACAAAGATGAAAAAGGTAAAAGTATTGATATAACTCAATACAGAGGTGTGATAGGCTCTCTTTTATATCTTACTACCAGTAGACCAGATATAATATTTGCAACATGCATCCGTCTTTAGATTTCGAGCTTGTCCTAAAGAATCTCATTTAATCATCAGAAGAGGATTTTCAGGTACCTCAAAGGTACACCCCACTTGGGGCTTTGGTATCCCAAGGAATCCTCATTTGAGCTAACAGGATACACAGATGCTAATTTTGTAGGCTTAAAAATAGATAGAAAAAGTACCAGTGGCACTTGTCAACTACTAGGTAACAGACTTCTGTCCTAGTTTAGCAAGAAGCAAAACTCAAGATCTCACCTTAACTGCGGAAGTCGAGTACATCTGTCGCCGGCAAATTCTTTGTCGTGCTCGAGATCCTATGGATGAAAAATCAACTAGCAGATTATGGGTTTGAATTCAAATCCATACCTATTCATTGTGATAACACAAGTGCAATTGCTATAACTCATAATCCTGTCATGCATTCTAGGACTAAGCATATAGAAATAAGATATCACTTCATTAGGGATAATGTACAAAATGGAAATATATCTTTACAATATATCCCTACTGAAAATCAACTTGCTGATGTTTTTACAAAACCTCTAGATGAATCCAGATTCAACAAATTGATAAGTGAGCTAGGCATGCTTAACTTACAAACCTGAAATATTGTGCTCTAGTTTGTGCTAACCATACATATTTAAGGGCTACGTTCGAAATCAAAGACATGATCAAAGGAAGTCTACGATCGTAGAGCCAAAGTATCATAAAACTCAACGAATGCTGAACATAATCAACGATCATAATACAGACTCAATGATAGCAGAGCTACATCAACAAAACCAAAGGAGCACCTTATGATAATCAAGCATAAATCAAAGCATTCACTCTGATAAGTGCCTTGGGGACAAACCTAACCCCTGTTTCATTCAAGAGGTTAGCCCTTCTTGAGCTACCTTAACACAAGAAGAATGCTAAACTAAAGGTTTATAACGAGAACTTGATCAGACTCTACGATTGCTAGTCAGACTCAATGATCGCAGTTTAGACTCTATGTTTTCAGCTCAGACATGACGACTGCTACACAGACTTAACGATGGTAGAACAGACTCGACGACTCCAATGACCATCTCAATGATCATAGTCCAACTAAAGAATACATCATCCCCGAAAAAGTTAAGGGCAATTCAGTACAATCCCTCTCTGTCAAAATTCGTAGAGCCAAGCAAAATTCGACACCTGTCCCACTAAGTAAAATAAAGAGAGGGAAGTTTTAAGTACAAATTAAAATCGACTTTTTTAAAATCTGAAGTTCAAAAGACCATCTCTCTCTTCCTCTCTAACAAAAACCCTAAATCAGTAGTAAGCTCATTAAGTCTCACTTCCTACAAAGAAATCAATGGCAGCTTCCAGTGTTGTCTCCCGCTACAGACTTTATTTCGACGAATTTAAATCAGCTGAACCCCAATTTCACAAGACATTGTCGCTACTGAAGAAGGCAGGTCTTGAAGAAGCCTTGGGTACGGACACATTGATCTACCCAAAGCTGGTAAAAGAGTTCTACAATAACGAGGTATTTGAAAACAACATTATCATGACAAAAGTGAGGAGCGTCCAAATCAGGCTAAAGGCTGAAGATATCAATCTAGCCCTAGGCCTCAAATCCGAAGGGTATCCTTCCTTAGATGGCATAGACTTCCATAAGGGTCTCAAGAAGATGCATCACAAGAAATCACCCTCTGTCAAAGGTTACAAAAAGAAGGAGTTTTCATAGAGGTATGAGTTTCTAGCTGATATTATTGGAAAATGCATATGTTGTAAGAGCTCAGGTCATGACTCTGTGAATGAGGTATAAATCAAACTCATGATTGCCATATGTTACAAAATATAACTCAACTATGGGGCTCTATTATTTGAGTAGATTGGAAAATGGTTAATCAGCTCAAAGAAAACAAAGAGCTCACAGAAGATGCTCTATAGACGATTTATTAGCATTATCCTATAGGCTGCTCTTGGTGACCTAATTGAGGATGATGAAGGAGAAGACATAAATCCAAATCACCGAATCTACCAAAGAAGCTTGTTTGAGAACCGAAAAGAAATCCAAATTGAAAATGTGAAGATGTTTTCTGAATCCAGTGGTCGAACTGGTGAGATAAAGGGAATAGGAGTGCCAAGAAATATGTCTGTTGTCAAAGAAACTGAGGAAGAAGAGGAAAAAGCTAGCAAGGAAGAACCCATTGCTTTGGTCAAAAAAAACAAGGGTAAAAGAAAACTAAAAGCCAGAAGTACAGAAGAACCTCAGGGATCCTCTACTAACAAGCCTGTAGAGACCTCAGATATTGAGACTCTAAGGATCCTAAGAAGAAAGGAAAAGCAGGCTGAGGCAGAAGAAGATAGAGCAACTATATCTCAACTGCTGAAGATGAGTAAGCAACTACATCAAAAATTTTGGTAGTTTAGATATCTCAACTGCTGAAGACTGATAATAGAAGATACCCCTGCTGAGGGGGACATGCCTAAAGATCTCCTGCCAAAGGCTGCTCCAGTTGAGGGGGAGCTATTGACTTTACACAAGGATGATCAAGCTGAGGGGGAGGATCATGAAACCTCTATAGCAGAAAAAGAGACTTCTGGAGGAGATAATGAAGAACCAGTGCAAGAACGTCATAAAGCCATTGACATAATGGAATAATCCAGTGACAACAAAGAAGAAGATGATGAGATTGAGATCATAGCTGTAGGCATTGATGGGCACATAAGAGCCAAGTATGAGCAACTGTTTGCATATCTTCCTATGATGCCCTTCCACCGAGCTCAAATTCTAAACTCTTAGGATCACAGGTTCTAGAGTTTCAAAGAATATCCTGCTATCTCAGTACTAGCCAATGGATTCCCAGGTAAATTCAATTTTGCCAAGAAGCTTCTCACCAACAATTCCTCCTTAAAGAACAAACTTGAGGTACTATCTATCCCAACTCTTTTCAGAGTTAATCATTTGTCATCAGCCTCATTCAATCAATTATATGAAATCCCACAATGGTTGGAAGTGATTCTTCATCCACTGAATCAATTTCCAGTTGTAAAATCCAAAAATTCGGTAACTGAGGAACCAAATAAGATCAACTCCCTAATGTTCCCACAACCTATCATCTCTACGATCACTGACTCTAACCCCATTGTAGAGTCTATACCTCAAATCGTAGAGCCACCAACCTTAAATATCCAAACCCAGGCTCCTCCCTCAGATATTCACTCCTTATCCAACAACGATTTCTTCAATCTTGATCTTGCCCTCTACTCTTTGCAAGATCAATTCAAAGGCACATCACCTCCCTCCTGAAAATTTCCCCAATTGGATGAAATTCTTTCAGAGTTGTCCACAAAGGCTGATCTATCAGCAATGTCTGCGAAAGTAATCAATGAACTCGACGAAGGTCTTGAAGATCATACTGCTCTTATTCAGCTGAGATTAACATCAATGATCAATGCTGCAAACAATCTCCCAATCTCCCTCAGCACTGAACTCTCTAAATCACTAAAAGAAATCATCAAGGACATGATTCAGAACATCAAGGAAAGGGATGATATTCATTTCCTAGCAGCCAAAAGACACAGAGATGCTGTTCTTATTTTACAGTCCACTCAGGAAGCCCAAAATAAACTGATGATGGAGAGCTTCCTCAATCTACAAACTGCAGTACGAGAGTTCCAATAATTTTACGTCAGCCAAAGCCAATAGACTGACAACGTACTGGTCGTTCTTCAACAACGGGGAGCTCAATCTGAGGCTCTGATCACTGAAAATCGAGAAGACATTGCTCAAACTAAGAGTCAACTCAACGAACTTATCCAAGGAGTGACTCGCCTCTCCGAAGACATTCGAACCCTTGATGCTGATATAAAGGGGGAGAATAAAGGGAAAGGAGTTCAAGGCAAGGGCAGAGGTCAATCCCAAATTCAATCTTGACGAAATCCTCCTACAAGGCAATTCCACCAATAGACTCAACGATCTGATCAACAGGAAGTTTTAATGGCTCAACTATTAAGGTGTCTAGGGCAAACTACCAGCTCTCATGAGGTGACAACAACATGCCTAAGAATGCCAATTGGAGATCCTGCATTCATGAATAGGCATGATCACAATCCTAGACTAAGCCCAAGTGAGCTGGAAGATTTGGCTAGAAGAGATGAAGCAAGCAGAAAGAGGAGTGCTGAGGAATATGCAAATCCTCCAAGAAGCCAAAGGCCAAAGAAATAGAGATAAGTTGAATTTCAAGTCGTATTGATGTAGTCAATGTTAAATGTAATATATGTCTCCATACATCAATAAATTCATGCTTGTACTCTAGAAATTTTAGCTGCTCACTAAAATACTAAGTCATGTTTACTTTACTGCAACTGCATTTTAATAATCATGACAGTAAATCTCCTTGGTTATGTCAACATCAAATAGGGGGAGATTGTTGGAAGAATGCATATTATGATTTGATGTTTAAAGTAACTGCTCATGATTATATGTAAAGTCCTTTGAGAAATATATGTACAAGGACATAGTGATAGATCAAAATTGTTAGGTTGATCTTAGCCTTTAAAGTTCACTTGTATAGATAAAGAGATCAAATATGTTAGGTTGATCTATGGCTAGAAAGAAATAGATAGGCTTTGAAGAGAATCATAGTCTATCTAGTCGGGTCAACGTAATCACAAAAATCTAAGACGGGATCAGAAGGTTTGAGATGATCGTAGTATCTCGCCAAGGGCCTCCAAAGAATCGTAGAGTGGTCCAGACGTTGTTCAAGCTAACTCGCAGAGATTGTAGTGTGCTCTCTAAACGCAGAGTCCTGCAAAGACGAGCAAGTGAAGATCGTAGTGTTAAAGGATTGTAGTGTGCAAATCTTTATGAGAAATCGTAGTGATCTCTTAAGAACAAGCACCAATATGACAAGACACTACGATATGGATAGTAGAGTATCATCTGCCTTGTGTCAGAAACATCAAGCCATATCGTTCATTTGAAGATAGACTCCAACAAATATGGAATGGGTTTTGAATGTTGAAGTTCTCACCAGTCCCAATGGTACAAAAGATATCCTTAGTATTAATCAAAAGAAACATATTCAAGAAGCTAAGAAAAGGACCATTGGGCAGAGGAAAACACCTTTTGAGGTGTTAGGTGAGAAAGCAGTCTGCTGTGTCAGTGGGGTAGAGTGCAATTCAGAAGATGTGCAGAAAAGTCTCCAACAAAGCTCAGAAATGTCAAATGCATTTAATGGCTCATCGGATGACTTCAACAGATAGATTTCAAGATCACATATATACAAATCAAAGACAGATGAGATAGTGAGACAAGAATTTGACCAAAAACGCACAAGAACACTCAACGCTCAACTCTACGATCTGAGAAAAAGGGAAAGCTTGTTCAGCTACTCAGTTCTTTCGAACTAGTTCTTAATAGCAACTAAGTAGCATCAATCACGATCTAAACAACATTTCAATCAACTGAAGTAAGAAAACCAAGTCTGCAGGACTTGAAGAGTTCTAAGTGAACTGTTAGAAACCAAGTCAGCTGGACTTGAAGTGTTCAAGAGTGAACTAAGAAGTACCTAGACTACTGGTCTAGAAGGAATCCGTGAGATTCAAGAAGTGTAACAGACATCCTTAGTGGATTTCCTACTCAAGGATTAGAAGAGTGGATTAGGAGCTTTAAGTGCTCTGAACCACTTAAAATTGTTGTGTTCATTATAATCGCTATAATCTGTATATATCTGCTATAACCGCTATAATCGCCTCACTCTCATTAACTCAAGATATCTAAAGAAGGCGTATTAAATACTCATTCCGCTGTGCACTGATTATCATCACCCTAAATAAGTTAAAAGAAAAAGTTTTAATTATCTATTCAACCCCCCCCTTCTAGATATCTGTCATACCTCCGCGAACTAACAGAATGCTCACACTTGCTTAAAATAAAAACCTTTTCAGCGAACGATGTTACAAGAACTTAAGGATCCTGTAAAGATCACGCTGATCGGTATCCAGACGAAGTGTCATTCAGTGTATGAATGTGCGTGAGGATCAAGCGAAGACTTGTAATATAGAATGATAGAATTAAACAATAAAATAGTTTAATGAATGATTATGTATCCTTGGTGGTGGATAAAAGTCAGTTGTACAAGATGTAAAGAATAATGTAATTATCATTATTTGTAATGGAAGAGGTTATAAGGTTTTAGAACCTGGGATTTGAGGATGTATGTTGTTATATTTAGCTATAAAATGATGTATGTTTGAAAGAAGATCGGATCGTGACATATAGAATTCAGATGTGAAAATAGACCGGATTTCGGGGCATTACAACAACTATTGATTTGTTGTAGAAGTGATGTACAAATAAAACATTTACTTCTTTCAGCTTATATTTATAATTGCTATTACTTGCTGGGCACTCAAATGCTCATCCTTGCTTAATTTAAATGTTTTCAGCTAAGTGTGAACAGCTTGAAGGTTCGACCAAGAACAAGAGAAAAGGAAAGCAAACAGAATAAGTGTTATGGTATCTTTTGTAATAGTTAGACATTATTAAGATAATGATATTTATTATTATCATGTAATGAATATACTAAAGGTTGCGTACTTGGGATTAGACTTTGATATATGTAAGTTAAGTTTGATATTCATATTATTGTTATTATTATTGTATTATTCCGCTCATAGAAATGGTATCAGAAAGTTAATTGAATTGTGTTTTAAGTACACGAATTTCATGCGTTACATCATGGTATCAGAGCTTTAGGGTTAGAAACCTTAGGTGGGGTAGACCTTAGGCTATAACCTTGGGACAGAGGGAAACGTTAAAAATACAAATAACTCATTTAGAGTTTAAAAAGGAGATGAATTGAATAAATTCATCCTCAAATCAAATAAAAGATAATTTATATAAAATTATTATTTGTTGTGTGTATATATTATATGTTGATCAGGATATATTATGTGTGTAAAGGTTAGGTGGAAAAGAATTAGGATACCCTCAGATCGTAAAGAAGGAGCCGATATCCATGACCGAGCCAATATCAAAGCCAACAGCTGAAATAGAGGCTCACATTGAAAACAACCCTATTAAAGTGATATTGTGGAAAAGTGTAGTACCAGACCCAGAAATGATAGTATAACTGATAGGTAGAGTATAGTTAAAGAATATATGGTTAAGCTTGAGTTCTCAAACTCATATGTTTGTGGTGAGTTCTTAAAACTCATAATGTGTAGTAAGTTTGACGAACTAGCTAAAGTTAGGTGTGAATGGATTATTGAGGATGATGAGAATATATAGATTACTAAGCAATTGATTTTAGTAAAGGTGTAAAAAATAGGTAGTATTAGTATTACTTAAATATGTCTAATTCTATGTTGTGTATGCGATAAGTATGTTTGTGTAATGTAATATTTTGTATAAGTTATGGTAATGAATTCCGACTTTTAAGTCACAAAGGGATAGCGGATTTTTAAAACAGTATGCGCTATGGTATGTCAAGTGTTATGAATGTGAATCTATGATGGATTACTGAAATAAGTTGGTATAAAGATAGTATTTATTTATCTGAACTCTGGTTAATACAGTAAACCGAGTTTTCGAATAAATGATTATTTGAGTAGAAAATTTCGCGTTATATGTTAAGCGTATACGATAAGGCTTAGAATGTAAGTCAATAAGGAATAATTTATGATAATGCCGCCAAGACGAAAGCGAAACCAAAGGACAGAAGAACCTGTCAACAAAGCTAGAGGACAACCAGACCTGATGCAGAATTTTGCAAATATTGTTGCTCAAGCTATGCAAAATGGAGTACGAGCCGTGGGAAATAAGCCAGATAATTAATTAACGAACTTCAAAGACTTCAAGGCATTCATACTACCAGGATTTAGAAGATCAACTGACCCTTTAGACGCATTTGTGATAGCTAGGATAACGAAGGGGCAAAAGACAGCTTTTGCCACCTATACGATGAAAAGGAAGACGAATTTCTGGTGGGAGGCAAATCAAGCTTGAATCGGAAAGAGGGAGTAGTGGTAGTAGGACTGGAAAAGAGAAAGAAGATAATTTTAGGAATACCGGAAACATGCCAGGAGGTGGAAATAAACATGTTGTGCAATATGGGAACTGGGAAAAGAATCACTCGGGTGAGTGATTAAAAAGAAAGTTTGTGTGTGCTATAAGTGGGGGCAGAAGGGACATATCTCTCCCAACTGCCCCAATCCAAAAATATATAGAGGGTATTTATTTGTGAATCAATGGAGCATAAGGTGAAAGACTGTCCAAGAAGGAGAAGGGAGGCAAGGCATGTGAATACGGAAAAAGGCAGTAGGACATTGGCGATAACGGGACCAACTTCAACAAACAAACCAACGAAATCAACCGCAAGAGTCTTCAACATGACTGTTCAGGATACGGTAGCAGCCGGGGATACAACTCCAGGTTTTATTCTAATTAATTTTATTTTCTTAAATATATAGTAAATTATTTTATAAAGAAATTTTGAAGGAGAAATTTGAGTTCTATTAGAAATCAAATTTCTGTTTAAGCAGATAGACAAGCTTTATGCTAAATAGTTAAAGATCGATTCGATCAATTATGATCGAGATCTACTCGTAATGATTGTGTATGCTATGTACCCCGGTATGTATAAGTTTTAAAACGGTGATTCCGGTGATGGAATCTTTATAAGGGAGGGAGATTGTAATAACCCAATATTTTCTATATAAATAAATCAGGGATTTTGTGTATAAATTTTTTTTTTATTTTAAAAGGTTAGAATGCGTGCAAGGTAATGTGTATGTATTTATGTGATAAATATAAAATTTATTTATTACATGAATAATTACGAATAATTTTATTTTAGAATTATTGATCATTATAAAGTATATTCTTATAATAATTAATTTTATAGTAGAAATGATTTTATTATTTATTTTCTATGAAAATAAGATTATTATATTATTTAAATAATATACGAAATGATTATAGAATTATTATAATAATTATTTTATTTTATTTTGTGAATTTATTTAGAATAGTTAAGTTAATTATTATAACTTAATTAATAATGGTTTGTATATGACAGATAAATCAGATATGAAATCTGTGAGGTCCCCGAATCCAGATACTTGAAACCCGAACTCGGTACTTCACGATACCATTTCTATGAGCGGAATAATACTAATAATAATAACAAGAATATAAAACTTAACTTAAGTTTACATATACATCGAGTCATTCTCCCAAGCACGTAACCTTTAAACATTCATTACATGTCATAATATATATATATATATATATATATATATATATATATATATATATCATAGTCTTCATAATCTAATAAAACTATTACAAATATCGCCACAATTCTTATTTGGTTAGCTTTTCTTTTCCTTTGTCTCTACCGAAATTTACGGTCCTTCACACTTAGTGAAAACATTTAAATTAAGCAAGGATGAGCATTTGAGTGCCCAAAGAAGTATTATATATATATATTTGAAAGAATTTAAATGTTTTCTTTATAATATCTTCTACAACTAGTTAGTAGTTGTGAAGTAATCTGCACCAATAATAATTCATAACAACCCTCTTTCAAACTTTTTTGAAACTACGATTGATTGTATATGGGGTTTCGTGACATACCATGAACATTGTTTTTCATTTTGAAAAGGTTTAAATAAATTCATCTCAGAAACCGTCATGACTTACAGCACGGAGGGTGATCTACCTGTTGTACTCTGTATTGATCAATACTACATTTACATGAACGATGTTATCGTTCGCTCTGTCATACCAAGATAAAATTTTCCTTCGGGATGTTCATATCTGTCGGGTTTTTCATAACAAAGGTCTTATATAATTCAACATATATGTATATCAAAAGGGTATCAACATGCGATGAAAAACAATGATTGTCCAAGTGGGGACACTTGTATAATCATTTATAGAAATTAACGTAAAGCAGAATATATTTATCAGAATTATCATATACTAGCATGTTGATAATCAATGGGCATATATAATATAGGCTTAACAACTGTCATAATAATAACAATAATTCTGAACTTCTCACTTCTGTCCATTGCATAAAGAAAATGCAAAGTTAGGATACTTGCCTGATGCGCTGCTTACACTTTGCAACTTAGTTTTATCTTTTATGAAATCACCTAACATTAATCAGATCATTTTACTGATTAGTATAACATAACGTACGTATAACATTGCCTATTGCAGTCAACACATTCCCTATTCACATCATCACACATGTTTAACAATCGTTGACTCATAATCAAACATCAACACCTTCCTAATCACATTGTCATACAACCTTAACAACCATTGAATCACAAATAAACACATATCCAATTAAATTATCTAAGTCCAGATCAATTTCGAAACATATAGATCCACCGACTTTTTTTTCGGTAATTATCGAGTCTAAGACTCTTTCTCAAAGTTCAACATTAAGTAAATATCAACAGTATAATGACTTATAATAATTTTAAATAACTCATTATTGTTTATCAAAAATTTTGAAATATCGAATCATTATTAAATAATTTAAATATTAAACAATTCTATTATCATTAATATTTAATTAGTATTAAACTATTAATGAAACCATTGCCAAAATATTAAAGTTATGTATAATAACTCAAAATATTTTTAAAGTATTTATATTACCTTTAAATGATTTTTAAAACATTTAAAATCATTATTAAATAATTACCATTAATATTTAAATATTAATGAACTATTTATCCAAATATTAAAAGTCAATAATTATAACTTAAAATATTTTTAAATCATTAATATCCTTTTAAATGATTTTAAATAAATAAACCCTTTTTAAACTATTTATTTAATATAATTATTAAATAAATTTAACATCATTTATAATAATTTAATAATCATTAATATTAAATTATTAAAGAAATTATCCTTTAAATATTAAAGTTATATTTTATAACTTAAAATATCTTTAAACACTTTATTTTTATTTAAAATGATTATTATAATAATAAAATCATTTTTAAACTAAATTATTTAATATAATTATCAAATAACTTTAATATCATTAATAATCATTAATTAATGAAATTTACCCTTAAATATTAAAAGTTATATTTTATAACTTAAAATATTTTTAATTACCTTCTTATTATTTAAAATGATTTTAATATAATAAAATCATTTTTAATTCATTTATTTAATTCATTTAATAAATAACTTAATTATCATTAATATTCATTTATTAATGAAAATTATCAAATAATATTAAAAGTTATCAAAATATCTCAAAAATATTTTCTATATATCATAAGATAATTTTAAATGATTTTTCATGAATTAAAATCATTTTTAAATAATTTATTTAATATTATCATTAAATAAATTAATTACTTTTAATATTCCAAAAATATTAAATATTTATGAAATATATTTAAAATAATTAAAATATAATTTTTGGATATTAAAATAATTTTTAATAATTTATTTTGTATTTTTAATAATTAAAACTATTTTTTTCTATTTATTAATTAATTTTAGGAAAATAATAATCGTCATGTCAAGCTAAAGTTACCTATAGCTATGTAACACGTCGCTTATAGGTGTTCTTCATGTTCATACATAAACCCCGAGATCTTCATAAAATTCTTAGTGACCATGTTGACCCACTTTAATTCTCGTGTATTTTGTTTCTTCGAATTACAAAAGCTAGGTTTTGTAGACAAAGTTCAAGACTACAAGATACAACAATCAACATGGACAAATCACATAACATCAAACAGATATAATCGCCTAAACTTTGTCGGAAGGTCGTTCTTCATTCACGGGTTTCCCAGAATTGAAGAACAGACCGACTGACCACTTTTGATCGACTAAAACGTGCAACACATGAACTGTTATTGTGATATAAAGGGTTCAGGTTGTAGCTAGCATGCAAGAGAGTAGATCTATTACATAAAGTACAACTAACATGAACAGAATCCAAAAGTTACGACTTCGGGCGAACCATGTCAGTCGACATGTTCATATGTTTTCTGGGTTACCCAGAAAACAGAGAACATGCTCGACCTTGCTAGTTTGACCGTTCATCAAATCCAACCCGTTTACTGAATAAGTGATATTAAGGCATGATGATGTAGTCTAACAAACATACTACAACTTAGATGCAAGAACCATAACAATACATCAAACCACTGTCAGATCCAAGCTATTTAAAAACTTGTCAGAGCTTTCTGGGCTCATTCTGGGTTACCCAGAAATGGCCCAGTCAATGTTGATCACGACCTTTGAATTAATTATAACTTATAATCTACAACTGATCTAGGTCTGATTCTTGATCCAGAGCAAAGATCTCATAACAGACTACTATATTCAACACTTATAACACAAAAATCAAACACCTACTGAGATCTACACGACCTGACATTAGTTGTCAGACGCCTCCTTTAAAAATTTCCAGATTTTGAAAATCTTTAATTTCGAGCACTTTAATGTTATGGACTTGTAAAATACCAACCCAGATCATCATAATATCTTATAAACAACATATTCTAACACCCAAACATAACATCTAACAACAAAAGAAATTTGGATGATTTTGAATTAGGGTTTCATACCTTTTATGCTCAATTCTTGATCTAATGTTTCTGATTTCTTTATGGTGGACGTGGGGCTTGATAATGGGTCTGATTTACTATATATTTTTGGAGGTTTGGGGCTTGAGAGAGTGGAGTATGGTTTTGTGCAATTTTTAGTAAACAACCCACTTTCTTTCTCCTTCAATCTATATATATAATGTGTTGGATGCATGAATTGGCTGAATTAAAACTTGTTGCTGTCAATTTTGGGCAGGTAGAGTTGTTAGGGTTAGCCAACAACTCATAACAATTGTCAAAACCTAGTCTAGTACTTAATAATTCAATTAGGGGCATAATGGACATTTGATAAATCAATTAAAATGGCAAAAATGAAACTTACCAAACCCCTTGAGGTTAGGGTTTGATTTAGGTTTAGGGTTTGAGCCAATTTGGGTAAACAAAAATCTAGGATTTCCAATTTAGGGTTTGCACAATAAAAATTAAATAAATAAAATTAATTAAATAATTAAAATTAAATAACTTTTAGTTTCTATAATTTTGCAAAATTAATATTGTTAATTAAATTAAGTTTGTAATTACATGAACATCGTGGTTTATTACCCTTAATCATAATGAACTTTGCTAATAAAGCAAATAGGGTTTAAAATATTGATAATTACGGTTTCTAGAAATACAATTAGGGGTTTCTAGAAATTAAATTAGATTCTAGGTTTTAGGGTTTTGATTTACTAATTACGTTTATTTTAATTAGCAATTAAAGTCTATCACACGTGTTATTAATCACTGTAACACAATTCTTGACAGATCAAACCTCCAGCTTAAGTTTTCCGGACTAGGGTTTCTAATATTGTAAATTCGAATCTAATTAGGGTTTGACATTTATAATTAGGGTTTCCTAATTAGCATACCATGAAGTAACACATACAAATATCATATAACACAGATATTTAACAGTCTTAAATTTCCTATTTAAATTGAAAAATAGGGTCAAATCAATTAATGCTAGGGTTTGGTCAATATACCATAATTGATCAACCATCATCAATACGGACATACCGTACATATTTATAGCACTGAAAAATCAAAATATAAGTAATATTATATTATTATTCTTACCTTGACAATAATCCAAAATTAGGGTTTGGATTCCATATCTGATTTATCTATCATATTTAACCTTAATAATCAAGGTAAAATATTTAACTTAATAATCTGTACTAAAATTCATATAATAAAATAATTATTATATTTATTCTAAAAATCACTTCATATATTATTTAAATAATATATGATTATATATTCATGGAAAATAATTAATAAAAACATTTCTATCTTAAAATTAATTATTATAAAATATACTTTATAATAATCAATAATTCAAAAAATAAATTTACTTATAAATATTCACGTAATAATTATATTTTTATTTACCACATAAATACATATACACATAATATTGTACAAATCCTCATCCTTCAAAAAAAAAAAAAATTTATACTTAAAATTTAAGATTTATTTATATAGAAAATATCGGGTTGTCACATTCACCCTCCTTATAAGGATTCCATCCCAGGAATCACCACTTAAAAACCTACACATAAGCGGGTTTATAGCATACACAATCTTCGCAAATAGATCTCGATTAACTCTAATCGAACCGATCTTTAATTAATCACATTAAGCTTGTCTTTCCGATTAAGCGGACATCCGATTTCAAAAGGACACAAATTTCTCCTCAAAATTTCTTTTTTATAAAACAATTTACTATAAATAGAAAAATTCTAATTACGCAAATAAAAGTTATTCGAATATTACCTGGAACTGCATTGCCAGCTGCCACCGTGTCTTGGACCGTCATGTTGAAGACCCTTGATGTTGACTTTGTTGGTTTGTTTGATGATGTCGGTCTCGTGATTGCTAATGTTCCACTACCCTTACCAATATTCACACTACCAGCCTCTACCCTCCTGTTCGGACAATCCTTAACCCTGTGCTCCAGTGATCCACAAATAAAACAACCACTGTTCATTCTAGGATTGGGGCAGTTGGGAGAGATGTGACCCTCCTGCCCGCACTTATAACACACAAATTTTCCTTTCAAACATTCTCCGGAGTGGTTCTTTCCACATGTCTTCCTTTGAACCGCTTGCTTCTTAACTCCTTCTTCGCTTCACACGAACATTACCAAAGTAGTTTCCTTTTCTTTTCCATCAAGACCTCGCTTCCACTATTAATTCTCACCTTCTCAGCTCCCTCGACCTTGCCCTTGTTTTTCTTCTCCTTATTGTAGAGGCTCATAGCCTCACTTCCCTCCTCTGCAATTATCGCCTTCTCCATGAGTGCTGCAAATGTTGGGATCTGCAACACTGCCACCTTATTATAGAGCCAAGGTTTTAATCCCAGCTCAAATCTCCTAGCCTTCCTAGCCTCCCGACGACTTGATGCGAGCAAACCTAGCTAACTCATTAAATTTCATGCATATTCCGCCACCGACATATCCCTTGCTTCAACTCCGTAAATTTTACCTCCATTCTAGCTCACGTATACTAAAAAATAATTCTCGAAAAATAAGGTCTTAAATCTATCCCATGTTACCACACCTGCTCCTGCCCTCATCTGATTCGCTTCCCACCAGAAATTTGCCTCACCCTTCATCATGTAGGTGGCAAAAGAGGTCTTTTGCCCCTCAGCTACCCTAGCTATTACAAACGCCTTCTCAATTTCTTTAACCCAAGTTTGGGCTTCTACAGGTCAACAGATTTTGAATTCCATGCGGTTCTCTGATTTTAAAGTCTTTGAAATTCGCCAAATAATTATCCTAATTGGTTCCCTTGTTGCATGGCCTGAGCTACCATATTCGCGAATGCCTGCATTGGGTCCGCTTTGTTGTTGTCCTTCAACGTTGTTGACGACTCTTCCGCCCTCCGATTTCGAGTTTGACGTCTTGGCGGCATTATCTTGGTTAAGTAAAAACCATACATTAACTTACATTCTAAACCTTATCATATAAGTTTAAACTTATTAAACTTGTTTCATAACTCAAACTTTGATTCATATTCATTCATTGCTTTCAAAATACTTTTATATATCACAAACACATAGTGCTTTAAACATCGATCATCCCATTGTGACTACAAAAGCTCTGGATTTACTTCACCGCTTGTATAAAAAGTTTTATAATAATGCATTACATGCATAAACTAAACACACATATTATATTAAACACGCTACACAACCTAACCTATACTACCTATTCACTACGCCTTCTTCCTTGGACAGCTTTTCGCCTGATGATTTTTTTTTCCACAAACAAAACATGCTCCCCGTTTATAGTCAGGACAATACAGAGTGGTATGCCCTTCATAACCGCAAAGATAACATATTCTTTTCCATTTCTTCTTCCCGCTTTTCCTAAATCATGGTCTTCTACCTTCCTTTTCCCTTATCTCTGGGAGTCACACACTAAGTGTTGCTCGAGGCTCCCATCCGATTGATTTTGAGTTTAAGCTTATCTCGCTCTTCCATTGTTTCTAATAACGCTTGACGCAATCGATTGATAAGCGCTTTAGCGCTTTTTCATCTTCCTCTTCTAGAGAAGAAACCTTGTTCCTCAATCTTGTGATCTCCAATGATGCTCGATCACCTCCAACTTTAGTGGTCTCGAATCATTATCCATCAAATCCACTATTTTAGGATCTGCCGTACTATGTTTTCCACGATAACCACCTCGTCTCGAAGTTTGTTTCATTGTGAGCTTCTATTTCCGCTATTCGGCCCGATAGTAGCTCCTCCTTTATGATCCGGGGTATCCTAATCCTTTTTCACCGACATCTACACACATCAATTATTACGATTTAAGATATATTATATACACATAGTCAAATAATAGTTTTGTATGAATTATCTTTTATTTTGTTTGACGATGAATTTATTCAATTCATCTCTTTTAAACTCTATATGAGTTATTTATATTTTCAACGTTTCCTCTCGTTTCTAAGTTATAGCCTAAGGTCTAACCCACCTAAGGTTTCTAACCTATAGCTCTGATACCATTTACGTGAGGTCCCCGAATCCAGATACTTGAAACCCGAACTTGACTTCACGATACCATTTCTATGAGCGGAATAATACTAATAATAATAACAAGAATATAAAACTTAACTTAAGTTTACATATACATCAGAGTCATTCTCCCAAGTACGTAACCTTTAAACATTCATTACATGTCATAATATATATATATATATATATATATATATATATATATATATATATATCATAGTCTTCATAATCTAATAAAACTATTACAAATACTGCCACAATTCTTATTTGGTTAGCTTTCCTTTTCCTTTGTCTCGGCCTGAAATTTCTGGTCCTTCACACTTAGCTGAAAACATTTAAATTAAGCAAGGATGAACATTTGAGTGCCCAACAAGTATTATATATATATATGCTGAAAGAATTTAAATGTTTTCTTTATAATATCTTCTACAACTAGTTAGTAGTTGTGAAGTAATCTGTACCAATAATAATTCATAACAACCCTCTTTCAAACTTTTGAAACTACGTATTGATCAGATATGGGGTTTCGTGACATACCATGAACATTGTTTTTCATTTTCGAAAAGGTTTAAACAGAATTCATCTCAGAAACTGTCATGACTTACTAGCACGGAGGGTGATCTACCATTGTACTCTCAGATTGATCAATACTACATTTACATGAACGATGTTATCGTCGCTTTCATCCGCCAAGATAAAATTTTTCCTTCTGGATGTTCATATCATTCGGGTTTTCATAACAAAGGTCTTATATAATTCAACATATATGTATATCAAAAGGGGTATCAACATGCGATGAAAAATAATGATTGTCCAAGTGGGGACACTTGTATAATCATTTATAGAAATTAACTAAATGTAATATATTTATCCGAATTATCATATACTAGCATGTTGATAATCAATGGGCATATATAATATAAAGCTTAATAACTGTATAATAATAACAATAATTCGAACTTCTCACTTCATCCATTGCATAAAGAAAATGCAAAGTTAGGATATTTTGCTCGATGCTACCGCTTACACTTTGCAACTTAGTTTTATCTTTTATGAAATCACCTAACATTAATCGATCATTTTACCGATTAGTATAACATAACGACGATATAACATCGCCTATTACAACAAAGACATTCCCTATTCACATCATCACACATGTTTAACAATCGTTGACTCATAATCAAACATCAACACCTTCCTAATCACATTTGTCATACAACCTTAACAACCATCAATCACAAATAAACACATATCCAATTAAATTATCTAAGTCCGGATCAATTTCTCAAATACGTCTACTCACCGATGACTTTTTCGTAATTATCGAGTCTAAGACTCTTTCTCAAAGTTCAACATTCGTAAATATCAATGATAATGACTTATAATAATTTTTAAATAACTGCTATTGTTTATCAAAATTTTTGAAATATCGTAATCATTATTAAATAATTTAAATATTAAATAATTCTATTATCATTAATATTTAATTAGTATTAAACTATTAATGAAACCATTGCCAAAATATTAAAGTTATGTATAATAACTCAAAATATTTTTAAAGTATTTATATTACCCTTTAAATGATTTTTAAAACATTTAAAATCATTATTAAATAATTACCATTAATATTTAAATATTAATGAACTATTTATCCAAATATTAAAAGTCAATAATTATAACTTAAAATATTTTTAAATCATTAATATCCTTTTTAAATGATTTTAAATAAATAAAACCCTTTTTAAACTATTTATTTAATATAATTATTAAATAAATTTAACATCATTTATAATAATTTAATAATCATTAATATTAAATTATTAAAGAAATTATCCTTTAAATATTAAAGTTATATTTTATAACTTAAAATATCTTTAAACACTTTATTTTTATTTAAAATGATTATTATAATAATAAAATCATTTTTAAACTAAATTATTTAATATAATTATCAAATAACTTTAATATCATTAATAATCATTAATTAATGAAATTTACCCTTAAATATTAAAAGTTATATTTTATAACTTAAAATATTTTTAATTACCTTCTTATTATTTAAAATGATTTTTAATATAATAAAATCATTTTTAATTCATTTATTTAATTCATTTAATAAATAACTTAATTATCATTAATATTCATTTATTAATGAAAATTATCAAATAATATTAAAAGTTATCAAAATATCTCAAAAATATTTTCTTATATCATAAGATAATTTTAAATGATTTTTCATGAATTAAAATCATTTTTAAATAATTTATTTAATATTATCATTAAATAAATTAATTACTTTTAATATTCCAAAAATATTAAATATTTATGAAATATATTTAAAATAATTAAAATATAATTTTCGGATATTAAAATAATTTTTAATAATTTATTTTGTATTTTTAATAATTAAAAACTATTTTTTTCTATTTATTAATTAATTTCCGGAAAATAATAATCTGTCTGTCGCTAAAGGCCACCTATAGCGACAGAACCGTCGCTATAGGTGTTCTTCATGTTCATACATAAAACCTGATCTTTCATATAAAATACTTAGAAGTGACCATGTTTGACCCACTTTTAATTCTCTCGTATTTTGTTTTTCGAATTACAAAAGCTAGGTTTTGTAGACAAAGTTCAAGACTACAAGATACAACAATCAACATGGACAAATCACATAACATCAAACAGAGATATAATCGCTTAAACTTATCTTTGTGGAGAGGTCGTTTTCATTTCCGGGTTTCCGTAATTGAAGAATGTAACCGATCGACCACTTTCTGATCGACTAAAAAACGTGCAAACACATGAATCGTTATTGTGATATAAAGGGTTCAGTTGTAGCTAGCATGCAAGAGAGTAGATCTATTACATAAAGTACAACTAACATGAACAGAATCCAAAAGTTACATTTCTAATTGAACCATTATGTCACGATATGTTCATATGTTTTCCGGGTTACCCGTAAAAACAGAGAACACGCTCGACCTCGCTAGTTCGACCGCTCATCAAATCCAACCCACATCGAATAAGTGATATTAAGGCATGATGATGTAGTCTAACAAACATACTACAACTTAGATGCAAGAACCATAACAATACATCAAACCACTGTCAGATCCAAGCTATTTAAAAACTTGTCAGAGCTTTCTGGGCTCATTCTGGGTTACCCAGAAATGGCCCAGTCAATGTTGGTCTACGACCTTTGACCTAGGTTATAACTTATAATCTACAACCGATCTAGGTCTCGATTCTTGATCCAGAGCAAAGATCTCATAATGCACTACTATATTCAACACTTATAACACAAAAATCAAACACCATCGAGATCTACACGACCGACATTAGTTGTTGTCGACGCCTCCTTTAAAAATTTCCAGATTTTGAAAATCTTTAATTTCGAGCACTTTAATGTTATGGACTTGTAAAATACCAACCCAGATCATCATAATATCTTATAAACAACATATTCTAACACCCAAACATAACATCTAACAACCGAAATTTGGACAGATTTTGAATTAGGGTTTCATACCTTTTATGCTCAATTCTTGATCTAATGTTTCTGATTTCTTTATGGTGGACGTGGGGCTTGATAATGGGTCTGATTTACTATATATTTTTGGAGGTTTGGGGCTTGAGAGAGTGGAGTATGGTTTTGTGCAATTTTTAGTAAACAACCCACTTTCTTTCTCCTTCAATCTATATATATAATGTGTTGGATGCATGAATTGGCTGAATTAAAACTTGTTGCTGTCAATTTTAGTGTGTAGAGTTGTTAGGTTAGCCAACAACTCATAACAATTGTCAAAACCTAGTCTAGTACTTAATAATTCAATTAGGGCATAATGGACATTTGATAAATCAATTAAAATGGCAAAATGAAACTTACCAAACCCTTAGGTTAGGGTTTGATTTAGGTTTGTGGTTTGAGCCAATTTGGGTAAACAAAAATCTAGGATTTCCAATTTAGGGTTTGCACACAAAATTAAATAAATAAAAATTAATTAAATAATTAAAATTAAATAACTTTTAGTTTCTATAATTTTGCAAAATTAATATTGTTAATTAAATTAAGTTTGTAATTACATGAACATCGTGGTTTATTACCCTTAATCATAATGAACTTTGCTAATAAAGCAAATAGGGTTTAAAATATTGATAATTACTTGCTTTCTAGAAATACAATTAGGGTTTCTAGAAATTAAATTAGATTCTAGGTTTTGTGGTTTTGATTTACTAATTACGTTTTATTTTAATTAGCAATTAAAGTCTATCACATCGCGTGTTATTAATCAATCGTGAACACAATTCTTGATGATCAAACCTCCAAATTTTAAGTTTTCCTGACTAGGTTTCTAATATTGTAAATTCAATCTAATTAGGGTTTGACATTTATAATTAGGGTTTCTAATTAGCATACCATGAAGTAACACATACAAATATCATATAACATGATATTTACAGCCTTAAATTTCCTATTTAAATTGAAAAATAGGTCAAATCAATTAATGCTAGGGTTTGGTCAATATACCATAATTGATCAACCATCATCAATACTTTTACATACCGTATATATTTATAAGAATCAAAAAAAATCAAAATATAAGTAATATTATATTATTATTCTTACCTTGACAATAATCCAAAATTAGGGTTTGGATTCCATATCCGATTATCTATCATATTTAACCTTAATAATCAAGGTAAAATATTTAACTTAATAATCAGACTAAAATTCATATAATAAAATAATTATTATATTTATTCTAAAATCACTTCATATATTATTTAAATAATATATGATTATATATTCATGGAAAATAATTAATAAAAACATTTTTATCTTAAAATTAATTATTATATAAAAAATATACTTTATAATAATCAATAATTCAAAAATAAATTTACTTATAAATATTCACGTAATAATTATATTTTTATTTACCACATAAATACATATACACATAATATTGTACAAATCCTCATCCTTCAAAAAAAAAAAAAAAAAATTTACGTTAAAATTTAAGATTTATTTATATAGAAAATATCTAAGTTGTCACATTCACCTCCTTATAAGGATTCCGCCCCTAATCACCACTTAAAAACCTACACATAATCGGGTTCATAGCATACACAATCTTCGCAAATAGATCTCGATTAACTCTAATCGAACCGATCTTTAATTAATCACATTAAGCTTGTTTTTCGATTAAACTGACATCCGATTTCAAAAGGACACAAATTTCTCCTCAAAATTTCTTTATAAAACAATTTACTATAAATAGAAAAATTCTAATTACGCAAATAAAAGTTATTGAATATTACTCGAATCTGATCGCACACCGCCACCGCGGTCTTGGACCGTCTGCGTGAAGACCCTTGATGTTGACTTTGTTGGTTTGTTTGATGATGCTTGGTCTCGTGATTGCTAATGTTCCACTACCTCTTACCAATATTCACACTACCAAATTTCTACCCTCCTCGTGTTTGGACAATCTTAACCCAGGCTCCAAGTGATCCACAAATAAAACAACCACTGTTCATTCTAGGATTGGGGCGCTGGGAGAGATGTGACCCTCCCCGCCCGCACTTATAACACACAAATTTTCCTTTCAAACATTCTCCTGAGTGGTTCTTTCCACATGTCTTCAGATCGAACCGCTTGCTTTTTTAACTCCTTCTTGCTTTCATTCTAACATTACCAAAGTAGTTTCCTTTTCTTTTTCCATCAAGACTCGCTTCCACTATTAATTCTCACCTTCTCGGCTCCCTCGACCTTGCCCTTTTTTTCTTCTCCTTATTGTAGAGGCTCATAGCCTCACTTCCTCCTCCGCAATTATCGCTTTCTCCATGAGTGCCGCAAATGTTGGGATCTGCAACATCGCCACCTTATTATAGAGCCAAGGTTTTAATCCCAAACTCAAATCTCCTAGCCTTCCTAGCCTCCCAGACGACTTGATGCGAGCAAACCTAGCTAACTCATTAAATTTCGCAAGATATTCCGCCACCGACATATCCCTTGCTTCAACTCCGTAAATTTTACCTCCATTCTAGCCTCTGCGATTAGATTCAAAAATAATAATTAAAAATAAGGTCTTAAATCTATCCCATGTTACCACACCGCCTCCCCGCCTCATCCGATTCGCTCCCACCGTAAATTTGCCTCACCTTCATCATGTAGGTGGCAAAAGAGGTCTTTGCCCCTCACTACCCTAGCTATTACAAACGCCTTCTCAATTTCTTTAACCCAAGTTTGGGCTTCTACAGGTCAACAGTTGTTTTTGAATTCGTGCGGTTCTACAAATTTAAAGTCTTTGAAATTCGCCAAATAATTATCCATTTGGGTTCCTTGTTGCATGGCTCGAGCTACCATATTCATGAATCGCCTTGATTGGGTCCGCTTGTTGTTGTCCTTCAACGTTGTTGATGCACTTCTTCCGCCCTCCGATTTCGAAGTTTGACGTCTTGGCGGCATTATCTCGTTAAGTAAAAACCATACATTAACTTACATTCTAAACCTTATCATATAAGTTTAAACTTATTAAACTTGTTTCATAACTCAAACTTTGATTCATATTCATTCATTGCTTTCAAAATACTTTTTATATATCACAAAGACATAGTGCTTTAAACATCACCATCCCATTGTGACTACAAAAGTCTGGATTTACTTCACCGCTTGTACAAAAGTTTTATAATAATGCATTACATGCATAAACTAAACACACATATTATATTAAACACGCTACACAACCTAACCTATACTACCTATTCACTACGCCTTCTTCCTTGGACAGCTTTTCGCCTGATGATCTTTTTTTCCACAAACAAAACATGCTCCCCGTTTATAGTCAGGACAATACAGAGTGGTATGCCCTTCATAACCGCAAAGATAACATATTCTTTTCCATTTCTTCTTCCCCGGTTTTCCTAAATCATGGTCTTCTACCTTCCTTTTTCCCTTATCTCTGAGTCGCATTACCTAAGTGTTGCTTGAGGCTCCCATCCGATTGATTTTGAGTTTAAGCTTATCCTGCTCTTCCATTGTTTCTAATAACGCTTGACGCAATTGACTGTTAAGCAGTTTTTCTGTCTTCCACAGCCCTTCTAGAGAAGAAACCTTGTTCCTCAATTCTTGCATCTCCAATGATGCTTGATCAGCTTCAACTTTAGGGTCTGAATCATTATCTGTCAAATCCACTATTTAGGATCCGGTACTATGTTTTCCACGATAACCACCTCGTCCGAAGTTTTTGTTTCATTGTGAGCTTCTATTTCCGCTATTGGCTTCGATAGTAGCTCCTCCTTTATGATCTGGGGGTATCCTAATCTTTTTTCACCTGACATCTACACACATCAATTATCCTGATTAGCATATATTATATACACATAGTCAAATAATAGTTTTGTATGAATTATCTTTTATTTTGTTTGACGATGAATTTATTCAATTCATCTCTTTTTAAACTCTATATGAGTTATTTATATTTTCAACGCTTTTCCTCTGCTTTCTAAGTTATAGCCTAAGGTCTAACCCACCTAAGGTTTCTAACCCTATAGCTCGATACCATTCTCGTGAGGTCCCCTAATCCAGATACTTGAAACCCTAACTCTAAGACTTCACGTATACCATTTCTATGAGTTTGAATAATACTAATAATAATAACAAGAATATAAAACTTAACTTAAGTTTACATATACATCGTAGTCATTCTCCCAAGCACGTAACCTTTAAACATTCATTACATCATCATAATATATATATATATATATATATATATATATATATATATATATATATATATATCATAGTCTTCATAATCTAATAAAACTATTACAAATATCGCCACAATTCTTATTTGGTTAGCTTTCCTTTCCTTTGTCTCATCTACCGAATTTTCGGGTCCTTCACACACTTAGTGAAAACATTTAAATTAAGCAAGGATGAACATTTGAGTGCCCAACAAGTATATATATATATATGTCAAAGAATTTAAATGTTTTCTTTATAATATCTTCTACAACTAGTTCAAGTAGTTGTGAAGTAATCTGCACTAATAATAATTCATAACAACCTCTTTCAAACTTTTGAAACTACGATTGATCAGATATGGGGTTTCGTGACATACCATGAACATTGTTTTTCATTTTCAAAAGGTTTAAACAGAAATTCATCTCAGAAACTGTCATGACTTTACGGCACGGAGGGTGATCTACCACCTGAAATACTCAGATTGATCAATACTACATTTACATGAACGATGTTATCGTTTCATTCGTCCGCCCAAGATAAAATTTTTCCTTCGGGATGTTCATATCTCGCTTCGGGTTTTCATAACAAAGGTCTTATATAATTCAACATATATGTATATCAAAAGGGTATCAACATGCGATGAAAAAAACAATGATTGTCCAAGTGGGGACACTTGTATAATCATTTATAGAAATTAACTAAAATGTAATATATTTATCCGAATTATCATATACTAGCATGTTGATAATCAATGGGCATATATAATATAGGCTTAATAACTGCATAATAATAATAATAATTCTCAACTTCTCACTTCGTCCATCAGATAAAGAAAATGCAAAGTTAGGATATTTCACTCGATGCTACCGCTTACACTTTGCAACTTAGTTTTATCTTTTATGAAATCACCTAACATTAATCGATCATTTTATCGATTAGTATAACATAACGACGTATAACATCGCCTATTATACAACAAAGACATTCCTATTCACATCATCACACATGTTTAACAATCGTTGACTCATAATCAAACATCAACACCTTCCTAATCACATTGTCATACAACCTTAATAAACCATTGAATCACAAATAAACACATATCCAATTAAATTATCTAAGTCCAGATCAATTTCTAAATACGTACCACCGACATGACTTTTTTCGGGTAATTATCGAGTCTAAGACTCTTTCTCAAAGTTCAACATTCAGATAAATATCAATGATAATTTTGACTTATAATAATTTTTAAATAATCGTTATTGTTTATCAAAATTTTGAAATATCGTAATCATTATTAAATAATTTAAATATTAAATAATTCTATTATCATTAATATTTAATTAGTATTAAACTATTAATGAAACCATTGCCAAAATATTAAAGTTATGTATAATAACTCAAAATATTTTTAAAGTATTTATATTACCCTTAAATGATTTTTAAAACATTTAAAATCATTATTAAATAATTACCATTAATATTTAAATATTAATGAACTATTTATCCAAATATTAAAAGTCAATAATTATAACTTAAAATATTTTTAAATCATTAATATCCTTTTTAAATGATTTTAAATAAATAAAACCTTTTTAAACTATTTATTTAATATAATTATTAAATAAATTTAACATCATTTATAATAATTTAATAATCATTAATATTAAATTATTAAAGAAATTATCCTTTAAATATTAAAGTTATATTTTATAACTTAAAATATCTTTAAACACTTTATTTTTATTTAAAATGATTATTATAATAATAAAATCATTTTTAAACTAAATTATTTAATATAATTATCAAATAACTTTAATATCATTAATAATCATTAATTAATGAAATTTACCCTTAAATATTAAAAGTTATATTTTATAACTTAAAATATTTTTAATTACCTTCTTATTATTTAAAATGATTTTTAATATAATAAAATCATTTTAATTCATTTATTTAATTCATTTAATAAATAACTTAATTATCATTAATATTCATTTATTAATGAAAATTATCAAATAATATTAAAAGTTATCAAAATATCTCAAAAATATTTTCTTATATCATAAGATAATTTTAAATGATTTTCATGAATTAAAATCATTTTTAAATAATTTATTTAATATTATCATTAAATAAATTAATTACTTTTAATATTCCAAAATATTAAATATTTATGAAATATATTTAAAATAATTAAAATATAATTTTTTGATATTAAAATAATTTTAATAATTTATTTTGTATTTTAATAATTAAAACTATTTTTTCTATTTATTAATTAATTTCCTAAAATAATAATCGTTCTGTCGCTAAAGGTTACCTATAGCTTACGTAACTGTCATATAGGTGTTCTTCATGTTCATACATAAACCCAGATCTTCATAGGCAATACGAGTGACCATGTGTTTGACCCACTTTAATCTCTCTGTATTTTGTTTTTCGAATTACAAAAGCTAGGTTTTGTAGACAAAGTTCAAGACTACAAGATACAACAATCAACATGGACAAATCACATAACATCAAATGATATAATCGCTTAAACTTATCGTTGTCAGAGGGTCGTTCTTCATTTCGGGTTTCCGTAATTGAAGAATGTAATCGATCGACCACTTTTGATCGACTAAAACGCAACACATGAACTGTTATTGTGATATAAAGGGTTCAGTCAGAAGCTAGCATGCAAGAGAGTAGATCTATTACATAAAGTACAACTAACATGAACAGTAATCCAAAAGTTACGACTTCTATTCAAACCATGTCACGACATGTTCATATGTTTTCGGGTTACCCGTAAAAAAGAGAACATGCTCGACCTCGCTAGTTCGACTGCTCATCAAATCCAACCGTTCATCGAATAAGTGATATTAAGGCATGATGATGTAGTCTAACAAACATACTACAACTTAGATGCAAGAACCATAACAATACATCAAACCACATCACGATCCAAGCTATTTAAAACTTGTCGAGCTTTCGGGCTCATTCGGGTTACCCGAAATGGCCCCACCAATGTTGGTCACGACCTTTGGCCGGCTTATAACTTATAATCTACAAATCGATCTAGGTCCGATTCTTGATCCAGAGCAAAGATCTCATAATGACTACTATATTCAACACTTATAACACAAAAATCAAACACCCATCGAGATCTACACGAATTCGACATTAGTTGTCGACGCCTCCTTAAAAAATTTCCATTTTGAAAATCTTTAATTTGAGCACTTTAATGTTATGGACTTGTAAAATACCAACCCAGATCATCATAATATCTTATAAACAACATATTCTAACACCCAAACATAACATCTAACAACCGAAAATTGGATGATTTTGAATTAGGGTTTCATACCTTTTATGCTCAATTCTTGATCTAATGTTTCTGATTTCTTTATGGTGGACGTGGGGCTTGATAATGGGTCTGATTTAATATATATTTTTGGAGGTTTGGGGCTTGAGAGAGTGGAGTATGGTTTTGTGCAATTTTTAGTAAACAACCCACTTTCTTTCTCCTTCAATCTATATATATAATGTGTTGGATGCATGAATCGGGGTGAATTAAAACTTGTTGTCATGTCAATTTTAAGGTGTAGAGTTGTTAGGGTTAGCCAACAACTCATAACAATTGTCAAAACCTAGTCTAGTACTTAATAATTCAATTAGGGGCATAATGGTCATTTGATAAATCAATTAAAATGGCAAAATGAAACTTACCAAACCCTTCAGGTTAGGGTTTGATTTAGGTTTAGGTTTGAGCCAATTTGGGTAAACAAAAATCTAGGATTTCCAATTTAGGGTTTGCACAATAAAAATTAAATAAATAAAATTAATTAAATAATTAAAATTAAATAACTTTTAGTTTCTATAATTTTGCAAAATTAATATTGTTAATTAAATTAAGTTTGTAATTACATGAACATCGTGGTTTATTACCCTTAATCATAATGAACTTTGCTAATAAAGCAAATAGGGTTTAAAATATTGATAATTACGGTTTCTAGAAATACAATTAGGGTTTCTAGAAATTAAATTAGGATTCTAGGTTTTAGGGTTTTGATTTACTAATTACGTTTATTTTAATTAGCAATTAAAGTCTATCACACGTGTTATTAATCATCGTAACACAAATCTTGATGATCAAACCTCCAAATTTTAAGTTTTCCTGGGACTAGGGTTTCTAATATTGTAAATTGAATCTAATTAGGGTTTGACATTTATAATTAGGGTTTCCTAATTAGCATACCATGAAGTAACACATACAAATATCATATAACACGATATTTAATATCCTTTAAATTTCCTATTTAAATTGAAAAATGTGGTCAAATCAATTAATGCTAGGGTTTGGTCAATATACCATAATTGATCAATCATCATCAATACGGACATACCGTACATATTTATAGCACTGAAAAATCAAAATATAAGTAATATTATATTATTATTCTCATACCTTGACAATAATCCAAAATTAGGTTTGGATTCCATATTCGATTTATCTATCATATTTAACCTTAATAATCAAGGTAAAATATTTAACTTAATAATCTGTACTAAAATTCATATAATAAAATAATTATTATATTTATTCTAAAATCACTTCATATATTATTTAAATAATATATGATTATATATTCATGGAAAATAATTAATAAAAACATTTTATCTTAAAATTAATTATTATAAAAATATACTTTATAATAATCAATAATTCAAAAATAAATTTACTTATAAATATTCACGTAATAATTATATTTTTATTTACCACATAAATATATACACATAATCTTGTACAAATCCTCATCCTTCAAAAAAAAAAAAAAAAATTTATACTAAAATTTAAGATTTATTTATATAGAAAATATCGGGTTGTCACAAAATCCAAACCCTAATTTTGGATTTTGATCAAGGAATGAGAATATTATATAATATTAATTATATTTTGATTTTTCAGTGCTATAAATATGTATTGTATGTACGCGTTGTTAATAATTGGTCAATGATGGTGCAGTATTTGAAAACCCTAGTTTTGAAGTCAAATGAGACTTGAAAATTTGTTTAGTAATTGTGTAATGTGATTCATGATAATTATAATTATTAATGATAATAAGGAAAACCCTAATTATAGGAAACCCTAATTAGTGATTTAAAACCCTAATTTCTTGAATTAGAAATCTTAAACAGTAATAAGCTAATTGCTAAATATAAACCCTAATTATTTGAAACTCAATTATAAGTTCGAGACTGTTATGTTATTGTGTTGTTATGATTAAGGTCAAGTGTTATAGAATTTAATGTTAATTAGGTAAACCCTAATTAATATTTAGAAATCCTAAAATTTAAAAACTATATTTTCTAAAATTAGAAAATCTAATTTTTAATTAGTAACCCTAATTGCTAATTGGATATCCCTAATTGCTAATTTTAAGCTTTAATGCTAATTAGTGAGATAATAACCTTAATTTCAAGTTTAAGATAATCAGAAACCTAAATTATTTTAGAAAACCATAATTTATAATTTTGAAAATAAAATTTTATTTTTACAAACCCTAAATTGAAAATCCTATAAACTCAATGTACTAAACATTAGGTTTAAACCCCAAGGGTTAAACCCTAAAGGTCAACCCTAAGGGTTTGCCAAGTTACATTAGTGTAATTAAATTTATAACGCCAATGACCAAATTGCCCTTTTTGGCATTATTTTAGCTAGCTTGAAAATCTTGATAAAATACGGAGTTGGTGACCAAACAAGATACACCATGTGCTCTAAATATCAATATTATTGCCAGCAACATCAGCTAAGTGCATTGCATTCACATTATATATATAGATTGGAGAGAGAAAGTGTCACATTTAAGGTCATTTCTCACCAAACACCCAACTTAAGCTCTCTCTCTTCAAACCCACGAAATGGTATAGCATATCAGTTCCCAAAATAAGCCCCCACTAACACCCATACCAAATCAGAAGCTCAGAATCAAAATTTATCAAAGAAAGGTATAAAATCCTAAGTTATAATCTGACCTTTGATCTGTTGTTAGATGTTAGATTTTTATGTTAAAACATGTTATATGTTGTACATATTGATGATTTGGGTTAGTATCTTGTAGATCCATATCATCTAAGTGCTCGAAATCTAAGTTTTTGAAAATCTGGAAAATGTTAAAAATTTTGTCTGACAATGAATGTCAGACCTCTTTAATCTTTGCCTGTTATGTGTTTTTGTTGTTTAAAGGTTGATACTTGTAGTTTGTTATGTGATCTTTCATCTGAAACTTGAATCAGGTACATATCTGTTATAGATTAAAAGTTATACGTGGTCAAACTAGGTCGATTCTAACCATAAAATGCAATTTGGAAACCTGCATTTTTCCGTAAACTATTCCGACAAGATTTTTAGGTCACGATCTTACAAATTGTTTATGATTTTGGCTATGTTCTTGTTTGGATGTTGTAGTCTGACATATAGACTACCTATTCAAGCCTTTAGATAACCTAGATGCTTAATGGAATCAAAGTTATTCACGGTCAAACTTGTATTGACCATCTGTTTTGTTATAAATCTAGAAAACCCAAATTTCTTCAAGAGTCATTTTCTGACAAGGTTTGACTTGCTTAAATCTTGTGATTTTGTTGTTAATAAAATGATCTGATGATACAAAGTTGTTCTTTAACATCTGCACTTCCATTATGAACGTTTAGATCACACTAAGTAGAACCAGGATGCAAGTTATATGGATCGAATAGAAGGTACCTTGACTGTTCTTCATTTCTGGGAAACCCAGGAATTGAAGAACAGTCCTAACAAGGTTTTTGATGGGCTAGATCTCACTGATATGATGATGTTTGGACATAAAACTTGTTGATAATTATAGTATTACATTAATACTACAATCATAAACCATTATGAAACCCAGAAACGTGATAACTAATGATCTAGAACCGATCAAACGTGGCACCTAGATATCTGACAATGATATTCTGGGTTTGATGAAGAACACCTATAGCGGAGTTACGCCTCAGCATATGTAGCGATCTTTTAGCGACAGCTTTCTTTATAAAATTATTATTTTATTAAATAATAAAAAAATAGTTTTAATTATGAAAAATACAAAATAAATTCTAATTTTTTTTAAAACTTGAAAAATTAGTTTTTAATAATTTTAATATATTTCATAAATATTTAATATTTTGAAATATTAATGGTATTTAATTTATTTAATAATAATATTAAATAAATTATTTAAAAATGATTTTAATACTTGAAAAATTATTTAAAATTATATTATGCTATAAGAAAATATTTTAAGTTATTTTTAATAAATTTTAATATTTTGTGATGAATTTTATTAATTAATTAATATTAATGATATTTAGGTTATTTAACTAATGTATTAAATAAATTAAGAAAAATAGAATTTTGATTTAAAAATTATATAAAATGATATAAAGGATTATAAAAATATTTTAAGTTATAAAATATAACTTATTATATTTTGTCAGGAAAAATATTAATATTTTGATATTAATGATATTATTTTTATGTAATATTTATATTAAATTAATTATTTTAAAATGATTTTAATATTATAAAAATCATTTTAAATGAAAATAAAGTGTTTAAGAATATTTTAAGTTATACAATATAACTTTTAATATTTAAAGGATACTTTCATTAATAATTTAATATTAATAATATTAATTTAATATTAATGATATTAAGTTTATTTAATAATTATATTAAAGAAATAGTTTAAAAATGATTTTATTAATTTAAAAATCATTTAAAAAGGATATAAATGAATTAAAAATATTTCAAGTTATAATTAATAAGTTTTAATATTTTGATAAGTAATGCATTAATAATTAAATATTAATGGTAATTATTTAAAATGATTTTAAATATTTTAAAAATTATTTAAGGGTAATATTAATACTTTAAAAGTATTTTAATTTATTATAAATAACTTTAATATTTTGGCAATGGTTTCAGAATAATAGTTTAATATTAATTAAATGTTAATGATAATAGAATTGTTTAATATTTAAATCATTTATTAATGATTCTGGTGTTTGAAAATTCATGATAAATTATAATAAATGTTTAAAAATTATTATAAGTCATTTAAAAATAATATGACTGATACTTACAAATGTTGAACTTCATGATAGAGTCTTAGACTCGATAATTATCCAGTAAAGTCGTCGGTACACCGACATGTTTCAGAAATTGATCTGGACTTAGATAATTTTAATGTATTAATGTTTGTTAGTGATTCAATAACTGAAGAATGTGTGTGACAAGGTGATTAGGTTATGTGCTAACTGCAATAAGCAGTGCTATGTGTTATAGTATATTATTCTAATCGATCAAATGATCTTATTAATGATAGGTTTCGGTATAAAAGATAAAACTAAGTTGCGTATAGTAAGAAGCAAGCCAGACAAGTATCCTACCTTTGCATTTAATTTATGCAATGGATATAAGTAAGAAGGTTTCAGAATTATATTATTATTATTGTGCCAGATTAATAACCCTATTGCTATCGAGTATGTATCCGATTATTATTTATTAGTACAATATTATTGTATAATATTATGTTCGTTAATTTCCAAATATGGTTATACAAGTGTCCTCACTTGGATTGTCATTGTATTTAAGCACATGTGGATACATACTTATTTATTTCTATTATGTATACCTTAATATAAAGCCTTCTAAGCTATTTAACCTAGCTAGACACAGATTCAGAAACATCGTTGAATATGATTAAACCTTTTTGTATCCAATCAAATTGTTTTGGTTCGGATTCCTAACTAAGTATGAACATCCCGAACATGGGAAAATTTTTATGCGCCCAAGGCGAACAGAGTGAACAAAAATATTGTTCTTGTATGTAGTATTGATCAATACAAGGCCCATGGGATGTACACCCTCGCGCCCATCAGTTATGACAGTTTGCGGATGAAGTTCTGCTAAACCTATTCGAAAATTGAAATCAATGTTCATAGTATGTCAACTAAACCCTATGTATAGTCAATACATAGTTTCAAAAATTTGATATAGAATTGTTATGTTATTATTATCGGTTCAGTTTACTTCACAACTATTGATTTGTTGTAGAAGTGATGTACAAAGAAAATATTTACTTCTTTCATCTTATATTTATAATTGTTATTACTTGTTGGGCACTTAAATGCTCATCCTTGCTTAATTTAAATGTTTTCAGCGAAGTGCGAACAACTAGAAGGTTCGGCCAAGAACAAGAGAAAAAAAAGCAAACAGAATAAGTGTTATGGTATCTTTTGTAATAGTTAGACATTATTAAGATAATGATATTTATTATTATCATGTAATAAATGTAGTAAAGGTTACGTACTTGGGATTAGACTCTGATATATGTAAGTTAAGTTTGATATTCATATTATTGTTAGTATTATTGTATTATTTCGTTCATAGATATGGTATCGTAAAGCCCTGAATTTGGGTTTTAAGTACCTGAATTTGGGGGCGTTACAATATCAAAGCAATAGGTTATAAAACTTAAGGGGGGAAAAACCTTAGGCTAATAACCTCGTTAAGTAAGGAAAAGTTCGAAGGAAGTAAACTCGAGATTTACTTTAAGTCGAATGAGTTAATAAGGTATTGAGGAAACTCAGTACTGAAAGATTTAAAAGATGAAAGTTAAACCTAAATAAATTAAATATGATTTATGTTTATACTATTGTGTATTATGTACTAATCAACATATTATGTGTTATTGTATATGTCGATCGATATCTTGATGTATAGAGATATACACGTGGTGAACGAAGAAACAATGAACCGAGTATAGCCTATACCTATGCCAGTGGCGGAAGTATTATTAGTGATTTTAGAAGGATAGGAGCCAGAGGAGTACTTTTCTGAGGAGAACTACTCCGAGGGAGAAATGGATATAACATCGTATTTTAATATAATGATGGATGCGGGAGAAGAATTGGAGGTAACATCGGTTAATATGGTGGTACCTGCACAAGAGTTAACATCTGCAGATGCAATGAGATCATTGTATCTGGCAGTGCTTGACATGAATGTGCAACTAAGTACACTTGTGCATAATCAAAATGAAAATATTAGTTATCTCTATGAAGCAAAGGAGTCCGCAGAAGCAGATTTTTAGTTAGAGCACGACGAAAAGGTGCTTATGACAAATAAGGCTAGGGACTATAAGAAAGAGGTCGATTAGCTTCGTAAGAAACTGGTTGAAAGAGATCAGAAGATAGGACGGATATCTTACATCCATGAGAGTGCTTATAAGGATTTCAAACTTAAAATTGCTTGTTATTCCATTGAGTCAGTACAAACTCGACATACTATTAGTCGGGATATTATGTCGATTCTTGTGAATGAGAAACACGAGGACGTTATTATGCATTATTAGAAGTCTAGAGTTGTAAATATGTTTGTAGTGACGTAAAACCCTCTTTGTTATAAAAAAGGGTAGTCTTTTTGTAAATCCCAACCTTTGTGAAGTTCAATTACGGGATAGAAATGTAATAGATTATGGCTATGGAGACAAATTCCAAATAGTTTTAGACTATGAAGAAGCATATGAATATAATGATGTTTTCATTTAATATGCTTTGTATGGTATGAATTGCTGTTTGACGAGTAATAACTAAGTAATTAAATAGATAATAATGAAATTTTATTTAATTAATCAGAAAATGCCGCCATGGAGAAGACAACGTAATCAGGTGACGGAATCACATAATGATAATCAAGGGTGTCAAAACAACCCTATGCAAGAGTTTGTTAATTTATTAACAACTGCATTTAACCAAACCAGGGGTAGAGTACCCGCGGGACTTGGGGTAGCCAATACGACTACCTTTAAAGAGTTTAAAAGCATAGGACCGCCAGAGTTCAAAGGAATGACGGACCCATTAGAGGCACAGACATGGGTGAAAGAAATAGAGAAGGCGTTTGTTATTACAAACGTAGTTGAGGCGCAAAAGATTTTTTTGGCGACTTACATGATGAAAAAGGAAGCCAACTTTTGGTGGGAGGCTCACCAGGGTGGGGTGAAAACTGATGTGGTAACGTGGGAACATTTCAAGAAGGTTTTCTTCAAAACTATTTCCCTATAAGCATGCAAGGGAGGATGGAGATTGAGTTCTTAGAACTTAAGCAAGGAAACATGACGGTTCCCCTATACGCAACCAAATTCAATGAATTGGCAAGATTTGCTCCAAATCAAGTGGACACTAAGGAGAGGAAGGCTCGTAGGTTTGAGTAGGGCCTGAAACCCTGGCTCTATAGTAGGATTTATGTGTTTTAGAGTGCTTCCTATGGGACTATTCTTGAGAAAGAGATTATAGCAGAGGGTGTTAATGAGGCGTTGACCCAATACCATAAAGAGAAAAAAAATAAGAGTAAGGGAGAGGGAGGAACCAATGCATAGAGTGCCAGTGGTAGCGGCAGTATGCCAAAAAGAAATAATTTTAAATCTGGGAATACTAGAGTAGGACAAGTGGATCCTAAACGTAGGATGGAAGTATGTAAGACATGTGTAAAGACTCATCTAGGAGTCTGTCTGAAGGGGAAATCGGTTTGTTATAACTATGGACAGGAGGGTCATATATTACCCAATTATCGGAGGAAAGTAAAGGTGCTAGTAGTGGTAAGTTAGCCATTATTGGACCACCATGGTCAGGTAAACCTATGGCCCGTACTTTTAATATGATGGTTAAAGATGCGGTTGCATCAGCAGATATAGTGATAGGTATCATTTCAGTCAATACAATGAATGCTTATGTGCGGTTTGATTGAAGTGCTACTTGTTTTGTTATAGCATGTGAATGTGCTAAATCATTAAGTTCATTCTCAAAAGGATTATAAATACCTTTGAACCTTGAGTTAGAGAATGAGGAAATAAATCTTGTGAATATATTCATGGGAATTGTTTCATGGATAATGAAGGTAATAAAGTATCAGAAGATAAGTACCGATAAGGTTGAGAGAATTTGAAGTAATTCTCGGTATGAATGAGTTAATTAACTATAGAACTTTAATAAATTGTTATAGGAAAGTATGAATCTTTCGATTTCTAAGGAACCCAAGGTAGTATTTTACGGTAATAAATCACCGGGACGTTCTTTTGTCTAACCATGATGCAAGTTAGGAAGATGTTAAGGAAGAGGATGCGTTCTTACGTTTGTGTATCGACTATCATAAGTGGAGTAAATTAGCAGTTTAGAATAAAAGCCCATGGCCCAGGATCGATGATCTATTTGATCAGTTGAAAGGGGCAAAGTATTTTTCTAAGAAAGATTTTTGTACGGGGTATCGTCGGTTGGAAGTAAGGAAGAAGGATGATGTACCTAAGACGATTTTCAGAACTCGTTATGGTTATTACGAGTTTCTGGTTATGTCGTTTAGTTTGACTAATGTACTGAAGTTAGACTTTCCATAGGGGAAGCCGAGCAAGTCCGTGATAAGCTGATAGGTACTCTTATGAGGTGTTATGGTTAAAAGTACCATTAACGTCATAGAGTGTTCAAATAATATTTAGATGAGTGTGTCAGAATGGTCATTGGTGATATTCTAGTCTATTTTGAGATGTCAGAAGATCACACTGAACATTTGAAGATAGTGTGGAAACATTTGAAGATAGTGTGGATAAGTAATTCGCTAGTGTGAATGGAGAAGTTGGATATGTTATTGATAAATACGTTGGAATTGAGCTAAGAAAAAGAATTTTCGTGAACTAAAAGGAAAGATGTCTCAGACATGTTATTGATAAGTACGTTGGAAATGAGAAGTGAGAAAAAAGAATTTTCAGGAACTAAAAAGGAAGGTTAAATGAGGCGTCTGTATTATCTTTATAAGATGATACAGAGAAATTTGTAATTTATAGCGATGCTTTGCATAGAGGAGAGCTTGCATGCTCATGTAGGATATCAAGGTCATTGCGTATGTATCATGCCAGTTAGAGGATTATGAGAAGGTTTATCCTACTTATAATCTATAATTGGAAGCTGTAATTTTTAAATTAAAAATCTGAAGATAGTATTTATATGGGGAGAAGTGTGAGATATACACGGACTATAAGAGTCTGGATTATATCTCCACACAGAAGGAGTTGATTATGAAGTATAGAAGGTGATAAGAATGGGTAAAGGATCATGACTGTGATATCTTATATCATATAGGGAAGGGTAGGGGAAAAGTTATCAGTGTTAACTGTGACGCCCCCAAAATAGGTATACATCACCCATCTTGGGTCGCCAGATACATGGTGCAGAATACAAATACAATCTTTAATATACAACAAGAAAGCTGTGAGTTTTAATACAAATATTGTCTTCTAGACAATATCCACTCTCAGAATAAGTCCTCATTACATTTATTGTCACACTATTTAATAGAATAGTGAGGACTACTAATACTATCATTTGGACCATCACTCCGTTCCCCGACTAGTCCCTGCTACGTTCTCATTTCCTGAAGAGAACAGTGAAAAAAAGGGTGAGCTCAACTAGCCCAGTAAGAAATATTGTGACTAAGATAATGCAGGATAAATTATCATTAGCCTTCAACAATGTTAAACTGATAAAATACAATAGACAACAAGTTTAACTGCAGCGGAATAAACAATCCATTAAAAGAGTCAAGTATAGAATAAAATCTACTATCTTTTATGATTTAAAAAGTTTTTTATAACTTTTATCGCTGAGACTCAGCTTAATAAATAATCCACATCATCCCTGCACTACGGCCAAGGATATTCATTAGGGTCACGACCACAAATTATCCATGCACTACGGGCCAAGGATATTCGTGTATTCATCAATGGTCATGATCATGCCAACAACTGTCCATCAATACACTATGGGCCAATGAGGACTTTTACCACATCATTTGTAACATTACGGTCATGATTATACCGAATAATCCCTAGTCATAATCATACAAAGTCCATCTATGCACTACAGGCCACAGATGACTTTAAAAAATATAAACATGAGGATGATGACAATGATACAAGAATTCAATAAAACTAGGTCAAGAATTAGTTTATCCAGGAACTAATAACGACCAAATTGTCAACATGATACTTCTTTGTAGAGTACAATTCAAGAATGCTCAGAAGAATATTTCCATGAAAAGATACTGGATGAAGCGCAAATATCAAGGATATTCCACTAATTTCATGGAGTATAAAAGTTAAAACTTTAACCAACTGAGTATAATAAATAATGGAATAACAAAAGAAATCACCAAGCTTATGATAAATAGCACAAACAGGTTATTCCAACAGAATAATAAATATGGAACTGTGTCTAGCGTAAGAAACGCACGCATGTGATATTCACTGTAATAATAAATATGGAATAATAAATAATGGAATCAGTCCAAAGATAAAACACATGCATGTGATATTCATAGAATAATAAATGCAGAATAATAAATAATGGAACCAGGTCAGGCGAAATTCGCACCGACAGGATATTCCGACAAAATAATAAAGAACGAAATAATAGAAGAATTTCACCACGTATGCTATATAATGGAATAACAGAGGGATTTCACCAAGTATAGGGTATGCCGCGTATACAGGTTATTCCAACAGAATAATAAAGAATGGAATAACAGAAGTTCTCTTCATGAATAAGAAAGAATAACACCCCTTACCGTAAAAGACACTGGATATCAAAGTAGTGAAGTAGCAAAATACTCTTCTTCTTTCTCTCTATAATTTCTCTCTCTAGGGTTTCAGTGAATCATAAGAAATAATGAAGGAATGAGCTTCTATTTATAGAAGAATGGATTGAATAGTAACTAATTCCTGAACGGTCCGTATTGATTTACTTTTAAACTGATTTGCCAGATTGATTTACTATTAAAACTTAAAGCAACCATCCATACCGATTTACTATTACAACTTTAAACCAAATGATCCATATTGATTCACTATTATAACTTTCCACCAATGTCCATATTGATTCACTAATATAACTTTAACCAACTATTGAAAAATTAGCACATCTCCTCATGGAATAATATTGTACCCAAATACCCGAATGCAGAATACTAGAGTGAATAGTAACCGGGTAAATAGTAACTCGTGAATAGTAACTCATGAATAGTAACTCATGAATAGTAACTCGTGAATATTAACTCATGAATAGTAACTCCTAAATAGTAACTCGTGAATAGTACTCCGACACGAAAAAGTTCCCCGAATACCCGATTGAACAATATAACCTCTAGACATCAATTATCATCGGAATAGATGTCGATTTCTACAAACACAAATAATCCCAACACAATGAAACTATCAAATTTATCTTTAATCAACACGAACTTATTCATCGTTAATATTATAACTCACAATATTTAGCAACCAGGTTGTTCCAAGGAAAGAGGGGGCTTTCCAATAAGGATTTTTCCCTATTGGCGCGCAATTAGGTGACCAAACCTCTCCTTGACAGAACTTCTAGACATTATAAATATTGCAATTTAATAATATGAATAACTTTTTCGTCTCAATTATTGATTTAATAATATAACATATAATGCATATGATACTGTGACAATAATTGAATTAATAATATGAGAGATATGATGCAACAATTACTATAGCAATAATTGAGTATAAATGAGTGACTTCTCACGTAAGCATCAATAATCAATACCGTGTGCTACTATGCAACCACGCGTATTACTGTACTTTTACTATCGAGTAGTTCAACAGTTTTAACAATAACACCTCCGCCATTATTTATAAAATATTTTTTTCATTTTCTCAATTCGACAATAATTCCATCGTGGGGACCACCAATGATTGTGCCGTTGTACGAATATTCTTGACAAAAAGAATATTCCCCGACCAATCGAATATTTTATAACAACTTGCATACTTAGCAAAATTTATAAATATTACCCACAACTATAACATTATATCAAATTCATTCCATAATATTTAAAAATGATATTTATAGAAAAATCATCTTTATTAAAAAAAATATAAAAAATTGGGGTCTTACAACCTCCCCTTCTTATGAAATTTCGCCCTCGAAATTAGGGATGGTACCTGGTATGTCGAAGAGGTAAGGATACCTTGATTTCATTTTAGATTCTAATTCCCAGGTCATTTCCTCAACATCGTGGTTCCTCCACAAAACTTTGACTTGAGGTATAACCTTGGAGCGTAGAATATGCTCCTTTTTATACAAGATTTTTAACAGGAACCTCCTCATATTTAAATCTTCCGCTATTTCGTCCGGTTCTAACTCAATAATGTGGTTCAGGTCTTTAACATATTTTGTAACATAGATATGTGAAAAACATTATGAACACGAGACATACTTGGCGGTAAAGTGAGTCTATAAGCCACAGTTCCTACTCGTTCGAGGATTAAAAATGGGCCAATGAATCGAGGATTGAGCTTTCCTCTCTTTCCAAATCTCATAACTCCTTTCCATGGAGCAACACTTAACAACACATGATCTCCAATATCGAATTCCACGTCCTTTCGATGAAGATCAACATAACTCTTTTGTCGATCTTGTGAGGTTTTTATACGTTGTCGGATCGTTTGAATCTTTTTCATAGTCATACGTACCAACTCCTGTCACAACAACGTTGCTTCACCCACCTTATCCCAGTATACTAGAGAATGACACTTTCTTCCATACAATGCTTCGAATGGAGCCATGCTAATACTTGCTTGATAACTGTTGTTGTATGAAAACTCCACCAACGGTAAGAACTTGTGCCAACTTCCCTTGAAGTCAAGGACACAGAGTATTAATAAATCTTCAAGAGTTTGAATAGTCCTCTCTGATTTTCCGTCCGTCTGAGGATGATATGCCGAACTAAATCAGAACCGCGCTCCATAGCTTTTTACAAACTAACCCAAAATCTTGAAGTGAATCTTGGGTCTCGATCAGAAACTATGGATACCGGCATACCATGCAATCTTATAATCTCGTTTATATACATACTAGCAAGACGTTCAAGTGTATAAGTTTCTCGTATCGATAAGAAATGAGCAGACTTAGTCAATCTATCAACAATGACCCAAATCACATCTATACCTTGAGAAACCTTGGGAAGACCAGTAACAAAATCCATGGTAATGTGCTCCCACTTCCATTCTGGAATTTCAAGTGGTTGCAATGGACCTTTTGGCACTTGATGTCCACTTGACTCGTTGACAAGTTAGACACCTTGAGATAAACAACGCTATCTCTCTCTCTTCATATTGCTCTACCAAAATGTATGACAAAGATCACGATACATTTTGGTACTCCCAAGATGGATTATAAAACTGTGTTGTGCGCTCCATCATGATTCTATACTTTAAATCGTGGTTATTAGGAACACAAAGTCCGGAGTTGACTCAAGTATTCCTTCTTCATCGATTCTTGCTTCCTAAGATAGCACCTTCTTGCACTTTCTTCCTCATAACGATCACCTCCGTGTCCAGAGAGCTTGAAAAATTTTTAACTTTATCAATTAAAGTCGGTTCTACTCAGATATTCGCTATCATCACATGGGTCCCTCGAGTCTTTAACTCTATCTCCATCCTTGAAAAGTCACACAAAATGGGCCTTTGCATTGTCAATATCGCACTCGCATTCAAGATATGATCTTCTACTCAATGCGCCACCACTACGCTCGCTTTTCCGTGATGGTATCGATGGTATGATTATAATCTTTCAACAGTTCAAGCCAACGTCGTTGTCGCATGTTGAGTTCCTTTAGAGTAAAGAAATATTTGAGGCTTTTATGATCCAGAAGATCTCTACTTTCTCCCATACAAGTAATGCCTCCAAATCTTTAGTGCAAAAAATGATCGCCGCTAACTCTAAATCATGAGTAGGATAATTCCTCTCATATTCTTTGAGTTGTCGAGAGGCATAGGCTATAACTTTCCCATGTTGCATGAGAACACATCCTAAACCTTTGCTCAAGCATCAGAGATGACAATCCCTCTCGAGCCGATGTTATTGTCGTAACAGTCTTTAAATGAGTCTCCTCTTGAGTTCTTGAAAACTCTTCTCACATTCCTCTTTCCAACCGAATTTTGTATCTTTTCGAGTCAGCTTAGTTAGTGAAGTAGCGATTCGAGAAAACCCTCCTACGAATCTCCAATAATAACCAGCTAAGCCGAGAAAGCTACGACTTTTGGCCATCGATTTAGGTTGCTCCTACTTTGAATAGCTTCAATCTTTCTTTGGGTCAACAGATATTCCATGACTTGATACTACGTGCCCAAGGAATGCTACTTCCTCAAGCCAGAATTCGTATTTCTTTTACTTGGCATAAAGCTTATATTTACGAAGCTTTTGGAGTATTAGCCTCATGTGTTGCTCATGATCTTCATTGCTTTTGGAATAAATAAGGATGTCATCAATGAAGACGACCACAAAGTGATCCAAATAATCCTTGAATAATCCGTTCATCATATCCATGAAGGCAGCAGGAGCATTAGTCAATCCAAAAGACATGGCTAGGAATTCATAATGCCCGTACCGAGTTCTGATTGTCGTTTTTGGAATGTCATCGGTTCTAATCTTCAATTGGTGATATCTGGAACGAAGATCAATCTTTGAAAAGTATTTGGCGCCTTGCAACTGGTCAAACAGGTCATCAATACGTGGCAATGGGTACCTATTTTTGATGGTGACATGGTTCAACTCCCGATAATCAATACAAAGTCGCATACTCCCATCTTTCTTTTTCACTAATGTAACAGAGCACCCCAAGGAGAAATACTAGATTTAATAAAGCCAATGTCTAACAATTCTCGCAATTGGGTCTTTAACTCCTCAAGTTCAATAGAGCCATTCGACATGGGCTTTGGAAATAGTTTTTGTACGTGTTCAAGGTCGATACAAAATTCAATTTCACGCCTGGGGTAGGCCGTGAAGTTCTTCGTGGAATACGTTAGAAATTCATTAACAATAGAAATATCATTCAAATCGACGTATTTTTGTTTAGATCCGTGACATGAGCTAAGAAAGCTTGACATCCATTTTTCAATAAATGAATAGCTTTTTTGGCTTGAGATGACAAAGTGATTGATTTTAATGGTTTGGTTGCTTGAATTCGCATAATAGGCCTGGTTAGGAATATGAAAGCTAACAACCTTATTTAAAACAATCAATTTTTGCATGATGAGTAGTTAACCAATCAATCCCTAGAATTACATTAAATGCAAGTATTTTCAATGAAATAAGATCGACAGGTAATGTGAGGATACCGATTTGAACCAAACAAGACTTATAAATAATGGATGTAATGAAGGTTTCTCCCAACGGAGTTTCAACAACTAAGTCAAAGTCCAATTTCTCCAGAGTCAATTTTAAACGTTAAGCGCAAGTAGGAGAAATAAAAGAATGGGTAGAACCGATATCAAATAAGGTATATACTTCGCTAGAGTTTATGATAAGCTTACCCGTGATGACCTCATTCGGGTTCCTTGCTTTCTGGGAGGTCACGACAAATGCTCTCCCTTGCACTATTGACTTTGACTTTTCTGGGATGACCTTTGGTGCCTCCTCCCCAGCTGGAGTTGTCTTTGGTGAATGACAAAATTGGGCTAGGTGTCCTTCTCTTCCATAATTGTAACATGCTTTGGATGGCATCGCGCAGTTTGGACTGATATGTCCCTCCCCTCCGCATTTGAAGCATATAATAGGTGGTCGTTCTCCTTCCTTAACAACGGGTGATGGTGCTGACGTCTTTCCATCATTGTTGAATCTCCTCTTCTTGAAATGTCCATTCTTATTGTTTTGGCCATGATTACCATCAAAGTGGTTACCATTTCTGACATGTTGATTCCCTCCATGCTTATTGTAACCGCTTCAATGATTGCTATCACTGGTATTATCATTTTGCCGGCTGCTCTCATTTGGTTGGGTTGACTCATTATCGCGTTCCAATAACTGAGCCCTATTAACAACATCTGAATACAAACACAGTTTATGAGAGATAAGGTATTGACGTATCTCAAGTTTTAAACCTCTTAGAAACATTCACGTCATTCTCTCCTCATTATCAACCAAATAGGACGTAAATCGGGACAACTCGGCAAACATGGCTTCGTACTGTGACACGGTCATGTTGATTTGCTCCAGCTTGATGAACTCTACCTCTTTCATGTGATTTAATACTTTCGGAAAGTACTTGTCGTTGAACAGCTTCTTGAAACTTCTCCCAAGACATCTTCAATGCGGCAAGTTGAGTACGCTTTCTGATTCCCACCCAAGAATCGCCGCCGCCTCAGCAAACATGAAAGGTGGCAAGGGAACCTTTACTCCTGAGCAACCCAAGACATCAAATATCTTGTTGATCTATTTTATCCAAGTCTCCGCCTTTAAGTGGTTTTGGCTCACCAAAAAACTCCAAAGTGGTCCCAGCTCCCTGAATCGCTTTTAAGTGATCGTCCGAGAGTTGCCAGTGTTTCCACTCGCATTTTGGACAGAGCCGCCTCTCTCCGATGTTGCATGAATTTCATGAAGCCTCGAAATATTCCATCGCTCATCATTTGGTCAAGTGTTGTTGTTTGCATGAGGATTGTCGCCTCGATGCACATTGTCCTAGTTATTGATCTGTGGAGACTCAACGGTCTCCGTGCTCCATTGATGTTCTCAACATTCTCTGGATGCCATTTTCAACATCGCCACAAAACAAGGGTTAATTAACATATCACATATTAACCCTATACTCTAACCGACCAATTAAATAACAAAAAAACTTTGGTAGGTCATACTAGTGAATGAATTCCCTGTCTCTCCCCTCCTAGTTCTTATCTCACATCTTAGCCAGGGATCGTATCCCTAAGCTTTGATAGCAACTGTGACGCCCCCAAAATAGGTATACATCACCCATCTTGGGTCGCCAGATACATGGTGCAGAATACAAATACAATCTTTAATATACAACAAGAAAGTTGTTAGTTTTAATACAAATATTGTCTTCTAGATAATATCCACTCTCAGAATAAGTCCTCATTACATTTATTGTCACACTATTTAACAGAATAGTGAGGACTACTAATACTATAATCTGGACCATCACTCCATTCCCCAACTAGTCCCTGCTAGGTTCTCATTTCCTGAAGAGAACAGTGAAAGAAAGGGTGAGCTCAACTATCCCAGTAAGAAATATTATGACTATAATAATGCAGGATAAATTATCATTAACCTTCAACAATGTTAAACTGATAAAATACAATAGACAACAAGTTTAACTGCAGTGGAATAAGCAATCCATTAAAAGAGTCAAGTAGAGAATAAAATCTACTATCTTTTATGATTTAAAAAGTTTTTCATCACTTTTATTGCTGAGACTCAGCTTAATAAATAATCCACATCATCCCTGCACTACGACCAAGTATATTCATTAGGGTCACGACCACAAATTATCCATGCACTACGGGCCAAGGATATTCGTGTATTCATTAATGGTCATGATCATGCCAACAAATTGTCCATCAATGCACTACTGGCCAATGAGGACTTTTACCACATCATTTGTAACATTACTGGCCATGATTATACCGAATAATCCTCGGTCATAATCATACCAAGTCCATCTATGCACTACAGGCCACATATGACTTTAAAAAATATAAACATAAGGATGATGACAATGATATAAGAATTCAATAAAATAAGTTCAAGAATTAGTTTGTCCAGAACTAATAACGCCCAAATTGTCAACATGATACTTTTGTAGAGTAAAATTCAAGAATGCTCGTAAGAATATTTCCATGAAAAGATATCGGATGAAGCGCAAATATCAAGGATATTCCACTAATTTCATGGAGTATAAAAGTTAAAACTTTAACCAACCGAGTATAATAAATAATGGAATAACAAAAGAAATCACCAGTGCATGTGATAGATAAGACAAAAGTTATTCCAATGTAATAATAAATATGGAATCAGTCCCGTGTAAACGCATGCATGTGATATTATACGTAATAATAAATAATAACGGAATAATAAATAATGGAACTGTGTCCAAACAGAAACGCATGCATGCATGTGATATTAAACGTAATAATAAATGTGGAATAATAAATAATGGAACTAGGTCGTAATAAAAAATTAAGACATATGTGATATTCGGACGTAATAATAAAGAACAAAATAATAGAAGAATTTCACCACGTATGCAGGTACGCATTGCATAACAAAGTTATTCCAACATAATAATATAGAATCGGAATAACAGAGGAATTTCACCAAGTATAGGGTATGCCACGTGATACAAAAGTTATTCCAATGTAATAATAAAGAATGGAATAATGTAAGTTCTCTTCATGAATAAGAAAGAATAACACCCCTCACCGTAAAAAGACACCGGATATCAAGTAGTGAAGTAGCAAAATACTCTTCTTCTTTCTCTATAATTTCTCTCTAGAGTTTCAAAGGAATTCGTAAGATATAATGAAGGAATGAGCTTCTATTTATAGAAGAATGGATTGAATAGTAACTAATTCCCGAATGGTCCGTATTGATTTACTTTTAAACTGATTTTTCAGATTGATTTACTATTAAAACTTAAAGCAATTCATCCATAATGAGTTACTATTAAAACTTTAAACCAAATGATCCATATTGATTCACTATTATAACTTTCCATCAGCGGTCCATAATGATTCACTAATATAACTTCAACCAACGGTCTGAAAAATTAGCACATCTCCTCATGGAATAATATTGTACCCAAATAACCGAATGCACAATACTAGAGTGAATAGTAACTAGGTGAATAGTAACTCATGAATAGTAACTCGTGAATAGTAACTCATTAATAGTAAATCGTGAATAGTAACTCGTGAATAGTAACTCATGAATAGTAACTCAACACTAAAATCTCCCTAATAATACCCGATTGAACAATATAACCTCCGCACATCAATTATCATCATAATAGATGTCAATTTCTACTAATACAAATAATTCCAACACAATGAAACTATCAAATTCATCTTTAATCAACACGAACATATTCATCATTAATATTATAACTCACAATATTTAGCAAACTGTGTTGTTCCCTGTGAAAGAGGGGCTTTCCAATAAGGATTTCTCCCTATCAAGCGCAGCAATTAGGTGACCAAATCTCTCCTCGATGTAACTTCTGACATTGTAAATATTGAAATTTAATAATATGAATAACTTTGTCGCCTCAATTATTGATTTAATAATATAACATATAATGCGAGATGATACTATGACAATAATCGAATCAATAATACGAGAGATATGATGCACCAACCATCGTAGCAATAATTGAGTATAAATGAGTGACTTTCACGAAGATCAATAATCAATACCGTGGTGCTACTATGCAACCACGCCAGACATCGTATTTTTACTACCGGGTAGTTCAATAGTTTTAACAATAACACCTCCGCCGTTATTTATAAAATATTTTTGTCGTTTTTCAAACCGATAATAATTCCATTGTGGGGTCCACTAATGACATGCCATTGCATTTAATATTCCCGATAAAAAGAATATTCCCCAACCAATCGAATATTTTATAACAACTTGCATACTTAGCAAAATTTATAAATATTACCCACAACTATAACATTATATCAAATTTATTCCATAATATTAAAAAATGATATTTATAGAAAAATCATCTTTAATAAAAAAAAAAAATTGGGTCTTACATTAACGACTCAAAATGAGTTAATGTAACGCCCCAAAATCCGGTCTATCTTCACACCCGGATTCCGTACGTCATGATCCCATCTTCTTCCAAACATACATCATTATATACTGTAATATGACAATATACATTTTAAATTCCCAGGTTCTAAAACCTTATAACTCCCTTTATTACAAATAACGATAATTACATTATCCTTTATATCTTACATGAGTGACTTTCATCCGCCACTAAGGATACATAATTGTTCATTAAACTAATCTAAAGTTCATTTAACTTATTTTATATTATAAGTCTTCACTTGATCTTCTCGCTCATTCCCATTCTGAATGGCACTCCATCTGGATACCGTCAACTTGATCTGTATGGGATCTTTAAGTTCGTCTAACATCATTCGCTTATGCACAGCTATAGCTTACGCTGAACTGCTCCTTTTAGTTCTTATGTAGCACATAAGAAAAACAACACATATACCAATTAGTCATATATATTTGACTTATGCATTGGTTTACTTAAATTTACTTCTTATGGTTCGCGTTCTTGTAACCTAAGTTTATACAACCACTTTCATTATCGTTCTACGACTTCATGACATACGGAGATGGCTTACTTATATGTTAATCATCTTTGATGTTTTATATTTTTATCTTCTTCTTATAAATTCTCTAGGACTCAGTACACATCACTTTTATGCTAGTAGTCCATATGGTACTCTGAGTGGTTTCCCACAAACAACCAACAAACAAGTTCCCGTCTCGTCTACACTGCCATCACAGTGAGTTAGATCGGTTTCTAGTTTTGTATATACCTTCGCTCTCTGAAGGAATTGTTTAACTCAGCTTCCATATGTCAACCATCAAAGGTTATGATTGTACCACAACTTAAAATTATCATAAATTATCTTAACCATTAACTATAACATTCATTAAGTTAATTTCTAATTCCTTACGGCTTTCTGGCAACTAAATGTCATACCTCAGGATTCATTCTTATACGACTCACCTTTGGCTTTTATTAATCTTATTACCGTTCATTACGGCTTTCTTAATACCATTCGTATCATACTTAATACTTTTGTTATCCATTACTTGAACCCCATGTTCATTAGTCATTCTTAATGTCGGGTTTATACCATTCGTTGTATGCTAAGACCATTTCATTTATCGCAACAAAGATTACGTATACAACATCTATACCCTTCACACTTATCTCTCATTATCATGACATAACATCAAAATGTTATTCATTACCCTCGTCGCTCAACGTCTAAGGAATCACAACCATAGAATCCCTTCACGTTCGTTTATCGTAACTACGGTCCCCGGATATCGGTTCTATAATCCGTGTTTACATTCTTTATCTTTTACTCTCATTTAATCTTTTTGTTTAACCTTCATTAAAGGTTTAATTTACTAGATTAAGGGTTACATTAGTTGAACATTATGTTCTTTATCTTTCCTTATGTTTCGCCCAAAAGTTGAGCAGTTAAAAGCTCTTCTCTGCTTTTTTCTACCTTTGGCCACAAGGGCGCCACTCTCTTCTTTATCTCTCACGCGATGCGTAGTTTGCTTGATTCGCTTCTCAGTCCTGCATCGCAGCTGCCATCTTACAAGGCATGGCTGGCGCCGCGACGCCAAGCCTTAACCCTAGAAAATTTCTCTAAGTGTTAAATCCAATTTGAGACGCTTACTTCCCGCTTTCATAACTTATTTGTTATAACTCGGAATGAGGTCATTCCAAAGCCATTCTCTTCCTTATCTTACGTACTTCAATACCCCCCCAGATAGAACTTCATTCTAAATTCGTTAACGTGCCAGTCAATTGGCTTGATCTTCACTCTTCATTCATTTTACGTTTTTAACGCTCTTCATTTATTCGTCCGTAATTCTGTCATCCAAACTCGGAATTCGTTCGTTCTTCAGTCCATGACTCACGTTTTCTATGTTCTCTTATATTTGTATGAAACCCTACATGTTTGGGTTCATTTACTAACTTTCTAATTCTCGTTTGTCTTTTACAAAATTTTCGCCATAACTTCGTTATAGCTAAGTTTTAATCCATTCTTCATAAACGTTTCTACTATTCCTAACCAAGCAATATGCGTCTAACTTATACGGGATGGTTTTAAACTTGTCCATCAACAACAAATATCATACAATGGTTTTAAATTTGTCCATCAACAACGTTCTTCGCATGTTCTTCGTGTTCTTCGTTCATTCTTCATTTTAATCGATATTTTGGATTACGATTTCACTTTTTATTGGAATTTAATGTTATAGAACATCATTCTTTACTTATTTCACCTGCTTATTCATATAATCCACTCGGATCGTTCTAATTCATTACGAATCTTATACTTCCTTAAGAAATTTATTTACTGAACTTTAAATTCTTATTTTCATTATTTCTCACGATTTCAACCATATGAAATCATTCATAACCTCATCTACTTCTTATTCTCATTAATTTATGCTTTAAACATATAGGACTTAAAGAGAATTTAAATTCAACTAGGTTTTAGGTTACCTCTCCTCTTTATTTTTCTTCCGCTAGAAAAATCCGGTGATTCGCAAGCTTTTCTATTTCATGATCACCTTCGATCCGATCATTCATACTCATTCTCTTCCTTCTCCATCTTCTCCAAGCTCTCTCTCTCTCTCTCTCTAGGATTTTTGAAAATCTCATTTAAATGAAAGTTAGCTTCCTATTTATAGAAAATCCAAAGCTAGGGCAAAATAGTCATTTTTCCCCTCAAACCTCCTTACTATTCATTACTTAAGCACTAAGTTTACTTAACCCTTAAGTTTACTTAGCCTTTAAGTTTGTTTAACCCTTAAGTTTACTTAGCCTTTAAGTTTATTTACTCATTAAGTAACTTATTCTTTACTTAGCTCTTAAGCATAAGCACTTTACAGTCCGAAAACTGCAATTCTCAAAATCCAAATATTTTTGTATATTTCGTCTTTCCTTTACCGATTAACTTTTACGTATTCCTTGAATTTCCAAAAAACTAAAAAACACTTTTTGGCCTTAAGCGTTTTCCTTCACGTTTTACCCTAACATATTTAAACGAGTGAAAAGTACACAACAGTACTTTTCATCATTTTTATTTTGTCCGATTTCTGCACGTTTTTTGAGAAAAACTTTTATCGGCTTACTTAACTTTTCACGATATATTATCAGCAAATCTTTTGACAGAATGTCATTTCGACATACGGAACTCTCAGAACGACTTAGGGTATTCAAACCCTAACCCTTTGGATTCGTCGGGTGAATAGTGCCTATTTAGTCTTTTTCCCCAAAAATATTTTGTTCCCGAATTTTTTTTATTTTCGTCTTGAAAATTCTTACTCGTTCAACCTTGCTCATAGCCAGAATCCTTCGGACTTATAATCATCCTAGGTTCTAGAACAATTAATAAACACATAACACATAATATTATTAATAAAAATTCATTTTATTAATAACTAATTCTTTAAACTTAAATTCTGGAAAATCCAAATTTTCGGGTCGTTACACTCTTCCCCTCTTATAAAAATTCCATCCTCGAAATTTCTTAAAACCACACCCATACCCGGGTCATCACATTCACCACTTCTTCACAGAATTTCGTCCTCAAAATTTTGGACTACACCTCTTCTCAACTTCTCTTCAATAAATAGAATGAACAATGAGGAATATAAGAATTCCTTTAAAATATTTCATACTTTTGCTGAGGGGTCAAATCAACCATGAACTCTTACTAGGTTTAACAACATGACACCGTAACCTTTCTTCCACGGTCAATTTACAATCACAAAGAAAGCAAACTACCTCTTACCAATCGTATACCCCATTTTGGGATATGTTTACCTCAAACTTAATTATTAGATTCTGCACCAAAACAATTTGGCTTGGCACAACATCTTCAAAGAAAGCTCAATTTTCTTTTAAACATGACATACCATTTGTCTAGCCGAATCAAGTAGCTTAGACCATACCAATGAATTGGATATCAACGTGAAACATTCATCTAGTCAACTCAATTGAAATTGACTACTTCTGTAAATCTTTTCGCAATACATCAAAATGATTTATGATGTCATGATACCATACTTTTCACAGTACGTTGAGGACTTTGTTAGTTTGTGACTTCGTCATTATATATCATACCATAGCGGGTTGTTGATCCTAAGATCACATCCAACACCAGGTTCAATTGCATTAATAACTCCATATTTTTACCATCATTGCATCAAATGCACTGATGATATAAAATTCATTTTGATATTTTAAATCAATTTTTGTCTAGCCGAAACAATTAGCATAGACATACTAAGAATAATTCTTTTAAAAATCAATTGGTTCCAAAAGATGAACCAATTCTTTCATTTTCAAAATACCAACACATATGCACGATTTCAATAAACTTCGAAATCTAGCATAGCTAGATGACTTGGAATATCTTATTCTCCATCTTCCGTCATTGTCTTACTGCGATAATACTTAATCTTCTCTAGCACCTTCAATACTAAGACTACTGAAAACAACTCATTTTTAGTCTAAACATCCTTATACCTTAATATAGTCCATCAACTTACCACATATTATGAGTTCAGGAACTTTCCATAATAATATGAGTTTAAGAACTATCCCAGACAGACCATAAGCATCAATTCGCTGAGAAGTTCAAAAACCTACCATATCATTATGAGTCACGAACGTACCATAAGTATGAGTTTCAAGAACTCTCACGTACCTTATCGTTCTCTACCTATCAAGTATATATATGAGAAAAAATTCACCTTCTCGTCATATACATCTTGACAGCGTGACCAATTCCAATGATTATCACTGTAATAAGCTAAGCAATTGTTACACCAAGCACAAACCTCTGCCCATAACAAAGGTTTATATAACTCAGCTATCACATGAGTTCTCAATTGAAATTTTTACAACTTCTAAATCTCTCTTTACTTAATACGAATTTTCTTTAATTCATATACTATCGTTCACAGCTCAATCTGAGTTCTTCTTCCTGTACCACTTCGTAGTACAATATATCATTCATCGTTTAATAGCTCATCTGTTACAACAATTCACTATGATCACGTGGTGATCTTCTTATCCCTCTCTCTACGATTATAGTCTTAGATACTCTTACCTAAGATTTATAACCTATCAGCTCTGATACCAATATGTAACGCCCCATAATCCGGTCTATCTTCACACCCGGATTCCGTACGTCACGATCCCATCTTCTTCCAAACATACATCTTTATATACTGAATATGACAATATACATTCTAAATTCCCAGGTTCTAAAACCTTATAACTACTTTCATTACAAATAATGATAATTACATTATCCTTTACATCTTACACGAGTGACTTTCATCCGCTACTAAGGATACATAACAGTTCATTAAACTAATCTAAAGTTCATTTAACTTATTTTATATTACAAGTCTTCACTTGATCTTCTCGCTCATCTAGATACCGTCAGCTTTATCTTTATGGGATCCTTAAGTTCATCTAACATCGTTCGCTTACGCATAGCTACAGCTTACGCTGAACTACTCCTTCCAGTTCATATATAGCACATAAGAAAAACAACACATACACCAATTAGTCATATATATTTGACTTATGCATTGGGTTACTTAAATTTACTTCTTAGGGTTCGTGTTCTTGCAACCTAAGTTTATGCGACCACTTTCATTATCGTTCTACGACTTCATGACATACAAAGATGTCTTACTTATACGTTCATCATCTTTGATGTTTTACATTTTTATCTTCTTCTTATAACTTCTCTAGGACTCAGCTCACATCGCTTCTCTGCTAGTAGTCCATATGGTACTCGGAGGGGTTTCCCACAAAATAACCAACAAAAAAGTTCCCGTCTCGTCTACACTGTCATCACACTGAGTTTGATCGGTTGCCAGTTTTGTATATACATTTTCTCTTTGAAGAAATTATTTAGCCTAGCTCCCATATGTCAACCATCAAAGGTTACGATTGTACCACAACCTAAACTTATCGTAACTTATCTTAACCATTAACTATAACATTCGTTAAGTTAATTTCTTATTCCTTACGGATTTCTGGCAACTAAATGTCATACCTCAGGATTCATTCTTATACGACTCACCTTCGGCTTTTATTAATCTTATTACCATTCATTACGGCTTTCTTAATACCATTCGTATTTTACTTAATACTTTCGTTATCCATTACTTGAACCCCATGTCCATAAGTCATTCTTAATGTCGAAGCCATACCGTTCGTTGTATGCTAAGACCGTTTGTTTATCGCAACAGCGTTGCTTACACAGCGTCTATACGCTTCACACTTATCTCTCATTATCATGACATAACATCAAAATGTTATTCATTACCCTCGTCTCTCAACGTCTAAGGAATCACAACCATAGCAATCCTCCACGTTCGTTTATCGTAATTACGGTCCCCAGATATCGGTTCTGTAATCTGCATTTACATTTTTTATCTTTTACTCTCATTTAATCTTTTCGTTCAACCTTCATTAAAGGTTTAATTTACTAGATTAATGGTTACATTAGTTGAACATTATGTTCTTTATCTTTCCTTATGTTTCCCCTAAGAGTTGAGCAGTTAAAAGCCCTTCTCCGGCTTTTTCCCTACATTGGCGTTGCGGCGCCACTCTCTTCTTTATCTCTCATGCCGCGACGCGAGTTTGTAGTACCCAACTTCCTGGTCTGGTACTGCAGCACCATCTTACAAGGCATGGCTAGCGCCGCAGCGCCAAGCCTTAACCCTAGAAAATTTCACTAAGTGTTAAATCATATTTAAGATGCTTACTTCCCGCTTTCATAACTTATTCGTTATAACTCAGAACGAGGTTGTTCCAAAGCCATTCTCTTCCTTATCTTACGTACTTCAATACCCCCTGGATAGAAATTCATTCTGAATCCGTTAACATGCCAGTCAATTGGCTTGATCTTCACTCTTCATTCATTTTACGTTTTTAACGTTGTTCATTTATTCGTCCGTAATTCGGTCATCCAAACTCGAACTTTGTTCGTTCTTGAGCCCACGACTCACATTTTCTATGTTCTCTTACATTCTTATGAAACCCTACATGTTCGGGTTCATTTACTAACTTTCTAATTCTCGTTTGTCTTTTACGAAATTTTTGCCATAAATTCGTTATAGCTAAGTTTTAATCCGTTCTTCATTAATGTTTCTACTGTTCCTAACCAAGAAATATGCATCTAACTTATACGCGATGGTTTTAAACTTGTCCATCAATAACAAATATCCTACGATGGTTTTAAATTTGTCCATCAACAACGTTCTTCGCGTTCTTCACATGTTCTTTGTGTTCTTCGTTCGTTCTTCATTTTAATCGATATTTTGGATTACGATTTCACTTTTTATTGGAATTTGGTGTTATAGAAGATCATTCCTTACTTATTTCATCTACTTATTCATATAATCCACTCAGATCGTTCTAATTCATTACGAATCTTATACTTCCTTAAGAAATTTATTTACTAAACTTCAAATTCTTATTTTCATTATTTCTCATGATTTCAACCATATGAAATCATTCATAACCTCATCTACTTCTTATTCTCATTAATTTATGTTTTAAAAATATAGTACTTAAAGATAATTTAAATTTGACTAGGTTTTAGGTTACCTCTCTTCTTTATTTTTTGTCCGCTAGACAAAGCCGGCAATTCGCAAGCTTTTCTATTTCACGATCACCTTCGATCCAATCATTCATACTCATTCTCTTCCTTCACCATCTTCTCCAAGCTACCTCTCTCTCTAGGATTTTCGAAAATCTCATTTAAATTAAAGTTAGCTTCCAATTTATAGAAAATCCAAAGCTAGTGCAAAATAGTCATTTCGCCCCCCCACCCCAAACCTCCTTACTATTCATTACTTAAGCACTAAGTTTACTTAACCCTTAAGTTTACTTAGCCTTTAAGTTTGCTTAACCCTTAAGTTTACTTAGCCTTTAAGTTTACTTACTCATTAAGTAACTTATTCTTTACTTAGCTCTTAAGCATAAGCACTTTACAATCTGAAAACTGCGATTCTCGGAATCCAAATATTTTTGCATATTTCGTCTTTCCTTTACCGATTAACTTTTATGTATTCTTCGGATTTCTGAAAAACTAAAAAACACTTTTCGACGTTAAGCGTTTTCCTTCACATTTTACCCTAATGTAGTTAAACGAGTGAAAAGTACACAACAGTACTTTTTGTCATTTTTATTTTTTCCGATTTTTGCACGTTTTTTGGAAAAAACTTTTATTGGCTTACTTAACTTTTTACGATATATTATCGGCAAATCTTTTTACGAAATGTCATTTCGACATACCAAACTCTTAGAACGGCTTAGGTTATTCAAACCCTAACCCTTAGGTTTCGTCGGGTGAATAGTACGTATTTCGTCTTTTTCCCTAGAAATATTTTGTTCACGGAAATTTTTTATTTTCGTCTTGAAAATTATTACTCGTTCAACCTAGCTCGTAGCTAGAATCCTCCCGACTTATAATCATCCTATGTTCTAGAACGATTAATAAACACATAACACATAATATTATTAATAAAAATTCATTTTTATTAATAACTAATTCTTTAAACTTAAATTCTGGAAAAATCCAAATTTTCGGGTCGTTATAGTTAATAATGGAGATGGCGAGAATGGAGTTAGATGTTAATTTATGGAATGAAGAGGTAGAAATGTTATTCACAATGTAGACTCAATCCACGAAAATGGAACGAGTCAAGGAAGTACAACTAGTTAACGAGGAATGCAAGCGAATGAAAAGAGGATAAAGGATGAAGAGAAGATCAAGTATCATCTCGTTTTGAAGGAGGAATTTGAGTTACAAATAATTCTAAATTTAAAAGAAAAATAGTGAGTAAAGCTGTAGTTCGAGGTGTTCGATACATCCACGTAGTACTAAGATGTATTAAGACCTTCGACGGAACTTTGGTTGGCTAAATATGAAAGAGAGATAGCGTAATGTGTTAGTAAATGCTTAACTTCCAACTCAGATTATTGATAAGAAGGGACAAGTTATGTAAAATAAGATATTACCTTCGATGAAAGTGAAATGGAGGAACCACAATGTTGAAGAAGCAACGTGGGAACTCAAGATTAAAATGAAGAAATATTTCCTCATTTATTTATGTATAGTAGCTAGATTCTGGGGAAAGAATCCTTATAAGGGGGGAAGAATATAACGCCCGAGAAAATCAGATTTTATGAGAATAAAATTTTTATTTGATTATGTGGATTAAATAAATTTAATTGATTATTTAAGTGAGTAAGCTATGTGAAGGTCGTTCTATGACATAGAATGTTTGAATGTGGTTGGGATTTTGGCTACGTGATAGAATTTCCAAGACGAAAATAAAAGTTTTCTGAGAAATTTCTATAAAAACACTATTCACTAATTTCTGCTCGGGAATTATTTTTGAACTTCCGAGAAATACATAATGATAGAATTCTAAGACGAGATGGAATATCCAATAATATTTCAGTTATGGCAAATGCAGTTTTTCGCCTGCGGACTTAAAACTTATCGGTTAGGGAAAGTGATTTCCGATAATGAATTGAAATTTGTATAATGAAATAAAGCGATGATCGTATAATACGTAGGTATTGTACGAGATAATGAATACAAGTATAATACGAGGTATTATATGAGTATGTATGAATGATGGAATCTCGTATATGAATAATCGGTGGTGTATGTCTATTATGGTGGAATAAAGATGACTTGTATATATATAAATTTATAAGTCATGAAGACATAGAAATCATAAGGGTTGACATAGGTTTAAATCATGAAAATATTGATTGTTGATGAACAATTAAACTCCATCAATACTTAAATATGTGCATCTTACTTGGTTAGGATGTAGATATGAAATCCATGGAGTATTCCATGTGATTTGGTTTAGAGAGCATAAGTAACGAAGTTATGACGAATTTCACGGAAATAGACGTTAAACATCGAAAACGTTGAAATTCCAGATTGATAGTCAAAATTTTCTGTGAGACTTGAAAATGTTGTTTTCAATATCAACACGTGAGATAGGGTATTTAAGAGTCGTGGACTTGAGAATCGTCGGATTCCGACTTAAAATGAAGAAAACGAGCATTAAACGCTCTTTAACGTTTACGAACGCTTAAAAATGAACTTAATAGTGAAGTTTGAGTTAATGGATTTGAAAATGTAAAATTATTATATGAATGCATAGAGTATGTCATTTGTGACGTGTAGGGTTTTGAACGGACCAAATCGGACTTATAACAAAGAAGTTATGAATCCGAGAAACTCACCAAAATTTTTGTTTGTTGAAATTTTCTGGTGCTGAGGTTTGGCGCCGCAGTGGCATACAAAGCTTTAAAGTGTCGATCAGTAGTGCTTGAAGATGCGATGTCAAGATTTATTGAAAAGTGGTGCCGCAGCACCACTATTATGAAGAAGTCTCAGCCGCATGTAAGACAAGACCGGACAGTATCAGTGAAACCTGGCGCCTTAACGCCTTGTTGTATAAGAAAATCACGACGCGGCGCCGGTGCAGAGTCTTTGTTAGATAACTTAGGTTTGAATTATAATTGTTTAGAGACCTATCTGAGTTAGATTTACACACTTAATAAGTGTACTAGAACTATTCATATACTACATATACTAAGGTATATGGTATTGAACGTGTGTTATTAACTTATTAACGAAGAACACAACGTGTTATTAATACACCATAAATTGTAATCAACATTGGTACTTCACCAATGATGATAGAGTCTGGATAATAACGTAAGATTATTAATAAGCCGAGATGAAGGGTAATAAGTCGAATTGACTTTATTAAAGAAATTAAGTTAACAAAGACATAGAAGAGAAAAAAGTTGGTAGAAACAATGTGAGTAATTGTTTGATAGCTAATTACAGTGTGCTATTTTAATATATCATGTAGATTCTGTAAAGGCTGTGATCAGTTGATTAAGTTATTTGAATACGCTGAAAGGCAAGTTTTCTTAAGTCTTGTCTAACTTTCAAGTTAGTCAATTATTATGTGATGCATTATACTGAATTGCATGACGTGTTTTAAAGAAAGGGTTTATGCCAGTTTTAAATCGGCTAAACTACTCATAAGATATAGATTGATTTGTATTCATATCTTTCTATATAGAAATATTAACGCTATCCTATGCCAAGTAATTGGTACGAATTTGAAGGTAAGGCTTGACTATGAACAAACAAAAGTATTTTTCATCGATTATTCAATGGGCATGCGAGTTTGCCAAAACTTAAACGTAAATACGTTTAACGAATGAGTGTTGATCAACATAGAGTACTATAGGTTGATCACCTAGAAGTGCTCGTAAGTAATGCGGATGTACAGCTTAAGTGCTGTGATATCCTTTTCAAGTATGAAAACAGAAAGCTACTGTTCATGGTCTATCGATCGGTTCAGAATTCCTAATCTACTCTATACTTTGGGAATTGATGATATGAATTGTTAAAGTATTACTGTTTCATAATACTTCATAACTATTTGTTCAGTTATGTATGATTAGTCATATAATTCACGAATGTGGTATTAATGTTATCCTTTGTTAAACTTGCTGAGCTTGTTATGCTCACTTCTTGCGTGAATTATATGATTGCAGTTAAGGATGAACGTACTAAGAATGCTAAGAGAGATAAGGGCAAAGCTAAGATGGATACTTAACCATCGTGTAATAGATTAGTGTGTTGTATGTATTATACATTACGAACAACAAACAATGTAATCGATTTATGAACTTGGGAATTGATTATATTTTGATTATAATAAGAAGATAGTAATTACATTCATTATGTTGTATTTTAATGGAATGATTGTATAGTTATGAGTACCGTGTAGCACCATATGTCGGGTTGGAAGATACCCGAATTTGGGGGCATCACAGGTTGGTATCAAAGCATTAGGTTATAAAACTTAAGGGGGGAAGAACCTTAGGCTAATAACTCATAAGGAAGGTAAAGTCCGAAGAATGAAATTCAAGTTAGATGAATTAATAAGGTATTGAGAAAACTCAGTACTAAAAGATTTAAAAGATGAAAATTAATCTTAAATAAATTAAATGTGATCTGTGCTTATACTATTGTGTTTTATGTATTAATCAACGTGTTATATGTTTTGTAGATGTCAAACGATAGCTTGATGTTTAGAGACATTGAAGTGATAAGTGAGGAGTCAGTGAACCAAGTGGAGATAGTGTCGATGCCAGTGGCGGAGGTACCATTAGTGGTTCTGGAAGACTCAGATATAGAAGAGTACATCTCTGAGGAGCAATACTCCGAGGAGACAATGTGTGACACCCCCAAAATAGGTCCACACGACCCATTCTGAGTTGCCAGATATCATACTATAAAAAATCAAATACAAACTTCATTTATACAAGCTGTTGAGCGTAAATGCGAGAACGACCACAGTTAAACTGTGAGTTTTAATACAAATGTATGTAACCCTCATGGTGTCTCGACCACAACCTTACAATGGTACTTTACATAAAAGTACAGTTAAAAACTGTTTTAAAAATTAAAATCTTTGGGAAGTGCTCAAGGAAACCTTCGTACATGGGAGGCCATGCGTCTAGGTTATGATAGATATCATATGTCCACAGAATTATCATTGGTTGACCCAATAGACCCCAAAGAAAAATGAGAAGATTACTATCATGTTCTTTCCAATGTTGAGTCTTCTCTTGACATATAACTATCTTCACTGTCTGCAATTGAAAATTATATTTCAACCCAACTCCAAGATCTTATAGGTAGTGCTCGTAGATATACTCAGCAAGTGGATGTGCACAACCCTGTCTTATGATAACCCGAGGTTGTATGTCATTAGACATCTTGTATGATAGTGGCAAAACACCCTCTCAAAGTTGGGTTCACCTCACCCTATTTGGTTCACCAAAATTAAATATCAAATGACGTATACAATACGACACACTTATCTAAAGTTCTCAATAAAATTATTTCCATACTATTTAGGGAGAACCTCAACAGCTATAGACCACAGTTCTATTCTCCTGTTACCCCCGCTCGACCCAGCTACACTCTTATTACCTGAAAGTAATTGTGAAGCAAAAAGTATAAGCACAACTAGCCCAGTAAAGATTATCATGACTAAAGATAATTTACATCATCAATAGCCTTCATCAGTAATAAATCAGAGATTTAGAACATATGGTAGATGATAAAACTTTTCAACCATAGTTATAGCGGAACGAGCAATCCATTAGAATAGTCAAATAGACCATCAGGTCTGTTATCTTCTCCATGTTAAAAGTCCACCAATAATGTTTTATCCATGTAACATCAATCAACAATTCTTGTCCACAATCATATGAATAAGTTATAATCATAATTATGATTCTAAATTCCTCTTCGCAATTAGGACGAAGATAATGTTCATCACCTATCTTCACCTAAAACATCAAAATCATGGTTATACCAAATCACAATTCCTGCTCATAATCATACTAATAAATTCATCTTTGCACTACGGCCAAAGATATTCATTAATAATTCATCTTTGCACTACAGGCCAAAGACATACAATTGTATTTTAGAAGAGTCAAGTAGAGCATGATATCTACTATCTTTTACGAATTAAAAGTGTATAATCAATATGTTATGTTGAGACTCGATTTTAATAAATAATCCACATCATCGAATCAATACGCACTACGGCGAGGAGGATATTCATGTAATCATCAATGGTCATGATTATCTTTGAATAATCCACAAGTTATAATCATACCAATAATCGTCCATCAATGCACTATAGGCCAATGAGGACTTTTACTACATCATCCATAACATTACGGGTCATGATTATACCGAATGATCCCTGGTCATAATCATACGAACAAACAGTTCATCTATGTACATAAGCAAAAGATACTCATCAGTCAATAGTTCATCTTTGCACGTAAGCCAAAGATATACAACTGTAAAACGAATAATCAACAGTCCATCTTTGTACGTAAGCCAAAGATATACAACTGTAAAACCAATAATCAACTGTCCATCTTTGCACGTAAGCCAAAGGCGACTTTCATCATAATATAAGCATGAGGATGATGACAAAGATATAAGCATTAATCAAACGAAATCAAGGATAAATATTAAAGACTTTAAATTTATCCAGAGTTTAAAAATATCCAAATTGTCAACATGATACTGCTTTGTGGAGTAAAATTCAAGAATAATATTCATGTACCAAAAATAATTTGGACAGAAAAGAAATATATTTTTTGGGTAAATAGTACCCTATGAATAGTACTTCGGGAATAGTACCTCGTAAATATTACTCCGACATGAAAAGTACCCCAAATACCTGAGTGAATAATATTCGGGTGAATAGTAATTTGGGTGTATAGTAACCCATGATTAGTAACTCGTGAATAGTACTCCAACACGAAAAGTGCCCCGATTACCCGAGTGAACAATACTAGAGTGAATAGTAACTCGTAAAAAAAATACCAAAGCAAATGATATTCCATGACGAGTACAAAAGAAATGATATTTTATACGAGTATAATAGAATATATGAAACTATAAATGGATTTTCACCCGCTATGTGGTAATCCATGTAGACAGATCATTTTCATAATTTAATAAAGAATGAATACGAAGGATCCTTCACCATGCCTACGGTAATCCACATAGACAGGTTATTCTAACAGAATAATAAAGAATGGAATAATAGAAGAATTCACCAGGCATGCGATAGATTGCACATACATGTTATTCCCAACTGATTAATAAAGAATTGAACCAGGTCATGCGTAATCCGCATAGACATGATATTCCAACAGAATAATAAAGAATGGAACCAAGTCATGCGTAATCCGCAAAGACATGATATACCAACAGAATAATAAAGAATGGAACCAGGTCACGCGCGTAATCCGCATGAGGCAGGATATTTCAAATGTAATAATAAAGAATGGAATAATAACATAATTCACAGGGCATGCGATAGATCGCATGCATGCATAAAGTTATTCCAAATGTAATAATAAAGAATAGAATAACAGAAGAATTTCACCATGTATGTAGTACTTCACATATACAGGTTATTCCAACATAATAATAAAAATGAAATAACAACCCTTGCGAGTATTGAAAGAAAATAACTCTCTTCATGAATACGAAAGAATAATACCCCTTACTATAATAATAATATCCCTTACCTTAAAAGAAACTGGATACTGGAATAGTGAGGTAGAAGGCTTCTCTTCTTCTTTCTCTCTATAATTTCTCTCTATAATAATTGCTCTATAACTTTAGTGAATTGGTGAAAAATAATGAAGGAATGAGCCTCTATTTATAGGAAAATATAGTTTCCATAATTGCACATTTTGGGGCTCGAAATATTATAGTATAATATCTTCATCTTTTTCTTCATTTTTAATTTCGTCATGCAAGTATTATCGAACTTGCACCACCTCCCCTAATAGTAAATCATGTGACTCAATAGTAAATAATGTGACTCAATAGTTCTAAACATGTGAAAAAATTAATTATAGTATTGTACCTTCATCTATACCTCCATTTTTAACTTAGTCATGCAAGTATTATCAAACTTGCACCAACTCCCCTAATAGTAAATGAATGTGATTCAATAATACACACATATGAACAAATAGTTATAATCATGTGAATTAATAGCAATTAATTGCTCATTTATCCGATTAATTACCCAATTTGTCAATATAACTTTCAGACATCAATTATTATCGAAATAAATGTCAGTTTCCACTAACACTACTAATCCCAACACAATGGGACTATCAATTTCATCTTTAATCAACACGAACTTATTCATCATTAATATTATAATTCACAATATTTAACAACCAGGTCGTTCCAAGGAAAGAGGGGGCTTTCTGAAAAGGATTTCTCCTTATTGGCGGGCAATTAGGTGACCAAACCTCTCATTGACATAACTTCTACACATTGTCAATATTGCAAATAATAATATGAATAACTCTGTCGTCTCAATTATTGATTTAATAATATAACATATTATGCAGATGATATTATGATAATAATTGAATAAATAATATGAGAGATATGATGCAGTAATTATTGTAGAAATAATTGAGTATAACTGAGTGACTTCTTACGTAAGCATCAATAATCAATACCGTGTGCTACTATGCAACCACGTGTATTACTGTACTTTTACTACCTGGTGGTTCAACAGTTTTAACGGTAACACTTTCGCCGTTATTTTTATAAAATGATAATTTTGTCGTTTTTAAGTATGACAACACTTCCGTTGTGGGGTCCACCAATGATTGTGCCGTCCTACGGATATTCCCCGACAAAAAGAATATTCCCCGACCAAACGAATATTTTATAACAACTTGAATACTTTGAAAATTTTTCACATATCACCCTTAACTTTAACCTTTTATCAATTTAACCATTTGCTAAATAGAATAATTATAAGAAAATTGAATACTTTCATTTTATAAAGTTCGGGGTCTCACAATCTCCCCTCCTTATGAAATTTTGCCCTCAAAATTTATGTACCTGGTAGTTCGAAAAGATGAGAATACCTTGCTTTCTTTTCGGATTGTACCTTCCTAGTTATTTTCTCTGTATCATGATTTTCCCATTGATCATCTCCTGTATTTCAGATATCATTCTAGAATATACCTTCAAAATAAAGGTTAATTGACATATCACAATTTGTCAACTTATCAAGTAAACAATTTCAGCTTAGGTAAGTCACACACTAGTGAAGTATATTACTCGTCTCTCCCCTCCTGGTTCTAGACTCATATATCCTCCAGCGACCATATCCCTAAGCTCTGATACCATTTGTGACAGCCCCAAAATAGGTCCGCACGACCCAATCTGAGTCGCCAGATATCAAACTATAAAAAAATCAAATATAAACTTCATTTATACAACCGTTGAACTGTCGTGCAGAATACGACCACAGTTAAACTGTGAGTTTTAATACAAATGTATGTAACCCTCATGGTGCCTCAACCACAACCTTACAATGGTAATTTACATAAAAGTACAGTCAAAAACTATTTTAGAAATTAAAATCTTTAGGAAGTGATCAAGGAAACATTTGTACATGGGAGGCCATGCGTCTAGGTTATGATAGATATCATATGGCCATAGAATTATCCTTGGTTGACCCAATAAACCCCAAAGAAAAACGAGAAGATTACTATCATGTTCTTTCCAATGTTGAGTCTTCTCTTGACATATAACTATCTCCACTGTCTGCAATTGAAAATTATAATTAACCCAACTCCAAGATCATATAGGTAGTGCTCATAGATATACTCAGAAGTGGATGTGCACTGATACATCTTTATGATAACCCGAGGTTGTATGTCATTAGACATCTTGTATGATACTGGCAAAACACCCTTCCAAAGTTGGGTTCACCTCACCCTATTCGGTTCACCAAAATTAAATATCAAATGACATATACAATACGACACACTTATCTAAAGTTCTCAATAAAATTATTTCCATACTATTTAGGGAGAACCTCAATAGCTATAGTCCACCGTTCTATTCTCCTGTTACCCCCGGTCGACCCAGCTACACTCTTATTACCTGAAAGGAATTATGAAGCAAAAAGGGTGATCATAACTAGCCCAACAAAGAATATCATGACTAAAGATAATTTACATCATCAATAATAAATCAAAGATTTAGAATGTAAGACCCCAACTTTTATGAATAAAGATGATTTTTCTATAAATATCATTTTTGAATATTATGGAATGAATTTGATATAATGTTATAGTTGTGGGTAATATTTATAAATTTTGCAAAGTACGCAAGTTGTTATATAATATTCGATTGGTCGGGGAATATTCGTTTTAACAGGCAATATTCGTACGACGACACAATCATTGGTGGATCCCACAACGAAATTATTGTAGGATTGAGAAAACGACAAAAATATTTTATGAAAATAACGGCAGAAGTTTTACCGTTAAATGTTGAAACACCCGGTGTTAAAAGTACAGAGATACGCGTGGTTGCATAGTAGGACACGGTATTGATTATGGATGCTTACGTGAGAAGTCACTCAGTTTTGTTCAATTATTGCTACAGTAATTGTTGTATAGTATCTCACGTTATTTGATTCAATTATTGTCAATATTTTATATATTATTAAATGAATAATTGAGACGACAAAGTTAATAATATTATTATTTGCAATATTAATAATGTCTAGAAGTTCTGTCAAGGAGAGGTTTGGTCACCTAATTGCGCGCCAATAGGGAGAAATCCTTATTGGAAAGTCCCCTCTTTCCTGGGAACGACCTGATCGATTAATATTGAAAATTATAATAATGGTGATATATGTTGTTAAAAATATTGAGGGGATTTTTATGAAGTATTTTGTCGTAAATGTTGCTTATTTTATGGACCCCCATTTACCCATTTTTCCAAATAATCGGTAGAAAGTTGTTCGGTATAATAAGGTGGGGCCCACGATTGAAAATGACATTGGGGTGGGGGAGTTATCTTAGTCACGGAAGTTTATATATATATATAAATTATATTTTAATATTATTATAAATGTAATAAAACAGAATACTTTTTTTATAAAATAGAATACTTTTCATAAAGTTTTGTTTTATTTGATTATAAATAGAATATATTATATTTTGTTATGCATAGTGTTTGCATAGTGTTTACATAGTAAAATCTTTTTATATAAAACAAAATACTTTTATAAAGTTATTTGTTTTATTAGATTTTAGATAATATATATATTATAAATTTTGTTTTATTATATAATTATAAATAGAATATATTATATTTTATTACATAGCATCCTTTCCATTCTCCTATAAATAGGATGCTTAGTTAGAATTGAAAAACACACCAGAAATTCAGAGAATTCTTCTTCTATAATCTCGAGCGTATTTCTTTAGAGTTTAAGAAAGCTTTGAGCATAGAAAATAGTGCAAGTTTTCTTAAAGTATATCCCCGCCCTACCGGTCGGAATACTCTTCTTTTTAAGGTAAGGGGTATTATTCTTTCATATTCATGAAGAGAGTTATTTTCTTTAAATACTCGTAAGGGTTGTTATTCCATTCTTTATTATTATGTTGGAATAACCTGTCTATGCGAAGTACCGCATACATGGTGAAATTCTTTTGTTATTCCATTCTTTATTATTCTATTGGAATAACCTGTCCGTGAGGTCTATCGCATGCCTGGTGAATTTAGTTGTTATTCCATTCTTTATTATTCTGTTGGAATATCCTGTCTGTGCGAATTACGCATGACCTAGTTCCATTCTTTATTATTCTGTTGGAATATCCTGTCTATGCGGATTACGCATGACCTGGTTCGATTCTTTATTATTCTGTTGGAATAACATATCTATGTGCATTACCACATGCATGGTGAATGATCCTTTGTATTCATTCCTTAATAACATGTGGAAATGATCTGTCTACGTGGATTACCGCATGGCGGGCAAAAATCCATTTACAGTTTCATATATTCTATTATACTCAGTTGGTTAAAGTTTTGGCTTCTATACTCCATGAAATTAGTAGAATATCTTGGATATTGCGCTTCATCCAGTATCTTTTCATGGAAATATTCTTCTGAGCATTCTTGAATTTTACTCCACAAAGCAGTATCATGTTGACAATTTGGACGTTATTAGTTCCTGGATAAATTAATTTATAAATCTTTAAAATTTATTCTTGAACTTGTTTTTATTGAATTCTTATATCATTGTTATCATCCTCATGTTTATATTATGTTGAAAGTCATCTGTGGCCTATAGTGCATAGATGGACTTGGTATGATTATGACCAGGGATTATTCGGTATAATCATGACCGTAATGTTACAAATGATGTGGTAAAAGTCATAATTGTCACGTAGTGCATTGATGGACAGTTGTTGGCATGATCATGAACATTGATGAAAACACGAATATACTTGGCCCGTAGTGCATGGATAATTTGCGGTCGTGATACTAATGAATATCCTTGGCCGTAGTGCAGGGATGATGTGGATTATTTTTTTGTTGAGTCTCAGCGATAAAAGTGATGAAAAACCTTTTAAATCATAGAAGATAGTAGATTTTGTTCTTTACTTTACTTTTATAATGGATTGTTTGTTCCAATGCAGTTAAACTTGATATTTGTTATATTGTATCAGTTTAACACTGTCAAAGGCTAACGATAATTTATTCTGCATTATCTTAGTCATAATATTTCTTACTGGGCTAGTTGAGCTCACCCTTTTTGCTTTCATTGTTATCTTCAGGAAATGAGAATGTAGCAGGGACTAGTCGGGGAACGAAGTGAAGGTCCAGAAGATAGCATTAGTAGTCCTCATTATTCTATGAAATAGTGTGATAATAAATGTATTGGGGACTTATTTTGAATTTGAATACTGTCTAGAAGACAATATTTGTATTAAAACTCACAGCTCATGTTGTATATTTAAGGTTGTATTTGTATTCTGTACCATGTATTTGGCGACTCAGAATAGTTGATGTATACCTATTTTGGGGGCGTCACAGTTGGTATAAAAGCGTAGGGATATGATCCCTGGCTGAGATGTGAGACAAGAACTAGGATGGGAGAGACGGAGAATTCATTCGCTAGTATGACCTACCTAAGTTTTTTTGGTATTTAATTGGTCGGTCAAAGTATATGGATAATATGTGATATGTTAATTAACCCTTATTTTGTGGCAGTATTTGAAAATGAGATCCGAGAATGTTGAGAATAGCAATGGAGCACAGGAGACCGTTGAGTCTCCACAGATCAATATTCAGGATAATGTGCATCAGGAAGGCGACAATCCTCCTGCAAACAACAACACTGACCAAATGATGAATGATGGAATGTTCAGATGCTTTATGCAATTCATGCAACATCAGGAAAGAACAACTCTTGTCCAAAATGCAGGTGGAAACAATGGCAACTCTCGGATGGTCACTGCTAAGCAGTTCAAGGATTTGGGACCAACAGAGTTTTTTGGAGAGCCAAAACCACTTAAGGCGGAGATGTGGATAAAGCAAATCTATAAGATATTTGATGTCTTGGGTTGCTCCGAGGAGCAAAAGGTTTCCTTTGCAACCTTCATGTTCTGCAGACGATGATTCTTGGTGGAAATCAGTAAAAGGGTACTCAACCCGCCTTTTGAAGATGACTTGGGAGAAGTTCCAAGAATTGTTCAATGACAAGTACTTTCCTGAAAGTATTCGTCACATGAAAGAGGTAGAGTTCATCAAGCTGGAGCGAAATAACATGACTGTGTCGCAATATGAAGCCAAGTTTGCCAAGTTGTCTCGGTTTTCATCCCAATTAGTTGATAATGAGGAGATAATGACGCGGATGTTTCTAAGAGGTTTGAAACCCAAGATACGTCAATACCTTATCTCTCACAATGCTTGTATTTAGATGTTGTTAATAGGGCTCAGTTATTGGAGCGCGATAATGAGTTAACTCAACCAAAAGAGAGCAGCCGACAAAATGCTAATACCAGTGATAGTAGTCATCGAAGCGGTGACAACAAGCGTGGAGGGAATCAACATGCAAGAAATGGTAACCACTTCGGTGGTAATCATGGCCAAAACAATAAAAGTGGACATTTCAAGAAGAGGAGATTCAACAATGTTCGAAAGACGTCAGTATCAGCACCCGTTGTTAAAGAAGGTGAACGACCACCTATCATATGCTTCAAATGTGGAGGGGAGGGACATATCAGTCGAAACTACACGATGTAGTCAAAAGCGTGTTATAATTGTGGAAGAGAAGGTCACCTAGCCCGATTTTGTCGTGCACCGAAGACAAGTCCAGCTGGGATTTAGGCACCAAAGGCTGTCTCAGAAAATTCAAAGTCGGTAGTTTAAGAGAGAGTGTTTGTTGTGACCTCACAAAAAGCAAGGAACCCGAACGAGGTTATCATGGGTAAGCTTATCATAAACTCTAGAGAAGATTATACCTTATTTGATATCGGTTCTACCCATTCTTTTATTTCTCCTACTTGCGCTCAACGTTTAAATTTGACTCTGGAAAAATTAGACTTTGACTTATCTGTTGAAACTCCGTTGGGAGAAGCCTTCATTACATCCATTGTTTATAAGTCTTGTTTAGTTCAAATTGGCACCCGCACATTACCTGTCGACCTTATCTCTTTGAAAATACTTGCATTTGATGTGATTTTAGGGATTGATTGGTTTACTACTCGTCATGCAAAAAATTGATTATTTTCGTAAGGTTGTTAGCTTTCATATTCCTAACCAACCTATTATGCGAATTCAAGCAACCAAACCATTAAAATCAATCACTATCATCTCAAGCCATAAAGCTATTCGTTTGTTGAAAAATGGATGTCAAGCTTTCTTAGCTCATGTCACGAATTTAAATAAAAATACGTCAGTTTTGAATGATATTTCTATTGTTAATAAATTTCTTGACGTATTCCCTGAAGAAGTTCCTAGCCTACCCCCAGAGCGTGAAATTGAATTTTGTATTGACCTTGAACCTGGTACAAAACCCATTTCCAAAGCCCCATATCGAATGGCTCCTATTGAACTTCAGGAGTTAAAGACCCAACTGCAGGAATTGTTAGACATCGGTTTCATTCGTCCTAGTACGTCTCCTTGGGGTGCTACTGTTCCATTCGTGAAAAGAAAAGATGGGAGTATGCGACTTTGTATTGATTATCGGGAGTTGAACCATATCATTGTCAAAAATAGATATCCGTTGCCTCGCATTGATGACCTGTTTGACTAGTTTCAAGGCGCCAAATTCTTTTCAAAGATCGATGTTCGTTCCGGATATCACCAATTGAAGATTAGAACCGATGACATTCTAAAGACGGCTTTCAAAACTCGGTACGAGCATTATGAATTCCTAGTCATGTCTTTTGGACTGACTAATGCTCCTGCTGCCTTCATGGATATGATGAACCGAGTATTCAAGAAATATTTGGATCACTTTGTGGTCATCTTTATTTATGACATCTTCATATATTCCAAAAGTCATGAAGATCATGAGCAACACTTGAGGCTGATACTCCAAAAGCTTCGTGAAAACAAGCTTTATGCAAAGTTGAAGAAAAGCGAGTTCTGGCTTGAGGAAGTAGCATTCCTTGGGCACGTGGTATCAAGTCATAGAATATCTGTTGACTCGATAAAGATTAAAGCTATTCAAAGCCGGGAGCAACATAAATTAGTGACCAAAGTACGTAGCTTTCTCGGCTTAGCTAGTTATTCTCAGAGATTCGTAGAAGGGTTTTCTCAAATCGCTACTCCATTAACTCAGCTGACTCAGAAAGATACAAAATTCGGTTGGAGTGAGGAATGCAAGAAGAGTTTTTAAGAACTCAAGAGGAGACTCATTTCAGCACATGTTCTAACAATACCATTTGGCTCGGAGGGATTTGTCATCTACAGTGATGCTTCGGGCAAAGGGTTAAGATGTGTTCTCATGCAACATGGGAAATTCATAGCCTATGCCTCACGACAACTCAAAGAATATGAGAGGAATTATCCTACTCATGATCTAGAGTTGGCAGCAGTCGTTTTTTCACTAAAGATTTGGAGGCATTACTTGTATGGGGAGAAAGTGGAGATCTTTACGGATCATAAAAGCCTCAAATATTTCTTCACTCAAAAGGAACTCAACATACGACAACGACATTGGCTTGAACTGTTGAAAGACTATGATCATACCATCCAGGAAAAGCGAACGTGGTAGCTGACTCATTAAGTAGAAGATCATATGCGGGTACAAGTGCGATATTGTCAACGCAAAGTCCCATTTTGTATGACTTGCAAAGGATGGAGATAGAGTTAAAGACTTTAGGAACCCATATGATGATGGCGAATATACGAGTAGAACCGACTTTAATCGATAAAGTTAAAGATGCTCAAGTTACAGACCTGGAGCTGATGCGTATGAGGAAGAAAGTGCAAGAAGGTGTTATGCCGGAAGCAAGAATCGATGATGAAGGAATACTTCGAGTCAACTCCAAACTTTGTGTTCCTAACGACCCTGATTTAAAGTATAAAATTATGATGGAGGCATACAACACACTGTTTGCAATCCATATTGGAAGTACCAAAATGTATCGTGATCTTCGATATACATTTTGGTGGAGCAATATGAAGAGAGAGATGGCGTTGTTTATCTCAAGGTGTCTAACTTGTCAGCGAGTCAAGGCAGAGCATCAAGAACTAAAAGGTCCATTATAACCACATGAAATTCCAGAATGGAAGTGGGAGCACATTACCATGGATTTTGTTACTGGTCTTCCCAAGGTTTCTTAATGCATAGATGCAATTTGGGTCATTGTTGATAGATTGACCAAGTCTGCTCATTTTTTACCAATACAAGAAACTTATACACTTGAATGTCTTACTCGTATGTACATGAACGAGATTGTAAGACTGCATGGTATGCCAGTATCCATAGTTTTTGATCGAGACCCAAGATTCACTTCATAATTTTGGGTTAGTTTGCAAAAAGCTATGGGCACGGATTTATGATTTAGTTCGGCATATCATCCGCAGACGGACGGACAATCCGAGAAGACTATTCAAACTCTAAAAGATTTATTAAGACTTTGTGTCCTTGACTTCAAGGAAAGTTGGGATAAGTTCTTACCGTTGGTGGAGTTTTCCTACAACAACAGTTATCAAGCAAGTATTGGCATGGCTCCATTCGAGGCGTTGTATGGAAGAAAGTGTCGTTCTTCAGTATACTGGGATGAGGTGGGTGAAGCAACGTTGTTGGGACCGGAGTTGGTACGTATGACTACGGAAAAGATTCAAACGATCTGACAACGTATAAAAACCCCACAAGATCGACAAAAGAGTTATGCTGATCTTCATCGAAAGGACGTGGAATTCGATATTGGAGATCATGTGTTGTTACGTGTTGCTCCATAGAAAGGAGTTACGAGATTAAGAAAGAGAGGAAAGCTCAATCCTCGATTCATTTGCCCATTTTTAATCCTCAATCGTGTAGGAACTGTGGCCTATAGACTCGCTTTACCGCCAAGTATGTCTCGTGTTCATAATGTTTTTCACATATCCATGTTACGTAAATATGTGGAAGACCCGAACCACATTATTGAGTTAGAACCGGACGAAATAGCGGAAGATTTAACGTATGAAGAGGTTTCTGTTAAAATCTTGGATAAGAAGGAACATATTCTACGCTCCAAGGTTATACCTCAAGTCAAAGTTTTGTGGAGGAACCATGATGTTGAGGAAATGACCTGGGAGTTAGAATCTGAAATGAAATCAAGGTATCCTTACCTCTTCGACATACCAGGTACGTACACTAATTTCGAGGGCAAAATTTCATAAGAAGGGGAGGTTGTAAGACCCCAACTTTTATGAATAAAGATGATTTTTCTATAAATATCATTTTTGAATATTATAGAATGAATTTGATATAATGTTATATTTGTGGGTAATATTTATAAATTTTGCAAAGTACGCAAGTTGTTATATAATATTCGATTGTTTGGGAAATATTCATTTTAACATGCAATATTCATACAACGGCACAATCATTGGTGGATCCCACAACTGAATTATGTTGGATTGAGAAAACGACAAAAATATTATATGAAAATAACGGTGGAAGTTTTATCGTTAACTGTTGAAACACCCGGTGTTAAAAGTACAGTGATACGCGTGGTTGCATAGTAGCACACGGTATTGATTATTAATGCTTATGTGAGAAGTCACTCAGTTTTGTTCAATTATTGCTATAATAATTTCTACATAGTATCTAACGTTATTTAATTCAATTATTTTTAATATTTTATATATTATTAAATCAATAATTGAGACGACAAAGTTATTAATATTATTATTTGCAATATTAACGATGACTAGAAATTCTGTCTAGGAGAGGTTTGGTCACCTAATTGCGCGCCAATAGAGAGAAATTCTTAATGGAAAACCCTCTCTTTCTTGGGAACAACCTGGTCGATTAATATTGCAAATTATAATAATGGTGATATATGTTGTTAAAAATATTGAGAGAATTTTTATGAAGTATTTATCGTAAATGTTGCTTATTTTATGGACCCCTATTTACCAATTTTTCAAAATAATCGTTAAAAAGTTGTTTGGTATAATAAGGGTGGGGCCCACGTTTGAAAATGACATTGGGGTGGGGGAGTTATGTTAGTCACGGAAGTTTATATATATATATATATATATATATATAAATTTTGTTTTATTATTATTATAAATGTAATAAAACATAAAACTTTTTATATAAAACATAATACTTTTTATAAAGTTTTGTTTTATTTGATTATAAATAGAATATATTATATTTTATTATGCATAGTATTTGCATAGTGCCTGCATAGTGTTTACATAGTAAAATCTTTTTATATAAAATAGAATACTTTTATAAAGTTATTTGTTTTATTAGATTTTAAATTATATATATATATTATAAATTTTGTTTTATTATATAATTATAAATAGAATATATTATATTTTATTGCATAGTATCCTTTCCATTATCCTATAAATAGGATGCTTAGTTAGAATTGAAAAACACACCAGAAATTCAGAGAATTCTTCTTCTATAATCTTGTGCGAATTTCTTTATAGTTTAAGAAAGCTTTGAGCGTAGAAAATAGTGCAAGTTTTCTTCAAGTATATCCCCGCCCTACCCGTCGGAATACTCTTCTTTTTAAGGTAAGGGGTATTATTCATTCGTATTCATGAAGAGAGTTATTTTCTTTCAATACTAAATCGGGGTTGTTATTCCATTCTTTATTATTCATTGTAATAACTTTTGTCTATGCAATCTTCGCATACATGGTAAAATTCTTTTGTCATTCCATTCTTTATTATTTTGTTGGAATAACATGTTTGTGCGGTCTATCGCATGCCTGGTGAATTCTGTTGTTATTCCATTCTTTATTATTCTGTTGGAATATCCTGTCTGTGCGAATTACGCATGACCTGGTTCCATTCTTTATTATTATGTTGGAATAACCTGTCTATGTGGATTACTGCATGCATGGCGAATGATCCTTTGTATTCATTCCTTATTAACTTGTGGAAATGATCTGTCTACATGGATTACCGCATGGCGGGCGAAAATCCATTTGCAGTTTCATATATTCTATTATACTCAGTTGGTTAAAGTTTTGGCTTCTATACTCCATGAAATTAGTAGAATATCCAGGATATTGCGCTTCATCCAGTATATTTTCATGGAAATATTCTTCTGAGCATTCTTGAATTTTACTCCACAAAGCAGTATCATGTTGACAATTTGGACATTATTGGTTCCTGGATAAATTAATTTATAAATCTTTAAAATTTATTCTTGAACTTGTTTTATTGAATTCTTATATTGTTGTCATCATCCTCGTGTTTATATTATGTTGAAAGTCATCTGTGGCTTGTAGTGCATAGATGGACTTGGTATGATTATGACCAGGGATTATTCGGTATAATCATGACCATAATGTTATAAATGATGTGGTAAAAGTCCTCATTGGCCCGTAGTGTATTGATGGACAGCTGTTGGCATGATCATGACCATTGATGAAAACACGAATATCCTTGGCCCGTAGTGCATGGATAATTTGTGGTCGTGATACTAATGAATATCCTTGGCCGTAGTGCAGGGATGATGTGGATTATTTTTTTTGCTGAGTCTCACCAGTAAAAGTGATGAAAAACCTTTTAAATCATAGAAGATAGTAGATTTTGTTCTTTACTTGACTTTTCTAATGGATTGTTTGTTCCACTGCAGTTAAACTTGATGTTTGTTATATTGTATCAGTTTAACACTGTTGACGGCTAACGATAATTTATTCTGCATTATCTTAGTCATAATATTTTTACTAGGCTAGTTGAGCGCACCCTTTTGCTTTCACTGTTCTCTTCAGTGAAATGAGAGCGTAGCGAGAGGACTAGTCGGGAAAGCGGAGTGACGGTCCCGGATGATAGCATTAGTAGTCCTCACTATTCTATGAAATAGTGTGATAATAAATGTATTGAGGACTTATTTTGAGTTTAAAATCATCTAGAAGACAATATTTGTATTAAAACTCACATTTCGTTGTATATTTAAGGTTGTATTTGTATTCTGTACCATGTATTTGGTGACTCAGAATAGGTGATGTATACCTATTTTGGGGGCGTCACATAGAACATATGGTAGATGATAAAACTTTTCAACCATAGTTGTAACAGAATAAGAAATACATTAGAAGTGTCAAATAGACCATCAGGTCTATTATCTTCTTCCATGTTAAAAGTCCACCAATAATGTTTTATCCCTGTAACATCAATCAACAATTCCTGTCCACAATCATATGAATAACTCATAATCATAATTGTGATTCTAAATTTCTCTTCGCACCCGGGACAAAGATAATGTTCATCACCTATCTTCACCTGAAACATCAAAAATCATGGTTATACCAAATCACAATTCCTGTTCATAATCATACTAATAAATTCATCTTTGCACTACGGCCAAAGATATTCATTAACAATTCATCTTTGCACTACATGCCAAAGATATACAACTGTATTTTAGAAGAGTTAAGTAGAGCATGATATCTACTATCTTTTACGAATTAAAAGTGTATAATCAATATGTTATCGCTGAGACTCAGCATAATAAATAATCCACATCATCGAATCATCCCTGCACTACGGCCAAGGATATTCATGTAATCATCAATGGTCATGATTATACCGAATAATCCCTTGTTATAATCATACCAATAACTGTCCATCAATGCACTACGGGCCAATGCGGACTTTTACTACATCATCCATAACATTACGGGTCATGATTATACCGAATGATCCCTGGTCATAATCATACCAACAAACAATTCATCTATGAACATAAGCCAAAGATACTCATCAATCAATAGTTCATCTTGCACGTAAGCCAAAGATATACAATTGTAAAAACAAAAATAAATAGTCCATCTTTTCACGTAAGCCAAAGATATACAACTATAAAACCAATAATCAACAGTCCATCTTTGTACGTAAGCCAAAGATGACTTTCATTATAATATAAGCATGAGGATGACGACAATGATATAAGCATTAATCAAACGAAATCAAGGATAAATATTAAAGACTTTAAATTTATCCAGAGTTTAAAAATATCCAAATTGTCAACATGATACTGGTTTGTGGAGTAAAATTCAAGAATAATATTCATGTACCAAAAATAATTTGGACAGAAAAGAAATATATTTTTCGGGTAAATAGTACCCCGTAGTAGTACCCTATGAATAGTACTTCGGGAATAGTACCTCGTGAATAGTACCCCAGCATGAAAAGTACCCCAAATACCCGAGTGAATAATATTCGGGTGAATAGTAATTTAGGTGAATAGTAACTCGTGAATAGTACTCCAACACGAAAAGTGCCCCGAATACCCGAGTGAATAATACTAGAGTGAATAGTAACTAGGTGAATAGTAATCTATGAATAGTAACTCATAAAAAAAGTACCAAAGCAAATGATATTACATGACGAGTACAAAAGAAATGATATCTCATACGAGTATAATAGAATATACGAAACTGCAAATGGATTTTCACCCGCCATGCGGTAATCCACGTGGACATATCATTTCCACAATTTAATAAAGAATGAATACAAATGATCATTCACCATTCCTGTGGTAATCCACATAGACAGGTTATTCCAACAGAATAATAAAGAATGGAATAATAGAAGAATTCATCGGGCATGCGATAGACCGTGTAGACAGGTTATTCCTAACCAAATAATAAAGAATGGAACCGTGTCGCGCATAATCGCGCATGCATGGGATATTCCAGATGTAATAATAAAGAATGGAACCAGTCATGTGTAATCCGCCCGGATAGGATATTCCAATGTAATAATAAAGAATGGAACCGGATCATGCGCGAATCTGCCTTGCAGCATGTGATATTCTAACGAGAATAATAATGAATGGAATAACAATGAGAATTCACCGGGCATGCGATAGATCAGATGATAAAAGTTATTCCAACAGAATAATAAAGAATGGAATAACAGAAGAATTTGACCATGTATGCGGTACTTCATATAGACAGGTTATTTCAACATAATAATAAAGAATGAAATAACAACCCTTAGGAGTATTGAAAGAAAATAACTCTCTTCATGAATACGAATGAATAATACCCCTTACTATAATTATAATATCCCTTACCTTAGAAGAAACTGGATACTAGAATAGTGAGGTAGCAGACTTCTCTTCTTCTTTCTCTCTATAATAATTGCTCTATAGCTTTAGTGAATTGGTGAAAAATAATGAAGGAATGAGCTTCTATTTATAGGAAAATATAGTTCCATAATTGTACATTTTGGGGATCGAAATATTACAGTATAATACCTTCATCTTTTCCTTCATTTTTAATTTACTTATGCAAGTATTATCAAACTTGCACCACCTCCCCTAATAGTAAATCATGTGAATCAATAGTAAATCATATGACTCAATAGTTCTAAACATGTGAAAAAATTAATTATAGTATAGTACCTTCATCTATACCTCCATTTTTAACTTAGTCATGCAAGTATTATCAAACTTGCACCAACTCCCCTGATAGTAAATGAATGTGATTCAATAGTACACACATGTGAACAAATAGTTATAATCATGTGAATTAATAACAATTAATTGCTCATTTATCCGATTAATTACCCGGTTGGTCAATATAACTTCCAGACATCAATTATTATCGAAATAAATGTCGGTTTCCACTAACACTATTAATCCCAACACAATGGAATTATCAATTTCTTCTTTAATCAACACGAACTTATTCATCATTAATATTATAATTTACAATATTTAACAACTAGGTCGTTCCCAGGAAATAGGGTACTTTTCGATAAGGATTTTGCCTTATTGGCGCGCAATTAGGTGACCAAACCTCTCCTTAACAGAACATTTAGACATTGTCAATATTGCAAATAATAATATGAATAACTTTGTCGTCTCAATTATTGATTTAATAATATAACATATTATGCAGATGATACAGTGACAATAATTGAATCAATAATATGAGAGATATGATGCAACAATTACTGTAGCAATAATTGAGTATAATTGAGTGACTTCTTACGTAAGCATCAATAATCAATAGTGTGTGGTACTATGCTACCATACGTATTACTATACTTCTACTACCGGGTAGTTCAACATTTTTAACGGTAACACTTTCGCCGTTATTTTTATAAAATGATAATTCTGTCATTTTCTAACTATGACAATACTTCCGTTGTGGGGTCCACCAATGATTGTGTCATCCTACGGATATTTCCAGACAAACGAATATTTTATAACAACTTGCATACTTTGAAAAATTATCACATATCACCCTTAACTTTAACCTTTTATCAATTTAACCATTTACTAAATAGAATAATTATAATAAAATTGAATACTTTCATTTCATAAAATTCGGGGTCTTACACAATGGGGATAGAGTCATATCTTAATATGATGATTGACGTGGAGGAGGAGATGGATGTACCATCGATTAAGACGGTGGTACATACTCAGGAGCCAACACCTCCAGATGTAATGAGATCATTGTATCTGGCTGTGTTGGATAGGAATGTGCATCTGCGCACTGTGGTGTAGTCATAGAACGAGGAGAAAACAACCATATATGAGGCGAAAGAATCTGCAGAGGCAGATTTTGAGTTAGAGCACGATGAAAAAATGCTTATGACGGATAAGGCAAGGGACTATAAGGAAGAGGTCGTTGAGCTTCGAAAGAAACTGGTCGAGAAATACCAGAAGATAGCTAGGATGTCGTACATCCACGAATGCGCTCATGAGGATTTCAAGCTGAAAATTGATTGTTATTCCATTGAGTTCGGGCAGACTTGTCATACTATAAGTCGAGATATTGTTTCAATTTTAGCAAATCAGAAGCATGAGAATGTCGTACGATAGTGTTAGTATATCGTTAGATCTTTTTGTACATATGTAGTGACATATAACCCTCTTTTGTATAATTAAAGGGTAGTCTTTTTGTAAATCCCAATTTTTGCATAAGTCAATCGCGGGATAGTAATGTAACAACTTTTTGGATAATGAAACATGATGTAAATAGTTTTAACTATGAAATCATATTAATTGAAGGAAGTTTTTATTTAATGTGCTTGTTGTGGTATGAGTTGTTGTTTGAGAATGATAACTAAACAATTAAATAGATAATAATGAAACTTTATTTATTTAATCAGAATTGTGCCACCGAGAAGGAGACAACGCAACCAAGAGACCGAGTCTCATAATGAAAATCAGGGGGTCCTAATAACCCTATTCAAGATTTCGTTAATTTATTAACGGCAGCATTTAACCAAGTTGGGGGAGGTATTCCTGTAGCTCCTAGGGTAGTAAGAACAACTACCTTTTAGGAATTTAAGAGTGTGGGTCCTCCGGAGTTCCGAGGAATGACAGACCCTTTAGAGGCCCAGACATGGGTGAAAGAGATCGAGAAGGCTTTTGTGATTACAAACATAAGTGAGGCGTAAAAGACTTATTTTGCGACTTACATGATGAAGGGGGAAGCCAACTACTGGTGGGAGGCACACCAAGGTGGGGCTAGGACATAAGCAATTGCATGGGAAAAATTTAAGAAGGTGTTCTTCGAGAACTACTTCCCTACTAGTATGTAAGGTAGGATGGAGATTAAGTTCTTGGAAATTAAGCAAGGGTATATGACAGTTCCCCAGTATACTGCAAAATTCAATGAATTAAAGAGATTTACTCCACATCAGGTGGACACGGAAGAGAGGAAGGCGCGTAGGTTTGAGCAGGGCTTGAAACCATGGCTCTACAGTGGAATATCAGTTTTTCAGAGTGCTTCCTACGGGACCATTCTGGAAAAGGCGATAATAGCTGAAGGTGGTGGTGAGACATTGTCTCAGTACCACAAAGAGAGGAAGAACAAGAATCAGATAGAGGGAGGTAGTAAGGCATAAGTTGCCAGCAGGAGTGGCAATATGCCTAAGAGAAAGATCTTCAACCCTGGGAATACTGGGGTAAAGAAGGGAGATATTAAGCGTAGGAGGGAGACATGCAAGACATGCGAAAAGACTCACATTGGAGTATGTTCAAAGGGAAAATCAGTTTGCTACAACTGTGGGCAGAGGGACATCTGTCACCCAACTATCCTAACCCTAAGAAGAACCATGGGTGTTTTGTCTGTGGGTCATTGGACCACATGGCAAGAAATTGCCCGAAGAATGGGTTAGAGGGAAATAAGGGTTCTGGTAGTGGTAAATTAGCCATTACTGGACCAACACCATTAGTGGGTAGACCCTCAGCCCGTACATTTAATATGACCGTCCAAGATGCGGTTACATCAACGGATGTGGTAGCAGGTATCATTCCAGTAAATGAAATAAATGCTTATGTGTTATTTGACTTGGGTTCTATTTCTTCTTTTATAGCATATGAATTTGCTAAGTGATTAGGTTTAATCCCTAAAAAGTTAGCAATACCTTTAGATGTTAAGGTACCGAACGAAAAAATAATCCCCATTGAACATATTCATAAGGATTGTTGCGTAAATATTAGAGGTAATAAGTTATCGGTAGATTTAGTACCGATAAGGTTGAAAGAATTCGATGTAATTCTTTATACGGATTGGTTGATTAACCATAAAGCGATAATAGATTGCCATAGCAAAAGTGTGAACCTTCGGCTTTCTAAGAAAACCAAGGTAGTGTTCTTCGGTAGTAAATCACTGAGACGCTCTAGTTGTCTATCGATGACACAAGCTAGGAAGATGTTGAGGAAAGGGTGTGTAGGTTATCTGTGCCATGTTGTGGATACCCAAAGGGTGGGAACATCCTTGGACTAGGTACCTATAGTTCAGGAGTTTGCGGATGTATTTCCGAAGGAATTAAGGGTATTCCAAATGCATGTGGAGGTTCGCTTTGTAATTGATGCACATTATCTGCACGACACAGCTTCAAGGGCACCATATCGGATGGCGCCAGTTGAGATGAAGGAGTTAATAGTTCAATTACAGGAACTATTAGATAGGAAGTACATTCAACCGAGTGTGTCTCCTTGGGGAGCACCGGTATTGTTTGTAAAGAAAAAGGATGGGTCGTTAAGACTTTGTATCGACTATCGAGAGTTGATCAAGTTAACGATTAAGAATAAATATCGGTTGCCTAGGATTGATGATCTATTTGATCAGTTAAAAGGGGCAAAGTATTTTTCTAAGTTAGATTTGCGCACGGGGTATCATCAATTAAAGGTCAGAAAGGAGGATGTACCTAAGACGGCGTTCAGAACTCGTTATGGTTATTATGAGTTTCTGGTGATGTCGTTTGGGTTGACTAATGCGCCAGCCACATTTATGGATATGATGAATAGAGTGTTCAAATAGTATTTGGACAAGTTCGTTGTAGTGTTCATTGATGATATTCTAGTCTATTCAAAGATGCCAGAAGATTATGCTGAACATTTAAGGATAGTGTTGGAAACACTAAGGAAGGAAAGGTTGTATGCAAAATTCACAAAGTGTGAATTTTGGCTTGAATGACTGCAGTTTCTAGGACATGTTATTGATAAAGATGGCATTTCCGTAGATCCAGTAAATGTAGAAGCAATTAATCAGTGGGAGCAACCGAAAATGCCAATCGAGGTTCAGAGTTTTATGGGGTTAGCGAGATACTATAGAAGGTTCATTCCAGACTTTTCTAAAATAGTTACTCCGTTAACAAATCTGACAAGAAAGTCGGTGAAGTATGTGTGGACTAAAAAATGTGAGAACAATTTTCAGGAGCTGAAGAAGAGGTTAAGTGAGTCACCTGTATTGTCCTCACCGGATGATACAGGATACTTTGTAGTATACAACGATGCTTCACATAAAGGACTGGGTTGCATAATCATGCATCATGGCAAAGTCATTGCATATGCGACATGCCAATTAAAGGATTATGAGAAGGCCTATCCTACACATGATCTAGAATTAGCAGCTGTAGTTTTTGCCTTGAAGATATGGAGGCATTATCTATATGGTGAGAAGTGTGAGATATACACGGACCACAAAAGTCTGAAATATATCTTCACACAGAAGGAGTTGAACATGAGACAGAGAAGGTGGTTAGAGTTAATAAAAGATTATGATTGTGATATTATATAACATTCGGGGAAAGAAAATGTAGTAGCCGATGCGCTCAGTAGGAAGGGTAGAGAGAAACTATCAATGTTAACAACTCAGAATGAGTTGATAATAGCGATGGCCAGAATGGAGTTAGAAGTTAAGTTACCAAAGGAAGCGGTGGAAATGTTATTTTCCATGGAAACCCAACCAACCATAATGGAACGGGTTAGGGGAGTACAAATGAGCAGCGAAGAATGCGAGCAGATGAGGAAGAGGATAGAAGATGAAGAAAAGACTAAGTATAACCTCGATAAGGAAGGATTACTTCATTTTGAAGGAAGAATTTGGGTTCCCAATGATCCCAAATTAAAGGAGGAGATAATGATGGAGGCTCATAGTTCGAGGTACCCGATACATCCGGTAGTACGAAGATGTATCAAGACCTTAACTTGTCAAAAAGTTAAGGCTGAAAACCAACGACCTAACAGGTTGTTGCAACCGTTAGAAATTCCAGAGTGGAAATGGGAACACATCACAATGGATTTTTTGGTGGGACTTCCAACAACAAGGAAATGATACGATGATATTTGGGTGATAGTTGATCGATTGACGAAATCGGCTCATTTTCTACTAATAGGAGTTAGGTATAACCTAAAACAATTAGCTAAGCTGTATGTCAATGAAATTATTTCCAGACATGGAGTACCTGTTTTGATTGTGTTAAATCGTGATCCATGATTCACATCGAACTTTTGGAGGAGTTTTCAAGAGCAAATGGGAACGCAGTTAAGATTGAGTACGGCATATCATCCTCAGATGGATGGGTAGAGTGAACGGATAATTCAAACACTTGAAGATATGTTAAGATCTTATGTTATGGATTTCAAAGGGAGTTGGGACGAATATCTACCGTTGGTAAAGTTTTCGTACAACAATAGTTTTCACGCTAGTATAGGCATGCTGCCTTACGAAGCGTTGTATGGAAAGAAGTGTCGAACTCCATTGTGTTGGGATAAAATGGGTGAACGTCGACTGTTGGGACCTGAGATGGTACAACAAAATGGCAGACATGGTAAAGATAATACGTGCTCGATTAGTTGCAGCCCAAGATAGGCATAAGAAGTATGCAGATCCTCATAAAGAAAAGAGAGAATTCGATGTAGGATCTTTTATCTTGTTAAAAGTATCGCCTTAGAAGGGAAAGATACATTTTGGAAAGAAAAGAAAGTTAAGTCCAAGGTTTGTAGGACCTTTTGAGATTTTAAGAAGGGTAAGAGAGGTAGCCTATGAAGTAGCCTTACCTCCAGAAATGGGACGCATTCATAATGTGTTTCATGTGTCTGTGTTGTGCCCTTATAAACCGGACTATAAACACATAATAGAGTATGAATCTGTCCAGATAGAGAAAGATTTATCATATGAGGAACTTCCAATTCAAATTATTGATAGGAAGGAACAAGTTTTAAGAAATAAGGTCATACCTTTAGTGAAGGTGTTATGGAGAAACCACAATGCTGAACTCTAGAGTAAAATGAAGGAAAATTTTCCTCATTTGTTTATGTAATTATAAGCTAGATTATGGGGACAGAATCCTTATAAGGGGGAGATAATTTAACGCCCGAGAAATTCAGATTTTTATGATAATTAAATTTTTATTTGATTATGTGAATTAAATGAATTTAATTGATTTATTTTGTAAGTAAGCTATATGAAGGTCGTTCTATGACCTAGAATATGTTAATATAATTAGTAATCTGGCTACGTGCTAAAACTAATTGTTTAGAATTTCCAAGATGAAAATAATTGTTTTCTGAGAAATTCCAGTAATAACAATATTCATCCGTTTCTGCTCGGGAGATTATTTTGAAATTCCGAGAAACACATAATGATAGAATATTGAGATGAGATGAAATATCTAATAATATTTCATTTATGGCAAACGAAGTTTTCACTTGTGGACTTAAAACCTAAGGGTTGACTGAAATGATTTCCGAGAAGGAAATGAGATGCGTAGAAGGGAATTCAATAATGATAAAAGTGTTATACTAGTAGGATACTATTTAGTATCTATGTATAATACGAAGTACAATACGATTATCGTACGAGTATTATACGAAAAGAATACGTGAATTATACGTGTAGAATACCATTGATATTATGGAATTAAGCTAAGACTTAATGTGAAATCATTTGATTTGGATTATGTCAAGTCCAAACAATTGAATATGTAAGCCCAAGGAATTAATTGGTTAAGCCCAAGCTAAAGCCCAATATTAGAATAATTAAGCCCAATCCAAGAAAACCGAACCGTGGATCGAACCGGTGGGTCACCGAATGGGTAAAACCCATGGGGCAACCCATGGGGATGACCCATGGGCATGGTGGGCCGGCCACTTGGGGTGCAAGACAAGAAAACTACTTAGTCACCAAGCATTTTACCTGGTGACAAAGTGAGGAATAGTAAGGAGGTGGAGGATAATAACCTAATTGCCATCCAATTCAATTGCTTATAAATAGAAAGCTAGAGTTGGTCATTTGAGGGTTTTTCAAGTTGCCAACATATATTTTGAGGGAGAAAAAGAGGTAGACTCAATCAAACAATTTACTTTGAAGTTTGCTTTAGAGTTTTTCATGAACACCAAAGAATTCCTTAAGGTAATACTCCTTAATACTAGTTCCATCTCTTTTGATTTCTTTAAGTATAAAGAATCATAAATGGATGGTGTGTGTCTATTATGGTGGAATAAGGATGACTTGTATATATACAAATTTATAAGTCATGAACACATAGAAATCATAAGGGTTGACATAAGTTTAAATCATGAAAATATTGATTGTTGAGGTTGATTGTTGATGAACAATCAAACTCCATCAATACTCAAATATGTGCATCTTGCTTGGTTAAGTATTCAATTTTTCTATTTTGGTAAATAGTTAAATTGATAAAAGGTTAAAGTTAAGGGTGACATTTGAAAATTTTTCAAAGTAAGCAAGTTATCATAAAATAATCAGTGGTAAAATACGTGTGGTTGCATAGTAGCACACGAAATTGATTATTGATGCTTACGTAAAAAGTCACTTAGTTATACTCAATTATTGCTACAGTAATTGCTGCATCATATCTCTCATATTATTGATTCGATTATTGTCATAGTATCATCTGCATAATATGATATATTATTAAATCAATAATTGAGACGACAAAGTTATTCATATATTTAAATTGCAATATTTATAATGTCTAGAAGTTCTGTCAAGGAGAGTTTTGGTCACCTAATTGCGTGCCAATAAGGAGAAATCCTTATCGGAAAGCCCCCTCTTTCTTGGGAACGACCTGATTGTTAAATATTGTGAATTATAATATTAATGATGAATAAGTTCGTGTTGATTAAAGATGAAATTGATAGCTCCACTAGTTGTTATAATTGATGTCTGAAGGTTATATTGTTCAATCGAGTATTCGGGGTACTTTTCGTGTCGGAGTACTATTCACGGGTTACTAGTCACCCGATTACTATTCACTCTAGCATTGTTCACTCAGGTATTTGGAATACTTTTTGTGTCGGGGTACTATTCACTGGGTACTATTCCTGATGTACTATTCACGGGGTACTATTTACCTAAAAAATATATTTCTTTTCGGTCCAAATCATTTTTGGGTACAATAATATTCCATGAGGAGATGTACTAATTTTTCAGAACGTTGGTTGAAATTATAATAGTAAATTAATATGGATCGTTGGTTTAAAGTTTTAATAGTAAATCAATATGGATCGCTGGTTTAAATTTTTAATAGTAAATTAATATGGATTGCTGGTTTAAAGTTTTAATAGTGAATCAGTATAGGCCGTTGCTTTAAGTTTTAATAGTAAATCAATATGGACCGTCCATTTAAAAGTAAATTAATCTGGACCGTTCATGAATTAGTTACAATTCAGTCAATTCTCCTATAAATAGAAGCTCATTCCTTCATTATTTCTTATGAATTCACTGAAACTCTAGAGAGAGAAATTATAGAGAGAAAAAAGAAAAGAAGTCTGCTACATCACTTTTCCAATATCCAGTTCTTCTAAGGTAAGGGATATTATTTGTTGTACTCGTAAGGGGTATTATTTCTTTCGTATTCATGAAGAAAACTATTGTTATTCCATTCCTTATTATTCTATTGGAATAATCTGTATATGTGAACTACCGTATACATTGTGAAATTCTTCTGTTATTCCATTCTTTATTATTATGTTGGAATAACCTGTTTATGCGAAGTACCTCATACATGGTGAAATTATTCTATTATTCCATTCTTTATTATTCTGTCAGAATATCCTGTCTGTGCATTTACGCATGACCTGGTTCCATTATTTATTATTCTGTTGGAATAACCTGTCTGTACGGTCTATCGCATGCATGGTGAATTCTATTGTTATTCCATTATTTATTATTCTGTCGGAATATCCTGTCTGTGCGTTTACACATGACTTGGTTCCATTAATTATTATTTTGTTGGAATATCCTGTCTGTGCGAATTACACATGACCTGATTCCATTCTTTATTATTTTGTTGAGAATAACCTATTTGTGCGGTTTATCGCATGCATGTTGAATTCTTCTGTTACTCCATTCTTTATTATTCTGTTGGAATAACCTGTCTATGTGGATTACCGCATGCATTGTGGAAATGATCTATTTACGTGGATTATGATGAAAGTCAAAATATAAGCATTGGACTGTTGATTATGATGAAAGTCATAATAAAAGCATTAGACTGATGAAAATCATGGGTATATGTAATATTAGTAAGTTTTATGATGAGTTATGTTGGTTATTTTGTGAAAACATGAAAGTTTATTAGAAATCACAAAGGGTTGAAAATAGAACATGAAATTCAATTGACCATATCTCCTATTATATTTTAAATTTTTGAGTGTGTTCAAGTTCTAGAGTTAGATCTATAAGTTTTCTAACTTATCCAAGTGGATCACTGGGAATGGTGTTGTAGATTTTCGTGTGGACTGATTTTAGCAAAGGAGTCAAAAACTGCAAAGTACCAAAAAGCTATTGCCCAAAACTTTAAAAGGGCATTTTCGGCCACTTGGTTTGTGAAATAAATTCCGGCCTTTTGGGACATGAATATATATGGTATAAAGTACATATTGTCCAAAAATGAGCTCATTCTGACTTAAAATGACCAAGTTATGACCATTTTAATTTTTGTGATTTTCTAATGAAAACGGCTATAACTGGAGTTCTATAACTCTGATGGCCACGAAATTTAAACTGGAGGCTCACATTAACATGTATAAGATTGTGTCAAGATATTGGAATTTCAGGAGTTAAGCATGATAGGGCTAATTTCTTAAGCTACACACTAAAATTTTTTTACAGTTGAATAATCAAACAGTCTAAAGCTTACGTGCAAAGATGGACTGTTGATTATTGATTTTACAGTTGTATATCTTTGGCTTACATGTAAAGATGGACTATTGATTATTGGTTTTACAGTTATATATCTTTGGCTTACGTGCAAAGAGGGACTGTTGATTATTGGTTTTATAGTGGTATATCTTTTGCTTACGTGCAAAGATGAACAATTGATTGATGAGTATCTTTGGCTTATGTGCATAGATGAACTATTTATTGGTATGATTATGACCAGGCATCATTCGGTATAATCATGACCCGTAATGTTATAGATGATGTGGTAAAAGTCCTTATTGGCTGTAGTGCATTGATGAACAGTTTTTTGTATGATTATTGTGACGCCCCCAAAATAGGTATACAACACCCATTCTGAGTCACCAAATACATGGTACAGAAAGCAAACTTACAACTTCAGAAATACAATTATCGTGCAAAATATGATAACACATACTGTGAGTTTAAATACAAATATTGTCTTCTAGACAATATCCACACTCAAATAAGTCCTCATTATAATTATTCATACACTATTTTATAGAAATAGTGAGGACTGCTAAAACATCTTTCTAGAACCATCACTCACTACCCCGACTAGATCCTGCTATGTTCTCACCTCCTGAGAAGAAAAATGGAACAAAAAGGAAAAGGGTGAGCTCAACTAGCCCAGTAAAGAATATTATGACTAAGATAATATACAACAAATTATCATTAGTCTTCAACAGGAAAAAATCTGATAAAATACAATAGACAACAAGTTTTAGATCAACAAATGCATCGGAAATAGCAATCCACTAGAAGAGTCACGTAGAGAACGAATTCTACTATCTTCTAAGATTTAAAAGTTCATCATCAATATTTTATCCCTGTAAGAACAATCAATATACATCTTTAATCAAATATTCATCTTTGCACTACAGGCCAAAGATATTCATTTGTATCACCAGTTGGTCATGTTCATCTCAACACCTGTTCATATTTGCACTATGGGCCAAAGATATTCATCAGTTAATCATTCGTCTTTGCACTACAGGTCAAAGATATTTAGTAATATCATCATTTAAGACTCAGGATGATGAAAAATATTTTAAAGAAAAAGAATCCAGTGAGACAGAAGGACAAATATTAGGGATTCGTATAACAGTTTATCCAAGATCAATAATACTTCATAATAACCAATTGTGAAGCAGAATTCAAAAATAAAGATCAAAACATGGATACAATCAAAGATAGTAACCATAATAAACAACTTGAACAAAAAGGAAAATTTTCATTTTTCGGTGAATAGTGTCATATACATAAATAGTAACCCCAACACAAAAAGGTAGAAATTCCATAATAAAATCCATGCCAATATTCCGGTATAATGATATTGAAAGAATAACATCATTACGAAAAAAATAACATCCCTTGCCTCAAAATAACGGTACTTCTGATCAGAATATCAGATAGAAAACTGAAGAAAACTTGTACCGAACAACAACTCTCAAAGTATCAAAATAATCACAAAAATACGTTCGATAATCTAGAGAGAAAGAAAACTTGTTTCTGGTGTGATTTTCAATTCTAACCTAAGCGTCTATTTATAGGAAAATGCTAGAACGCCATACGAGACTAAAATAAGAAAATAATATTATTTCTTTTTAATTTTCTACGCCACCACCATTTGAAAAAGCCAAGCATACCATTCTTGAAAAATCCCAGCAGCCCACATGTTTATAACACAAGTGGGTCCCACCCATAATTTAATATAAATCATTTTATTTTTCAAAACATCAGTAATTCATAGAAAATAGCCCGTTTATCAGAAAAATACGAATTTTATGTCCATTCCACACGAAATTGAATTCTCTACAACTTTGTAGCTTTGAGTTTTTCCAAATTCCAAACAGAAAATATCTGAAACCCACAAACGGATGATTTTTAATATCTCCATTCCGACAAAATACTGATAAAACTCCTCAGCATTAATTCTGTGATAACCCGAGAATTTGGACAATTTAGTAAAATCTTAAATGATTGATTTAAGGTCAAATATTAGACCTAGATAGAAAATAAGTGTATGCATTTGATGTTATTAGGACGGAATTTTGAGGATTTCAAAATTTCGTGAAGGCTTATAGGTGAATTATTCAAGATTAAGTGTTTATGTGATTAAGTTCTGTGTATATGGTTAATGATGTGTTCAGAATGTGGTTAAGGGTCAAGGGTTGACCAGATAAATTATATCTGTAACAAACCCTAAGAATATATTAAGAACGTCAATGTTCGGTTAGAAAATCCTAGCGTTTAGCAAGAAACCCTAGAAATCGGATCTGGAAACCCTAGTTTCAGTTCCGGGAATCCGAAACCCTAATTCGGTGCATGAAACCCTAAATCGGGAACTTAATAGCATAAGTGTAAATAATTAAAAGATTAATTAGGGTTAATCTTAACAAATTGATTACAAAACCCTAATTCCAAATTTGAAACCCTAATGTCAGATCTGAAAACCCTAGTTTTGATTACGATAAATCAAGCCCTAATCGGGAAATTAATGGAGAATTATAATGCTCTAATGCTATTATTATAATATTAATTAGTGTAACGCTTAATTAATTAGCAAACCCTAATTTCAAATTATCGAACTTAAACTTTTAAGTTAGAAACCCTATTGATGGATTTGAAACCCTAATTTATAATTAGGAAAATGAAAGTGTTAATTGAATATTTTAATGTTAATTAGGATATATTAATCCTAATTTTAAGGTTAAGTAATTAGAAAACCCTAATCTAATTACTTAATATTTAATTTCTAAATTAGAAAATTATTTTCTATTAGAAACCTTAAATTGTGGGTTGAAAACCCTAATGACCATTTGACTTACTTGCGTAATTAACAATTTTGATTAGAATTATTAATCCTAATTAGTAAGATTTAAAGTTATGATTAAGAAATTTTAATATAATTAGAAAATTCTAATTATAAATTAGAAATATTAATTTTCAATTTTGAAAACTTAATTTGGAAATTTTAGAAACTAATTTGGAAGTTAAGGGTTAAAACTTAAACCCTAAATGCTCCAAACCCTAAACCCTAAAATGCTTCAAACCCTAAACCCTAAGGGTTTCATCAAATGAGAAAATCTAGAAATTTAAGGAAATGACCTAATTGCCCTTTTAGTGTAAATTAGTAAGTAACTTGCAAATCTTGGTGAATTTGTAGTTGGTGACCTAACATTTTGACTTGGTGACATTTGTATCAGCCATTGGGCACTCCATTTGACAGCAAACATCAAGTATGCAATGAATCTATGTAATATATATAGATGTGGGAGAGAGAAAAATCATAAAAATCTAGTTTTATTGCTCTTTTGCTCCTACCAACTCTCTCTCTCCTAGTGTCCGAAAATTGTTAAGTAAATCAGTCATAATACCAGCCCCTAGATCAATCATAAACAGATTGGAGAGCCAAGAATCAAAAATCAAAGCTCAAAATGGTAAAGAACCCTAATTTCGAAAATCTAGGATTCTGATGTTATTTGTTGTAATTGATTGTTCAAGGTTGTGTAATAGGGTGTCAATTGATGTTCTGGGTTGATAAATCATGAACCCATAACATCAAAGTGCACGATTTTAAATTTTTGAAAATCTGGAAAAATTTAGAGTTGAGGTCCGACAAAACAATGTCGAGCCTCTAGATCTTTTTTTCGTTAAATGTTTAGTGTGTTTTATGTTATATATGTGTTCTATGTCATGTCTCATCGTGCTCGAATCAAGAATCACGACTAGATCATAAATGGACTAAGAGATATGAAAGTCAAAGCCCGTTGACCGCTCACGGAAAAGTCGAATCTGGGTAACCCGAATGTGTATCTGATGGTCCGACAACTTTGTTCAAGCTCTCGATCTTAAGGTTCCGACATTTGTTTTGGCTAAGTTGTTGATTGTTTATTGTAGTCTGGTATACAGATTATATGTTAAAGTAATTAGAACACTTAGATCATAACTGTAATGGCCGCAAATTAAGGTCAAACTAGGGTCGACCTGTCTTCTGTTGAAGAATTTAGGAAAACCCATAATCTTGCCAAGAATTAAACCCTGAAAGATCTAGCATGCCTTTCGATTGGCTTTTAAATCTTGAGCCAATGATGTTGTTTGACTGTTATGATGATGCGAAGTTGTACTATTACATCAGGAATACAAGTATGGACCATTAGATCACACAAATCAAACTTGGAATGAAAGATATAAGGACTCAAAGTAGACCCTTCGACACTCGCTCGTTGAGTTTCCGAAAAACCCAAAACTCAAGAGCAAAGCTGTTGTCGAGATTTTGAAAGATTATATCTCATGATCCGTTGTTGTTTAGTTATGAAATAGGTATATACTTGTAGTACTACATTAGTACTACAACATCAAAGTAATTACAGCCCGTAAAACATTAATAAAGATAACTTAAAATCTAGTCAAACTAGCAACCTTTATATATAAGAATTTCGGAAATCGTGAAGAACACTTGAAGAACACATTTAGCGACACTTTTTGTCGCTTAAGGACCCTTTAGCGACGACTTATATTTATTTTAGAAAAATGATTAAAAATTAAAAATGATTTTTAATTATTAAAAATACTAAATAAATTATGAAAAATTATTTTAAAATTGAAAATAGTTTTTAACTATTTTGAGTATATTTTTGAAAATATTTAATATTTTTTGGGAATATAATAGGTATTTATTTATTTAATTATAATATTAAATAAATGATTTAAAAATAGTTTTAATTCATGAAAAATCATGAAAATTTATTTTATGGTGTTAGAAAATATTTTAAGTTATTTTTGATGACTTTTAATATTTTATGATAAATTTCATTAATATTTTAATATTAATGGTAATTAATTTATTTAATAAATATATTAAATAAATAAAGGAAAAATAGAATTAATGTTTTAAAAATAATTTAAGTGTTATAAAAATATTTTAAGTTATAAAATATAACTTTTGATATTTTGGCATGAAAATATTAATATTTTAATATTAATAGCAATTATCGGATAATGGATTTAAGTGTTTAAAAATCAAATAGTTATTATTTTAAGGTATTAAAAATATTTTGAAATATTATAATTACATTATAATATTATGTAAGGATTTTCATTAATATTTTAATATTAAATGAATATTAATGGTTAAGGAATTATGGGGTATTTAATTTAGTTAAATACGGTTTTAATGATTGGAAAATCATGATAAATGGTAATAATTATCTGAAAATTATTACGAGCCTAGGAAAAATGTTTTGACTGATAAGAAATTATCTGTGATAATTGTTAAGTGTTTAGGCAGAGTTTAATTGAACTTAAACTCGATATTGTCCGACTAGACCGTCAGGATGACAGAATGATGTTAGTTTCAAGTCAGACTGAAATAGTTTGACCTGATGCTAAGTCTTATGTGCTGTATAGACTTATAGGGTTATGTGTTATGTGTTTAGGTTATTCTTTGTATTTAAATATAACAGAATTGTACTGTGATTCTAATATTGGAGATCTATATTATTAATATTAGGTCTTCGGGTAAAGCGTTATAAATCGTTACACGGAATCAAATCTGTTCGAGCAAGTTTGTTCTTACTTAACTCTAATAAGAGTGTTTTATTCAAGCTTATGGTTAATCATTGCTGATTGCCATGAAAATTGTACTTTGTACATCTTGCATGTATAAGTCAGGTATAAAAGGCTGATCACCTTCATTACCAGTTGGTTCAGAAATGTTTGTTCATGTTTAAAACTTGTTCAGTCAAATAAATTTGTTCGTGCTAGTTCTCAATTATATTGATGAATTATAGCAAGCCCATTATTCATACTCTTCAATCATGATATATCGTTATATTGTTGTATTTAAACTTGCTGGGCAATTTTCATGCTCACCCTTGCTATATCATGATAAACATTGCAGATAAAACGAATGCGTTCGGATACAAGAAAAGGTTAATGCCAAGTACAGCTTGGGTTATAAAGTGCAGCTAGTTGTAATAGCGTATTGTGATAAATATTGTTATGTAATAAATAGTTTATGAAATGTGTATAAGTTAAGGTTACTCGACCTTGGGGAATAGTGTGTAATGTAATGTATAAACAATTTATGTTTATATCTTCCGCAAACAGTTATAGAAATAGTGTACCGGATCCGAGGTAATTTGGGGCCCGGGTTCGGGGGACGCTATAGTTGGTATCAAAGCTGTTGGTTATGAAGCTTAGGTTGGAATACCTAAGACCAATAACCGCAGTGATTAGGATAAGATCTAACTCACATAGAGTTGGTTGGTCGGTAAGATTCAAAGATGAATCTCGGTAAGTTGTTAAGATACAGAGTTCCCTAACTCTGATAATAAGGTTGAACATATGTGGAGAATAGATAAAGTCTAAAAGACTAAAAGTTCAGTGATAGGAGATCGTAAAACAAAACGATCATAGTCATAGAATTGAATCGTAATATATACGATGAGATCACCCCGTGATCTGTTAAGGTTATGATGACGGAAAGAATCAATCTGATGATTGAAAAGTTTAAAGCATGATTGTTGTGTGAATGGTGCTGACTTCAAAAAAAGGATTATGAATACTGGATTAAATGAAATTCAGATTGTGAATGGTGGTTAAGATTAGGTGGGGATTTCAATGAGGACTCGCCGCTCACGCATTTGAGTTGTATGATTCCTTGTATGGGGTGGAATTTGTACTTGGTTTTAGAATCACTTAGCTTCCGGTCGATGTAGTGGTTAGGTTGATCAATTCTTTGTATGGGCGGGAATTGGCCGCTTAGCTTCCTATATTGATTAGTGGCCGAGTTTGTTTTGACAACCACTTAGTTTACGCATTGATAATCATTGAAATGTTTGTGTCGCACTATTTGCTATATGCAGTTAAGAGGGTGATTCCTTTCTCATGTGTATATAACAAATAGATAGGTTATAGGTAGAGAATATAGGTTAAGTACGAGTTCTTAGAACTCATACTTATGTGACATTATTGACTTATAGTTATATGAAATGTTTGTGAACCCCTCAGCGAATGGACGCCAAAGGTCTGACTAGGGTAAGTTTCAGAACTCATATAATTGTGGCCAGGTTATGAACTCATAAGTGTGGTTTTATGAACTGGGTATAGTTGTGTGAATGGAGTGTTAAGGATAATAGGAATAGATAGAATGTTTAAGCAAATGATCATTAGTGGAGACTTAGGTTTTCCTAAACCCCTAGCTTTGCTAAACTTTAATTTTTGACATCAAGCTAAATACGCACTATGTGCCTTTTAAAAAAAATAAATAAATTTTGTTTTTATTTATCACTTATGTACCATGTGACCTGGTGCAGAGATGATAAAAATAAAAATAAAAAATGATGGAGTTATCAATGCAGAATTACTTGGTGTTGGATGTGATCTAAGGATCACACCCACTACACAAGATGATGCAAGATAACAAAGTCACAAAATGACGAAATCCTCAACGGACTGTTAAATACAGTGCGGCATCATGACGTCATTCTCAAAAATGTTTTTATTGAAAGAAATTTCCCAAACCAAATTGTTTTGTTGTGGAATCAAATAAGACTGAGGTAAAATTTTGTGCGCCTAAGGCGGATAAGAGGAACAAAATTGTTCCGACCAGCAGTACTTGGCCAGTACAGGGCATATCGGGCTAATCACCCTTTGTGTCCGTAAGTAATGACGGTTTGTGGATGAATTTCCATAAAACCTTTGCGAAAATGAAAAACTAATACGATATATCGATTCCTTAAAGACAGCTTTTTAAAATTTTTACCCTTGTGAGTGGTGTATTGGGTAGCATGTGATATGTGTGAATGGTGTAAGGTGAATTTCGGGGACGAAATTCTTAGAAGGAGGGGTGAATGTGATAACCCGAGAATTTGGACAATTTAGTAAAATCTTAAATGATTGATTTAAGGTCAAATATTGACCCAGATAGAAAATAAGTGTATGCATTTGATGTTATTAGGGGACGGAATTTTGAGGATTTCAAAATTTCGTGAAGGCTTATAGGTGAATTATTCGGATTAAGTGTTTATGTGATTAAGTTTCGTATATATGGTTAATGATGTGTTCGTAATGTGGTTATGGTCAAGGTTGACGGATAAATTATATCCGTAATAAACCCTAAGAATATATTAAGAACGTAAATGTTAGGTTAGAAAATCCTAGCGCTTAGCAAAAACCCTAGAAATGGGATCTCGAAACCCTAGTTTTGATTCAAGAATCAAACCCTAATTCGGTGCATGAAACCCTAAATCGGGAACTTAATGGCATAAGTGTAAATAATTAAAAGATTAATTAGGGTTAATCTTAACAAATTGATTACAAAACCCTAATTCCAAATTTGAAACCCTAATGTCAGATCTGAAAACCCTAGTTTCAGATTATGATAAATTGAAGCCCTAATCTGGGAAATTAATGGAGAATTATAATGCTCTAGTGCTATTATTATAATATTAATTAGGGTAACGCTTAATTAATTAGCAAACTCTAATTTCAAATTATTGAACTTAAACTTTTCCGTCAGAAACCCTATTGATGGATTTGAAACCCTAATTTATAATTAGGAAAAATGAAAGTGTTAATTGAATATTTTAATGTTAATTAGGATATATTAATCCTAATTTTAAGGTTAAGTAATTAGAAAACCCTAATCTAATTACGAATATTTAATTTCTAAATTAGAAAATTATTTTCTATTAGAAACCTTAAATTGTGGGTTGAAAACCCTAATGACCATTTTGACCCTACTTGCGTAATTAACAATTTTGATTAGGAATTATTAATCCTAATTAGTAAGATTTAAAGTTATGATTAAGAAATTTTAATATAATTAGAAAATTCTAATTATAAGTTAGAAATATTAATTTTCAATTTTGAAAACTTAATTTGGAAATTTTAGAAACTAATTTGGAAGTTAAGGGTTAAAACTTAAACCCTAAATGCTCCAAACCCTAAACCCTAAAATGCTTCAAACCCTAAACCCTAAGGGTTTCATCAAATGAGAAAATCTAGAAATTTAAGGAAATGACCTAATTGCCCTTTTAGTGTAAATTAGTAAGTAACTTGCAAATCTTGGGGAATTTGTAGTTGGTGACCTAACATTTTGACTTGGTGACATTTGTATCAGCCATTGGGCACTCCATTTGACAGCAAACATCAAGTATGCAATGAATCTATGTAATATATATAGATGTGGGAGAGAGAAAAATCATAAAAATCTAGTTTTATTGCTCTTTTGCTCCTACCAACTCTCTCTCTCCTAGTGTCCAAAAATTGTTAAGTAAATCACCATAATACCAAATTTCTAGATCAATCATAAATGCAGTTGGAGAGCCAAGAATCAAAAATCAAAGCTCAAAATGGTAAAGAACCCTAATTTCGAAAAATCTATGATTTCGATGTTATTTGTTGTAATTGATTGTTCAAGGTTGTGTAATAGGGGTGTCAATTGATGTTCGGGTTGATAAATCATGAACCCATAACATCAAAGTGCACGATTTTAAATTTTGAAAACTGGATAAAATTTAAAGTTGAGGTCGACTAAACGAATGTCGGAGCCTCTAGATCTTTTCTCGTTAAATGTTTAGTGTGTTTTATGTTATATATGTGTTCTATGTCATGTCTCTCGTGCTCGAATCAAGAATCACGACTAGATCATAAATGGACTAAGAGATATGACCGGCCAAAGCCCGATTGACCGCTCACGGAAAAATCGAACTGGGTAACCCAGAATGTGTATACTGATGGTCGACAACTTTGTTCAAGCCTCGATCTTTGCGTCGACATTTGTTTTGGCTAAGTTGTTGATTGTTTATTGTAGTCCGCGTATCTGATTATATGTTAAAGTAATTAGAACACTTAGATCATAAGCGTAATTGCTTGCAAATTAAGGTCAAACTAGGGTTGACCGTCTGTGTTGAAGAATTCTGGGAAAACCCAGAATTCGGCCAAGAACAGTCCTAGCATGCCCTTTGACCGGCTTAAATCTTGAGCCAATGATGTTGTTTGACTGTTATGATGATGCGAAGTTGTACTATGACATCAGGAATACAAGTATGGACCATTAGATCACACAAATCAAACCTGGAATGAAAGATATAAGGACTCAAAGTAGACCCTTGACACTGTTCGAGTTTATGGAAAACCCAGAAACTCAAGAACAGCGTTGTCAGAGATTTTGAAAGATTATATCTCACAGATCTATTGTTGTTTAGTTATGAAATTGGTATATACTTGTAGTACTACAACATCAAAGTAATTACAGGCCCAGAAAACATTAATAGCATAGCTTAAAATCTAGTCAAACTAGCAACCTTTATGTCTGACAAGAATTCTGGAAATCGTGAAGAACACTTGAAGAACACATTTAGCGACACTTTTGTCGCCTAAGGACCCTTTAGCGACAGTTTATTTTTATTTTCCGGAAAATGATTAAAAAATTAGAAAAAATGATTTTTAATTATTAAAAATACTAAATAAATTATGAAAAATTATTTTAAAATCTGAAAAATAGTTTTTAACTATTTTGAGTATATTTTGAAAATATTTAATATTTTTGGGAATATAATAGGTATTTATTTATTTAATTATAATATTAAATAAATGATTTAAAAATAGTTTTAATTCATGAAAAATCATGAAAATTTATTTTATGGTGTTGTTAGAAAATATTTTAAGTTATTTTTGATGACTTTTAATATTTTATGATAAATTTCATTAATATTTTAATATTAATGGTAATTAATTTATTTAATAAATATATTAAATAAATAAAGGAAAAATAAATTAATGTTTTAAAAATGATTTAAGTGTTATAAAAATATTTTAAGTTATAAAATATAACTTTTGATATTTTGGCATGAAAATATTAATATTTTAATATTAATAGCAATTATCGGATAATGGATTTAAGTGTTTAAAATCAAATAGTTATTATTTTAAGGTATTATAAATATTTTGAAATATTATAATTACATTATAATATTATGTAAGATTTTCATTAATATTTTAATATTAAATGAATATTAATGGTTAAGGAATTATGGGTATTTAATTTAGTTAAATACTGGTTTTAATGATTGGAAAATCATGATAAATGGTAATAATTATATCGAAAATTATTACGAGCCTAGGAAAAATGTTTTGACTGATAAGAAATTATCTGTGATAATTGTTAAGTGTTTAGGCAGAGTTTAATTGAACTTAAACTCGATATTGTCCGACTAGACCGTCAGGATGACAGAATGATGTTAGTTTCAAGTCGATTTGAAATAGTTTGACTTGATGCTAAGTCTTATGTCTTTGATAGACTTATAGGGTTATATGTTATGTGTTTAGGTTATTCTTTGTATTTAAATATAATGTAATTGTCTTGTGATTCTAATATTGGAGATCTATATTATTAATATTAGGTCTTGGGTGTAAAAGCGTTATAAATTGCAAGTTACTGAGAATCAGCGGTTCGCTTAGGCAAGTTTGTTCTTACTTAACTCTAATAAGAGTGTTTTATTCAAGCTTATGGTTAATCATTCTTTGATTGCCATGAAAATTGTACTCTGTACATCTTGCATGTATAAGTCGGTATAAAAAGTCGATCACCTTCATTACCGATTGGTTGAAATGTTTGTTCATGTTTAAAACTTGTTCAAATCAAAAAAATTTGTTCGTATAGTTCTCAATTATATTGATGAATTATAGCAAGCCCATTATTCATACTCTTCAATCATGATATATCGTTATATTGTTGTATTTAAACTTTTGGGCAATTTTCATGCTCACCTTGCTATATCATGATAAACATTGCGAGATAAAACGCGAATGCGTTCGGATAAGAAAAGGTTAATGCAAATGCGACTTGGGTTATAAAGTGCGACTAGGTGTAATAGCGTATTGTGATAAATATTGTTATGTAATAAATAGTTTATGAAATGTGTATAAGTTAAGGTTACTCGACCTTGGGGAATAGTGTGTAATGTAATGTATAAACAATTTATGTTTATATCTTCCGCAAACAGTTATAGAAATAGTGTACCGGATCCGAGGTAATTTGGGGCCCGGGTTCGGGGGACGCTATAGTTGGTATCAAAGCTGTTGGTTATGAAGCTTAGGTTGGAATACCTGAGACCAATAACCGCAGTGATTAGGATAAGATCTAACTCACATAGAGTTGGTTGGTCGGTAAGATTCAAAGACGAATCTCGGTAAGTTGTTAAGATACAGAGTTCCCTAACTCTGGTAATAAGGTTGAACATAAGTGGAGAATAGATAAAGTCTAAAAGACTAAAAGTTCAGTGATAGGAGATCGTAAAACAAAATGATAATAGTCATAGAATTTAATCGTAATATATACGATGAGATCACCCGTGATCTCATTAAGGTTGATGATCGAGAAAGAATCAATCTGATGATTGAAAAGTTTAAAGCATGATTGCTGTGTGAATGGTACAGCTTCAAAAAAGGATTATGAATACGGATTAAATGAAATTCCTATTGTGAATGGTGGTTAAGATTAGGTGGGGATTTCAATTAGGACTCGTGTCCATTTGGGTGAGTTGTATGATTCTTGTATGGGCGGGGAATTTGTACTTGATTTAGAATCACTTAGCTTCCTCGGTCGATGTAGTGGTTAGGTTGATCAATTCTTTGTATGGTAGGGGAATTGGCCGCTTAGCTTCTATATTGATTAGTGGTAGAGTTTGTTTTGACAACCACTTAGTTTGGCATTGATAATCATTGAAATGTTTTGTGTCGCTATTTGCTATATATGTAGGTTAAGAGGGTGATTCCTTCTCATATGTATAACAAATAGATAGGTTATAGGTAGAGAATATAGGTTAAGTACGAGTTCTTAGAACTCATACTTATGTGACATTATTGATTTATAGTTATATGAAATGTTTGTGAACCCCTCGTGAATGGGCCGCCAAAGGTCCGACTAGGGTAAGTTAAGTAAACTCATATAATTGTGGGCAGTTATGAACTCATAAGTGTGGTTTTATGAACTGGGTATAGTTATGTGAATGGAGTGTTAAGGATAATAGGAATAGATAGAATGTTTAAGCAAATGATCATTAGTGGAGACTTAGGTTTTCCTAAACCCCTAGCTTTGCTAAACTTTAATTTTGACATCAAGCTAAATCGCACTATGTGCCTTTTAAAAAAAATAAATAAATTTTGTTTTTATTTATCACTTATGTACCATGTGACAAATGGAGATGATGATAAAATAAAATAAAAAATGATGGAGTTATCAATGCAGAATTACTTGGTGTTGGATGTGATCTAAGGATCGTCGACCCACTACTGATATGATGTAGTATAACAAAGTCACAAAATGACGAAATCCTCAATCTGAATTTTGTTAAATACAAGTGCGGCATCATGACGTCATTCTCAAAATGTTTTTATTGAAAGAAATTTCCCAAACCAAATTGTTTTGTTGTGGAATCAAATAAAATGAGGTAAAATTTTTGTGCTTTAAAGGAGATAAGAGAACAAAATTGTTTTGACCAGTGATGCTTAGCCAAGAGGGCATATCAGCTAATCACCCTTTGTGTCCGTAAGTAATGACGGTTTGTGGATGAATTTCCATAAAACCTTTGCGAAAATGAAAAACTAATGATCTATCGATTCCTCAAAGACATTTTAAAATTTTTACCCTTGTGAGTGGTGTATTGGGTAGCATGTGATATGTGTGAATGGTGTAAGGTGCACGGTGTAGGTGTAAGGTGAATTTGGGGACGAAATTCTTAGAAGGAGGGTGAATGTGATAACTTGAGAATTTGGACAATTTAGTAAAATCTTAAATGATTGATTTAAGGTCAAATATTAGACCTAGATAGAAAATAAATGTATGCATTTGATGTTATTAGGGGCGGAATTTTGAGGATTTCAAAATTTCGTGAAGGCTTATAGGTGAATTATTCAGGATTAAGTGTTTATGTGATTAAGTTCGATTATATGGTTAATGATGTGTTGAGAATGTGGTTAAGGGTCGAGGTTGACGGATAAATTATATCTGTAATAAACCCTAAGAATATATTAAAACGTCAATGTTGGTTTGGAAAATCCTAGCGTTTAGCAAGAAACCTAGAAATCGGATCCGAAACCCTAGTTTCGGGCCCGGAATCAAAACCCTAATTAATTGCATGAAACCCTAAATAAAGAACTTAATGGCATAAGTGTAAATAATTAAAAGATTAATTAGGGTTAATCTTAACAAATTGATTACAAAACCCTAACTCCAAATTTGAAACCCTAATATGGGATAAAAACCCTAGTTTCAAATTACGATAAATTGAAGCCCTAATCAGAGGAAATTAATGGAGAATTATAATGCTCTAATGCTTTATTATTATAATATTAATTAGGTAACGCTTAATTAATTAGCAAACCCTAATTTCAAATTATCGAACTTAAACATTTAAAATTAGGAAACCCTATTGATGGATTTGAAACCCTAATTTATAATTAGGAAAAATAAAAGTGTTAATTGAATATTTTAATGTTAATTAGGATATATTAATCCTAATTTTAAGGTTAAGTAATTGGAAAACCCTAATCTAATTACGAATATTTAATTTCTAAATTAGAAAATTATTTTCTATTAGAAACCTTAAATTGTGGGTTGAAAACCCTAATGACCATTTTGACCCTACTTGCGTAATTAACAATTTTGATGAGGAATTATTAATCCTAATTAGTAAGATTTAAAGTTATGATTAAGAAATTTTAATATAATTAGAAAATTCTAATTATAAATTAGAAATATTAATTTTCAATTTTGAAAACTTAATTTGGAAATTTTAGAAACTAATTTGGAAGTTAAGGGTTAAAACTTAAACCCTAAATGCTCAAACCCTAAACCCTAAAATGCTTGAAACCCTAAACCCTAAGGGTTTCATCAAATGAGAAAATCTAGAAATTTAAGGAAATGACCTAATTGCCCTTTTAGTGTAAATTAGTAAGTAACTTGCAAATCTTGGTGAATTTGTAGTTGGTGACCTAACATTTTGACTTGGTGACATTTGTATCAGCCATTGGGCACTCCATTTGACAGCAAACATCAAGTATGCAATGAATCTATGTAATATATATAGATGTGGAGAGAGAAAATCATAAAAATCTAGTTTTATTGCTCTTTTTGCTCCTACCAACTCTCTCTCTCCTAGTGTCCAGAAAATTGTTAAGTAAATCACCATAATAATACCAAATTTCTAGATCAATCATAAGCAGTTGGAGAGCAAGAATCAAAAATCAAAGCTCAAAATGGTAAAGAACCCAATTTAAGAAAATCTAGGATTACGATGTTATTTGTTGTAATTGATTGTTCAAGGTTGTGTAATAGGGTGTCAATTGATGTTCGGGTTGATAAATCATGAACCCATAACATCAAAGTGCACGATTTTAAATTTTTGAAAATCTGGAAAAAATTTAAAGTTGAGGTCACGAAATGACGAATGTCGAGCCTCTAGATCTTTCTCGTTAAATGTTTAGTGTGTTTTATGTTATATATGTGTTCTATGTCATGTCTCATCGTGCTCGAATCAAGAATCACGACTAGATCATAAATGGACTAAGAGATATGATGGTTGTCAAAGATTATTGACCGTTCACTTTAAAGTCGAATCTGGGTAACCCGAATGTGTATCTGATGGTCCGACAACTTTGTTCAAGCCTCACGATCTTGCGTCTGACATGTGTTTTGGATAAGTTGTTGATTGTTTATTGTAGTCTGGTATACAGATTATATGTTAAAGTAATTAGACCACTTAGATCATAACTGTAATGGCCAGAAATTAAGGTCAAACTAGGGTTGACTGTACATTCGTTTTGAAGAATGCAGGAAAACCCGAATTGACGCAAAACGATCTAGCATGCCCTTTCGAATGAAGCTTAAATCTTGAGCCAATGATGTTATTTGACTGTTATGATGATGCGAAGTTGTACTATAACATCAGGAATACAAGTATGGACCATTAGATCACACAAATCAAACCTGGAATGAAAGATATAAGGACTCAAAGTAGACCCTTGACACTGTTCGAGTTTTTGGAAAACCCAGAAACTCAAGAACAGCGTTGTCAGAGATTTTGAAAGATTATATCTCACAGATCTGTTGTTGTTTAGTTATGAAATTGGTATATACTTGTAGTACTACATTAGTAGTACAACATCAAAGTAATTACAGGCCCAGAAAACATTAATAGCATAACTTAAAATCTAGTCAAACTAGCAACCTTTATGTCTGACAAGAATTCTAGAAATCGTGAAGAACACTTGAAGAACACATTTAGCGACACTTTTGTCGCCTAAGGACTTTTAGACTTATTTTTATTTTTTTTTCGGAAAATGATTAAAAAATTAGAAAAATGATTTTAATTATTAAAATACTAAATAAATTATGAAAAATTATTTTAAAATCAAAAAATAGTTTTTAACTATTTTGAGTATATTTTGAAAATATTTAATATTTTTGGGAATATAATAGGTATTTATTTATTTAATTATAATATTAAATAAATGATTTAAAAATAGTTTTAATTCAATGAAAAATCATGAAAATTTATTTTATGGTGTTAGAAAATATTTGAAGTTATTTTGATGACTTTAAATATTTTATGATAAATTTCATTAATATTTTAATATTAAGGTAATTAATTTATTTAATAAATATATTAAATAAATAAAGGAAAATAGAATTAATGTTTAAAAATGATTTAAGTGTTATAAAAATATTTTAAGTTATAAAATATAACTTTTGATATTTTGGCATGAAAATATTAATATTTTAATATTAATAGCAATTATCGGATAATGGATTTAAGTGTTTAAAAATAAAATAATTATTATTTTAAGGTATTAAAATATTTTGAAATATTATAATTACATTATAATATTATGTAAGGATTTTCATTAATATTTTAATATTAAATGAATATTAATGGTTAAGGAATTATGGGGTATTTAATTTAGTTAAATACGGTTTTAATGATTGGAAAATCATGATAAATGGTAATAATTATCTGAAAATTATTACGAGCCTAGGAAAAATGTTTTGACTGATTAGAAATTATCTGTGATAATTGTTAAGTGTTTAGGCAGAGTTTAATTGAGCTTAAACTCAATATTGTTCGACTAGACAGTCAGGATGACAGAATGATGTTAGTTTTAAGTCAGACTGAAATAGTTTGACCTGATGCTAAGTCTTATGTGCTGTATAGACTTATAGGGTTATGTGTTATGTGTTTAGGTTATTCTTTGTATTTAAATATAACAAGAATTGTCTTTGTGATTCTAATATTAGATCTATATTATTAATATTAGGTCTTCGGGTAAAGCGTTATAAATTGCGTTACGGTAATCAACGGTTCATGCAAGTTTGTTCTTACTTAACTCTAATAAGAGTGTTTTATTCAAGCTTATGGTTAATCATTGCTGATTGCCATGAAAATTGTACTCTGTACATCTTGCATGTATAAGTCAGGTATGAAAGGCTGATCACCTTCATTACCAGTTGGTTCGAAATGTTTGTTCATGTTTAAAACTTGTTTCATCAAAAAATTTGTTCGTCTTTAGTTCTCAATTATATTGATGAATTATAGCAAGCCCATTATTCATACTCTTCAATCATGATATATCGTTATATTGTTGTATTTAAACTTGCTGGGCAATTTTCATGCTCACCCTTGCTATATCATGATAAACATTGCAGATAAAACGAATGCGTTCGGATACAAGAAAAGGTTAATGCCAAGTACAGCTTGGGTTATAAAGTGCAGCTAGTTGTAATAGCGTATTGTGATAAATATTGTTATGTAATAAATAGTTTATGAAATGTGTATAAGTTAAGGTTACTCGACCTTGGGGAATAGTGTGTAATGTAATGTATAAACAATTTATGTTTATATCTTCCGCAAACAGTTATAGAAATAATGTACCGGATCCGAGGTGATTTGGGGCCCGGGTTCGGGGGACGCTATAGTTGGTATCAAAGCTGTTGGTTATGAAGCTTAGGTTGGAATACCTGAGACCAATAACCGCAGTGATTAGGATAAGATCTAACTCACATAGAGTTGGTTGGTCGGTAAGATTCAAAGACGAATCTCGGTAAGTTGTTAAGATACAGAGTTCCCTAACTCTGGTAATAAGGTTGAACAGAAGTGGAGAATAGATAAAGTCTAAAAGACTAAAAGTTCAGTGATAGGAGATCGTAAAACAAAACGATCATAGTCATAGAATTGAATCGTAATATATACGATGAGATCACCCCGTGATCTGTTAAGGTTATGATGACGAGAAAGAATCAATCGATGATTGAAAAGTTTAAAGCATGATTCTTTGTGTGAATGATACTGACTTCAAAAAAAAGGATTATGAATACGGATTAAATGAAATTCAGTATTGTGAATGGTGGTTAAGATTAGGTGGGGATTTCAATGAGGACTCATGTACGTAATTTGAGTTGTATGATTCCTTGTATGGGCGGGGAATTTGTACTTGATTTAGAATCACTTAGCTTCCTGGTCGATGTAGTGGTTAGGTTGATCAATTCTTTGTATGGGCGGGGAATTGGCCGCTTAGCTTCCTATATTGATTAGTGGCCGAGTTTGTTTTGACAACCACTTAGTTTCTGGCATTGATAATCATTGAAATGTTTGTGTCGCGCTATTTGCTATATGCAGGTTAAGAGGGTGATTCCTTTCTCATGTGTATAACAAATAGATAGGTTATATGTAGAGAATACAGGTTAAGTAAGAGTTCTTAGAACTCATACTTATGTGACATTATTGACTTATAGTTATATGAAATGTTTGTGAACCCCTCAGCGAATGGACGCCAAAGGTGCGACTAGGGTAAGTTAAGTAAACTCATATAATTGTGGCCAGTTATGAACTCATAAGTGTGGTTTTATGAGGCTGGGTATAGTTGTGTGAATGGAGTGTTAAGGATAATAGGAATAGATAGAATGTTTAAGCAAATGATCATTAGTGGAGACTTAGGTTTTCCTAAACCCCTAGCTTTGCTAAACTTCAATTTTTGACATCAAGCTAAATACGCACTATGTGCCTTTTAAAAAAAAAAAAATTTGTTTTATTTATCACTTATGTACCATGTGACCTGGTGCAGAGATGATAAAAAAAAATGATGGAGTTATCAATGCAGAATTACTTGGTGTTGGATGTGATCTAAGGATCATCAGCCCACTACAGTATGATTTAGTATAACAATGTCACAAAATGACGAAATCCTCAACTGATTGTTAAATTAAATCTGCAAGGCATCATGACGTCATTCTCAAAAATGTTTTTATTGAAAGAAATTTCCCAAACCAAATTGTTTTGTTGTGGAATCTCAAAAAGACCGAGGTAAAGTTTGTGCGCTTTAAAGTGAGATAAGAGAACAAAATTGTTCCACCCAGAAGATGCTGGCGAAGACAGGCATATCGCTAATCACCCTTTGTGTCTGTAAGTAATGACGGTTTGTGGATGAATTTCCATAAAACCTTTGCGAAAATGAAAAATTAATAGTCTATACGATTCCTCAGCACAATTTTAAAATTTTTACCCTTGTGAGTGGTGTATTGGGTAGCATGTGATATGTGTGAATGGTGTAAGGTGCACGGTGTAAGGTGTAAGGTGAATTTCGGGGACGAAATTCTTAGAAGGAGGGGTGAATGTGATAACCCGAGAATTTGGACAATTTAGTAAAATCTTAAATGATTGATTTAAGGTCAAATATTAGACCTAGATAGAAAATAAGTGTATGCATTTGATGTTATTAGGACGGAATTTTGAGGATTTCAAAATTTCGTGAAGGCTTATAGGTGAATTATTCAGGATTAAGTGTTTATGTGATTAAGTTCTGTGTATATGGTTAATGATGTGTTCAGAATGTGGTTAAGGGTCAAGGGTTGACCAGATAAATTATATCTGTAACAAACCCTAAGAATATATTAAGAACGTCAATGTTCGGTTAGAAAATACTAGCGTTTAGCAAAAAACCCTAGAAATCGGATCTGAAAACCCTAGTTTCAGTTCGGGGAATCCGAAACCCTAATTCGGTGCATGAAACCCTAAATCGGGAACTTAATGGCATAAGTTTAAATAATTAAAAATTAATTAGGGTTAATCTTAACAAATTGATTACAAAACCCTAACTCCAAATTTGAAACCGTAATGTCAGATCTGAAAACCCTAGTTTCAAATTCTGATAAATTGAAGCCCTAATCTGGGAAATTAATGGAGAATTATAATGCTCTAATGCTATTATTATAATATTAATTAGGGTAACGCTTAATTAATTAGCAAACCCTAATTCCAAATTATCGAACTTAAACTTTTCCGTCAGAAACCCTATTGATGGATTATAGCAAGCCCATTATTCATACTCTTCAATCATGATATATCGTTATATTGTTGTATTTAAACTTGCTGGGCAATTTTCATGCTCATCCTTGCTATATCATGATAAACATTACAGATAAAAAGCGAATGCGTTCGGATCTGAAAAGGTTAATGCCAAAATCTGACTTGGGTTATAAAGTGCAGCTAGTTGTAATAGCGTATTGTGATAAATATTGTTATGTAATAAATAGTTTATGAAATGTGTATAAGTTAAGGTTACTCGACCTTGGGGAATAGTGTGTAATGTAATGTATAAACAATTTATGTTTATATCTTCCGCAAACAGTTATAGAAATAGTGTACCGGATCCGAGGTGATTTGGGGCCCGGGTTCGGGGGACGCTACAAATTCCTTCATTTATAACCACATAAATAAATCCATCATTTATATCCACATTAAATAAATATTTTCTTATCAATAATTAATTATTCACAAATAATATTACAGAATCACAATTATGACAACCAGGCTGTTCCTAGGAAAGAGGGGGCTTTCCAATAAGGATTTCTCCTTACTAAAGGCAATTAGGTGACCAAACCTCTCCTTGTGAACTTTCTAGACATTGCTAATAATGTTATCTAATAATATTATTCAAATAATATGAATTATTGATCCGATAATGGGAAATATTGTGCAGTGACAATTATTGAAACAACAATAATATAAAATATCAACGCAGCAGTTATTGAATCAATAAAATAAAATATTGAAAAGTAATTACTGTAACAATTATTGAATAGTGCCTTCTTACGTACGAATCAATAATTCAACAATACTGTACAATACCGTGTGCTATTGTGCAACCACGTATATTACTGTATTTTAACCACTAGGTATTCCAACAGTGTTAACGATAACAATTATGTCGTTATTTATAAAACTCAAACTTTGTCGTTTTCTTCATCCGACAGTTATTCAGTTATTCCGTCGTATAGATATTCCCGACAAAAGTAATATTCCACGACTAAACGAATATTACCCGACAAAAGGAATATTTTATAACCACTTGTTTATTTTGTAAAATTTGCACATTTCACCCATAACCAAAACATTATATCAAATTATCACCTTATTAATTTAGGATAATGAATAGAAGAAAATTCAATTTTATTTATAATAAGATGGGGTCTTACAACCTCCCCTCCTTATAAAATTTCATCCTCAAAATTGACGTACGTACTTGGTGTTTCGAACAGGTGAGGGTACCTCGCTTTTATTTTCGATTCCAACTCCCATGTCATTTCCTCAATAGCATGGTTCCTCCACAAAACCATAACTTGTGGTATAACATTGGTGTGTAGGACATGCTCTTTCCTATCCAAGATCTTAACAGGTACCTCCTCGTATGTTAAATCTTCGGCTATCTCGTTTGATTCTAACTCAATAATGTGGTTCGGGTCTTTCACATATTTACGAAGCATAGATATGTGAAAAACATTATGAACATGAGACATGTTTGGAGGTAACGTGAGTCTATACGCCACATTTCCTATTCGGTCAAGAATCTCAAATGGACCAACAAATCTTGGATTGAGCTTTCCCCTCTTTCAAATCTTGTAACTCCCTTCCATGGAGAAATACGTAACAGTACATGATCTCCAATATTAAACTCCACGTCCTTTCTATGAAGATCAACATAACTCTTTTGTCGATCCTGTGAGGTTTGAATACGTTGTTGAATTATTTGGATTTTTTCTGTAGTCATGCGTACCAATTCTGGCCCCAACAAAGTTGCTTCACCCACCTCGTCCCAGCATACTAGAGAACGCCTCAAATGGAGCCATACCTATACTTGCTTGATAACTGTTGTTGTAGTTTAATTCCACCAATGGTAAATACTTATCTCAACCACCTTTGAAGTTTAGGACACACAGTCTTAATAGATCTTCAAGAGTTTGAATAGTCCTCTCTGATTGTTCGTCCGTTTGAGGATGGTATGCCGAACTGAATCGTAAATCCGTGCCCATAGCTTTCTGCAAGCTAACCCAACCTGAAGTGAATCTTGGGTCACGATCCGAAACTATGGATACTGGCATGCCATGCAATCTCACAATCTCATTCACGTACATACAAGCAAGACATTCAAGGGAATAATTTTCACGTATAGGCAAGAAATGGGCAGACTTTGTTAATCTATCAACAATAACCCAAATCGCATCTATACCTTGAGAAATGTTGGGATGACCCATAACAAAATCCATAGTAATGTGTTCCCACTTCCATTCTGGAATCTCAAGTGGTTGTAATGGACCTTTTGGTACGTGATGCTCCACCTTTACACGTTGACAAGTTAAACACCTCAAGATAAAATCCGCGATCTCTCTCTTCATATTGTTCCACCAAAATGTATGTCGAATATCATGATACGTTTTGGTACTCCCGGGATGGATTGCAAACAGGGTGTTGTGTTCCTCCATCATGATTCTATGCTTCAAATCAGAATCGTTAGGAACGCAAAGTCTAGAGTGGACTCGAAGTATTCCTTCTTCATCGATTTTTGCTTCTGAAATAGCTCCTTCTTGTACTTTCTTCTTCATACGCATCAGCCCCAGGTCCGTAGCTTGAGCAGCTTTAACTTTATTGATTAAAGTCGGTTCTACTCGTATATTAACCATCATCATGTGGGTCCATGGAGTCTATAATTCTATCTTCATCCTTTGCAAGTCATACAAAATGGGCCTTTGCTTTGACAATATCGACTTTTCGACTTCAAGATATGATCTTCACTAACGCGTCACTACTACGTTCGCTTTTCCAGGATGATATTGAATAGTGTGATCGTAATCTTTCAACAGCTCAAGGCAATGTCATTGCCGCATATTGTGTTCTTTTTGGGTGAAGAAATATTTGAGGCTTTTATGATCCGTATAGATCTCCACTTTCTCCCCATACAAGTAGTGTCTCCAAATTTTTAACGTGAATACGACTGCTGCCAACTCCAGATCATGAGTAGGATAATTCCTCTCATATTCTTTGAGTTGTTGCGAGGCATAGGCTATGACTTTCCCATGTTGCATGAGAACACATCCTAACCCTTTGCCTGAAGCATCGCTGTAGATAACAAATCCATCCGAACCAGATTGTATTGCTAGAACAGGTGCTGAAATGAGTCTCCTCTTGAGCTCTTGGAAACTCTTCTCGCATTCCTCGTTCCATACGAATTTTGTATCTTTCCGAAAGTCGTGAGTTATCTGAGATAAGCGATTCGAGAAATCCTTCCACGAATCTCGATAATAACCAAACTAAGCCGAGTAAAGTGCGTGACTTGGCCACCCACTTCGGTTGCTCCCAACTTTGTATTGCTTCAATCTTCGTCGGGTCAACATGTGACGCCCCCAAAACAGGTATACATCACCCATCTTGAGTCGCCAAATACATGGTACAGAATACAAGTACAATCTTAAATATACAACAAGAGCTGTGAGTTGTAATACAAATATTGTCTTCTAAATAATATCCACTCTCCGAATAAGTCCTCATTACAATTATTATCACACTATTTCATAGAATAGTGAGGACTACTAAAGCTACCATTTGAACCATCACTCCGTTCCTCGACTAGTCCCTGCTACGTTCTCATTTCCTGAAGAGAACAGTGAAAGAAAGGGTGAGCTCAACTAGCCTAGTAAGAAATATTATGACTAAGATAATGCAGGTCAAATTATCATTAGCCTTCAACAATGTTAAACTGATAAAATACAATAGACATCAAGTTTAACAGCAGCGGAATAAGCAATCCATTAAAAGAGTCAAATAGAGAATAAAATTTACTATCTTTTATGATTTAAAAAGGTTTTTCATCACTTTTATTCTTTGAGACTCGACTTTTTAATAAATAATCCACATCATCCCCCGTGACTACTGACCTAAGGATATTCATTAGTATCACGACCACAAATTATCCATGCACTACGGGCCAAGGATATTCGTGTATTCATCAATGGTCATGATCATGCCAACAACTGTCTATCAATGCACTACGGGCCAATGAGGACTTTTACCACATCATTTGTACCATTACGGTCATGATTATACAGAATAATCCCTGGTAATAATCATACCAAGTCCATCTATGCACTACAGGCCACAAATGACTTTCAATAAAATATAAACATGAGGATGATGACAATGATATAAGAATTCAATAAAACAAGTTCAAGAATTAATTTATCCAGGAACTAATAACGTCCAAATTGTCAACATGATACTTTTTTGTAGAGTAAAATTCAAGAATGCTCAAAAGAATATTTCTATGAAAAGATACTGGATAATAAATAATGGAACCAGGTCCGGCGTAAACGCACCGACAGGATATTCCGATAGAAAAATAAATACGAAATAATAAATAATGGAACCCAGTCCGGCATAAACGCACAGACAAGATATTCCGACTGAATAATAAATACAGAATAATAAAGAATGGAATAACAACATAATTTCACCATGTATGCGGTACTTCGCATAAACAGGTTATTCCAACAGAATAATAAAGAACGGAATCGGGTTAAAGCGAAATTACATGCAAGCGATGGGATATTTCATGAGTAATAATAAAGGATGGAATAATAGAAGAATTTCACCATGTATGCAATGATTGCCATAAATAGGTTATTCCAACATAATAATGAAGAATGGAATAACAACTCTTATGAGTATTGAAAGAAAGTAATTCTCTTCATGAATACGAAAGAATTATACCCCTTACCTTATAAAGAAGAAACTGGATATCGAAGTAGTGAAGTAGCAAAATACTCTTCTTCTTTCTCTCTATAATTTCTCTCTCTAGAGTTTCAGTGAATTCGTAAGAAATAATGAAGGAATGAGCTTCTATTTATAGGAGAATGCATTGAATAGTAAATAATTCATGAACGGTCCAGAATGATTTACTTTTAAACGGACGGTCCATATTAAAACTTAAAGCAACGGTCCATACTAATTCACTATTAAACTTTAAACCAATGATCCATATTGATTTACTATTATAATTTCAACCAACGGTCTGAAAAATTAGCACATCTCCTCATGGAATAATATTGTACCCAAAAATGACTTAGACCGAAAAGAAATATATTTTGTTCGGGTGAATAGTATCACGTGAATACTAACTCGTGAATAGTAACTCATGTAATAGTAACTCGTGAATAGTACTCTGACACGAAAAGTGCCCTGAATATCCGATTGAACAATATAACCTCCAGACATCAATTATCATCAGAATAGATGTCGATTTCTACTAACACAAATAATCCCAACACAATGAAACTATCAAATTCTTCTTTAATCAACATGAACTTATTCATCATTAATATTATAACTCACAATATTTAACAACCAGGTTGTTCCCAAGAAAGAGGGGGCTTTCCAATAAGGATTTCTCCCTATTGGCGCGTAATTATGTGACCAAACCTCTCCTTGACAGAACTTCTAGACATTGTAAATATTGCAATTTAATAATATGAATAACTTTGTCGTCTCAATTATTGATTTAATAATATAACATATTGTGCAGATGATACTATGACAATAACTGAATCAATAATATGAGAGATATAATGCATCAATTACTGAAGCAATAATTGAGTATAATTAAGTGAATTCTCACGTAAGCATCAATAATCAATACCGTGTGCTACTATATAACCACGCGTATTACTGTACTTTTACAACCGAGTAGTTCAACAGTTTTAACCGTAAAACTTTCGCCATTATTTTTGTAAAAATAATTCTGTCGTTTTATTACTACGACAATACTTCCGTTGTGGGTTCACCAATGATTGTGACGTCGTACGGATATTTCTGACAAAAAGAATATTCCCTGACCAAACGAATATTTTATAACAACTTGCATACTTTGCAAAATTTATAATTACTACCCACAACTATAACATTATATCAAATCCACACCATAATATTAAAAAAAATATTTCGAGAAATTTAAATCTTTATTCGTAAAATCTGGGGTCTCACACAACAGATACTCCATGTTTTGACACCATATGTCCATGGAATGCTACTTCCTCAAGCCAGAACTCGCATTTCTTCAGCTTGGCATATAGCTTATTTTCATGAAGCCTTTCAAGTATTAGCTTCAAATGGTGCTCATGATCTTCACGGGTTTTGGAATAAATGAGGATGTCATCGATAAAGACAACAACGAACTGATTTAAGTATTCCTTGAATACACGGTTCATCATATCCATGAAAGTAGCAGGAGCATTAGTCAATCCAAAAGACATGACTAAGAATTCATAATGCCCATACCGAGTTCTGAAGGCAGTCTTTGGAATATCCTCAGTTTTAATCTTCAGCTGATGATATCTAGGACAAAGATCGATCTTTGAAAAGAATTGTGCTCCTTGTAACTGGTCAAACAGGTCATCAATACGAGGTAGCGGATACCTATTCTTGATGGTAACATGGTTTAATTCTAGGTAGTCAATACAAAGTCGCATACTCCCGTCTTTTTTCTTTATGAATAAAATAGGAGCACCCCAAGGAGATGTACTAGGACGAATGAAACTGATGTCTAATAACTCCTGTAGTTTGACTTTTAACTCCTGAAGTTCAATAGGAGCCATTCGATATGGGGTTTTAGAAATGGGTTTTGTACCCGGTTCAAGGTTAATAAAGAATTTAACATCACGTTCGGGGTAGGCAGGGGAAGTTCTTCAGAAATACATCGGAAATTCTCTAACAACAGAAATATTATTCAAATCTGACTTGTCTTTATTCAAATCCATAACATGGGCTAAGAAAGCTTAACATCCTTTTTTCAATAAACGAATAACTTTGTGGCTTGATATGACAGTGATTGATTTTAGTGGTTTAGTTGCTTGAATTCGCATAACAGGTTGGTTAGGAATATGAAAACTAAGAACCTTACGAAAATAATCAATTTTGGCATGATGAGTGGTTAACCAACCAATCCCTAAAATCACATCAAAAGCAAGTATCTTTAAAGAAATAAGATCAACAGGTAATGTGATTGTGCCAACTTGGATTAAGCAAGATTTATAAACTATTGATGTAACGAAGGTTTTACCCAATAGAGTTTCAACAGATAAGTTAAAGTCCAATTTCTCCGGAGTCAAGTTTAAACGTTGAGCACAAGCAGGAGAGATAAAAGAATGGGTAGAAACGATATCTAGTAAGGTATAAACTTTGCAAGAATTCAAGATTAGCTTACCCGTGATCACCTCGTTTGGGTTCCTTATATTTTGGCCAGTCATGACAAACGCTCTTCTAGGAACTGGTGATTTTGACTTATTCGGGACAGCTTTTAGAGTCACCATCTCTGCTGAACTTGATTTTGCTACAGAACACTCTCAGGGTATATGACCCTCCTTTCTACAGTTTTAACATACCTTGGATTGTTATGGGCAGTTTGGGCTGATATGTTCCTCTTTCCCACATTTGTAACACACATCTAGTGGTCGTTCTCTTCCCCTAGCAACAGTTGATGCTGGTGTTGCTGCCGATGTCTTCCCGTCATTATTGAATCTCCTCTTTTTGAAATTTCCACTAGACTCACCTCTTCTATTATCATGGCCACGATTACCACCCGAGTGGTTACCGCTATTATCTGTATTCTTCCCTCCTCGTTGGTTATCATCGCTCCGATGACTGCTTTCACCGGTTTGACCCTGGTTATGATCCCTCAGTTGAGTATACTCATTATCTCGCTCTAATAATTGAGCCTTATTGACAACATCTGAATACAGAGAAAATTTATGAGAAATATTGTATTGACGAATCTCGAATCTCAGAAACATCCGCGTCATACATTCCTCATTCTCTACCAAATGAGGTGCAAACCTGGATAACTCTGTAAACTTTGCCTCGTACTAATACACCGCCATGTTGTTCTGTTCCAGTCTAATAAACTCTACCTCCTTCATATAACAAATACTTTCAGGAAAGTACTTGTCATTGAACAATTTCTGAAATCTTTCCCAAATCATGTTTAATGCGGCTGGATGGGTACGCTTCACGGATTCCCACCAGTAATCTGCCTCTCCACGAAACATAAAGATGGCGAATGGAACCTTCTGTTCCTCCGTGCATCCCAAGACATCAAATATCTTGGTAATTGCTTGACCCACATTTCTGCCTTAATCGGATCAGGCTTTCCCCATAAATCTTGTGGTCCAAACTCCTTGAACTGCTTGACTGTGACAGACCGCGCGTTGCCATCATTTCCACCCATTTTTTGTACACGAGTCTCCCTCGTCTGATTCCATCATTCATCGTTTGCTCGGTAGCGTTATTTACAGGAGGAATATTGCCTTCCTGTTGCACGTTCTCCTTGTTTGTGACTAAAGGTTGTTCCACAGTCTCATACACTCCATTGTTAACGTTCTCAGCAGCCATTCATAAATACTACCATAAAACAAGGGTTAATTAAATAAATTAACATATCACATAATATGCTTGGGTTATGACCGACCAACAAATAAGCTTAGATAGGACACACTAGCGAAGGATTTACTCGTCTCTCCCCTCTTAGTTCTATTCCCCGATCTCCTCTAGAGACCATATTCCTAAGCTTTGATACCAACTGTGACTCCCCCAAAATAGGTATACAACACCCATTCTGAGTCGTCAAATACATGGTATAGAAAGAAAACTTACAACTTCAATAATACAATTGTCGTGCAAAATACGACAACACATACTATGAGTTTAAATACAAATATTGTCTTCTAGACAATATCCACACTCAAATAAGTCCTCACTACAATTATTCATACACTATTTTACAGAAATAGTGAGGACGACTAAAACATCTTTTTAGAACCATCACTCCATACCCCGACTAGATCCTACTATGTTCTCACCTCCTGAGAAGAAAAATGGAACAAAAAGGAAAATGGTGAGCTCAACTAGCCCAGTAAAGAATATTATGACTAAGATAATATACAACAAAATATCATTAGTCTTCAACAGGGAAAAATCTGATAAAATATAATAGACAACAAGTTTTAAATCAATCAATGCAGCAGAAACAGTAATCCATTAGAAGAGTCACGTAGAGAATAAATTCAACTATCTTCTAAGATTTAAAAGTTCATCATCAATATTTTATCCCTGTAAGAACAATCAATATACAACTTTAATTAAATATTCATATTTGCACTACAGGCCAAAGATATTCATTTGTATCACCAGTTGGTCGTGTTCATCTCAACACCTGTTCATCTTTACACTACGGGCCAAAGATATTCATCAGTTAATTATTCATCTTAGCAGTACAGGACAAAGATATTCTGTAATATCATCATTTAAGACTAAGGATGATGAAAAATATTTTAAAGAAAAAGAATCCAGTGAGACAGAAGGGAAAATATTAGGGATTCGTATAACAATTTATCCAAGATCAATGATACTTCATAATAACCATTTGTGAAGCAGAATTAAAAAATAAAGATCAAAACATGGATATAATCAAAGATAGTAACCATAATAAACATCTTGGACAAAAAGGAAAATTTTTATTTTTCGATGAATAGTGTCATATTCGTGAATAGTGACGTATACGTGAATAGTGTCGTATACATGAATAGTAACCCTGACACAAAAAGGTAGAAATTCCATAATAAAATCCATACCAATATTCCGGTATAATGATATTGAAAGAATAACATCATTACGAAAAAAATAACATCTCTTACCTCAAAATAACGGTACTTCTGATTGGAATATCGGATAGAAAGCCAAACGAAACTTGTACCGAACAACAACTCTCAAAGTATCAAAATACTCACAAAAATACGTTCGATAATCTAGAGAGAAAGAAAACTTGTTTCTGGTGTGATTTTCAATTCTAACCTAAATGTCTATTTATAGAAAAATGCTAGAACGTCATAGGAGACTAAAATAATAAAATAATATTATTTCTTTTTAATTTTCTACGCCACCCACCATTTGAAAAAGCCAAGCATGCCATTCTTGAAAAATCCCAGCAGCCCACATGTTTATAACACAAGTGGGTCCCACCCATAATTTAATAAAAATTATTTTATTTTTTCAAAACTTCAGTAATTCATAGAAAATAGCCCGTTTATCAGAAAAATATGAATTTTATGTCCATTCCACACAAAATCAAATTCTCTACAATTTTGTAAATTTGAGTTTTTCCAAATTCCAAACAAAAAATATCTGAAACCCACAAACAGATGATTTTTAATACCTCCATTCCGACAAAATACTGATAAAACACCTCAGCATTAATTTCTTCATTTATAATCACATAAATAAATCCATCATATATATCCACATCAAATGAATATTTTTTTATCAATAATTAATTATTCACAAATAATATTACAGAATCACAATTATGACAACCAGGCTATTCTCAGGAAAGAGGGGGCTTTCCAATAAGAATTTCTCCTTCTTTGCAGCCGCAATTAGGTGACCAAACTCTCCTCGATGAACTTTTTAGACATTGCCAATAATGTTATCTAATAATATTATTCAAATAATATGAATTATTGATCGATAATGGAAAATCATGCGTTGACAATTATTGAAACAACAATAATATAAAATATCAACGCAACAATTATTGAATCAAAAAAATAAAACATTGAGCGATAATTTTGTAACAATTATTGAGTAGTGCCTTCTTATATGCGAATCAATAATTTAACAATCTTGTCTCTAATCTGGTAGTGTCTTCTTGTGCAACCACACGTATTCATCGTATTTTAACCACCGTGTATTCCAACGGTGTTAGCTTGGTAACAATTACGCCGTTATTTATAAAACTCAAACTTTGTCGTTTTCTTCATCCGACAATTATTCCGTTATAGGGCCCACAATTGACTGTGCCATCATACGGATATTCCCGACAAAAGGAATATTCCACGACCAAACGAATGTTCTCCGACAAAATGAATATTTTATAACCACTTGCTTATTTTGTAAAATTTTAACATTTCACCCATAACCAAAGCATTATATCAAATTAACACCTTATTAATTTAGGATAATGAATAGAAGAAAATTAAATTTTATTTATAATAAGTTAGGGTCTTACAATCATGACCATTGATTATTCGGTATAGTCATGACCATTGATGATTTAATGAATATCATTGGCCCGTAGTATAGGGATGAGTCGATGATGTGGATTATTTATTAAGATGAGTCTCAGCGATAAAATATTAATTATACACTTTTAATTCGTAAAAGATAGTAGATATCATGCTCTACTTAACTCTTCTAAAATACAGTTGTATGTCTTTGGCCTGTAGTGCAAAAATGAATTGTTAATAAATATCTTTGGCCGTAGTGCAAAGATGAATTTTTTAGTATGATCATGAGCAGGAATTTTGATTTGGTATAACCATGATTTTTGATGTTTCAGGTGAAGATAGGTGATGAAAATTATCTTCGTCCTAGGTGCGAAGAGAAATTTAGAATCACAATTATGACTATGAGTTATTCATATGATTGTGGACATGAATTATTGATTGATGTTACAGGGATAAAACATTAATGGTGGAATTTTAACGTGGAGGAGATAATAGACCTGATGGTCTATTTGACTCTTCTAATGGATTGCTCGTTCTGCTGCAACTATGGTTGAAAAGTTTTATCATCTACCATATGTTCTAAATCTCTGATTTTTTAATTGATGAAAGCTATTGATAATTTAATTATTTTTAGTCATGATATTCTTTACTGGGCTAGTTGTGCTCACTATTTTGCTTCACAATTCCTTTCAGGTTATAAGAGTGTAGCTGGGTCGAGCGGGGATAAGAGGGAAATAGTGAGATGGTCCGAGACTGTTGAAGTTTGTCATAAATTAAAAACGACATGACATGCAATATATAATTGCATTGAGGACTTAAGATGTGTGTATCGTATTTTGTATGTCACTTAATAATTGATTTTGGTGAACAACAATAGGGTGATGAGAACCCGACCTCGAAAGCATCAAAAGTTCACCGCATTAAAATGAATAGAACATAAATATTCTCGTGTCCCTTTGGAGACTTGAAATATTTGTTGTTGTACTTTATATGGCATGTAATAATTTGAGTATGAATATTGTCGTTTATATACGTTACAATATTTGTATTGAAACTCATAGTATATATGTCATCGTATTTTGCACGACAGTTGTATAAATGAAGTTTATAATTGATTTCTGTAGTGTGATATCTAGCGAATCAAGATAGGTGATGTATACCTATTTTGGGGGCGTCATATTTGGTATCAGAGCTTAAGGATATGGTCGTTGACGGAGATATGAGTCTAGAACTATGAGGGGAGAGACGAGTAATATACTTTGCTAATGTGTAACTTACCTAAGCCGAAATTTTTACTTGATAAGTTGACAATTTGTGATATGTCAATTGACCTTTGTTTTGAAGATATATTCTAGAATAATATCTGAAATACAGGAGATGAGCAATGGAAAAATCATGAAATAGAGGATATAACCGGGAAGGTACAATCCGAAAAGAAAGCAAGGTATTCTCATCTCTTTGAACTACCAGGTACGTAAAATTTCATAAGGAGGGGAGATTGTAAGACCCCGAATTTTATGAAATAAAAGTATTTAATATTCTATTTTGTTAAATAGTTAAATTGATAAAAGGTTAAAGTTAAGGGTGACATTTGAAAATTTTTCAAAGTAAGCACGTTGTCATAAAATAATCAGTGGTAAAATACGCGTGGTTGCATAGTAGCACACGGTATTGATTATTGATGCTTACGTAAGAAGTCACTCGATTATACTCAATTATTACTACGATAAATTCTTTGCATCATATCTCTCATATTATTGATTCAATTATTGTCACAGTATCATCTGCATAATATGATATATTATTAAATCAATAATTGAGGCGACAACGTTATTCATATTATTAAATTATAATATTTACAATGTCTAGAACTTCTATCAAGGAGAGGTTTGGTCACCTAATTGCACGCCAATAAGGAGAAATCCTTATCGGAAAGCCCCCTCTTTCCTGGGAATGACCTGGTTGTTAAATATTGTGAATTATAATATTAATGATGAATAAGTTCGTGTTGATTAAAGATAAAATTGATAGCTCCATTGTGTTGAAATTTTTTATGTTAGTGGAAATCGACATTTATTTCGATAATAATTGATGTTTGGAGGTTATATTGTTCAATTGGGTATTCAGGGCACTTTTTATGTCAGAGTACTATTCACGAATTACTATTCATGGGCTACTATTCACCTGATTATAATTCATTCTAGCATTGTTCAGTCAAGTATTTGGGGCACTTTTCGTGTTGGGGTACTATTCATGGGGTACTATTCCCAAAGTACTATTCACGGGATACTATTCACCCGAAAAATATATTTCTTTTCGGTCTAAATCATGTTTGGGTACAATATTATTCCATGAGGAGATGTGCTAATTTTTCAGACCGTTGGTTGAAATTATAATAGTAAATCAATATGGATCGTTGGTTTAAAGTTTTAATAGTAAATCAATATGGATGGCTGGTTTAAAGTTTTAATAGTGAATCAGTATGGATCGTTGCTTTAAGTTTTAATAGTAAATCAATGTGAACCGTCCGTTTAAAAGTAAATCAATCTGGACCGTTCATGAATTAGTTACTTCATTCCATTCTCATATAAATAGAAGCTCATTCCTTCATTATTTCTTACGAATTCACTGAAACTCTAGAGAGAGAAATTATAGAGAGAAAGAAGAAGAGAAGTCTGCTACCTCACTTTTCCAATATCCAGTTCTTCTAAGGTAAGGGATATTATTTGTTTTACTTGTAAGGGGTATTATTTTTTTTGTATTCATGAAAAAAGATATTGTTATTCTATTCCTTATTATTCTGTTGGAATAATCTGTATACGCGAACTACCATATACATGGTAAAATTCTTATGTTATTCCATTCATTATTATTAGCTCCTTGATTACGTTGTACTCTTTTCGGCGGTATTTTGCTGTTACAATAAACAACACATTTCGTTATTATTCCTTTCTTTATATTTTAGTTATTATTCGATATTAAACAATAACTTCAATCATCCATTACTCATTATGTCCCATAAAAAGGCTTATATTCATTCATTCATTGTAGTATAATACTACATCATTTACATTACTTTCCTGCTATTGCTTTCCAAAAATTAGGATTTACAAAAGACTACCCTTTGCTATACAAAAGAGGGTTTTACGTCACTACGAAGTACAAAATATTTATATCCGCCTCAAGGCATTATAAAAATCTGCCTTGGCAAGACCGACAGTAATATCACGACTGATAGTATACCACGTCTGCCCTGCCTCTACAGGATAACAAGCTACCTGCTACTGGAAAGTTGTATGAGAACTGCTATGAATATAGGACATTCTCTCTATCTTCTGCTGTTTGGTCTTTAGCTCCTCCTTGAGCTCAAAAATCTCATGTTTCAGCTCATGGACTTTGTCCTTAGCCACAATCCTCATATCATGTTCTTGCTCCCACATGGACTCCACATCGATCTTGTCCTCTATGACAGCTTGGAGCTCTGCCTTCAGTTCCTTAACCTCCTAATAGTAATGGATATTTTTATCAAACACTGACATGAATAATGACATCATTAACTCCCTAGGAGCCATCTCCGCTGCTATAGCTACCGGGTTGAAGGACACTACCTCCACCTCCTCTTCTATCATCCCATCAAATACTGACATGAGGTCAGGATCCTCTGAGTCTCCAGACTCAATAACAATTATCTCAGGCTCTACCGCTATGGGGTTCAGTATAACCTCTATTTGGTTAACCGACTCTTCACTAACTGCTTGCACATCTAACTGCATTCCATTTAATCTTGACATCTACACAAAACAATTAAGTTGATTAGTGCACGTCAACAGAATAATAAAAACACATAACATAATCATAATGCATTTTTATAAGGTTATTTTCTTCTTTTACTTCTTTGACTTCTCTTAAGGTTTTGACTTAAGGTTTGTAATCCCCCTTAAGTTTTATAACCTAATGCTCTAATACGAACCTGTGATGTCCCCAAATCCGGGTATCTTTCAACCCGACAGATGGTGCTACACGGTACTACTATTCACACATACATTCAATTAAAAAGTCTCAAAGGAATGACTATGTCTTATATATATATATATATATATATATATATATATATATATATTCAAAACAATATTAACATTCCCCCATATTCTTTATAACCATTTCATTATTCTTGTCATAATATCAAATATATTACAATCATTCACCCTATACTATTACATAAGTATTTTACGGATTCGTCTTTGCCTTGCCTTTATCCTTGTCGGAGCCTTCGGTCCGTTCGATCTTAGCTGTGTTCATATGGTTCAAGCAAGAGTGAGCATGACTAGCTCAACAAGTACAACAATTCTAATAAACTACATTCTTGAAACATAGGAATCATATATCTTCAATAATTAAACAATACTTACGAATTACTATCGATAATTCAAAATAGCACTTCTTTTCATTTCAAACGTTTTACAACAACAATATTCAGTAAAACATCAATTCCGGTCCAAGACCTTGAGCATTTCATAAGTTCTTTTGAAAAGGACGTCCCGTCACTAAGTCCGTAAGTCTGACATTTCTTACTAGCACATCTAGGTGATCAACCTATAGTACTCTATGTTGATGAACAATAAATTCATTAAACGTATGTATGTTTATGTTGTGGCAACCTCACATGCCTGTCGTTTGACTACAAAATATTTTTAGTACACTTAGTCTTCGTTTGAAAATCACACCAATATAACTTGGTCAACATTGACCATGCTTTGATAGAAACATAATATAAGTCTAGCCGAAAGAGTTAGATTTGACTTCATCATACAATAATTCATGTGTAAGAATACAAGAATGACAAAGCTTGTCCAGATTGAACTGGAACAGGGGTTAGAATACTTGCCTTCAGCGTCTGCTACAGTTATAACACGTTCTCGTTTAAGTCTTTAAGTCTCTACAGTAGATGATAACATCGCATAACACATTAGGTCATGAATGAACATACATGGTTTCTAATGAATCTTACCCTTCTTCTCAATCTAATTATGAAATAGATTGGTTATTATTGGTTCTGGCTTTTTGTTATATCATTCTTACATTCACATTACATTCATGTTTGATTACTTATTTTTACCCTTTAGGCAACATAATTATGGTTTAACAATACCTTACAACGTTTCATTAAGTTCCTTAGTTCATTACTAAAGAGTTACCATTCATTTCATACTTGTTTATTCAATTCTTACATGTTCTTAACATACCAGTTTATTAAGTTACAGTACTCTTATCACCCTACAATGATAGGGATGAAGATTATTAGACAAGAGTCTTACCCTTGAAGAACTAGTACTTATCTTCTTCTTGAAAATCTAGCAAAGGATGTTGTGACTTAAAAGTGCTTATTCTCTCTAACCAATAGGTTGTTTAATGTAAGAGAAGTTGTTGGTTGAAAATAACAAGCAACAAATGAAAACCCTAGCCTTCTATTTATAGGAAAGCCAAAGTAAGGGCATAATGGGGAAAAGAACATCCCACCTCCTTACTATTCATTTGCTTAACAATTAAGTAAACTTGCTAATCACTAATATTACTTGGCCATCACAAAATAAATCTTATGCTTGGCCATCACATAAAGTACTTGGTTACCAAGTTTAACCCATATCAACCTTGGTTGCTCCATAGATCATGTCTAACCCATTGGATCATTACATTGGGCTTAAGCATTTAAGTACTTAACTTATCTTTGGGCTTGCATTAAATCAATTTTGGCTTCCACCTTCATTCTTATTAGACTCTTCAATTATTACACAATCCTATTAGTCCATTCCATTTAAGAAGTCTTATAACATATACTATACATATAATTCTCGTATTCTAACTCATATACTAAATCATAATATACGAAATACCATCATTGCCATATACTTGTATAATACTTCGTATCATACTTGTATATACTACCTCGCACAATACATATATATCATACGATCATTATATTAGATTCTTAATAATAAATTTTCCTAACATTCACGAACTAAGTCCGCATGCGAAATATTACATTTTCTATATGTAGATTATTATTACATAATCCATCTTACCTTGATATTATAACGTTACGAATTTCTCAGAAGTTCAAAAATAATTCCAGAGCGGAAATCGATGAATAGTATTTTTCGAAAAAAAATTCAGAAAACTTTTATTTTCGTCTTGGAAATTCAAACACTTTAATTCTCTCACGTAGTTAAAATACTACGACATTCCGACGTTTCTAGGTTATAAAATAACATTCATCTTACTAACACATAATAATAATAAATAATATTATTTTATTCATTATTAAATTATTTTACAAAGGATCCGAATTTCTTGGTCGTTACAATGTTCATGGTCTATGGACCTACTCAGAATTTCCAATCTACTATATGTTTATTGGAATTGTTTTATGAGACGAGAAGTGATATTCAATGTTTCGTAGTACTTCATAACTATTGTTCAGTTATTGAAGAATAATCATATGATTCCTGAAGTGATATTTATATTATAATTTGTTAGACTTGCTGAACTAGTTATGCTCACTTCTTGCTTGAATCATATGATTGCAACTATGGTCGAGCGAACCGAGGATTCCAGTAGAGATAAAGGCAAGGCAAAGATGAATGACTAGTTTAGTCTGTAATAGAATAATATGTTTGTATGAATTATATTACAATGAAAACAGAATGTAACGGTTTCAGAACATGGGACCGAGTTGTATTATTATTAATGTAATAAGAATGTCATTGATACAAATATTTTAATGTGGTTTCAATAGAATGAATGTACAGTTATGAGTACCGTGTAGCACCATCTTTCGAGTTGGAAGATACCCGAATTTGGGGCATCACAGTCATCCTGAATATGTTTATAAATTACATAAAGCTTTATATGGTTTAAAACAGGCCCCCAGAGCTTGGTATGAAAGACTGAGGAAATTTCTTTTAAATAATGGTTTCAAGCAGGGAACTGTTGATACTACTCTATTCACTAAAAATAAAAATGATGACATTTTGGTAATTCAAATATATGTTGATGATATTATTTTTGGTTCTACTGACATTACTATGTGCAATGACTTCTCTGAAAGTATGAGTAATGAATTTGAAATGCATATGATGGGAGAATTAAACGTCTTCCTCGGACTGCAGATCAAATAATGAGAAAAAAATATTCATATATCTCAGTCTAAATATTGTAAAGAAATGATCAAGAAATTTGGCTTATAATCAGCAAAACCTGTTAACACTCCAATGTCAACGACGGATAAATTAATTATTGATGAAAATAGAAAATTTGTTGACTCAAAGAAGTATAGAGAAATGATCAGAAGTCAATTATACATAACTGCTAGTACACCTGACATCATGTTTATTGTTTGTAAATGTGCCAGGTTTCAAGCTGTTCCTAAAGAATCTCACTTGACCGTAGTAAAAATAATTTTTCGATGTCTTAAAGGAACTGTTGAATTAGTTATATGGTATCCTACTGATCAACCACTTAATCTAGTATATTTTTTAAACTCTGACTATGCAGGTCATCATGTCGATCGAAAAAGTACCAATGGTACTTACCAATTTTTAGGAGGGTGTTTAGTTTTTTAGTTCTCTAAGAAACAAAACTTGGTATCTATTTCAACCATCGAAGCTGAATATATTTTTGTTGAAAGATGTTGTGCTCAAATAATGTGGATGAAACAGACCCTTGCTGATTATACCTTGAAATTTGACTGTGTGTCAATTCTATGTGAGAATACAAGTACTATAAATCTCAGCAAAAATACAGTTTTGCATGCTAGGTCAAAGCATATAGACATTAGGCATTATTTTTTACGTGATCATGTTAATAACGGAAGTACTAAACTAGAACATATTGACACAAAACTAAATATTGCTGATATATTCACTAAACCACTTAGTTCTGAAAGATTTTGCAAATTAAGAAGTAAGTTATGCATGCTAGATATTTCTTTTTAATTTTGGTATATATATATATATAAATTTAGTATAATTTTATTAATGGTTAAACAAATTTTAGTTTAACAATATTAATTTTTTTTAATTATATTATATACTAGACTATATATATATATATATATATATATATATCTGTGTGTGTGTGTATTAAATCTGCACCATTAATAATTATGAAAATCTAAGGGTTAAAATAGACCCATCCGTGTATCTAAATCAAACCAATCAGACTCAAGAATTACGAAGCACACAGATCATCACTAGAGCCATTCAATCAATACAAGGACTTAATCTCAGCCATTGGATCTAGGTCAGCTTAAGAAACATAATTGTTCCTCTTTCAGATTAAATCCATGACATCCATTTTAGTTCAGATCAATTCTCCACCGCTGGATCAATCTGGTGAGTCAAACTATATATATAGCAATTTTTATTTTTTTATTCAGTTCATACTCTACTCTCTCTCTCTCTCTTTTCTCGCGTCTAAAATACCTCCTTCTCTCTCTTCTTTTATGCCTCTGACTTCTCTCATCTTCTCCGACTTCTCCTTCACCTTCTCTGATCTCTACCTCCGGTGTCGGTAGCTTCTTCTCCTCTGATCATTACTCTCAAACATCTTACTACATTTTTTTTAAAACATTGTTTCTGATATGATTAATCGATCTGAATAATTGTGAGTCTTAAAATTTATAGGGTATGGGTCAAAGAACATTTTTTGGAGAAAGTCGTTTCATTTAATCTACTGATTTTTTTTTTTAGTTTAGATCTGAAATTTTTGTTTTAGTGTTTTCAGCCACTTAAATGTGTTCTTCATCAAGATTGTCAGATCTATGAAGTTTAAGTTCTATTTTAAGGATTCTCCTCAAAATCGTTCTACTCTTAAAAAAACATTTTTTTTGACCAAAAAAGTTTTATTTTACAAAACATCTATGTCTTCTTCTTGTCCAACCCCAAATAATGACAACTCTATGATTAGGGTTTTCGAATTATGAAACTTCTGATGTACAACTATCTATAAAAGTGTAAATTTTCTTCTGCTTCTTGATCGAAAAATCTCTAGTTAGGGTTTCAAATTAAACTCAATTTCTAAATTTTTTTAGAACGATGCAAGTTATTTCGTCCACTTCATCAAATCCTCTGTAATCTCTGGTAAGTTATGTTTATAATTTTTTGTAAAACTGGGCTCATCTTTATTTTTATATATATTATATATCCATATATATATATATATATATATATATACCTATGTGTATAAGCACCTTTGTTGGTTTAACTGATGCGTCTTGAACCGTCATATTGAATGTGTATGCTGTTGATCTTCCTGGCTAAGCAAGTCCTTTGATCGCCAGTGTTCCATTGCTTGTTCCTTTGTTGTTGCTTCCCTTATCCGCATTCTTCTTTGGGCGGTTCTGAATTTGACGATCTAACGACCCACAAAAAAATAACCTTGCATCTTTTTCGGACTGGGATAATTGGGACAAATGTGTCCCTCTTGGCCACAGTTAAAATATACTCCTTTTCCCTATAAACAAACTCCTTGATGTTTCTTCCCACAAACTACACACGGCTCACCTATCTTCCTACTCTCTCCCGACTTATTTCCTGATTGGATGTTATCATTCCATTTTTACTTATTGCGGTTACTCCTTCCACTACTGTCATGCCCCGAAATCTGATCTATCTTCACACCCGGATTCCATGCGTCACGAGTATATCATTCTTCCAAACATACATCATTATATAGTGAAATATAACAACATACATTCTCAATTTCCAGGTTCTAATACCTTATAACCTCGTTTATTACAAATAATAATAATTACATTATTCTTTACATCTTACACGAGTGACTTTCATTCGCCACCAAGGATACATAACAGTTCATTAAACTAGTCTATATTTTAATTAAACTATTCTACATTACAAGTCTTCGCTTGATCTTCACGCTCATTCATCTAATGAAGAGATATTCTTCTGGATACCGATCAGCTTGATCTTTACGGGATCCTTAAGTTCTTCTACTCGTATGCTGAAAATGTTTTTCATTTAAAGCAAGTGTGAGCATTCAATTGCTTAGCAAGTCATAGCAGTTTAATAAACAACTTCAAGAATTCAAACATTCCTTTAGAAGTTCGATAACCTTACAAAGGTTATGAAACAACTTGAATAATAGGAATAATTCTGATTCCTATCATTTTAAAACCTTAGTCACATTCACTTTGAAATAATTTCATTCTTTTACCTTTTTCATACACATCATGTTCGGGAAAAATCATTAGCACAGATTTAACAATAACGGTTCATGTATAAACAAAACATTTTTATATTGAACAGTTCATCTCATAGAAACACTGAAGTGTTAAAATTTTGGCACAAGGCCTCATATATTCTACCACCTTATACAAATATCGCACATTCGCACATAGACATAACTTCTCAAGTTCAACATCTAAGAATTTTAAGAAACTAACATTCATTTAGAATATGAATGAAGTTAGGAAACTTGCCTTACGCACAACTACAACTTAGAGTTTACACTGAACTGCTCATTCAAAGTCCTATATATCACATAAGGAAAATATCATGAACAAATTAGTCACATATTTAACTTACGCATTGGTTTACTTAACTTTACTTCTTAGGGTTCGCGTTTTTACAGTCTAAGTTTACGCGATTAACTTTCTTTATCGGTTTACAGCTTCATGACATACGGAGATGCCCGAAGAAGGGGATGGACGGGAACCGGGGCACTAATGGCGGTAAGTTAGCTATTAGTGCTCCAGCGCAGCCGGGTAGGCCGATGGGCTGTACCTTTAACATGATAGTCCAAGATACAGTTTCATCAGGGAACGTCGTTGTAGGTTTATTCCGATCAATGACATAATTGCTTAAATGCTGTTTGATTCGGGTGCTACTTGTTCATTTATAGCATGTGATTTTGCTAGACGATTAGGATTACTTCGCGAAAAGTCACTTATACCTTCAAATATTAAGATAGCAAACGAAGAAATAATTCCTGTTGAAGATGTTCATACGAGTTGTTGCGTAGATATACGATGATGTAAATTATCGGTAGATTTGATACCGATAAAGTTAGGAGAAATCGACGTAATTCTTGGAATGGATTGGTTAGTTAACCATGGGGCAATTATAGATTGTCAGAAGAAATGTGTGAACCTTAGAACGTTAACACAACCACAGGTAGTATTTTACGGGAATAGATCGTCGGGACGTTCGTGTTGTCTAACCATTACACAAACTAGGAAATTGTTGAGGAGGGGATGTGTAGGTTATCTGTCATGTTGTTGATACCCAGAGAGTGGTATCAACCATGGAACAAATACCTATAGTTAGAGAATTCGCCGATGTATTTCTGAGTGAATTCTCAGGTCTTCCGCTGGATAGGGAGACCGAGTATGTAATAAACATCGTGCCAGGAGCGGCACCAGTTTCCAGGGCACCGTATCATATAGCGCCAGTGGAGATGAAGGATTGAATTGTGCAGTTACAAGAACTATTGGACAAGAAGTACATTCAACCGAGTGTTTCGACGTGGGGATTGATATTGTTTGTTAAGTAGAAGGACGGATCGTGTAAAACCCCAAAACCCTAATAAGACTCGTATGCATAAAATTCCATTATATAAATAAAATTTCTACGTTCTGAATGTGTTATGTGTTAATATATACTTGTTTTTATAAATTTGATCAAATAAATTTTTGTCCGAAAAATGTCTTGCTTGACACCTCATGCTTAAGTTTTTTTTTTATATATTCGGACTTTTCGGTAAAATTATTTTGACAAGTTATTTTTTCGTGCTTACACTGATAAAACGCTTTGTCGTGCATGTTAGGCTTAGTGAGAAACTAGGTTAAAACCCTAGATTAACAAACCCTAAACCTAATTAGCAAAACCCTAACCCTAATTTGTAAAATAAACCCTAATTAGCTAATTAAACCCTAATTAGATTATCTTAACACCTAATCATGGTTAGTAAACTTCAATTAGGTACTAATTAACATTACTTAACATTCCTAATCATTAGAAACAAAACCCTAATCAAGATTAGTGAAGATTAAAACCTAATTAAGCTATTAAACAAACCTAACTAGCTCACAAGGAGGTTAGGAGTCACCATTGCAAGTTCCAAGGTAGCACATGACATGCTTGTTACTCCCAAGCATCACCATAGTCATTAGATCAAATCTTTGTAGAAGAAAGTTGCTCAAAAATGACCAAAAAGCAAAGTTGAAGAATTCAATAAATAGGAACCTTAGGGCCAAGCAAACTCACGAAATTCCTAAGCCTAGATATACTTATAAACCTACCAAATCAAGCCTGGGTGATAACAGCAACAACATTAGAAGGTAGAATCAAAAATTGTTCAAGAAAAGGTACAAACCCTACTTTATAATTAGATATTTGATCCAATGTTAGATTTGTTGTTTAGATGTTTAGAATTATGTATTAGTATGTTAGATTGGTAGAACGTATTTTCATAACATCTAGATGCCTTAATTTAGTGTTTTAAGAAATCTGGGAATTTTAAAAAACTAAGTCTTACAGCCGAATGTCAGAGCCTATAGATTCATATGTGTTTATGTTTTGGTCCGTTAATTGTTTGGTATTTGTAGCTTTTTAGTAGGTCTTTAATCTGGAAAAGAAAACAGGTTCATTTCAACCATAGATTTCAAGTTATAAGCAGTCAAAGTGGATTGACCGTTCACGGATTGCAGTTTTCTGGGTTACCTAGAAAGCTCAAGAACAGTTGAAAGGGCTACTTTGACCAATCTGTTTAATAGTCTTCTGTTTGTTATTTTTGTAAGTTTTTATTATAGATCAATACTGTATTATATGTATTACATATCTATAAACTTTAATGGAACAAACAACGTATAGGTTTACTGGAATTAATGGTCAAAATCCGTTGACCGAGCTTGACCAAGTTTTATGGGTTTTCCAGAAAACTGAAGAACACGAAGAACAGCGTTTGGCTGTACTTTAACCAGCATAAATAGAGACCTTAGATTTATGCTTTATTCATGTTAATGTTATATATATGTACCCTGACATATATATTACATGTTACAACAAACATTACACACATCAAATACACAGAATCGAAGATATTTAAGCCATAAAACCGTTGACCGGCCATGACTTCTGTTCTGGGTTACCCAGAAACTCAAGAATAGCTCTGAAAGTGACTTTGAGCCTTTATAACTTCTTGTTATATGTAGGTTAAAGCCTAAAATTTGTTTCATGTTATACTACTATATGAGTACTACAACATCAACTCTTGAGCAAACCAAAACTCATTAACAGTAGCCTTATAATTAATGGTCAAACCAGTCACTACTCGGCCATGACCAAAGCTCACGCTTGAAACTCAAGAACACCTACAATGACACTTTTCATCCTTTGAAGGGCTTTAGCGACAGACTGAAATTATTTTTTTTAAAAAAAATTATAAAAAAAATTAGAAATAATTAATAAATAAATATAAAAATAGTTTTAAAAAATTATATTAAATTATTATAAATAAATTACGATATTTTACATAAATTCAATAATTATTTTATATTATTTTGATAATATTAAAAATTAATTTATTAATAAAGAAATTAGAATAATTATTTATAAATACTAAATAATTATGGAAAAATATTATTAATGATATAAAAATTATAATAAATGAATATAAATTATTTAAAAATAATAATCAATGTTTTTATAAAATTTTAAGTAAATATTAATTATTTATAAATAGAAATAAATGATTTAAGAATCAAAATAAATGTTTTAAATACTTTAAATTTCTAAAAAAGTATTATAAAGGATAATTAAATTTTATAAATAAATTTTAGTACATTTATCAAAGGTATTAAACACCAAACCCAATTAATCCAACCTGATATTATATAAATATTATAATTGAGTATTTTTATCAATACTAACGTGTTAGATTTATATATCTGAACTTCGTAGGTATTTATTAACGATTGAATAACATAACTTGATTGATCGACGCTCAGGAAAGTTCTCTATCCTTAAATCTCTTATAAAGAAAATTTCTTAAACCCTGTTTATTCATTGGACAATATTTTTATCTTCATATGCTATTGATATATTATACTACACCTATAATTGAATTGCCAAATTATTGTAAAGTTATTGCTATAGATTCAGCATAACTCAAAAATGAATTGTTTATTCAGATGATAATATTTATTGAGCATAAACTATTGAGTCAAACCAAAATGTTTTGGAAAGACATCTTATACTGAAGTTGGGTATCCCGTAAGGGATTGAAAGTTAGTCAATTCATATTTTGACATTTAGTGTGTTTTGAGCACAGGTAGGATGATATGAATACTCCTAAGATGTTGAATAGGTTGATCCCCTATCTCATATTTGAACAAAATTTCTAAGTCTGTGTGACTGACAGAAATAAAGAAAATTCCCGAAATGGTTGAAATTAGAAATCCAGAAATGGTACAACTATCAATCGAAATTGGAACTGTTATATTTCTTCAAATCCTATATTGTTATAAATACAAAACTTGCTAAGCATGTCATAGCTCACCCTTGCAAATTATTCCCTTTGCAGTTTTAGATGGTAATCCTAGAACTTCTAAAGTAGATAAAGGGAAGCGTCCCTACGTAGATTAGATTATATTCTTGTCTGTTTGAATACCTTGTAATAAGAACTCGTTATGAGAATCATGTAATCAAATCTTAATATTATGATATATATAACATCTTTATTTCCGCAACCGTGTTTTCTTACATACATAGATTTAAAATTAAACTTCTTTAAATCTAATTGAGATCCTTGGGAACTATTTATCTGAGTGAGGGTATTAATATCATGGACTGTTCATATTGTTATTGATACTCTAGATTTCGGATAGATAGTTACTATCGATACGATAGTATAAATTTGTTTGGCTTATACTATACATCTGGGTGAGGGTATTAGTAATATGGAATGTTCATGTTATTGATGATACTCTGAATTTCGGATAGATAGACTCTAGTCACAGATACAGTTCATATATCCAAGTGAGGATATCCAAACACAGTAAAAGTTCTCTTAAGAATTGATATCTGTTATGGGATACTGTGAATTTTGGATCTATGAGAATTATATCTGCTAGTCCCTCTATTTAATGTAATTTTATAATCAGATACCATGGGTGTATAGATTTAAAAGCATTATGTTAATTTTCTGTAAACAACATATCAGGTACCGTGGGAGTATAGATATGGGGGCGTTACAATTTTGGTATCAAAGCTGTTAAGGCTATAGATATAAGGAAAAGAAATCTTAGTATATAGTCTTCGAGTCCGTAAAAATTTTAAAAGTACACATAAAATATAACATTAAAATTATTATGTTGTGTAATTTTTATATAGTATTAAAGGAGTTTTCTTTTATAGATGGCCAAATCCAGTGCTGAGGAAATAGTAATAGCCAATAATCCACCACAAATAGAGTCATACATAGCCAGTGATGCAGAAGATGAGGAATTACTTCATGATCAACAACTGTTAGATGCTGAGGAAGAAGATGATCCAGTGGCAGGACAGTTAATAAGAAGTGATGAGCATGATGAGGCAATGGCATCACTGTTGAAAATAACAGAACATGAGGGTAATAAGATGAGGTTTAGGGCTGATATAGCTGAGGGAATGCTACAACATGAGAGGGGACATAGTCAATGGCTAAAAGTACAACTGCACCATGCACAGAGGGGCAGAAAGGAAATTCAGTCAAGGCTTCTTAAAACATCTATGGGTGTTCGAGATACTTTTAATTATTTACAGCGCCGTGTAGTTCGATATCTGGTAGAGGAGAAGAAGATGGCTTATCTCATCGATTGATCTGTGGTTTGTCACATGATCCAGGATTCCTTTGATGATATCAATGAATTCTAGAGAGTAGCATAGGTGGTTGAAAGCTTTATATTAGTATAATAAAGAAGCATTCAAAGTTTGTAATGTGATCAGTACTTTGTAAAAAATAGTATTTTTAATTATAAAGTTGTTGTGTAATACTATTGTGATATATGAAATAAATAATATGTTGTGTTACTCAAAATCTTATGTGAATTTTATTGGTTTATATAGAATCATGCCACCAACCAGAAGACCCCAAAGAGAAATAAATGATGATAATTCTACCCAGCAGTTAGTAGACCTTATGCTTGGAGTTGTAAATAGACCTGTGAACCAGAACACAACTTTTAAAGATTTAAATTAATTGGACCACCTAAGTTTAAAGGTACATCAGAACCTGTAGATGCACAAATTTGGATTTTTGAGATAGAGAAATTTTTCCTAGTAACCAATGTTAATAATAACCAAAAGACAACTTTTGCAACCTTTTTTCTTGAAGGGTGAGGCTAATTATTGGTGGGAATCAACCAAAGGTTGGGTAGAAACCAAAATTGTTCCTTGGGATAGATTCAAAGAGTTGTTCTTTGAAAACTATTTTTCCCAATCCCTGAAAGACCGAATGGAAATAAAATTTTCCGGACTTGAAACAAGGAGATCTTTATCGTTGTAACCCAAAGATACAACTAAGTTTAATGAATCGTCTGGGTTTGCTCCTCATCAAGTAACCACTGAACTTAGAAAGACTTGTAGGTTTCAGGGGGGTTTAAAACCTTAGATTCGGAGTAGATTGTTAGTACTGCAAATAAAAACTTTCTCTGAAATACTAGAGAAGGCCACTGTAGCCGAAAGTGAGAATGATAGTCTTATTAAATTTCATCAGGACAAGAGAAGTCAGAATGAAAAAGGAAAAATTAGGACAGAACCCAGTTCAGGTGGGTTTAATAACAAACGTAAATGGGATAATTCTTTTTCTAACAACCTAGGGAAAAAGATAGGAAATACTAACAACAACTTTATTAATAATAATATTAAACCTTGTCCTAATTGCGGTAAGAAACATAGAGGAGAATGCCTTCATAACAAATGTTTTAATTATGGACAGTCGGGACATTATTATCCACAATGTCCTCTTCCAAGAAAAAATAAATGTTTTAATTGTGGTTCCTTAGACCATTTTTCAAGGAACTATCCCAAACCTAGGAATCAAGGAGGAAAAGGGGTTAGAATACCAGAGAATAATCAATCAACAGTAGCTGCAGTTGGGGTTCAGAGTCGACCTACTGCGAGAATATTGAATATGTCGGTTAGGGATGTTGTTGCTTCACAGGACGTGGTGACAGGTATTATCCCTATCAACACTTTAAATGCATATGTGTTATTCGATTCTGGTACTACATGTTCTTTTGTGTCTAGTAATTTCTCTACAAACTTGAATACACCTTGTGAAAATCTAGACAAACCATTATGCGTGGAAATTGCTAATAATGAAAGAATTCCGGTTGAGACCATATATAGAAATTGTAGTGTAGTAATAAAAGGACATAATTTTAAGGTAGATTTAATACCAATTCAGTTCGGAGAATTTGATGTTATTTTAGGAACGGATTGGTTAGTTAATCATAACGCGATGATTGATTGTCATAAAAAATGTATAAACCTTTTGACTGCTTCGAAGTCAAAGGTAGTGCTCAACAATAGTTTTTCACCTAAGCAATCTCGATGTTTGACTGTAGTTCAAGTAGAAAGATTACTTAGAAAGGGTTGTTTAGGATATTTGGCCTATATAGTTGATACTCGACATGAAGGAGTAAAACTAGATCAAATACCTATAGTTAAGGAATTTCCTGATGTATTTTCGGATGACTTACCAAGTTTGCCTCCAGAGAGGGAAATTGAGTTCGTTATTTTGCACCAGGAACGACACCAGTTTCTAAGTCACCGTATAGAATGGCACCTATAGAACTGAAAGAGTTACTTATACAATTACAGGAACTCTTAGATAAAAAGTACATACAACCTAGTGTTTCACCTTGGGAAGCACCAGTTCTATTTGTAAAGAAGAAGGATGGAACTATGAGACTATGTATAAACTATTGGGAGCTAAATAAGTTAACTATTAAAAATAAATATCCTTTACCAAGGATTGATGACTTGTTTGACCAATTAAAAGGGGATGAACATTTTTTAAAAATTGACCTTAGAACAGGTTTATTATCAATTAATGGTAAGAAAGGAGGATGTGCCGAAAACTGCGTTTAGGACACGCTATGGACATTATGAGTTTCTTGTAATATCTTTTGGATTAACAAATGCACCGACAACATTTATGGATTTAATGAATCGAGTGTTTAAACCATGCTTGGACAAATTTGTTGTAGTGTTTATCGACGATATTCTGGTATACTCAAAAACACGGGAAGAGCATACTGAACACTTGAGAGTCGTATTGGAGATATTACGAAAGGAATAACATTATGTAGAGTTTTCCAAGTGTGAATTCTGGTTGAAGAGAGTTCAATTTTTAGGTCACATAATTGATAAGAATGGAATATCTGTAGATCCAACTAAGATCAAAATGGTTGTAAATTGGGAAAAACCAACAACTCCAACAGAAGTACGAAGTTTTCTCGGATTAGCGGGTTATTATCGACGGTTTATAAAAGATTTTTCAAAAATAGCAACTCCATTAACCAATTTAACTCGAAAGACGGTGAAATACTTCTGGACAGATAAATGTGAGGAAAGCTTCCAAGAGTTGAAGAAGCTACTGAGTATGGCTTCGACGGACAAGAATGTTTACAAGTATAGAATGAAAGATAACTCATTAGCAATGAACTAAGGTATAAATATAACATTGTTAAGGCATTGTTAGACACTTAATGTATGATAATTAAAGGTTAATAATCAATTGAAGACGAATGTAAAGTATAAAGAACGTGAACCGTATTCAATAATGATAAGGCCTATAACATTAAGAGTTACAACTAAAAGTTGTTAATTAATACGTGAACATAAACGGTATGCAATAAAGTGTACTTAACAAATGACGATCGAGTTTCGATTAATAATGTAAGGATGTTAGTAAGCCGTGAGGAAGGATGATTAACTCAAAACGAGTTGGATTAATGAAATAAATCTACGTAAGACATAGAAGAGAAAGAAGTTGGTAAGAATATTGTAAAATATAATGCCAAGCCAGAACCAATAGTAACAAATCTAATATATGATTAGATTGAGATGAAGAGTAAGATTCATTAGGAACCATTTATGTTCATTTATGACCTAATGTGGTATTTTATGTGGTTATGTGTTGTAGAGACCATAAAGACTGAAAGGAAAAGTTATTATAATGTAGCAGACACTGAAGGCAAGTTTTCTTAAACGCTTGTCTAACCTTCGTGTTAGCCAAGTTTTCTGTGATTCACGTTATGAGATGCATGAAGTGTTTTACTAATGGGTCGAGGCCAGTTTTATCTCAGCTAGACTAATCTTGAAGAGTTGATTGATTTATTTACAAGTCTTTCAATATAGAATTGCTAACGCTATCCTACGCCAATTGTTTGGTACGGATTCAAGGTAAGCCTGAGTATGAATAAACAAATGTATTTTTCATCGATTATTCGATGGGCACGCGAGGTTGCCAAAACTTAAACGTACATCAATTTAACAGGATGTAGTGTTGATCAACATAGAGTACTATGAGTTGATCACCCAGAAGTGCTCGTAAGATATGTTGGACTTACGGAGTTAGTGTCGAGTTTTCCTTTTCAAAGAAATTATGAAATGCTTGTGGTCTTGGGCCAGAATTGATGTTTTACTGAATATTGTTATTGTAAAATGTTTTGAAAGAAAAGAAATTTCTATTTTGAATTATTGATAGTACTTCATAACTATTATCCAGTTATTGAAGATATACGATTCCTATGTTTCAAGCATGTTGTTTAAAAGAAATTATTTTTTTATTACTGAGCTTATTATGCTCACTCTTCCTTGAACCATATGAATGCAGCTAAGACTGAACGGACCGAGGAATCTGACAAGGATAAAGGCAAGACGAAGAGGAACGATTACTTTACCTTGTAATAAACTAGTAAGTTGTATATATTATAGTATGATAAACAAAGAATCGTAATGGTTATAGAACCTGGGAACGGGATGTAATATTATTAATGTAATAAGAATGTCATTGATACACACATTTTAATGTCGTTTTAATAGAATGAATGTACAATTATGAGTACCGTAAAGCACCATCTGTCGGGTTGGAAGATACTCGTATTTGGGGGCGTCACACTACTCATGATCTGGAACAGGATGCAGTAGTTTTTGCTCTAAAGATATGGAGACATTATCTTTATGGAGAAAAATGTGAGATATACACGGACCACAAGAGTCTAAAATATATCTTCGCACAAAAGGAGTTGAATATGAGGCAGAGGAGATGGCTGGAGTTGAAAAAGGATTACGACTGAGAAATCCTGTATCACCCTGGAAAGGCCAGTGTAGTTGCCGACGCCTTAAGTAGGAAGGATGGGAAAAGTTGTCTTTGTTAACGGCTCAAACTAAGTTAATAACAAAGATGGCTAGGATGGAATTGGAAGTGAAGTTGCTGAATGAAGCAGGACAAATACTGTTTGTGATGGAGATGCAATCTACCATCGTAGAGAGAGTTAAGGAGGTGCAACTCAAAACTAATGAGTGTGACCGGGTAAAGGAGCGGCTAACCAATGAAAAAGATAATAAGTACAGTCTTGATAATGAGGGATTATTAAGATTTTAAGGAAGAATTTGGGTTCAAAATGAGACAAAATTAAAGGAGCGGGTGTTACAAGAGGCTCATAGTTCTAGGTTTTCGATTCATCCTGGTAGTACTAAGATGTATCAAGACCTTCGACAGAGTTTTTGGTGGCTGAACATGAAGATAGAAATAGCTGAGTATGTGAGTAGGTGCTTGACTTGCCAGAAAGTTATAGCCGAACATCAATGACCAAATGGCTTGTTACAGTTATTGGAGAATTCAGAATGGAAGTGAGAGCATATCACGATGGACTTTATGGTGGGACTTTTGACTGGAACGAAAGGGTATGATGCGATTTGGGTCATAGTGGACCGGTTGACGAAGTCGGTTCGCTTTTTGCCATTTTGGGTCAAGTATAGCTTAGACTAGTTAGCTAGACTTTATGTTAAGGAAATAATTTCTAGACATAGAGCACCAGTATCTATTGTGTCAGATCATGACCCATGATTCACATCAAACTTTTGGAGGTGTCTACAAAAGCAAATGGGAACGCAGTTGAAGCTGAGTACGGCATATCATCCCCAAACTGATGGACAGAGCGAGAGAACAATTCAGACGTCAGAAGATATGTTAATATCTTGCTTCATAGATTTCAAAGGTAGTTGTGATGATCATCTACCATTAGTAGAGTTTTCGTATAACAATAGTTATCATGCAAGCATAGGTATGCCGCCTTACGAAGCTTTGCATAGAAGGAAGTGCAGAACACCATTGTATTGGGATGAAGTGGGAGAACACTGAATGCTAGGGCCTGAATTGGTGCAGCAAACATCGGATATTGTCAAGTTGATAAGAATGTGTCTCATTGCAGCTCAAGACAGACAAAAGAAGTATGCAAACTTGCATCGAGAAAATAAGGAGTTTTAAGTAGGCTCTTACATATTTCTAAATGTATCTCACTGGAAAGGAAAGATACGCTTTGGAAAGAAGGGAAAGTTAAGTCGAAGGTTTATAGGACCTTTTGAAGTGTTAAAAAGGGTAGGTGGGGTATCTTATATGAGCATTACCACCAGACCTAGAACGAATACAGAACGTGTTTCATGTATCGGTATTGCATCCTTATAAGCTGGATTATAAGCACGTGATAGAATATGAGCCTATTCATATCGAGAAGGACTTAACGTACGAAGAGACGTCGATTCAAATTGTCGATAGGAAAGAACAAGTTCTGCGAAATAAAGTTATACCTTCCGTGAAGGTTATATGGAAGAACCACGATGCAGAAGAAGCAACGTGGGAATTGGAAGAAAATATAAGGAAGGATGACCCTCAATTGTTTGAGTAATAAAAGGCAAGATTCTGGGGACAAAATCTTTATAAGGGAGGAAGAATGTAACGATCGAGAAATTCGGATCCTTTGTAAAATAATTTAATAATGAATAAAATAATATTATTTGTTATTATTTGTTAGTAAGATGATTGTCGTTCTATAACCTAAAAACGTCAGAACGTCGTAGTATTTTAACTACGTGAGAGAATTAAAGTGTTTGAATTTCTAGGACGAAAATAAAAGTTTTTCAAGAAATTTTCCAAAAAACACTATTCATTAATTTTCGCTTGGGAATTATTTTTGAACTTCTAAGAAATAGTTAACGTTATAATGTCAAGGTGTGATGGATTATGTAATAATAATCTAAGTATAGAAAATGCAATATTTCGCATGCAGACTTAATTAGAGAACGTTAGGAATATTAAGCGTTAAGAAGAGAGTGTATTGATCGTATGATACGTAAGTATTGTACGAGGTATTGAATATAAGTATAATACGAAGTATTATACGAGTATGTATTAAGAATGGAATAACGTATATTACGAATTAATATATGAGGATTATACATATAGTATATGTAATAAGGCTTTTAGCCAATTAAGTGAGACTTGTAGGATTGTTAACAAATTGGTAGAGTCCAATAGGAATTGGATGTACAAACCTAAGTGTTTATTAATTAAAAGGTCAAAGTAACATAATGAAAGCCCAAAATAAATAATTTAAGTTAATTAAATTAAGCCCAATGAATGATCCAATGGGTTAGGCATGATCTATGCAACAAACCATTTTGATGTTGGTTAACCTTGGTGACCAAGTACTTTATGTGATGGCCAAGCATTGGATATGTTTTGTGTTGTCCAAGTAATTAGTGTGGCTAGCAAAGTATACTTAATTATTAAGCAAATGAATAGTAAGGAGGTTAGTTAAGGAGGTGGGATGTTCTAATGTGCATAATGCCCTCACTTTGGCTTTCCTATAAATAGAAGGCTAGGATTTTCATTTGTTGCTTGTTATTTTCAACCAACAACTTCTCTTATAAAGCAACTTATTGGTTAGAGAGAATAAGCACTTATAAATCCAGCAACCATTGTTAGATTTCCAAGAAGAAGAAGTTAGTCATCAAAGGTAATGATCTTATGATCTTATATCTTCCATCTCTATCATTGTAGAATGATAAGAGAAATGTAACTTAATAAGCATGTATGCTAAGAACATGTAAGAATTGAATAAGCAATGGACTTAAGCCGAATAAGTCGTGAATAAGTAACTTGAACCTAAATACATTATGAACTTATGATGAAAATGTCATATGTTTGTCATATGAAGTTAGTATGTTTGATAAGATATGAGAATGTTGATTTAAGGACTTAAATCTATAATAAGACATAAAGAATGAAAACTTGTAGTTTATAAGTTATTAAGTCATGAACTTATAAAGAATAAGTTAAAACCTAGCTTGAAAATAAGTTGATGTAACTTGTAGTTTAAAATGTTCATATGATGGTTAGAATCCATTTAGAAAGATAATCAAATCATTAGTAATGAAGTTTCGCCAGAATTCACACGATTGGACGATAATCTTCGAATTCGTGAAATTCTCGACATGAAAGTCGAATTTTCTGTTTGAACTCGGAAACGTTGGTTTTTGATGGAGACAAGTCATATTTGGCATTATAGAGTTGTGAACTCAAAAATGACCGGATTCCGACTTAGAACGAAGAAATGAGCGTTGAACGTTCATAAATGTTTACCGTTTTCGTTAAAACTCAAAAATGACCGGATTCCGACTTAGAACGAAGAAATGAGCGTTGAACGTTCATAAATGTTTACCGTTTTCGTTAAAAATGAACTAATAGGTGAATTTTTAACAAACGATGTCAAATAGATAAAATTCTTGCATGATTGTGTAGAATATTTAATTTGTGAACTGTAGGCTCTTGAACGAGCCAATTCAGACTTATAACGAAGAAGTTATGCGTCCGGGAATTTCGTAAAGTTGAAAATCTGTCAAAGCTATCTGAGGCATAGAGTTGGTATTGTATTTGGCCAACCCAAAATTAATTGGTGTATTGCGGTATGAACCTGATGTCACAACCTTCTGCAGAGTCACACCGCGGCACAACCTAGTGTGTTATAGGTGGCGCTTCAAACGAGCATGAACTAGTCCATCGACTCATAGAAACTTCGCGCCACCGGCAAGTAAGTTGTACAAGGATGATTGGTGCCGCAGCGCCAGACTTAAGAAATGCATAGTAAGGATGGTTTACAAGTAGAGAAAGAATGGTAATAGTTTATCAATGAAGTAAAGATTAATTAAACATGAACGTAAGAACAATGTGAACTATATCGGAAAAGCCGGAACCAATAGTAACAAATTTAAGTCATAATTAGATTAAGAAGAAGGGTAAGATTCATTAGGAACCATGTATGTTCACTCATGACCTAATGTGTTATGTGATGTTATCATTTACTGTAGAGATTTAAAGACTTAAACGAGAACGTGTTATAACTGTAGCAGATGCTAAAGGCAAGTATTCTAACCCTTGTTCCAGTTTAATCTGGACAACCTTTGTAATTCATGTATCCTTACGCATGAAGTCTTGTATGGCCAAGTCAAAGCCAACTCTTTCGGCTAGACTTATATTATGTTTGTATCAAAGCATGATCAATGTTTACCAAGTTATATTGGTGTGGTTTTCAAATGAAAACTGAGTATGCTAAAAATGTTTTGTCGTCAAACGATAGGCACGTGAGGTTGCCACAACTTAAACGTACATACGTTTAATGAATGTAGTCTTGATCAACATAGAATACTATAGGCTGATCACCTAGACATGCTCGTAATAAATGTCAGACTTACGGACTTAGTGTCGAGATGTCCTTTTCAAAAGAACTTATGAAATGCTCAAGGTCTTGGACTAGAATTGATGTTTTACTAAATATTGTTGTTGTAAAATGTTTTGAATTAAAAGAAGTGCTATTTTGAATTTTCAACAGTACTTCATAACTATTGTTCAGTTATTGAAGATATACGATTCATATGTTTCAAGCATGTTGTTTATTAGAATTGTTGTAATTGCTGAGCTAGTCATGCTCACTCTTGCTTGAACCATATGAACACAGCTAAGATCGAACGGACCGAAGGCTTTAGCAAGGATAAAGGCAAGGCAAAGACGAACCCGTAGAATACTTATGTAATAGTATAGGGTGAATGATTGTAATATATTTGATATTATAAGAAGAACAATGTAATGGTTATAAAGAACCTGGGGGAATGTTAATATTATTTTGAATAAATAGAAGACATATTCATTCCTTTGAGACTTTTCAATTGAATGTATATGTGAATGGTAGTACCATGTAGCACCATCTGTCGGGTTGGAAGATACCCGGATTTGTGGGTGTCACAATAATCACAAAGCCTTTCCCATTCAAAGGTTCGTACCACTCCGCTATCACACGAGTCCTCAATTAAAATCTTACAACTTCTAACTTTCCTTTATAATTAATACAAATTTTCTTTAATTCGTATGTTATCCTTTTACAACTAAATCTGAGTTCTTCTTCCCATACTACTTTGTAGTACCATTCATTTATAGCATTATCTATAAATCATTCATCGTTTAATAGATCATCTGTTATTACGATTCACTATGATCACATGGTGATCTTCTTCCTTAATCGTGTACCTCAACCATCTTTTTATTATTCTCTCTACGATTATAGTCTTAGGTACTCATACCTAAGGTTTATAACCTATTAGCTCTGATACCAACTTGTCACGCCCCAAAATCTGGTCTATCTTCACACCTGGATTTCGTACGACATGAGTACATCATTCTTCCAAACATACATCATTATATAATGAAATATAACAACATACATTCTCAATTCTCAGTTTCTAATACATTATAACCTCATTTTATTATAAATAATGATAATTACATTATTCTTTACATCTTACACGAGTGACTTTTATCTGCCACTAAGGATACATAACAGTTCATTAAAATAGTCTATAGTTTAATTAAACTATTCTACATTACAAGTCTTCGCTTGATCTTCACGCTCATTCATCTAATGAAGAGCACTTCTTCTGGATACCGATCAACTTGATCTTTATGGGATCATTAAGTTTTTCAACTCGTATGCTGAAAAAAAAATCATTTAAAGAAAGTGCGAGCATTCAATTACTTAGCAAGTCATAGTAGTTAAACAAACAACTTCAAGAATTCAAACATTCCTTTAGAACATTGATAACCTAACAAAGGTTATGAAGCAACTTGAATAATAAGAATAATTCTGATTCCTATCATTTTAAAACCTTAGTCACATTCACTTTGAAATAATTTCATTCTTCTACCTTTTTCATACACATCATGTCTGGCTAGAATCATTAACACAGAGTTAACAATTAAATTTCATGTATAAACATAACATTTTCATATTGAACAGTTCAATCACAGAACAGTTCATCTCAAAGAAACACTGAAGTGTTAAAATTGTGGCACAAGGCCTCATACATTCTACCACCTTGTACAAATATCGCACATTCGCACATAGACAAAAATTTTCAAGTTAAACATCTGAGAAGTTTAAGAAACTAACATTCATTTAGAATATGAATAAAGTTAGGAAACTTGCCTTAAGCACAGCTATAGCTTAGAGTTTACGTTGAACTGCTCATTCCAATTCCTATATATCACATAAGGAAAATAGGATGAACCAATTAGCCACATATTTGACTTACGCATTGGTTTACTTAACTTTACTTCTTAGGGTTCGCGTTCTTGCAATCTAAGTTTACGCGATTAACTTTCTTTACCGATTTGCGACTTCATGACATACGAGATGTCTTACTCATACGATCATCATCTTTGATGATTTACATTCTTATCTTCTTCTTATAACTTCTCTAGCACTGAGCACACATCGTGTCTCTCCTAGTAGTCCATATGGTACTTTGAGTGGTTTCCCACAAACAACCAAGAAACAAGTTCTCGTCGCATCTACACTGTCTTTCACAATGAGTTAGATTGGTTGCCAGTTTCGTATATACCTTCGCTCTCTGAAGGAATTATTTAGCCCAGCTCCCATATGTCAACCATCAAAGATTATGATTGTACTATAACCTAAACTATAATGTTCGTTAAGTCAATTTCTTATTATTTATTGCTTTTTAGAAAATAAATGTCATATCTAAGGATTCGTTCTTATTTTCTAAGTCATACATTCTTTTGTATACTCATAATGATCATTCAAGTTAATCATTAACTCGGCTTCTTTACGTTAAACGTCATTGTCTTTAATTCAGTTCTTCACCGTTCACAGGTTTAAACATTTGTCTTCATTACCCTATGGTCAAACCATACATGGGGTGTAGGTTCTGCCCATTTAATATTTGCGTACACTCAACGTTCACATTAGTTAAAGTGTTTAACGATTACATTTCATTCTAAAATTCTCTATCCTACTCACATTCGGCTTTCATTAATCTTATTACCGTTCGTTACGGCTTTCTTGATAAATCATATCTCACTTACTTCTTTCATTATACATTACACGAACCCCACGTTCATTATTCTTTCTTAATGTCAAAGATATATGATTCGTTGTATACTAAGATCGAACGTTCATCGTAACAATGTTGCGTTTACATTCTTTGTCTTTTAATCTCATTCAATCTTTCCGTTAAACCTTTACTAAAGGTTTAAGACACTTGATTAAGTGTTACTTTAGGTGAACAATATTTTCATTATATTTCCTTACACTTCTGCCAAGAGTTGAGCAGTTAGATGCTCTTCTCTGGGCCTTGCCCTGCACCGGCGCTGCGACGCCACCCTCCTTTGTTATTGCTCGTGCTGTGGCACGAGTCTCCAGTATCTTATTCCCTGGTCTAGCGCTGTGGCGCCACCTTCCTTCTCTCTTCCTCGTGCTGCAGTGCCACTTTGCATTGCCTTCTGTCCTACTCTGGTGCTGCGGTGCAGCCCTACAAGGCATGACTGGCACTACGGTGCTAGGCCCTAAACTTAGAAAAAAAATTGAAGTGTTGGAAAATGTTTGAGATGTTTACTTCACAATCTCACAAATCCTTCGTTATAACTCAGAACGAGGTCGTTCCAAAGCCATTATGTTGCTTATCATACTTACTTCAATTCCCCTCGGTTAGAAATTCATTCTAAATCCGTTAACTTCCCATTCAGTTGTCTTAATCTTCATTAATCATTCATTTTACGTGATTATCGTTCTTCGTTCATTCGTCCGTAATTTGGTCATCCGAACTCGGAACTCGTTCGTTCTTGAGTTCACGACTCACGTTTTTTACGTTCTCTTACATTCGTATGAAACCCTACACATTCAGGTTCATTTACACACTTTTTAATTCTCATTTGTCTTTTACGAAATTTTCGCCATAACTTTGTTATAGCTAAGTTTAATCCGTTCTTCATGAACATTTCTACCGTTCCTAACCAAGAAATAAGAAACTAACTTATACGCGATAGTTTTAAACTTGTCCATCAACAAGAAGTTATAACTACAATGGTTTTAAATTTGTCCATCAACAAAGTTCTTCGTGTTCTTCGCGTGTTTTTCGTGTTCTTCGTTCGTTCTTCACTTAATCGATATTTTGATTATGATTTCACTTTTTCTTGGAATTCGGTGTTATGAAACACTATTCCTTACTTATTTCATCGAATCATTCATATGATTCATTCGGATCGTTCAAATTCATTACGAAACTTATACTTCCTTAAAAAAATTATAAACTACACTTCTAATTCTTATTTCTTCTTTTTCTCATGATTTCAACCATATGAAAATCATTCTTAACATCTTTTACTTCTATTCTCATTAAAATATGTTTTGAACATATAAAACTTAAAATTTATTCAGAAGTTAGGTTTCAGATTACCTTTCTCCTTTAATCTCCTTTCGTTGGACAAAGTTTGCACACGAGCAAGCTTTTCCCCCTCCTTTTTCTTCCCATTCGAACTCTCTCTCTCTCTCTCACAAGTGTTGGTGATTTTCAAAATCACCAACAAATGATTTAAGATCTCTTTTTAAAGATTTTAAAAGCTAGGGGCAAAATAGTAATTTCACCCCAAAGGTTACTGTAACGCCCCCAAAATAGGTATACATCACCCATCTTGAGTCGCCAAATACATGGTACATAAATCAAATACAAACATCTTTAATACAACTGTCGTGTAAAAGTACGACAAAATATAGCTGAGTTTTTACATGAATATTGTCTCATAGACAATATCCAAACTCAAATTCAATCCTCATTACACTTATTATCACACTAAGTAGTGAGGACTACTAAAATAACCATCTCGGACCGTCACTCCAATCCCCAACTAGTCCCGGCTACGTTCTCATTTCCTGAAGGGAACAATGAAAGCAAAATGGTGAGCTCAACTAGCCTAGTAAGAAATAATATGACTAAGATAATGCATAATAAATTATCATTAGCCTTTAACAGTGTTAAACTGATAAAATACAATAAACATCAAGTTTAACAACAGCGGAACAAGCAATCCATTATAAGAGTCAAGTAGAGCATGATATCTACAATCTTCTATTATTTAAAATGTTTTTCATCCACTTTATCTCTAAGACTCAACTTAATAAATAAACCACATCATCAAATCATCCATGCACTACGGGTCAAAGATATTCATGTAATCATCAATGGTCATTATTATACCGTGTAATCCCTGGTCATAATCATACCAACAACTATCCATCCACTACTACAAAATAGTAAATAGATAACGCGTAAAAAATGTTGTGGTTTGTATCCTAGAAACATCGTGGTTAAGGGTGTCATCTATTTGACACCCTTTATACAATGTTTTTAAAACATTGGGGTTTCGCAAATTTACAACATTTTTTTCTTAAAAAATGTTGCATATTTATTTTCCAAAAATCATTTGATGCTTGAAAACATTGTAGTATGATTCCACAACGTTTCCTGGCTTAAAATGTTGTAATTTGATACATCAGACAACATTTAGACACATTTATACAACGTTTAGAAGGTGTCATCTATTTGACACCCTTTATATAACGTTTTTAAAACGTTGTAGTTTGACTTAAAAATGTTGTAATACATGCATATAACAACTGTTTTTGGATCTCTACCTTTGCAAGAAATAACAGACAACGTTTAAACACATTTATAAAACGTTTAGAAGGTGTCATCTATTTAAAGCCAAAATGTATCAAACATTCAAAAATACCAATTACAAATAATATTACTATCCATACATCTCCAATTCAAAATATAACAATTACAAAGAATAATAATACCATACAATACGTTTACATCCCAATAACACCAAACTATCTATACATCTCAAATTCACTTTTCAATATAATTACTACTATATTGAATTATGAATTTGACTACATCCACAAAATATACCAAACTATCCATAAAATTAAACTACTACCTAATTAAATTATCCATAAAATATGTCATGTATTCTACTTGCGCCTACAAAGAAGAACATGAGAGATTAAGAACATTATACTATACAAAATAGAAAAGTTAGTAATTTAATGAATTGTCATTAAATACAAACATGTATTTGCTTGAACTTGATTTAGACTCATGTAACAAAACCCTCATTTTCCAGTTTGACTAACATCCAAAGTAACTTGTGCATTTTCTAATTCAACTGTCAGATTATTTTCAAGGATAAAAAAGGTTATAACAAGATAATTGTGATGAAGATATTTTCTATTACAAGAGCTGGTATGCAGTTAATGCAAATGAAATTTTATCAGGAGATGCAAAATCTCGGTAGGAATAACAATTATCTTGTTATATTTACCTGCACATAAGAAAGTGGTGCATAAATTTGAAAAGGTTGATTTATAGTCAACTGAAAACTGTATCAACAAAAAATATGCAAGTATAAATAGTCTCATTGGAGAAAAGAAATAACCAATGGCAGCCACTTCAATTAGATGAGTTTCCACTGGCACATTATGACTTTTAGCAAGAATTAAGGAACTTCATCAAAAATATAGAATGATTACAAGCATAGAACTGGTATGTTGGTTACCTTTTGTCATTTAAAACATACTGCTTCTCATTATGCTCGAAAGAGTACATAATGCTTAAGGATATTCTTCTCGCATCTTTTTGGACACATGTAGGAAGCATGTAATATAAAGTCATATACTTTATTTAACTGGACATTAATCTTATTTTTTCTAACAAAAGAAAGCATTTTCAAAAGATTCACTTGTTTCTAATGGAAACAAAGTTCTTCCGAGACACAATACTGGTGACACGAAGGTAAATTTATTGGTATTACATTTCCAAAATAGTATCTAAAGAATAACCAATTAATAACTTCAAAAATACATCTTGCGTGTAAGAAAAGATGAACTCAAATTCTCTAACCTTTCTTCTTCTTTTTTTCGAATGAAGATCGAAGACATAAATGTCACACTTGAAAAAGAGTGAAGCTTTTCTAGAAACTATGTACCTTATGAATTATTAAAAGTAAGATCTCTGAAACATCAAATGATCATTGAAGGACATCAGAGAGATATAATGGTAAGATTTTTCATCATTTTCATTTAATTATTCTATATTTTACCATGAATTAAGGAACTTCATCAAAAATATAGAATGATTACAAGCATAGAATCTAGAAATTTACATATACATATATATATATATAACATATTCTAAAAGATCTACTTTCTGTTATAAGCTTTAGCAAGATTATGCACTTCCAAGATAACCAACTAGTGTGAATGGGAGAAAAAATGGTAACTAGATGCCTATAATTTACATGCATATCATAAAAGTACTCAATTCTGTTGAACAATGAAATATAGCTTATATAGCACAGCAAGAATAAGTACCTAATTACAAGATCAAGAAGACAAAAACTACTACACGAACTTAACTTTGAAAATTTAGCATCAATAATAGCTATCGGCTCTCCAATCATTTGTAGGAATTAGGCCAAAATCAAGATAGATTGCAAACGGGACTCTTTTTATAACGGAGGGAGTATTAAGTATCTCGATTGTTGAATGAAAATAACCTAAAGAAAAGACCCAACCAAAGTACACATAAAATTATTTGCCTTAAAGAGCACCACTCTATCAAAATACTCAACATCAACTAGAGTAAAAAAAGGTCTCCATTAGCTGGAAAATATCATTTTACATAATCAAAAGATAATTTATGTGTTTTCGACATGTATATAAACAAAAGTCGCATAAAATTAAAAGTAGGTGGCATGAAATCCCTTTTTATATTCCACTTGGATGATTCTCAGATCATGCCGCATAACAAGCATGGAAATGGGCAACCACTTAAGTGGTTCAATATCTCCTTTTTCATCTATAAGTGAGACTTGCATTTCAGAAGGGATATTGAGATGCTTAAGTACCTAAAATGGCAGTAAAAATAATAAGCATTACCTCATTGATAAAATTCATGTCTCCAAGTCAATGCAATTGATGGTTCCATCTGAAGATGCACCATATACTGTTCCATCCTTTCTTGGGTCCAAACTAAAAAATAACAATAGGTGCATGCATATAGAATCCAACTCAAGTTATAGAACATTATATGTTCACTTCAATATTCAAGGAAAATAGAATTATAAATATATTTTGTGCTTTGCGAGGAGGGCTACTTATAGTTATGTTCCCAAGTTCACATTACTAGATTGTTTTCGAACTTAATCAGTAATTACTAGTATTCCACAAATAGGGCGACTTAATATTTAGATTACTCCCGTCATTTTAAAATTAAAGATAATATATATTTTTTTAAATTCGTTCCAAAATTAGGTATGTATTTTTTTAGTTTAAACTATAAAGAAACGTGAAGTGAAAGACAAAAAATATTTTTCTGACCCTCAAAAATTTTGGAAAAAATTGAAATGATAATTTGATGAGTTTTCTATATTGTGTCCAAAGATGGGTGTTTTTGGATGTATAGATTAAGAGTTATGGATTTTATGGGAAAAGACTATTTGAAAAGTAAACCCTTATAACTCCTTGCGGTTAACTCCAAAATTGGTGAAATTTTTATTGGGAGTTCATGTATATAACAGGAGTTTACACTGTAAATTTCGGAATTTTTGGACAAAAGTACAATTTATGATAAATGTCTAAATATTCAATGATTTTGGCCATATAAAAAATAGTAATTGAATTTTAAAAATTCTGAGAAAAATATATGTTCAATATGGGACTATATTTTGTTAAATCCCAAAGAAGAAATATTTTTGGGACTAATTTGGTATTTTTCATGAAAATGAACTAATTATGAGTAAATGAATTAAATATGTTATATGAAGTAACAAAATTAGAAAATAGGATTTTATGGGTTGGGAATCCTATATAGTGTATATCTGATTTTGATGAGGGATTTGATCATTGGTGATGAAATCTTATGAGTATGGCATTTTTGAATTATTAAATGCATTATTTGGTAAAGTGTAAACAATTGAAATAAATTATTTATAAGTGTAAAAAGTGATTAAAATATTTTTATAATATTAATAATATTAGATTATGAGTTTATTAAGTTATTGATAATATTTGGATAAATTTAAAATCTTTAATATTTATCCTTATTTTCGTTTGATTAATGTTTATATCATTGTCATCATCCTCATGCTTATATTATGATGAAAGTCATCTTTGGCTTACGTGCAAAGATGGACTGTTGATTATTGGTTTTACAGTTGTATATCTTTGGTTTACGTGCAAAGATGAACTATTGATTGATGAGTATCTTTAGCTTATGTGCATACATGAACTGTTTATTGGTATGATTATGACCAGGGATCATTTGGTATAATCATGACCCGTAATGTTATAGATGATGTGGTAAAAGTTCTCATTGGCCCATAGTGCATTGATGGACAGTTATTGGTATGATTATAACCAGGGATTATTCGGTATAATCATGACCATTGATGATTACATGAATATCCTTGGCCGTAGTGTAGGGATGATTCGATGATGTGGATTATTTATTAAGCTGAGTCTCAGTGATAAAATATTGATTATACATTTTTAATTCGTAAAAGATAGTAGATATCATGCTCTACTTGACTCTTCTAAAATACAATTGTATGTCTTTGGCATGTAGTGCAAAGAATAAATTGTTAATGAATATCTTTGGTCGTAGTGCAAAGATGAATTTATTAGTATGATTATGAGCAGGAATTGTGATTTGGTATAACCATGATTTTTGATGTTTCAAGTAAAGATAGGTGATGAAAATTATCTTCTTCCTGGGTGCGAAGAGCAATTTAAAATCACAATTATGATTATGAGTTATTCATAAGATTGTGGACAGGAATTGTTCATTGATGTTATAGGGATAAAACATTATTGGTGGACTTCTAACATGGAGAAGATAATAGACCTGATGGTCTATTTGACTCTTCTAATGGATTGCTCGTTCCACTGCAACTATGGTTGAAAAGTTTTATCATCTACCATATGTTCTAAATCTCTAATTTATTATTGACGAAGGCTATTGATAATTTAATTATCTTTAGTCGTGATACTCTTTACTGGGCTATTTGTGCTCACCATTTCCTTCACAATTCCTTTCAGGTAATAAGAGTGTAGCTAGGTCGAGCGGGGATAACAGGGAAATAGTGTGATGGTCTAAGACTGTCAAAGTTTCTCAATACATTATAAAACGACATGACAAGCAACAGATAATTGTATTGAGGACCTAAGATGTGTGTGTCGTATTTTATACGTCACTTAGTAATTGATTTTGGCGAACAACAATAGGGTGATGAGAACCCGACTTTGAAAGCGTCAAAAGTACACCTCATTAGAGTGAATATGATAGTAATCTTCTCATTCTTCTTTGGGGTCTTAAAATATTTGCTGCTATATTTTATATGGCATTGTAACAATTTGAGTTTGGATACTGTCTACGAGATAATATTGTATTAAAACTCATAGTTTATCTATTGTCGTACTCTGCACGACAGTTCAATAGTTGTATAAATGAAGTTTGTATTTGATTTTTATAGAGTGATATCTGGCGACTCAGAATGGGTCGTGTGGACCTATTTTGGGGGCGTCACAATCATTCTCACATCTCCTTATCATACAATCTTATTAAGGTAAACATATGAGTAGTTCATATAAGCTCTTCATAAGTTCATAACTTAATTAAGTTTGAATTACTTATTCATGACGTACACGGCTTAAGTCCATTGATTAATCAATCTTATCATTCCCTAGCATTCATGTTCTACCATTTCCCACTTCTCTAACAACGGAAGAGAAAGAGAATCATGGTTTAAGATTGCTTACCCTTGAAATTTAATTGACTAAGCCTTTAATCTCCTTCTTGCTTCTTGAATTATCAAAAGCTAACTTGTTCTAGGCTTTGTAGCTTTTTCTCTCTAACCAATAAGCAACTTATAAGGATTTGTGTGGAGATATGTTATATCATTCATTTAACATATAACATATCAAGAAGGATATGTTTACCTTCCCTGAATGATATAACATATCACAGTCATAATCTCTTATCCATTCTAATCACCTTCTCTAATTCATATTCAACTCCTTTTGTGTGGAGATATGTTTCAGACTCTTAGAGTCCGTGTATATCTCACACTTCTCCCCGTATAAATACTATCTTCTAATTTTTAATTCAAAAACTACAGCTGCCAATTCAAGATCATAAGTAGGATAAACCTTCCCATAATCCTTAACTGGCGTGATGCATCCATAATGACCTTGCCATGCTACATGAGCACACAACCCCGTCATCTATGTGAAACATCGAGATACACTACAAAATTCCTTGTAACATCTGATAAAGACAATACAGTTGCCTTACTTAACATTCCTTTTAGTTCCTAAAAACTAATTTCTTACTTCTCATTCCCTGCATACTTTATCAATCATATGTCCTAAAAACTGTACATCTTTTAAGCTAAAATTCACACTTAGTGAATTTCGCATCCAACTTCTCCCTCCGTAGTGTTTCTCACAGTATCTTCAAATATTCAACATGATCTTCTGACGTCTTAAATTAGACTAGAATATCACCAATGATCATTACGACACCCTCGTCCAAATAATATTTGAACACTCTATGATGCTAATGGTATTTTCAACCATAGCACCTCACAAGAGTACTTATCAATTTGCCACCGACTTGCTCGGCACCTCTTACGGAAAGTCTAACTTTCGCACTTTAGTTAACCCAAACGACATAACCACAAACTCGTCATAACTATAATGATTTCTGCAGGTCGTCTTAGATACCTCGTCCTTCCTTACGTTTTATCGATAATACCCCGTACACAAATCTATCTTAGAAAAAATACTTTACACCTTTCAACTGATCAAATAGATCATCGATCCTGGGCACTAGGTATTTACACTCAACCGCTAACTTACTCCCCTTACGATAGTTGATACGCAAATGTAACAACTCATCTTCTTCCTTAACATCCTCCTAACTTGCATCATAGTTAGACAACAAGAGCATCTCAGTGTTTTATTACCGTAAAGTACTACCTTGGGTTACTTTAGAAATTCGAAGATTCATACTTTTATTCTAATAATCAATTAAAGTTCTATGGTTAATCAACTCATTCATACCGAGAATTACTTCAAATTCTCTTAAACTTATCGGTACTTATCTACCGATACTTTACTACCTTCATTTTCCATGAAATAATTCCCATTTATATATTCAACGAGAGTTACTTACTCATTCTCTACCTTAACATTTAAAGGTATTTATAATCCTTACGGGAAGGAACTTAATCACTTAGCACATTCATATGCTATAACTGAACAAGTAGCACTCAATCAAGCGACATATAAGCATTCATTTTATTGACTGTAATGATACCTATTACTACATCTACTGATGCAATCGCATCCAGTAATGGCTAACTTACCACTACTAATGCCTTTACTTTCCTCCAACCCATTCTTTGGGCAATTTCTTGCCATGTGGTCTAACGACCCACATACAAAACAACCATAGTTTCAAAACAGAAAAAGTGGAAAATATAAATCCTTTAGAAGATGGAAGGAATAGAGCAACCACTTAAGTGGTTCAATATCTCCTTTTTCATCTATAAGTGAGACTTGCATTTTGGAAGGGATATTGAGATGCTTAAGTACCTAAAATGGCAGTAAAAATAATAAGCATTACCTCATTGATAAAATTCATGTCTCCAAGTCAATGCAATTGATGGTTCCATCTGAAGATGCACCATATACTGTTCCATCCTTTCTTGGGTCCAAACTAAAAAATAACAATAGGTGCATGCATATAGAATCCAACTCAAGTTATGGAACATTATATGTTCACTTCAATGTTCAAGGAAAATAGAATTATAAATATATTTTTGTGCTTTGCGAGGAGGGCTACTTATAGTTATGTTCCCAAGTTCACATTACTAGATTGTTTCGAACTTAATCAAGTAATTACTAGTATTCCACAAATAGAGGCGACTTAATATTTAGATTACTAAAGTCATTTTAAAATTAAAGATAATATATATTTTTTTAAATTAGTTTCCAAAATTAGGTATGTATTTTTTAGTTTAAACTATAAAGAAGCGTGAAGTGAAAGTCATAAAAATATTTTTCGACCCTCAAAAATTTTGGAAAATTTGAAATGATAATTTGATGAGTTTTCTATATTGTGTCCAAAGATGGGTGTTTTTGGATGTATAGATTAAGAGTTATGGATTTTATGGGAAAAGACTATTTGAAAAGTAAACCCTTATAACTCCTTGCGGTTAACTCCAAAATTGGTGAAATTTTTATTGGGAGTTCTTGTATATAACAGGAGTTTACCCTGTAAATTTCGAAATTTTTGGACAAAAGTACAATTTATGATAAATGTTTAAATATTCAGCAGTTTTGGCCATATAAAAAATAGTAATTGAATTTTAAAAATTCTGAGAAAAATATATGTTCAATATGGGACTATATTTTGTTAAATCCCAAAGAAGAAATATTTTTGGGACTAATTTGGTATTTTTCATGAAAATGAACTAATTATGAGTAAATGAATTAAATATGTTATGTGAAGTAACAAAATTAGAAAATAGGATTTTATGGGTTGGGAATCCTATATAGTGTATATGCAGATTTTTGATGAGGGATTTGATCATTGGTGATGAAATCTTATGAGTATGGCATTTTTGAATTATTAAATGCATTATTTGGTAAAGTGTAAACAATTGAAATAAATTATTTATAAGTGTAAAAAGTGATTAAAATATTTTTATAATATTAAAAATATTAGATTATGAGTTTATTAAGTTATTGATAATATTTGGATAAATTTAAAATCTTTAATATTTATCCTTATTTTCATTTGATTAATGTTTATATCATTGTCATCATCCTCATGCTTATATTATGATGAAAGTCATCTTTGGCTTACGTGCAAAGATGAATTTATTAATTATTAGTTTTCTGATTGTATATATTTGGCTTACGTGCAAAGATGGTTTATTGATTATTAGTTTCTGATTGTATATCTTTGGTTTACGTGCAAAAGATGAACTATTGATTGATGAGTATCTTTGGCTTATGTGCATACATGGCTATTTATTGGTATGATTATGATCGAGGATCATTTGGTATAATCATGACCCGTAATGTTATAGATGATGTGGTAAAAGTCCTCATTGGCGTAGTGCATTGATGGACGATTATTGGTATGATTATAACCGAGGATTATTCGGTATAATCATGACCATTGATGATTACATGAATATCCTTGGTAGTAGTGTAGGGATGATTCGATGATGTGGATTATTTATTAAAATTTGAGTCTCGGTGATAAAATATTGATTATACATTTTTAATTAAGTAAAAGATAGTAGATATCATGCTCTACTTGACTCTTCTAAAATACAATTGTATGTCTTTGGCATGTAGTGCAAAAGAATAAATTGTTAATGAATATCTTTGGTCAGTAGTGCAAAGATGATTTTATTAATATGATTATGGCGGGGAATTGTGATTTGGTATAACCATGATTTTTGATGTTTCTAGTAAAGATAGGTGATGAAAATTATCTTCTTCCTGGGTACGAAGAGGAATTTAGAATCACAATTATGATTATGAGTTATTCATATGATTGTGGACAGGAATTGTTCATTGATGTTATAGGGATAAAACATTATTGGTGGACTTCTAACATGGAGAAGATAATAGACCTGATGGTCTATTTGACTCTTCTAATGGATTGCTCGTTCCACTGCAACTATGGTTGAAAAGTTTTATCATCTACCATATGTTCTAAATCTCTAATTTATTATTGACGAAGGCTATTGATAATTTAATTATCTTTAGTCGTGATACTCTTTACTGGGCTATTTGTGCTCACCATTTGCTTCACAATTCCTTTCAGGTAATAAGAGTGTAGCTAGGTCGGGCGGGGATAACAGGGAAATAGTGTGATGGTCTAAGATTGTCAAAGTTTCTCAATACATTATAAAACGACATGACAAGCAACATATAATTGTATTGAGGACCTAAGATGTGTGTGTCGTATTTTATACGTCACTTAGTAATTGATTTTGGCGAACAACAATAGGGTGATGAGAACCCGACTTTGAAAGCGTCAAAAGTACACCTCATTAGAGTGAATATGATAGTAATCTTCTCATTCTTCTTTGGGGTCTTAAAATATTTTCTGCTATATTTTATATGGCATTGTAACAATTTGAGTTTGGATACTGTCTACGAGATAATATTGTATTAAAACTCACAGTTTATCTGTTATTCGTACTACTACTGACGAGTTCAATAGTTAATATAAATGAAGTTTGTATTTGATTTTTATAGAGTGATATCTGGCGACTCGAGAATGGGTCGTGTGGACCTATTTTGAGGCGTCACAATCATTCTCACATCTCCTTATCATACAATCTTATTAAGGTAAACATATGAGTAGTTCATATAAGCTCTTCATAAGTTCATAACTTAATTAAGTTTGAATTACTTATTCATGACGTACACGGCTTAAGTCCATTGATTAATCAATCTTATCATTCCCTAGCATACATGTTCTACCATTTCCCACTTCTCTAACAACGGAAGAGAAAGAGAATCATGGTTTAAGATTGATTACCCTTGAAATTTAATTGACTAAGCCTTGAATCTCCTTCTTGCTTCTTGAATTATCAAAGGCTAACTTGTTCTAGCCTTTGTAGCTTTTTCTCTCTAACCAATAAGCAACTTATAAGGATTTGTGTGGAGATATGTTATATCATTCATTTAACATATAACATATCAAGAAGGATATGTTTACCTTCCCTGAATGATATAACATATCACAGTCATAATCTCTTATCCATTCTAATCACCTTCTCTACTTCATATTCAACTCCTTTTGTGTGGAGATATGTTTCAGACTCTTAGAGTCCGTGTATATCTCACACTTCTCCCCGTATAAATACTATCTTCTAATTTTTAATTCAAAAACTACAGCTGCCAATTCTAGATCATAAGTAGGATAAACCTTCCCATAATCCTTAACTGGCGTGATGCATCCATAATGACCTTGCCATGCTACATGAGCACACAACCCCGTCATCTATGTGAAACATCGAGATACACTACAAAATTCCTTGTAACATCGATAAAGACAATCGGGTTGCCTTACTTAACATTCCTTTTAGTTCCTAAAAACTAATTTCTTACTTCTCATTCCCTGCATACTTTATCAATCATATGTCCTAAAAACTGTACATCTTTTAAGCTAAAATTCACACTTAGTGAATTTCGCATCCAACTTCTCCCTCCGTAGTGTTTCTCACAGTATCTTCAAATATTCAACATGATCTTCTGACGTCTTAAATTAGACTAGAATATCACCAATGATCATTACGACACCCTCGTCCAAATAATATTTGAACACTCTATGATGCTAATGGTATTTTCAACCATAGCACCTCACAAGAGTACTTATCAATTTGCCACCGACTTGCTCGGCACCTCTTACGGAAAGTCTAACTTTCGCACTTTAGTTAACCCAAACGACATAACCACAAACTCGTCATAACTATAATGATTTCTGCAGGTCGTCTTAGATACCTCGTCCTTCCTTACGTTTTATCGATAATACCCCGTACACAAATCTATCTTAGAAAAAATACTTTACACCTTTCAACTGATCAAATAGATCATCGATCCTGGGCACTAGGTATTTACACTCAACCGCTAACTTACTCCCCTTACGATAGTTGATACGCAAATGTAACAACTCATCTTCTTCCTTAACATCCTCCTAACTTTCATCATAGTTAGACAACAAGAGCATCTCAGTGTTTTATTATCGTAAAGTACTACCTTGGGTTACTTTAGAAAATCGAAGATTCATACTTTTATTCTAATAATCAATTAAAGTTCTATGGTTAATCAACTCATTCATACCGAGAATTACTTCAAATTCTCTTAAACTTATCGGTACTTATCTACCGATACTTTACTACCTTCATTTTCCATGAAATAATTCCCATTTATATATTCAACGAGAGTTACTTACTCATTCTCTACCTTAACATTTAAAGGTATTTATAATCCTTACGGGAAGGAACTTAATCACTTAGCACATTCATATGCTATAACAGAACAAGTAGCACTCCAATCAAACAGCATATAAGCATTCATTTTATTGACTGTAATGATACCTATTACTACATCTACTGATGCAATCGCATCCAGTAATGGCTAACTTACCACTACTAATGCCTTTACTTTCCTCCAACCCATTCTTTGGGCAATTTCTTGCCATGTGGTCTAACGACCCACATACAAAACAACCATAGTTTCAAAACAGAAAAAGTGGAAAATATAAATCCTTTAGAAGATGGAAGGAATAGAGCAACCACTTAAGTGGTTCAATATCTCCTTTTTCATCTATAAGTGAGACTTGCATTTCAGAAGGGATATTGAGATGCTTAAGTACCTAAAATGGCAGTAAAAATAATAAGCATTACCTCATTGATAAAATTCATGTCTCCAAGTCAATGCAATTGATGGTTCCATCTGAAGATGCACTATATACTGTTCCATCCTTTCTTGGGTCCAAACTAAAAAATAACAATAGGTGCATGCATATAGAATTCAACTCAAGTTATGGAACATTATATGTTCACTTCAATGTTCAAGGAAAATAGAATTATAAATATATTTTTGTGCTTTGCCAAGGAGGGCTACTTATAGTTATGTTCCCAAGTTCACATTACTAGATTGTTTTTGAACTTAATCAGTAATTACTAGTATTCCACAAATAGGGCGACTTAATATTTAGATTACTCCCGTCATTTTAAAATTAAAGATAATATATATTTTTTTAAATTCGTTCCAAAATTAGGTATGTATTTTTTTAGTTTAAACTATAAAGAAACGTGAAGTGAAAGTCATAAAAAATATTTTTCTGACCCTCAAAAATTTTGGAAAAATTTGAAATGATAATTTGATGAGTTTTCTATATTGTGTCCAAAGATGGGTGTTTTTGGATGTATAGATTAAGAGTTATGGATTTTATGGGAAAAGACTATTTGAAAAGTAAACCCTTATAACTCCTTGCGGTTAACTCCAAAATTGGTGAAATTTTTATTAGGAGTACATGTATATAACAGGAGTTTACCCTGTAAATTTTGGAATTTTTGGACAAAAGTACAATTTATGATAAATGTCTAAATATTCAGCAGTTTTGGCCATATAAAAAATAGTAATTGAATTTTAAAAATTCTGAGAAAAATATATGTTCAATATTGGACTATATTTTAAATTTTTTAAAGGTAGTCATTCTGGCTACCCTAGGTTCCGCAGGTACTCTATCCCCGGCTTAGTTAAATGCAGCCGTTAATAAATTAACGAACTCTGGCATAGGGCTATTTTAACCCCCCCTGATTATCATTACGTGATTCCGCTTCCTGATTATGTTATCTTCTCTTTGGCGACATTTTCTGATTACCTAATTAAAATTTTATTATCATTTATTTACTTACTTCGTTATTATTCGCCACATAACAACTCATACCATAACAAAACATATTAAATGAAAACTTCATTATATTCATATGCTTCTTCATAGTTTGGAACTATTTACAATTTGTTTCCATAGTCAAAAGCCATTACATTTCTATCCCGCATTTGAACTTCTCAAAAGTTGGGATTTACAAAAAAAACTACCCTTTTTATACAAAAGAGGGTTTTACGCCACTACACACATAGTTACCACTATAGACTTCTAATAATGCATAACAGCGTCCTCGTGTTTCTCATTCGCAATTATCAGTACAGTATCCCGACTAATAGTAGGTCGAGTTTGTCCTGACTCAATGGAATAACTAGAAACTTTCATCTTAAAATCCTTATGAGCACTCTCATGGATGTAAGACATCCGTGCTATCTTCCGGTCCTTCTCCTCCAGTTTATTACGAAGCTCTACTACTTCATTCATATAATCCCTAGCCGTATTTATCATAAGCACCTTCTCACCGTGCTCTGACTCAAAATCTGCTTCTGCAAACTCCTTTACTTCATAAAGAACACTAATCTCTTCATTCTGATTCTGCACAACTGTACTCAGTTACACATTCCTGTCAAGCACTGCCATATATAATGATTTCATTGCATCTGTAGGTAATGACTCTTGTGCAGGTACCACCGTATTAACCGATGTTACCTCCATTTCTTCTTCCACATCGTTCATCATACTAAGGTATGATGCTATATCCATTTCTCCCTCGAAGTAGTTCTCCTTAGAAAAGTACTCCTCTGGCTCCGACTCCTCTAAAATCACTATTGGTACGTGTATTTTGAAATCTTTAAGTTTCTTTTTTAAAACACACACTAAGTCACGCTAAAGTATTCCATTATGAGTATTTTAATCTTATATGTCATGTCTAATATCATGCATTTTCATGTTATATCACTTAGAATAACATATTCCATCGCCGGGAGCACTATACTTACGTATGTGCTCATTCGACGCCCTCCGATCGCCTCCAAATATGTAACAGTCACAAAGATGACTATTTTGATCCTTCCTAACGACCTCAAATTGAAATACGTAAGGAAACAAAAGTTTTAGGTCTATTTGTCCTCGTTCCGGATCATCTTGAATCACCTCAATAGGAGTTCGTATGAAAACGTTATGCCTAATTTACTCTGACGAGGTCACGTGAATTGCACCGGAACAACGATGTCGGCAAAATGTAATGCCATAAATAACCTTGGGGGCAATGTAGCTGTGCCCTAGGTTGCAGAATTGCCCCTTAGGCTCTACTCCTCGTAATTTCATAGACCAAAACTCCTTCCTATCATCATAATATGAGTTATACTCATCCAATTTAGTCCATTTTCGATTCTATGAGTTTGTAACTCATAAAACTATAACATACCAAATACCCATCAACTAACATAAACATTAACTAACCCAAATATGAATTTAAAACTCATGTTCATACTAATTGTTCATGATTTGATAATTTAGCGAATTCGTTCACTACGAATTCGTTTTTCAACCAAATTGGTTCATTTAACTTTCGTTGATTTCGTATTCAACTATATTAACAATACCTAGCATCAATTCATAGATTATAACAACCCTTAGCTATCAATTTTATGACTCAAAAGCTACTTTTTCATGACATTTCTAGTAATTGAAAACTTAGGAAATCAAAATCATATAAGTTAGCATCATTACCTCTTGATTTCTCCAATTTCCTATCTATAGCTTAACCAATATCTGATTGCTCTTAATTCTACCAAAATCTCATAACCAAAATCTCAGAGAATTTTTCAAACGTGAATGAGAATGGAGGAGCTCTATTTATAGCCAATCTAATACTCAGTTATTACTCTTGCACACTGAATTAATTCATAGGGAGGAAGAAGAAGTCAATGGATGTTGGAGAGTGGGTGACCTGCTCCATCAACCTCCATCATCACTGATATCTATCCTTTACCAAGCTTAAGCAACAGAGGAGTAGGCCATTGGCATAGTTCACGTCTGATATATTAGTGGGTGAAAATGATTTTGGGACACGATTAAAATCTCAGCAATAGAGCTTAGTTTGGTTCCTTTAATTCCCAAAATGTAATTTTAATGTGTAAATACTACTACACCAGGTAAAGTTAGGGATTATTTATGTACTCACAGCATATAGTCCATATACATTAGTCCACATATTTTAATATTTAAAACATGTGTTGACTTAATTTAATTGCTCACTAATAACTTAATATCTCTTTTTACTATTTACTTACACATTGGTATTGAAATAAATATTTTAATAACACATATTTATTTACTCCCATCTTTTAGGATACACATATAATTATCTCATCGCCTAGGATGCGATAACAAAACTTATTTAAATCAACTCTAGAATTTAATCACTTTTACCATATGTATATCATTAGTCTCAATTAAATGTCACACTTCATGTAATCTTAAGCCATAGGTATTATATACTACTACTGTCCATATTTTCCATATTACACAAAGTAATACTATTAATAATTTAATTGGGCTAAATATCATTTAGTTGGGTACTTGCAACCCATTATCACATTTTAATATCACAATGATTAATTAATATTAATCATTTATTTTATTTTCAATAATTATTAAGCACTACACTAATAATAGAATATAATATTCCATAATATCTCTTAATTAACCATATTTATTCCGGGTTAATTAATTAAATATTTATTCAAGTCATGTTTTGCTAACTGAATTTCTTCATGAACACTTAGTCACCATTCATAACCTTATAAGAGTTATTAGTATGCATGGCTTGCAAATCACATTTTCATAAACTAAATCGAGTTTTTTCTATGGTGGCGGCATTTGCGCTTAGTCATTGAGGAGTTGAAAATGGCAATTGCGCCATACCAAAATCAGAGGCAGACAAGTTCCGCCTTAGCAGAAATGAAACCTATGCTTCTAAATACTTTACACATCCTTCTTAAGCGTTAACTCGTCTAACATTAATCCCCTCTTTGGTTGTACACCATCGGTTACTATTTTCCTTAACAATTTAAGGATCACACTTCGAGTTCTAAAACTCTATTTCCCTTATTAGTTTAACCAACTATACAAGTCCTTTATGATTTCATACCACCAATAACACAAAACTCGAATGTAACACATACAAGTCTAAACCTAACACCCATCGAGTCTTTAATAGTATTCAATATAGTACACTGAGTGGTTTCCCACAAATAACCAACAATTTAGTTTCAGTCTCGTCTACACTATTTTCACAGTAAGTTAGATCGGTTACTAATTCGTATATACCTCCGCTATCTGAAGGATTTGTTTAGCCCAGCTCCTATACATCCACCATTAAAGTGTATGATTGCACTTAGACTTGATACTCACTCGTACATATACTCAAGAAATTGGTGATTATCAAAGATATTTTAATGTCACTAACTTACTATTATAAAATAATTTCACATAAATTACTTAATATCAATAGATATATTTGTATCCATCTTCTTACTAATTCATCTCTACAATTTATAACAAATATATAATAATGATATATATTCATTAAACACAACATTACTTATTACATAGCTCATATTACCCTGTGTAACACAATACCACATACCTCGTAACACATTTATATTCTTGTTCGAACCCATCTCATGCTTTAAGAATTTTATCTACTAAATTCTTATTTTAATATTTTCTAAAAATTCGGGTTCTTACAATAACCTGTAAATTGTAACTCATGAATAGTATTCCGGTATGAAAAGATCAATAATTATCAAGAAAGCTCAGAATAATAATTCAATGAAAAGATACTGGATGAAGCTCAAATATCAAGGATATTCTACTAATTTCATGGAGTATAGAAGCAATACTTTAACAGAATGAGTGTAAAATTAGAAATACGAAACAAAATAATATTACTCACATACTATACAGTATGGAAGAAAATAGTATTTCTACGAATACTAAAAAAAAATATCCCTTACAACTGTTGAACGAAAATAATATTCCTACGAATATTAAACGAAGATAATATCCCTTACGGATATTAAACAAAAATGATATTCATTACGAATATTGAACGAAAATAAAATTCCTTATGAATACGAAAAATAATATTATAAGCGAATGTGAAATAAATAACACCCCTTACCTAAGAAGAAGACTGGATACTGGAATAGTGAAGTATCAGTCTTCTCTTCTTCTTTCTCTCTGTAGCTTCTCTCTCTATATCTTCTCTCTCTATAACTTCTCTCTCTATAATTGCTCTTGTGAGTCTTAGTGAATTGCTGAGAATGAAAGAAGAATGAGCTTCTATTTATAGGAAAATATAGTTTTGATAATTACACATTTTGGGGCTAAAAATATTACGGTATAATACCTTCATCTTTTCTTTAATTTTTAACTTCATCCTGGAAATAGTATCAAACTTGCACCACCTCCCCTAATAGTACATCATGTGAATCAATAGTTCAGTCATGTGAATCAATAGTTCTATACATGTGAAAAAAAATATTTATAGTATAGTACATTGATCTATACCTCCATTTTTAATTTAGTCATGCAAGTATTATCAATCTTGCACCACCTCCCCTAATAGTACATACATGTGAATCAATAGCACAAACATGTGAACAAATAGTTATATATATGTGAACTAATAGTAATTAATTGCTCATTTATCCGATTAATTACCCAATTGGTTAATTTAACCTCCAAAAATCAATTATTATCGAAATAAATGTTGATTTTCACCAACACTAATAATCCCAACACAATGGAAATATCAAATTCATCTTTAATCAATACGAACTTATTCATCATTAATATTATAATTCACAATATTTAACAACCAGGTCGTTCTCAGGAAAGAGGGGGCTTTCAAATAAGGATTTCTCCCTACTAGCGCGCAATTAGGTGACCAAACTTCTCCTTGACAGAACTTATAGACATTGTCAATATTGCAAATAATAATTTGAATAACTTTGTCGTCTCAATTATTGATTTAATAATATATAAAATATTATGCAGATGATTCTGTGACAATAATTGAATCAATAATATGAGAGATATTATGCAGCAATTACTGCATCAATAATTGAGTATAACTGAGTGACTTCTCACGTAAGCATTAATAATCACTATCGTGTGGTACTATGCAACCACGTGTATTACTGTACTTTTACCCCCGGGTATTTAAAAAGTTTTAACGGTAAAACTTTCGTTGTTATTTTTATAAAAAGACATTTCTGTCTTTTTCTAACTCCGACAATACTTTCGTTGTGGGGTCCACTAATAATTGTGATGTCGTACGAATATTCCTTGTCAAAACGAATATTCCCCGACCAATCAAATATTTTATAACCACTTGCTTACTTTACAAAATTTGTAAATATTAGCCACAAGTATAACATTATATCATATCTACACCATAATATTCAAAAATATATTTTGAGAAAAATTATTCTTTATTCATAAAAGTTGGGGTCTTACAGTTACTATTCACACCTCCTTAACTAACCTCCTTACTATTCACGAAGCTTCTCCTGGAAGCTTCGTGCTTCCGTCTTGCAGAATTCATCCGACAGTTCGAAAACTGCGATTCTCGGAATCAAAATATTTTTGGATATTTCGTCTTTCCTTTACCGATTAACTTTTACGTATTCTTCAAAACTCCGAAAAATTGAAAAACACTTTTTGATGATAAGCATTTTCCTTCACATTTTCTCCTAACGTAGTTAAACGAATGAAAAGTACATAATAGTACTTTTCGTCATTTTTATTTAGTCCGATTTCTGCACGTTTTTTGAAAAAAACTTTTATCGGCTTACTTAACTTTTCACGATATATTATCATCAAATCTTTTAAAGGAATGTCATTTCGACATACCTAACTCTCGGAAAGGCTTAGGTTATTTAAACTCTAACCATTGGGGTTTCGTCGGGTGAATAGTGCATATTTAATCTTTTCCCCAAAAATATTTTTGTTCCCGAATTTTTTTTATTTTTGTCTTGAAAATTCTTACTCGTTTAGTCTAGCTCGTAGCCAGAATCCTCCTGTATTATAATCATCCTATGTTATAGAATGATTAATAAACACATAACACATAATATTATTAATAAAAATTCCTTTTATTAATAACTAATTCTGTAAATCTTAAATTCTGGACAATCCAATTTTACGGGTTGTCAAAGCTACTACCTCCTTCATTCGTCCTTTTCTTCTTCTCATGATGATATTTTGATGCAGCTTCACTTCCTCCTTGAGCAATGATTGCTTTTTCCAACAGGGTCGAAAATGTATTGATCTACAACAGAATATCTATCGGATGAAGAAAATGACAAGTTTGAGTTTTTATAAATAATGGCGTAATTATTCTGAATTAACACTTTTGGATTACGTTGGTTAAAATCTGATGTCTGGCGTGGTTGCATAGTAACTTGCGGTATTACCGCGATATTTTGAATTATTGATTCTTATGTAAGAAGGCACTACTCAATAATTGTTACAGTAATTACTATTCAATATTTTATTTTATTGATTCAATAATTGCTGCATTGATATTTTATATTATTGTGGTTTCAATAATTGTCACTGCACAACATTTCCCATTATCAGATCAATAATTCATATTATTTGAATAATATTATTAGACAGCATTAGGCGATGTCTAGAAAGTTATGTCATGGAGAAGTTTGGTCACCCAATTGCGCGCCAGTAAGGAGAAATCCTTATCGGAAAGCCCCCTCTTTCCTAGGAACTGCCTGGTTGTCATAATTGTGATTCTGTAATATTATTTGTGAATAATTAATTATTGATTTATATGATAAGGAAATATTTGTTTGATTTAGATATAAATGATGGATTTATTTATGTGGTTATAAATGAAGGAATTAATGTTGAGGTGTTTTATCAGTATTTTGTCGAATTGGAGGTATTAAAAATTAAATCAGTGTTCTTGAGATATATTACGTGAGTTATAATTTTTAATCTGACCGTTGGATCGTTATGATTTTTGGATATGTTATACATATATAAGTTAAGTATATGTCCACAAATTTTGAACCGTTAAAAATGAACGTATGATTTGTTATGAATTTTAAGAGGTGACTGATTCGAAAATTAGGTTTATAAATGATTTTTGGTGGAAAATTATAGAATGAGTGGGCCCCACTTTTGGTTGGTGAGAAATGTGCTCAAATTAAATTTTAAATGTGTAGGGTGGCAATAGTAGAAGGTAAAGCCATCAGGTAGCAGGTCAAGTCTGCTTCGGCGTGCTAACATTTTCCTATAAATAGAGGGCTGAGTTAGAATTGAAAATCACACCTGAAACATAAGTTTTCTCTCCCTATATTATCGAGCATATTTTGTGAGTATTTTGATACTTTGAGAGTTGTTAATCAGTGAAAGTTTTCTTCAGTGTCATATCCGATATTCTAGTCAGGAGTACTGCTCTTTTGAAGTAAAGGATTATAAGGGATTGTAAATGATTTTAAGGGTTATTATGTTTTTCAGTTTCGTAATATTTTTTGACCTTCAAAAATTCTGAAAAAATTTGAAATGATAATTTGATGAGTTTTCTTGATTGTGTCCAAAAATGGCGATTTTTGGATTATAGATTAGGAGTTATGAATTTTATGAGAAAATACTATTTTAAAGTAAACCCTTTAACTCCTTGTGGTTAACTCCAAAATTGATGAAATTTTTATTGGGAGTACATCTATATAATATCAGTATACTCTATAAATTTCAGAATTTTTGGACAAAAGTACAATTTATGATAAATGTCTAAATATTCGGCAATTTTTGCCATATGAAAAATAGTAAATGAATTTTGAAAATTTCGAGAAAAATATATGTTCAATATGGGACTATATTCTGCTAAGTCCCAGAAAAGAAATATTTTTGGGACTAATTTGATATTTTTCATAAAAATAAAGTAGTTATGAGTAAATGAATTATATATGTTATGTGAAGTAAGAAAATTGAAAAATAGGATTTTATGGCTTGAGAATCCTATATAAGGTATATGAAGATTTTTTATGAAGGTTTTGGTTATTGGTGATGAAATCTTATGAGTTTGGCATTTTATGATGATTAAATGCATTAATTAGTAAAGTGTAAACAATTAAAATAAATTATTTATAAGTTTAAGAAAAATGATTAAGATATTGTGGTAATATTAATAATATTAGATTATGAGATTATTAAGTGATTTATAACATTTGGATTAAGGTGTTATGAAATCATTTATTTATGAATCTTACTTTTGACATTAAATGTTGTTGTTGATCATATTGTTTTTATTATAATATATAACATTTTTATAATCTCGGTGATGAAATTTCTATTTGAGTTAAGTGTAAAGATGGGTAGATTATTGGTGTGATCGTGACTATAGATTCTCTTTGGCCAGTAGTGCAAAGATGACCTGTTGTTAAATATCTTTGGCCCGTAGTGCAAAGATGACCTGTTGTTGAATATCTTTGGCCCGTAGTGCAAAGGTGACCTATTGCTGAATATCTTTGGCATGTAGTACAAAGATGAACTATTGATGAATATCTTTGGCCTGTAGTGCAAAGATGAACTTATTAGTATGATTATGAACATGAACTGTGATTTTATATAACGATGATCTTTGATGTTTCAGGTAAAGACAGGCGATGAAAATTATCTTCGTCCTGGGTGCGAAGAGGAATTTAGAATCACAATTATGATTATGAGTTATTCATATGATTGTGGAAAGGAACTGTTGATTGATGTTACATGGATAAAACATTGTTGGTGGACTTTTAATGTGGAGAAGATAATAGACTTTATAGTCTATTTGACTCTTCTAATGGATTGCTCGTTCCGCTGCAACTATGGTTGAAAAGTTTTATCATCTACTATATGTTCTAAATCTCTGATTTATTACTGACGAAGGCTATTGATAATTTAATTATCTTTAGTCATGATATTCTTTACTGGGCTAGTTGTGCTCACCCTTTTGTTTCATAATTCCTTTTAGGTAATAAGAGTGTGCCGGGTTGGGTGGCGGGGTAGTGAGGAAATAGAGCGGTGGTCTATAGCTTTTGAGGTTCTCCTAAAGCAAAGTATGGAAATAATTTTATTAAGAAGTTGAGATAAGTGTGTCGTATTTTATACGTCATTTGATATTTAATTTTGGTGAACCGAATAGGGTGAGGTGAACCCAACTTTGGAAGGGTGTTTTGTCACTATCATACAAGATGTCTAATGACATACAACCTCGTGTTATCATAAGACAGGGTTGTGCACATCCACTTGCTGAGTATATCTACGAGCAATACCTATATGATCTTAGAGTTTGGTTGAAATATAATGTTCAATTGCAGACGGTGGAGATAGTTATATGTCAAGAAAAGACTCACCATTGGAAAGAACATGACAGTAATCTTCTCTTTTTTATTTGGGGTCTATTGGGTCAACCAAGGATAATTCTGTGGGCATATGATATCTATCATAACCTAGACGCATGACCTCCCATGTATGAAGGTCACTTCCCAAAGATTTTAATTTCTAAAAAAGTTTTTGATTGTACCTTTATGTAAGGTGTCATTGTGAAGTGCTACCCAAGTTGGTGTCAAGAGTCACAGTTGGTATATATATTTGTATCAAAACTCACAACATATGTGTTGTTGTATTTTGTATGACAATTGTTGTAATAAAATTGTAGTTGTTTTCTGTACCATGTATTTGGCGACTCAGAATAGGTTGGATGGAATGGACCTATTTTGGGGGCGTCACATGTTCCCAATTAATAACTACTTCTACCTTCACTGGATCCACTGAAATCCAATCTTTATCTATATTATGCCCTAAAATCTACACTCTTTCAAGCGAAAATTCACATTTAGTGAATTTTTCATACAACATTTCATTTCGTAGTGTTTCCAACACTACCTTTAAATGTTCAACATGATCTTTCGGCGTCTCGGAATAAACTAAAATATCATCAATGAACACTACGACAAACTTGTCCAAGTATTGCTTGAACACTCTATTGATCATATCCATAAATGCGGCTGGTGCATTTTTCAACCCAAAAGACATAACCAGAAACACGAAATGACCATAACGAGTCCTGAACACCGTCTTAGGTACATCGCCCTTCCTCACTTTCAGCTGATGATACCCCGTACACAAATCTATCTAAGAAAAATACTTTGCCCATTTTAACTGATCAAATAAATCATCGATCCTGCGCAATGGGTATTTATTCTTGATCGTTAACTTGGTTAAATCCCTATTGTCAATACAAAGTCGTAACAATCCATCCTTCTTCTTTACAAAAAATATGAGTGCTCCCCACAAAGAAACACTCTATTAAATGTACTTCCTATCTAATAATTCTTGTAGTTGAATCATTAGCTCCTTCATTTCTACTGGCGCCATCCGATATGGTGCCATAGAAATTGGTGTCGCTCTTATTACCATATCGATCACAAATTCGACCTCGTTATCCGATGGAAGACCTAGTAACTATGTTGGAAATACATTCGCAAACTCTTGCACTATAGGTATCTATTCCAATAATGCTCCCACTATTTGGGTATCAACAACATGACACAGATATCCTACACACCCCTTTTCCAACAATTTCCTAGCTTGTTCCATGGTTAGACAACAAGATGTCCCGGTGATTTACTACCGTAGAACACTACCTTGGGTTTCTTAAAAATTCGAAGGTTCACACTTTTCCTTTGACAATCTATTATCGCGCCATTGTTAAACAAGAAATCCATCCCGGGAATTATATCAAATTTTTCCATCCTTATTGTATAAGATTTACTGACAATTTGTTACCTCTAATATTTACGCAAAAATTCCTATGAATGTGTTCAATGGGAATTATCTCTTCATTTGCTACCTTAATGTTTAAAGGTGTTTCTAATATTTTCGAGAGTAATCCTAATCGTTGAGCAAATTCACATGCCATAAAAGAACAAGTAGCACCCGAATCAAACAAGACATAAGCATTTATTTTATTGATTGGGATAATATATACAACTACATCCGCTGATGCAACCACATCTTGGACAGTTATATTAAAATTATGGTCGTAGGTCTTCCTGGTGGTGTTTGTCCAGTAATGGCTAAATTATCACTACTAGTGCCCTTGCTACTTTTCGACCCTTTCTTTGAGAAATTCCTCACCATGTGGTCTGTTGACCCACATACGAAACACCTTTGGTTCTTCTCAGAGATAGGACAATTGGGTGAAATGTGACCCTCTTTCCCACAGTTATAACAAACCAACTTCCCCTTGAGACAAACTCCTAGATGAGTTTTCCTGCATGTCTTGCACGCTTCAATCCTACGCTTAGGATCCCCTTATTTTACTTTGATATTCCAAGAATTAAAACCCTTCCTCTTGGGTGCACTGCCACCGCCACTAGTTACCTCAGTCTTGGGTAATCCATCTCCCTTATTCTTATTCCTTCTCTCTTTGTGGTGTTGGCTCAAAGCCTCGCTACCACCCTCGGCAATAATTTCCTTCTCTGGGATTGTTCAGAACAAAACGCTCTAAAACACAAAAATCTTGTTATAGAGCTACGTCTTCAGTCTTTGCTCAAACCTACAAGCCTTCCTCTCATCAGTGTCCACTTGATCTGGAGCAAATCTTGCACATTCATTGAACTTGGTTGCGTATTGAGGAACCGTTGTGTCCCCCTGCTTAAGTTCTAAGAACTTAATATCCATCCTAACCTGCATGCTCGTAGGAAAATACTTCTCGAATAAGACCTTTTTGATCTATTACCACGTAACCTTACCTACTCCAGCCCCACTCTGGTGAGCCTCATACCAGAAGTTGGCTTCTCCCTTCATTATATAGGTTGCAAAAGAAGCCTTTTGCGTCTCCCTGACATTTTCTATGACAAATGCCTTCTCTATCTCCTTCACTCATGTCTGGGCCTCAATATGGTCCATAGTTCCCTTAAACTCCGGCGGATCTACAATCTTAAAGTACTTATAGGTAGTTGCCCGGGCTACCCTAGGGACCACTTATGCTTTACCCCCATCTTGGTTAAATGTAGTTGTTAATAAATTAATGAACTCTTGCATAGGGTTGTTCTAACCCTCTTGGTTCTCATTATGAGATTTAGCTTCGTGATTACATTGTTTTCGTCTTGGCAGCATATTTCTGTTTAAATAAATAAAGTTTCTTTATTATTTATTTCTTTCTTTTATTTAGTTATTACTCATCAAACAGCAACTCATACTAATATCAAGCACATTTTATAAAAACCTCATATGTCAATATGCTTCCTTCATAGTTAAACTATTTACACATTGATTCCATAGCTACGGCTATTACATTTCTATCCCGTGATTGACTTTCAAAAGTTGGGATTTACAAAAAGACTACCCTTTTGTTATACAAAAGAGGGTTTTACGTCACTACACAGATACACAAAATATTTACATATATGTACTTCCACTACCTACTACAAGCACTGCCTAATAACATTCTCATGCTTCTCATTCGCAAGAATCGCCACAATATTCCGACTGATAGTGTGATGGGTCTGCCCCGACTCAATCTAATAATAAGAAATTTTTAGCTTTAAATCCTCATGAGCACACATATGAATGTAAGACATCTGTGCTATCTTCTAGTTCTTCTTGTAATAACTCAATATTTTCAATAAGAAATTTTGCAATTTAATTTACATATATATATATATATATATATATATAAAGGTTAAAATATATGCAAAGTAAAGTATATGTATATATCTGATAAATAAAATTATTTATTAGATGTAACTAAGTTCTTTTTAGAATTGTTGATCATAGTAGATTATATTTTTTATAATAAATTAATCTTGTAATAAGATATTTATTATTTATTTTCCATGAAAATATGATTATTGTATATATGATATGGATTTTATGATATGTATTTATTATATTAATTAAGTTAATTATTTTAACTTAATTAATAATGGTATGTATGAAGATTATGTCAGATATGAATTCAAAACCCTAAGTCTGGATTTTGATTAAGGAATGAGAATAATAATATAATATTATTTATATTCAGTAATATAAACATGTCTTATATGTGTATAATGTTAATGTGTGGAACAGTTATAGTAAAACAGTACAAAATCCTAGCATTACTGATAAACTATAGTACAGAGTCAAATATGAATGTAATGTTTGTTAAGTTATGTGTTATGTAATTAATGATTATTGTTATGATTAATGTTAATTAGGTAAACCCTAATTAGTATTTAGAAACCCTAATTACTAGATTAGGACCCTAATTGCTAGGATATAAACCTTAGTTATTAATTTAGCTAGCTTAATAGTAATTAGTAGATTATAGAGCCTAATTTGCAAGTCTAAAGTGATTAGGGAACTTAATTTAATTAAGGAACCCTAATTAACCATTTTAGAAACTAAGATTCCTATTTTACCCTTAATACACGATTTTAGATTTAGAGCTCATGAAACCCTAGGGTTAAACCCTAAGGGTTAAAACCTAATAGGTGTGAGAAGTTACCAAGTTGCCATGCACTTTATAAGTCAAATATCCAAACTACCCTTTTTATTATTTTAATAAGGTGGAGTGTAGATCTAGCCCTAGTAGGGAGTTGGTAACCAACTCTAGCTAGCCACGTGGTCTAGTAGCAAGCTTTAATCATTCAATCTCAGCCATCTTGCATCACAAGTGCACTAGATTCAAATTATATATAGATTATGAGAGAGAGAGAGAGAGAAAATGTCATATTCAAGCCTCATTTGATCACAACACTCAACCAAAACCCTCTCAACTGCAAACATCCAAAATTTTCTTGCTAGACCAGTCACTATTCAAGCCCTACTAACACTTGTTGCAGATCAGAAGCATTAGATCAAGATTTGGTTCACAGAAAGGTATAAAAACCCTAAGCCTAGAAATCCATATGATTCATTTTATTTATTGTTGTTTATTGTTTAAAGTTATGTTAGAAGGTGTCATTCAGTGATCTGGGTTGTTATAACTCAGATCCATAACACTTAGATGCTCGAAATTGATGATTTTAGAAATCTGAAAAAAGTTTAAAACTGTGGTCTGACAATGAATGTCAGAGCCTATAGATCTTTCTGTGTTAAGTGTTATGTGTGTTTTAAGTTATAGATTTGTAGTATGTAATGCTAGCTTGGATCTGGAATTGGAATCAGGGTCATAGCACGTCTAGATCTCCAGTTATAGGTAGTCAAACCTAGTTGATCGGTCATGGCTGGAATTGGGCAGGCAACCTGCAATTTCGAAACTCGACAACCCTTTTTGCGAGCCGTGAATCTCTTGTGTTTAATGTTTTAGATTATGTTGTTGCTTGGAAATTGTAGTCTGGCATATGGACTACACATCCGTACCTTTAGATTACCCAGATCATGTATAGGATCCAAGTTAAACTTGGTCAAAGTATCATTGCCAACTGTTCTTGACGAAATCTGGGAAACCCAGAAATCGTGAAGAACAATGTCTAACCCGTACTTTGACCGGCTTTGATCCATCTTATGTGTTGATAAAATGATATGAAATTATTTGCTAACGGTACCCTGACACCTCTACTACACTCTTGAATTCATAGATCACATAAAACATTCCTAGAATCAAAGATATAAGGATGCAAAGTAGGGACCCTCACACTGCTCGAGTTTCTGAAAAACCCAGAAACTTAAGAACACTGTCTGACAAGATTTTGAGAGCCCATATCTCTCTGATTAGATATAAGATGGCCATGTTGTTTGTTTAGGGTTGTAGTATTGCATCAATACTATAATCCGAACACTTAATCAAACCTAGAAATGAAGAACAACGCTGTCAGACATTTTAGGGGATAATAACTCACTGATATGATGTTGTTTAGCCACGATGTTTGTTTGTAAGTGTAGTATTACACTAATACTACATGTTTATAACATCAAGAAGCCTAGAAAACCTTGGGATCACATATCAAAATGTGGTCAAAGTTGCTAACTTGTTAATTGACAAGAGTTTCTGGAAAGCTCAAGAACATGCTCAAGAACACCTATAGCGATAATTTATTTATGGAAATTATTATTTTTATTTATAAATAGAGAAAAATAGTTTTTAATTATTTTAAAAATATAAAATAAATTCTTAAATAATATTTTAAAGTCTAAAAATAGGTTTTTAATTATTTTGAATATATTTATTAATACTTATTATTTTTGGAATATTAATGGTATTTAATTTATTTAATTATGATATTAAATAAATTATTTAAAAATGATTTTAATACTTGAAAAATCATTTAAAATTATATTATATAACAAGAAAATATTTAAAGTTATTTTTAATATTTTGTGATGAATTTCATTAATTAAATAATATTATTGATATTTAAGTTATTTAATAAATGTATTAAATAAATTATGAAAAATAGAATTAATGATTTTAAAAATTATATAAATATGATTTAATGGTTATAAAAATATTTTAAGTTATAAAATATAACTTTTGATATTTTGTCATGAAAAATATTAATTATTTAATATTATCGATATTAAATTTATTTAATTATATTAAATAAATAGTTTAAAAATGGTTTTATTGTTTTAAAATCATTTAAAAATGATATAAAGCGAATTAAAATATTTTGAAGTTATACTTATTGACTTTTAATATTTTGAGGGATAATAGATTAATATTTTAATAGTAATGGTAATTATTTTTAAAATCATTTAAGGGTATTAATAGTACTTTAATAGTATTCTGAGTTATTATAACTAACTTTAATATTTTGGCGATGGTTTCATTAATAGTTTAATAGTATTTAAATATTAATGATAATATAATTATTTGATATTTAAATCATTTTATAATGATTCCGGTGTTTGAAAATTCATGATAATAATTATTTGAAAAATTTTATGAGGCTATGAAAAATAATATGACTGATACTTAGGTTGTCCAGAATAATATTAAGGGTATTGAATAGAGTTTTAAACTCGATAAGTACCCGATACGCCGCCGGTACACCGACATATCTTTGAAATTGATACGGACTTAGATAGTTTGACTGTATATGTGTTTATTTGTGATTTAATGACTGTGAAACATGTGTGCCAACTTGATTAGGTTATGTGTTGACTGCAATAAACAGTACTATTTGTTATGATATGTGATTCTAATCGTTAGAATGATCTTATAAATGATAAGTTATTGAATTAAAGATAAAACTAAGTTACGTATTATAAGCAGCAGACCAGGCAAGTTTCCTATACTTACTTCTATTATTATTGAGCAAGTATCTTACCTTTGCATTTTCTTTATGCAATGGACATGAGTAAGAAGTTTCAGAATTATATTATTATTATGCTAAATTATTAACCCTATTGTGAAATATTCTATATCCGATCATTGGTTATCAACATGTTAGTATATTGTAATTCAGATATATATTTCGTTCGTTAATTCCTAAATATGGTTATACAAGTGTCCCCGCTTAGATAATCATTATATTTAATCACATGTTGATATATATATATATATATATATATATATATATACGTCTAAGCTATTTGACGCAGCTAGACACAAATTCAGAAATATCGTTGAATATGATAAAACCTTTTTGTATCCAATCAAATTGTTTTGATTTGGATTCCCGACTATGTATGAACATCCCGAACATGGGAAAACGTTTATGCGCCCAAGGCAGCCAGAGTGAACAGTAATATTGTTCTTGCATGTAGTATTGATCAATAAAGGGCACATTGGGCAGATCACCCTCGTGTCCGTAAGTTATGACGGTTTATGGATGAAGTTCTGCTAAACCTTAGCGAAAATGAAAAATAATGTTCATAGTCAGTACGCAGTTTCAGAAATTTGATAGAGAGTTGTTATTTTATTACTATCGGTTCAGATTACTTCATAACTTTTGATTTGTTGTAGAAGGGAAGTACAAAGAAAACATTTAATCCTTTTCGCTAATATTTATAATTGTTATTACTTGCTGGGCACTCAAATGCTCATCCTTGCTTAATTTAAATATTTTCAGTTAAGTATGATTGACTAGAGGGCTCTGCCAAAAACAAAAGGAAAGGAAAGCTACCCAAATAAGTTTGAGTTATCTTATGTAGTAGTTAGACTTAAATAAGATGGTTATATTTATTATCTATCATGTAATGAAATGTTTTACGGTCGCGCACCTAGGATTAGACTCTGATATGTAAATTAAGTTTGATATTTATGATAATATTATTATTTCTGCTCATAGAAATGGTATCGTAATGCACTGAGTTCGGGTTTCAAGTACCTAAATTTGGGGCATTACAGTTTGGTATCAAAGCCATAAGCATGAAATTGCAAAGAGCCCCGAGCCTCTCGCTGGTGACTTCCTTGTGTGGAATGCACCGAAGCCAGACTCTCCGTAGGGGATGCCGAGCAAGTCGGTGGCAAGTTGATAGGTACCATTGTGAGGTGCTATGGTTGAAAGCACCATGATAGTTACAGTTTAGTATCAGAGCTTTAGGGTTAGAAACCTTAGGTGGGGGTAGACCTTAGGCTATAAACTTAGAGCAGAAGAAAACATTGAAAGTACAAATAACTCACATAGAGTTTAAAAGGAGATGAATCGAATAAATTCATCGTCAAACAAAAATAAAAGATAACTTAAATAAAACCATTAATTGGTGTGTGTATATATTATATGCTAATCAAGATAATTTATGTGTAGATGTCTGATAGAAAAGGATTAGGATACCCTCAGATCGTTATGAAGGAGTCAACCTCCATAACCAACCCAATATCAAAGCTGATAGCTGAAATAGAGGCTTACATTGAAGCAACCCTGATGAGGTGATTATACTGGAAAAAGGTAGTATCGGACCCATAAATGATAGTATAATTAATAGGTAGAGTATAGTTAAAGAATATAAGGACAAGTTCGAGTTCTTAAACTCATATATCTATTGTGAGTTCTTAAACTCATAATGTGTGGTAAAGTTTGACGAACTAGGTATAGTTAAGTGTGAATGGATTATTTAGGATAATGGGAATATATAGAATACTAAGCAATTGATCCTTAGTGAAGGCGTAAGAAATAAGTAGTATTAGTTTTCCTTGAATATGTATGATTATATGATGCGTATATGATAGGTATGTAGGTATAATGTAATATTCTTAACTTTTGTATGAGTTATGGCAGCAAATCCCGACTTTTAAGTCACAAGGGGATAACGGATGTTTAAATCAGTATGTTTTATGATATGAATATGAATCTATGTTGGATTAATGAAATAAGTTGGTATAAAGATAGTAATTATATATCTGAACACTGATTAATAGAGTAACCAAGTTTTTCAAAATATAATATTTTGAATATATGATTATTTGAGTAGAAAATTTTGTGTTATAGAAGGTAAGTCGATAAAAGATCAATTATGATCAGATAATGACGCCAAGACGTAAACGAAACCAAAGGGTAGAAGAACCTATCAACAAATCTGGAGGACAACCAGACCCAATGCAGAATTTTGCGAATGTGGTCGTTCAAGATATGCAGAATGGAATACCAGCAGCGGGAAATCAGCCAGACAATTGATTTGTGAACTTTAAAGATTTTAAGGCCGTAGGACCGTCAGGATTTAGAGGGTCAACTGACCCTATAGAAGTAGTTGTGATAGCTACGGTAATAGAGAGGTAAAAGACAGCTTTTGCCACCTATACGATGAAAGGGGAGGCGAATTTTTGGTGGGAGTCAAATCAAGCTAGAGCCGGAGAAGGAAGTAGTGGTAGTAGGACTGGAAAAAGGAAAGGAGATAATTTCGAGAATACCAAAATTAGGCCAAGAGGGGGAAAGAATAATGTTGTGCAGTGTGGAAATTGCGGAGGGAATCACTCGGGAGAGTGTCTTAAAGGTAAGTTAGTGTGTTATAAGTGTGGGCAGGAGGGCCATAACTCTCCCAACTGCCCCAATCCTAGGATGAATAGAGGGTGTTTCAGGTGTGAATCAATGGAGCATAAGGTGAAGGACTGTCTGAAAAAGAAAAAAAGATACAAGAAGTATGATTACGGCGAAAAGTAGCGGGATGCTGGCAACAACAGGACCAACTTCAACAAACAACCCAACTGAATCAACCGCAAAAGTCTTCAGCATGACCGTTCAAGATACCGTGGCAGATGGGGATACGACTCCAGGTATTATTCGAGTCAATTTTATTTTCTTATATATGATTTTTGTATATATATATATATATATAGTAAATTATTTTATAAAGAAATTTTGAAGGAGGTATTTGAGTTCTATTAGAAATCAAATTTCTATTTAATCAGATAGACAAACTTTATGCTGAATAGTTAAAGATAAGTCCGATGGAATCTGATCGGGATCTACTTAAAGCGAATATGTATGTTATTTGCCCTAATATCTATAGGTTTTAAAGTGGTGATTCCGGGGACGAAATCCTTATAAGGGAGGGTGAATGTAATAACCAAATATTTATAATAAGAAATTTGGCGATTTAATTATATATATATATATATATATATATATATAAAGGTGAAAATATTTGCAAAGTAAAGTATATATATTATTTATTAGATGTAACCAAGTTCTTTTTAGAATTGTTGATCATAGTAGATTATATTTTTATAATAAATTAATCTTGTAATAAGATATTTTTATTTATTTTCCATGAAAATATGATTATTGTATATATGATATGGATTTTATGATATGTATTTATTATATTAATTAAGTTAATTATTTTAACTTAATTAATAATGGTATCTATGAAGGTTATGTCAAATATGAATTCAAAACCCTAAGTCTGGATTTTGAATAAGGAATGAGAATAATAATATAATATTATTTATATTTCAGTAATATAAACATGTCTTATATGTGTATAATGTTAATGTTTGGAACAGTTATAGTAAAATAGTACAAAATCCTAGCATTACTGATAAACTATAGTACAGAGTCAAATATGACTGTAATGTTTGTTAAGTTATGTGTTATGTAATTAATGATTATTGTTATGATTAATGTTAATTAGGTAAACCCTAATTAGTATTTAGAAACCCTAATTACTAGATTAGGACCCTTTATAAACCTTGGTTATTAATTTAGCAAGCTTAATAGTAATTAGTATATTATAGAGCCTAATTTACAAGTTTAAAGTGATTAGGGATCTTAATTTAATTAAGGAACCCTAATTCACCATTTTAGAAACTAAGATTCCTATTTTACCCTAAATACACGATTTTATATTTAGAGCTTATGAAACCCTAGGGTTAAACCCTAAGGGTCAAACCCTAAGGGTTAAAACCTAATGGGTGTGAGAAGTTACCAAGTTGCCATGCACTTTATAAGCCAAATGTCCAAACTACCCTTTTTATTATTTTAATAAGGTGGAGTGTAGATCTAGTCCTAGTAGGGAGTTGGTAACCAACTCTAGCTAGCCATGTGGTCTAGAAATAAGCTTTAATCATTCAATCTCAGCCATCTTGCATCACAAGTGCACTAGATTCAAATATTATATCGATTATGAGAGAGAGAATGTCATATTCAAGCCTCATTTGATCACAACACTCAACTAAAACCCTCTCAACTTCAAACATCCGAAATTTTCTTGCTAGACCAGTCACTATTCAAGCCCCACTAACACTTGTAGCAAATCAGAAGCATTAGATCAAGATTTGGTTCATAGAAAGGTATAAAAACCCTAAACCTAGAACTCCTTGTGATTCATGTTATTTGTTGTTTTTTATTGTTTAAAGTTATGTTAGAAGGTGTCATTTAGTGATCTAAGTTGTTATAACTCAGATCCATAACACTTAGATGCTCGAAATTGATGATTTTAGAAATATGAAAAAAGTTTAAAACTATGGTCTGACAATGAAAGTCAGAGCCTGTAGATCTTTCTGTGTTAAGTGTTATGTGTGTTTTAAGTTATAGATTTGTAGTATGTAATGCTAGCTTGGATCTGGAATTGGAATCAAGGTCATAACATGTCTAGATCTCGAGTTATAGGTGGCCAAACCTAGTTGACCAGTCAAGAAACTGGAATTCTGGGCAACCCAGAATTTCCAGAAACTCTGACAACCCTTTTGCAGGCCATGAATCTTACTGTGTTTAATGCTTTAGATTATGTTGTTGCTTGGAAATTTTAGTTTGGCATATGGACTACACATACATACCTTTTGAATACCCAGATCATGTATACGATCCAAGATAAACTTGGTCAAAGTATCATTGACCAACTGTTCTTGACGAAATCTGGGAAACCCAGAAATCGTGAAGAACAATGTTTGACCCGTACTTTGACCGGCTTTGATCCATCTTATATGTTGATAAAATTATATGAAATTGTTTGCTAATGGTACCCTGACACCTCTACTACACTTTTGAATTCATAGATCACATAAAACATTCCTAGAATCAAAGATATAAGGATTCAAAGTAGGGACCCTCACACTGCTCGAGTTTCTGGAAAACCCAAAAACTCAAGAACACTGTCTGACAAGATTTTGAGAGCCCAGATCTCTCTGATTAGATATAAGATGGCCATGTTGTTTGCTTAGGGTTGTAGTATTGCATCAATACTATAATCCAAACACTTAATCAAACCAAGAAATGAAGAACAACGTTGTCAGATATTTTAGGGGATAATAACTCACTGATATGATGTTGTTTAGCCATGATGTTTGTTTGTAAGTGTAGTATTACACTAATACTACATGTTTACAACATCAAGAAGCCTAGAAAACCTTGGGATCACAGATCAAAATGTGGTCAAAGTTGCTAACTTGTTAATTGACATGAGTTTCTGGAAAGCTCAAGAACATGCTCAAGAACACCTATAGCGATAGTTTATTTATGGAAATTATTATTTTTATTTATAAATAGAGAAAAATAGTTTTTAATTATTTTAAAAATACAAAATAAATTCTTAAATATTATTTTAAAGTCTAAAAATAGTTTTTTAATTATTTTGAATATATTTTATTAATATTTATTATTTTTGGAATATTAATGGTATTTAATTTATTTAATTATGATATTAAATAAATTATTTAAAAATGATTTTAATACTTGAAAAATCATTTAAAATTATATTATGTTATAAGAAAATATTTAAAGTTATTTTTAATATTTTGTGATGAATTTCATTAATTAAATAATATTATTGATATTTAAGTTATTTAATAAATGTATTAAATAAATTATGAAAAATAGAATTAATGATTTTAAAAATTATATAAATATGATTTAATGGTTATAAAAATATTTTAAGTTATAAAATATAACTTTTGATATTTTGTCATGAAAAATATTAATTATTTAATATTATCGATATTAAATTTATTTAATTATATTAAATAAATAGTTTTAAAATGGTTTTATTGATTTAAAAATCATTTAAAAAGGATATAAATGAATTAAAAATATTTTTAAGTTATACTTATTGACTTTTAATATTTTGAGGATAATAGATTAATATTTTAATATTAATGGTAATTATTTAAAAATGTTTTAATTATTTAAAAAATCATTTAAGGGTATTATTAGTACTTTAATAGTATTCTGAGTTATTATAACTAACTTTAATATTTTGGCGATGGTTTAATTAATAGTTTAATATTATTTAAATATTAATGATAATAGAATTATTTGATATTTAAATCATTTTATAATGATTCCGGTGTTTGAAAATTCATGATAATAATTATTTGAAAATTTTTATGAGGCTATGAAAAATAATATGACTGATACATAGGTTGTGTAGAATAATATTAAGGGTATTGAATAGAGTTTTAAACTCGATATAAGTGCAAATCTGGCAAATCGTACTGCAAACGTGTCTTTGAAATTGATACTGGACTTAAATAGTTTATTTGTATATGTGTTTATTTGTGATTTAATGACCGTGAAACATGTGTGCCAATGTGATTAGGTTATGTGTTGACTGCAATAAGAAGTACTATGTGTTATGATATGTGATTCTAATCGTTAGAATGATCTTATAAATGATAGGTTATTGAATTAAAGATAAAACTAAGTTACGTATTGTAGCGAAGTATGGTAAGCAAGTTTCCTATACTTACTCCTATTATTATTGAGCAAGTATCTTACCTTTGCATTTTTTTTATGCAATGGACATGAGTAAGAAGTTTCAGAATTATATTATTATTATGCTAAATTATTTACCCTATTGTGATAAATTCTATATCCGATCATTGTTTATCAACATGTTAGTATATGGTAATTAAGATATATATTTCGTTCGTTAATTCCTAAATATGGTTATACAAGTGTCCCCACTTGGATAATCATTATATTTAATCACATATTGATATATATATATATATATATATATATATATATATATATATATATATATAAACGTTTAAGCTATTTTACTAAGCTAGACATGATTGTAAATATCGTTGAATATGATAAAACCTTTTTGTATCAAATCAAATTGTTTTGATTTGGATTCCCGACTATGTATGAACATCCCAAACATAGGAAAACGTTTATGCGCCCAAGGTGGCCAGAGTGAACAATAATATCATTATTGCATGTAGTATTGATCAATACAGGGCATATTGGGCAGATCACCCTCGTGTCCGTAAGTTATAATGGTTTACGGATGAAATTCTGCTAAACCTTAGCGAAAATGAAAAATAATATTCATATTCAGTACGCAGTTTCAGAAATTTGATAGAGAGTTGTTATGTTATTACTATCGGTTCAGATTACTTCACAACTTTTGATTTTTTGTAGAAGGGAAGTAAAAAGAAAATATTTAATCCTTTCCGCTAATATTTATAATTGATATTACTTGATGGGCACTCAAATGCTCATCCTTGCTTAATTTAAATATTTTCAGTTAAGTATGATCGACCAGAGGGCTCTGCCAAGAACAAAAAGAAAGGAAAGCTACCCAAATAAGTTTGAGTTATCTTATGTAGTAGTTAGACTTAAATATGATGGTTATATTTATTATCTATCATGTGATGAAATGTTTTACGGTCGCGCACCTAGGATTAGACTCTGATATGTAAATTAAGTTTGATATTTATGATAATATTATTATTTCTGCTCATAGAAATGGTATCGTAATGCACTGAGTTCGGGTTTCAAGTACCTGAAATTGGGGGCATTACAGTTTGGTATCAGAGCCATAAGCATGAAATTGCAAAGTGCCCCGAGCCTCTCACTGGTGACTTCTTTGTGTGGAATGCACCAAAGCCAGACTCTCCGTAGGGGACGCCGAACAAGTCGGTGGCAAGCTGATAGGTACCACTCTGAGGTGCTATGGCTGAAAGCACCATGAGAGTTACAGTTTGGTATCATAGCTTTAGGGTTAGAAACCTTAGGTGGGGGTAGACCTTAGGCTATAACCTTAGAGCAGAGGAAAACATTGAAAGTACAAACAACTCACATAGAGTTTAAAAGGAGATTAATCGAATAAATTCATCGTAAAACAAAAATAAAAGATAACTTAAATAAAACCATTAATTGGTGTGTGTATATATTATATGCTAATCAGGATAATTTATGTGTAGATGTCAGATAGAAAAGGATTAGGATACCCTCAGATCATTAAGAAGGAGTCAACCTCCATAACCAACCCAATATCAAAGCTGATAGCTGAAATAGAGGCTTACATTGAAAGCAACCCAGATGAGGTGATTATAATGGAAAAATGCAGTATCGGACCCAGAAATGATAGTATAATTGATAGGTAGAGTATAGTTAAAGAATATAAGGACAAGTTCGAGTTCTTAAACTCATATATCTATTGTGAGTTCTTAAACTCATAATGTGTGGTAAAGTTTGACGAACTAGGTATAGTTAAGTGTGAATGGATTATTGAGGATAATGGAAATTTATAGAATACTAAGCAATTAATCCTTAGTGAAGGCGTAAGAAATAAGTAGTATTAGTTTTACTTGAATATGTATGATTATATGATGCGTATATGATAGGTATGTAAGTATAATGTAATATTCTAAACTTTTGTATAAGTTATGGCAGCAAATCCCGACTTTTAAGTCACAAGGGGATAACGGATGTTTAAATCAGTATGTGCTATGATATGAATATGAATCTATATTGGATTAACGAAATAAGTTGGTATAAAGATAGTAATTATTTATCTAAACACTGATTAATAGAGTAACCAAGTTTTTCAAAATATAATATTTTGAATATATGATTATTTGAGTAGAAAATTTTGCGTTATAGAAGGTAAGTCGATAAAAGATCAATTATGATCAGATAATGCCGCCAAGACTTAAACGAAACCAAAGGGTAGAAGAACCTATCAATAAAGGTGGAGAACAACGGACTCCAATGCGTAATTTTTGCGAATGTGGTCGTTCAAGATATGCAGAATAGAATACCAGCCGCGGGAAATCAGCCAGACAATCGATTTGCGAAGTTTAAATATTTTAAGGCCGTAGGACCGTCAAGATTTAGAGGGTCAACTGACCCTGTAGAAGTAGTTGTGATAGCTACGGTAACAGAGGGGTAAAAGACATCTTTTGCCACCTATACGATGAAAGAGGAGGCAAATTTTTGGTGGGAGTCAAATCAAGCTAGAGCCGGAGAAGGGAGTAGAGGTAGTAGGACTGGAAAAAGAAAAGGAGATAATTTCGAGAATACCGAAATTAGGCCAAGAGGGAGAAAGAATAAGGTTTTGCAGTGTTGAAATTGCGGAAGGAATCACTCGGGAGAGTGTCTTAAAGGTAAGTTAGTGTGTTATAAGTGTAAGGCGAGGGGCATATCTCTCCCAAATCGCGCCCCAATCCTAGGATGATGAATAGAGGTGTTTTAGGTGTGAATTAACAGAGCATAAGGTGAAGGATATGTCGAAAAGGAAAAATGGATGCGGGGAAGTGTGATTACGGAGAAAAGTAGCGAGACGCCGGCAACAATAGGACCAACTTCAACAAACAACCCAACTGAATCAACCGCAGGAGTCTTCAGCATGACCGTTCACGATACCGTGGCAGATGGGGATACGACTCCAGGTATTATTCGAGTCAATTGTATTTTTTTATATATGATTTTCGTATATATATAGTAAATTATTTTATAAAGAAATTTTGAAGGAGGAATTTGAGTTCTATTAGAAATCAAATTTCTATTTAAGTAGATAGACAAACTTTATGCTGAATAGTTAAAGATCAGTCCGATCGAATCTGATCGTGATCTACTTGAAGCGAATATATGTATGTTATTTGCCCTAGTATCTATAGGTTTTAAAGTGGTGATTCCGGGGACGGAATCCTTATAAGGGAGGGTGAATGTAATAACCCAATATTTTTAATAAGAAATTTTGCGATTTTTTTTTAGATATATATAAAGGTGAAAATATTTGAAAAGTAAAGTATATGTATATATCTGATAAATAAAATTATTTATTAGATGTAACTAAGTTCTTTTTAGAATTGTTGATCATAGTAGATTATATTTTTTATATAAATTAATCTTGTAATAAGATATTTATTATTTATTTTCCATGAAAATATGATTATTGTATATATGATATGGATTTTATGATATGTATTTATTATATTAATTAAGTTAATTATTTTAACTTAATTAATAATTGTATCTATGAAGGTTATGTCAGATATGAATTCAAAACCCTAAGTCTGGATTTTGAATAAGGAATGAGAATAATAATATAATATTATTTATATTTCAGTAATATAAACATGTCTTATATGTGTATAATGTTAATGTGTGGAACAGTTATAGTAAAACAGTACAAAATCTTAGTATTACTGATAAACTATAGTACATAGTGAAATATGACTGTAATGTTTGTTAAGTTATGTTTTATGTAATTAATGATTATTGTTATGATTAATGTTAATTAGGTAAACCCTAATTAGTATTTAGAAACCCTAATTACTAGATTAGGACCCTAATTGCTAGGTTATAAACCTTAGTTATTAATTTACCAAGCTTAATAGTAATTAGTAGATTATAGAGCCTAATTTGCAAGTCAAAAGTGATTAGGGAACTTAATTTAATTAAGGAACCCTAATTCACCATTTTAGAAACTAAGATTCCTATTTTACCCTTAATACACGATTTTAGATTTAGAGCTTATGAAACCCTAGGGTTAAACCCTAAGGGTTAAAACCTAATGGGTGTGAGAAGTTACGAAGTTGCCACGCACTTTATAAGTCAAATGTCAAACTACCTTTTTTTATTATTTTAATAAGGTGGAGTGTAGATCTAGCCCTAGTATGGAGTTGGTAACCAACTCTAGCTAGCCATGTGGTCTAGAAGTAAGCTTTAATCATTCAATCTCAGTCATCTTGCAACATAAGTGCACTAGATTCAAATATTATATCGATTATGAGAGAGAGAATGTCATATTCAAGCCTCATTTGATCATAACACTCAACCAAAACCCTCTCAACTTCAAACATCTAAAATTTTCTTGCTAGACCAGTCACTATTCAAGCCCCACTAACACTTGTAGCAGATCAGAAGCATTAGATCAAGATTTGGTTCATAGAAAGGTATAAAAACCCTAAACCTAGAAATCCTTGTGATTCATGTTATTTGTTGTTTTTTATTGTTTAAAGTTATGTTAGAAGGTGTCATTTAGTGATCTAGGTTGTTATAACTCAGATCCATAACACTTAGATGCTCGAAATTGATGATTTTAGAAATATGGAAAAAGTTTAAAACCGTGGTCTGACAATGAATGTCAGAGCCTCTAGATATTTCTGTGTTAAGTGTTATGTGTATTTTAAATTATAGATTTTTAGTATGTAATGCTAGCTTGGATCTGGAATTGGAATGAAGGTTATAACATGTCTAGATCTCGAGTTATAGGTGGCGAAACCTAGTTGACCGGTCACGAAACTGGAATTCTGGGCAACCCTGAATTTTTAGAAACTCTGACAACACTTTTGCAGGCCATGAATCTTACTGTGTTTAATGCTTTAGATTATGTTGTTGCTTGGGAATTTTAGTTTGGCATATGGACTACACATCCATACCTTTAGATTACCCAGATCATGTATAGGATCCAAGATAAACTTGGTCAAAGTATCATTGACCAACTGTTCTTGACGAAATCTGGGAAACCCAGAAATCGTGAAGAACAGTGTCTGACCCGTACTTTGACCGGCTTTGATCCATCTTATGTGTTGATAAAATTATATGAAATTGTTTTCTAATGGTACCCTGACACCTCTACTACACTTTTGAATTCATAGATCACATAAAACATTCCTAGAATCAAAGATATAAGGATGCAAAGTAGGGACCCTCACCTTCGCTCTAGTTTCGGAAACCCGAAACTCAAGAACACCTTGTCGATAAGATTTTTAGATCCCATATCTCTACGATTATATATAAGATGGCCATGTTGTTTGTTTAGGGTTGTAGTATTGCATCAATACTATAATCGAACACTTAATCAAACCCAGAAATGAAGAAAAACGTTATCAGACATTTTAGGGGATACTAACTCACTAATATGATGTTGTTTAGCCATGATGTTTGTTTGTAAGTGTAGTATTACACTAATACTACATGTTTACAACATCAAGAAGCCTAGAAAACCTTGGGATCACAGATCAAAATGTGGTCAAAGTTGCTAACTTGTTAACTGACATGAGTTTCTGGAAAGCTCAAGAACATGCTCAAGAACACCTATAGCGATAGTTTATTTATGGAAATTATTATTTTATTTATAAATAGAGAAAAATAGTTTTAATTATTTTAAAAATACAAAATAAATTCTTAAATATTATTTTAAAGTCTAAAAATAGGTTTTAATTATTTTGAATATATTTCATTAATATTTATTATTTTGGAATATTAATGGTATTTAATTTATTTAATTATGATATTAAATAAATTATTTAAAAATGATTTTAATACTTGAAAAATCATTTAAAATTATATTATGTTATAAGAAAATATTTAAAGTTATTTTTAATATTTTGTGATGAATTTCATTAATTAAATAATATTATTGATATTTAAGTTATTTAATAAATGTATTAAATAAATTATGAAAAATAGAATTAATGATTTTAAAAATTATATAAATATGATTTAATGGTTATAAAAATATTTGAAGTTATAAAATATAACTTTTGATATTTTGTCATGAAAAATATTAATTATTTAATATTAATGATATTAAATTTATTTAATTATATTAAATAAATAGTTTTAAAATGGTTTTATTGATTTAAAAATCATTTAAAAAGGATATAAATGAATTAAAAATATTTTTAAGTTATACTTATTGACTTTTAATATTTTGAGGGATAATAGATTAATATTTTAATATTAATGGTAATTATTTAAAAATGTTTTAATTATTTAAAAAATCATTTAAGGGTATTATTAGTACTTTAATAGTATTACGAAAGTTATTATAACTAACTTTAATATTTTGGCGATGGTTTAATTAATAGTTTAATATTATTTAAATATTAATGATAATAGAATTATTTGATATTTAAATCATTTTATAATGATTAAAGTGTTTGAAAATTCATGATAATAATTATTTGAAAATTTTTATGAGGCTATGAAAAATAATATGACTGATACATAGGTTGTCTAGAATAATATTAAGGGTATTGAATAGAGTTTTAAACTCGATATAAGTACGAATCTACCGTCGATAATCAATATTACATGTCTTTGAAATTGATACGGACTTAGATAGTTTGACTGTATATGTGTTTATTTGTGATTTAATGACTGTGAAACATGTGTGCCAATGTTATTAGGTTATATGTTGACTGCAATAAGAAGTACTATGTGTTATGATATGTGATTCTAATCGTTAGAATGATCTTATAAATGATAGGTTATTGAATTAAAGATAAAACTAAGTTACGTATTGTAAGCAGTAGACCAGGCAAGTTTCCTATACTTACTCCTATTATTATTGAGCAAGTATCTTACCTTTGCATTTTCTTTATGCAATGGACATGAGTAAGAAGTTTCAGAATTATATTATTATTATGCTAAATTATTTACCCTATTGTGATATATTCTATATCCGATCATTGTTTATCAACATGTTAGTATATGGTAATTAAGATATATATTCCGTTCGTTAATTCCTAAATATGGTTATGCAAGTGTCCCCACTTGGATAATCATTATATTTAATCACATATTGATATATATATATATATATATATATATACGTTTAAGCTATTTTACTAAGCTAGACACAGATTCAGAAATATCGTTGAATATGATAAAACCTTTTTGTATCAAATCAAATTGTTTTGATTTGGATTCCCGACTATGTATGAACATCCCGAACATAGGAAAACGTTTATGCGCCCAAGGCAGCCAGAGTGAACAATAATATCATTATTGCATGTAGTATTGATCAATACAGGGCATATTGGGCAGATCACCCTCGTGTCCGTAAGTTATGATGCTACATTTCACGGATGAAATCGCTAAACCAATGAGCGAAAATGAAAAATAATGTTCATAGTCAGTACGTAGTTTCAGAAATTTGATAGAGAGTTGTTATGTTATTACTATCGGTTCAGATTACTTCACAACTTTTGATTTTTTGTAAAAGGGAAGTACAAAGAAAATATTTAATCCTTTCCGCTAATATTTATAATTGATATTACTTGATGGGCACTCAAATGCTCATCCTTGCTTAATTTAAATATTTTCAGTTAAGTATGATCGACCAGAGGGCTCTGCCAAGAACAAAAGGAAAGGAAAGCTACCCAAATAAGTTTGAGTTATCTTATGTAGTAGTTAGACTTAAATATGATGGTTATATTTATTATCTATCATGTGATGAAATGTTTTACGGTCGCGCACCTGGGATTAGACTCTGATATGTAAATTAAGTTTGATATTTATGATAATATTATTATTTCTGCTCATAGAAATGGTATCGTAATGCTGCTTCGAGTTCGGGTTTTAAGTACACCAAATTGGGGCATTCTGATTTAATATCGAGCCATAAGCATGAAATTGCAAAGAGCCCCGAGCCTCTCACTGGTGACTTCTTTGTGTGGAATGCACCAAAGCCAGACTCTCCGTAGGGGACGCCGAACAAGTCGGTGGCAAGCTGATAGGTACCACTCTGAGGTGCTATGGCTGAAAGCACCATGAGAGTTACAGTTTGGTATCATAGCTTTAGGGTTAGAAACCTTAGGTGGGGGTAGACCTTAGGCTATAACCTTAGAGCAGAGAAAAACATTGAAAGTACAAACAACTCACATAGAGTTTAAAAGGAGATTAATCGAATAAATTCATCGTAAAACAAAAATAAAAGATAACTTAAATAAAACCATTAATTGGTGTGTGTATATATTATATGCTAATCAGGATAATTTATGTGTAGATGTCAGATAGAAAAGGATTAGGATACCCTCAGATCATTAAGAAGGAGTCAACCTCCATAACCAACCCAATATCAAAGCTGATAGCTGAAATAGAGGCTTACATTGAAAGCAACCGGATGAGTTGATTATAATGGAAAATGCGAGATCGGACCCGTAAATGATAGTATAATTGATAGGTAGAGTATAGTTAAAGAATATAAGGACAAGTTCGAGTTCTTAAACTCATATATCTATTGTGAGTTCTTAAACTCGTAATGTGTGGTAAAGTTTGACGAACTAGGTATAGTTAAGTGTGAATGGATTATTGAGGATAATGGGAATATATAGAATACTAAGCAATTAATCCTTAGTGAAGGCGTAAGAAATAAGTAGTATTAGTTTTACTTGAATATGTATGATTATATGATGCGTATATGATAGGTATGTAGGTATAATGTAATATTCTAAACTTTTGTATAAGTTATGGCAGCAAATCCCAACTTTTTAAGTCACAAGGGGATAACGGATGTTTAAATCAGTATGTGCTATGATATGAATATGAATCTATATTGGATTAACGAAATAAGTTGGTATAAAGATAGTAATTATTTATCTAAACACTGATTAATAGAGTAACCAAGTTTTTCAAAATATAATATTTTGAATATATGATTATTTGAGTAGAAAATTTTGCGTTATAGAAGGTAAGTCGATAAAAGATCAATTATTATCAGATAATGCCGCCAAGACTTAAACGAAACCAAAGGGTAGAAGAACCTATCAATAAAGCTGGAGGACAACCAGACCCAATGCAGAATTTTGCGAATGTGGTCGTTCAAGATATGCAGAATGGAATACCAGCCGCGGGAAATCAGCCAGACAATCGATTTGCGAAGTTTAAATATTTTAAGGCCATAGGACCGTCAAGATTTAGAGGGTCAACTGACCCTGTAGAAGTAGTTGTGATAGCTACGGTAACAGAGGGGTAAAAGACATCTTTTGCCACCTATACGATGAAAGAGGAGGCAAGTTTTTGGTGGGAGTCAAATCAAGCTAGAGCCGGAGAAGGGAGAAGAGGTAGTAGGACTGGAAAAAGAAAAGGAGATAATTTCGATAATACCGAAATTAGGCCAAGAGGGAGAAAGAATAAGGTTTTGCAGTGTTGAAATTGCGGAAGGAATCACTCGGGAGAGTGTCTTAAAGGTAAGTTAGTGTGTTATAAGTGTGGGCAGGAGGGGCATATCTCTCCCAACTGCCCCAATCCTAGGATGAATAGAGGGTGTTTTAGGTGTGAATTAACGGAGCATAAGGTGAAGGACTGTCTGAAAAGGAAAAATGGATGCAGGAAGTGTGATTACGGAGAAAAGTAGCGAGACGCCGGCAACAATAGGACCAACTTCAACAAACAACCCAACTGAATCAACCGCAGGAGTCTTTGAAGATTACCGCTCACTTATACGATCTGCAGTGGCGTATGGGGATACGACTCGTGTATTATTCGAGTCAATTGTATTTTCTTATATATGATTTTCGTATATATATAGTAAATTATTTTATAAAGAAATTTTGAAGGAGGAATTTGAGTTCTATTAGAAATCAAATTTCTATTTAAGCAGATAGACAAACTTTATGCTGAATAGTTAAAGATCAGTCCGATCGAATCTGATCGTGATCTACTTGAAGCGAATATGTATGTTATTTGCCCTAGTATCTATAGGTTTTAAAGTGGTGATTCCGGGGACGGAATCCTTATAAGGGAGGGTGAATGTAATAACCCAATATTTTTAATAAGAAATTTTGCGATTTTTTTTTTAGATATATATAAAGGTGAAAATATTTGAAAAGTAAACTATATGTATATATCTGATAAATAAAATTATTCATTAGATGTAACTAAGTTCTTTTTAGAATTGTTGATCATAGTAGATTATATTTTTTATATAAATTAATCTTGTAATATGATATTTATTATTTATTTTCCATGAAAATATGATTATTGTATATATGATATGGATTTTATGATATGTATTTATTATATTAATTAAGTTAATTATTTTAACTTAATTAATAATTATATCTATGAAGGTTATGTGGGATATGAATTCAAAACCCTAAGTCCTGGATTTTGAATAAGGAATGAGAATAATAATATAATATTATTTATATTTCAAATAATATAAACATGTCTTATATGTGTATAATGTTAATGTGTGGAAGCAGATTATATAAAAACAAAGACAAAATCTTAGTATTACTGATAAACTATAGTACATAGTGAAATATGACTGTAATGTTTGTTAAGTTATGTTTTATGTAATTAATGATTATTGTTATGATTAATGTTAATTAGGTAAACCCTAATTAGTATTTAGAAACCCTAATTACTAGATTAGGACCCTAATTGCTAGGTTATAAACCTTAGTTATTAATTTACCAAGCTTAATAGTAATTAGTAGATTATAGAGCCTAATTTGCAAGTCAAAAGTGATTAGGGAACTTAATTTAATTAAGGAACCCTAATTCACCATTTTAGAAACTAAGATTCCTATTTTACCCTTAATACACGATTTTAGATTTAGAGCTTATGAAACCCTAGGGTTAAACCCTAAGGGTTAAAACCTAATGGGTGTGAGAAGTTACGAAGTTGCCACGCACTTTATAAGTCAAATGTCCAAACTACCCTTTTTATTATTTTAATAAGGTGAAGTGTAGATCTAGCCCTAGTATGGAGTTGGTAACCAACTCTAGCTAGCCATGTGGTCTAGAAGTAAGCTTTAATCATTCAATCTCAGTCATCTTGCAACATAAGTGCACTAGATTCAAATATTATATCGATTATGAGAGAGAGAATGTCATATTCAAGCCTCATTTGATCATAACACTCAACCAAAACCCTCTCAACTTCAAACATCTAAAATTTTCTTGCTAGACCAGTCACTATTCAAGCCCCACTAACACTTGTAGCCGATCAGAAGCATTAGATCAAGATTTGGTTCATAGAAAGGTATAAAAACCCTAAACCTAGAAATCCTCGTGATTCATGTTATTTGTTGTTTTTTATTATTTAAAGTTATGTTAGAAGGTGTCATTTAGTGATCTAGGTTGTTATAACTCAGATCCATAACACTTAGATGCTCGAAATTGATGATTTTAGAAATATGGAAAAAGTTTAAAACCGTGGTCTGACAATGAATGTCAGAGCCTCTAGATATTTCTGTGTTAAGTGTTATGTGTATTTTAAACTATAGATTTGTAGTATGTAATGCTAGCTTGGATCTGGAATTGGAATGAAGGTTATAACATGTCTAGATCTCGAGTTATAGGTGGCCAAACCTAGTGGATTAGGCCACTAACCTGGAATTCAGGCAACCTCAATTTTTAGAAACTCTGACAACACTTTTGCAAGCCATGAATCTTACTGTGTTTAATGCTTTAGATTATGTTGTTGCTTGGGAATTTTAGTTTGGCATATGGACTACACATCCATACCTTTGGATTACCCAGATCATGTATAGGATCCAAGATAAACTTGGTCAAAGTATCATTGACCAATTGTTCTTGACTTAAATCGGGAAACCCGTAAATCGTGAAGAACAAAGGTTCAATTCCGACTTAATTCTGGCTTTGATCCATCTTATGTGTTGATAAAATTATATGAAATTGTTTTCTAATGGTACCCTGACACCTCTACTACACTTTTGAATTCATAGATCACATAAAACATTCCTAGAATCAAAGATATAAGGATGCAAAGTAGGGACCCTCATACTGCTCTAGTTTCTGGAAAACCCAGAAACTCAAGAACACTGTCTGACAAGATTTTTAGATCCCATATCTCTCTGATTATATATAAGATGGCCATGTTGTTTGTTTAGGGTTGTAGTATTGCATCAATACTATAATCTGAACACTTAATCAAACCCAGAAATGAAGAAAAACGTTATCAGACATTTTAGGGGATACTAACTCACTAATATGATGTTGTTTAGCCATGATGTTTGTTTGTAAGTGTAGTATTACACTAATACTACATGTTTACAACATCAAGAAGCCTAGAAAACCTTGGGATCACAGATCAAAATGTGGTCAAAGTTGCTAACTTGTTAACTGACATGAGTTTCTGGAAAGCTCAAGAACATGCTCAAGAACACCTATAGCGATAGTTTATTTATGGAAATTATTATTTTTATTTATAAATAGAGAAAAATAGTTTTTAATTATTTTAAAAATACAAAATAAATTCTTAAAGTCTAAAAATAGGTTTTTAATTATTTTGAATATATTTCATTAATATTTATTATTTTTGAAATATTAATGGTATTTAATTTATTTAATTATGATATTAAATAAATTATTTAAAAATGATTTTAATACTTGAAAAATCATTTAAAATTATATTATGTTATAAGAAAATATTTAAAGTTATTTTTAAGATTTTGTGATGAATTTCATTAATTAAATAATATTATTGATATTTAAGTTATTTAATAAATGTATTAAATAAATTATGAAAAATAGAATTAATGATTTTAAAAATTATATAAATATGATTTAATGGTTATAAAAATATTTTAAGTTATAAAATATAACCTTTGATATTTTGTCATGAAAATATTAATTATTTAATATTACGATATTAAATATATTTAATTATATTAAATAAATAATTTTAAAATGGTTTTATTGATTTAAAAATTATTTAAAAAGGATATAAATGAATTAAAAATATTTTGAAGTTATACTTATTGACTTTTAATATTTTGAGGGATAATAGATTAATATTTTAATATTAATGGTAATTATTTAAAATGTTTTAATTATTTTAAAAATCATTTAAGGGTATTATTGGTACTTTAATAGTATTCTGAGTTATTATAACTAACTTTAATAGTATTCTGAGTTATTATAACTAACTTTAATATTTTGGCGATGGTTTCATTAATAGTTTAATATTATTTAAATATTAATGATAATAGAATTATTTGATATTTAAATCCGGTGTTTGAAAATTCTTGATAATAATTTTTTGAAAATTTTTATGAGGTTATGAAAAATAATATGACTGATACTTAGGTTGTCCAGAATAATATTAAGCGTATTGAATAGAGTTTTAAACTCGATAAGTACCAGATACGTCGTCGGTACACCGACATGTCTTTGAAATTGATACGGACTTAGATAGTTTGACTGTATATGTGTTTATTTGTGATTTAATGACTGTGAAACATGTGTGCCAATGTGATTAGGTTATGTGCTGACTTAAATAAGGAGTACTATGTGTTATGATATGTGATTCTAATCGGTAGAATGATCTTATAAATGATAGGTTGTTGAATTAAAGATAAAACTAAGTTACATATTGTAAGCAGCAGACCAGGCAAGTTTCCTATACTTACTCCTATTATTATTGAGCAAGTATCTTACCTTTGCATTTTCTTTATGCAATGGACATGAGTAAGAAGTTTCAGAATTATATTATTATTATGCTAAATTATTAGCCCTATTGTGATATATTCTATATCCGATCATTGTTTATCAACATGTTAGTATATGGTAATTCAGATATATATTCCGTTCGTTAATTCCTAAATATGGTTATACAAGTGTCCCCACTTGGATAATCATTATATTTAATCATATGTTGATATTTATATATATATATATATATATATATATATATATATACACGTCTAAGCTATTTGACTCAGCTAGACACAGATTCAGAAATATCGTTGAATATGATAAAACCTTTTTGTATCCAATCAAATTATTTTGATTTGGATTCCCGACTATGTATAAACATCCCGAACATTAGAAAACGTTTATGCGCCCAAGGCGGCCAGAGTGAACAATAATATCGTTCTTGCATGTAGTATTGATCAATACAGGGCACATTGGGCAGATCACCCTCGTGTCCGTAAGTTATGACGGTTTACGGATGAAGTTCTGCTAAACCTTAGCGAAAATGAAAAATAATGTTCATAGTCAGTACGCAGTTTCAGAAATTTGATAGAGTGTTGTTATGTTATTACTATCGGTTCTAATTACTTCACAACTTTTGATTTGTTGTAGAAGGGAAGTACAAAGAAAATATTTAATCCTTTCCGCTAATATTTTTAATTGCTATTACTTGGTGGGCACTCAAATGCTCATCCTTGCTTAATTTAAATGTTTTCAGTTAAGTATGATCGACCAGAGGGCTCTGCCAAGAACAAAAGGAAAGGAAAGCTACCCAAATAAGTTTGAGTTATCTTATGTAGTAGTTAGACTTAAATAAGATGGTTATATTTATTATCTATCATGTAATGAAATGTTTTACGGTCGTGCACCTGGGATTAGACTCTGATATGTAAATTAAGTTTTATATTTATGATAATATTATTATTTATGCTCATAGAAATGGTATCGTAATGCACTGAGTTCGGGTTTCAAGTACCTAAAATTGGGGGCATTACAGTTTGGTATCAGAGCCATAAGCATGAAATTGCAAAGAGCCCCGAGCCTCTCGCTGGTGACTTCCTTGTGTTGAATGCACCAAAGCCAGACTCTCTCAGTAGGGACGCCTTGAAAAGCAAGTGGGTGGCAAAGTCGACAGTACCCTTTGTGAGGTGGTATGGTTGAAAGCACCATGATAGTTATAGTTTAGTATCATAGCTTTAGGGTTAGAAACCTTAGGTGGGGGTAGACCTTAGGCTATAACCTTAGAGCAGAGGAAAACATTGAAAGTACAAACAACTCACACATAGTTTAAAAGGAGATGAATTGAATAAATTCATCTTTAAACAAAAATAAAAGATAACTTAAATAAAACCATTAATTGATGTGTGTATATATTATATGCTAATCAGGATAATTTATGTGTAGATGTCAGATAGAAAAGGATTAAGATACCCTCAGATCGTTAAGAAGGAGTCAACCTCCATAACCAACCCAATATCAAAGCTGATAGCTGAAATCGAGGTTTATATTGAAAGCAACCCTGATGAGGTGATTATACTGGAAAAATGTAGTATCGGACCCAGGAATGATAGTATAATTGATAGGTAGAGTATAGTTAAAGAATATAAGGACAAGTTCGAGTTCTTAAACTCATATATCTATTGTGAGTTCTTAAACTCATAATGTGTGGTAAAGTTTGACGAACTAGGTATAGTTAAGTGTGAATGGATTATTGAGGATAATGGGAATATATAGAATACTAAGCAATTGATCCTTAGTGAAGGCGTAAGAAATAAGTAGTATTAGTTTTACTTGAATATGTATGATTATATGATGCGTATATGATATGTATGTAGGTATAATGTAATATTCTAAACTTTTGTATGAGTTATGACAGCAAATCCCGACTTTCAAGTCACAAGGGGATAACGGATGTTTAAAGTAGTATGTGCTATGATATGAATATGAATCTATGTTGGATTAACGAAATAAGTTGGTATAAAGATAGTTATTATTTATCTGAACACTGATTAATAGAGTAACCAAGTTTTTCAAAATATAATATTTTGAATATATGATTATTTGAGTAGAAAAATTTGCTTTATAGAAAGTAAGTCGATAAAAGATCAATTATGATGAGATAATGCCGCCAAGACGTAAACGAAACCAAAGGGTAGAAGAACCTATCAACAAAGCTGGAGGACAACCAGACCCAATGCAGAATTTTGTGAATGTGGTCGTTCAAGACATGCAGAATGGAATACCAGCCGCGGAAAATCAGCCAGAAAATCGATTTACGAACTTTAAAGATTTTAAAGTCGTAGGACCGTCAGGATTTAGAGGGTCAACTGACCCTGTAGAAGTAGTTGTGATAGCTACGGTAACAGAGGGGTAAAGACAGCTTTTGCCACCTATACGATGAAATGGGAGGCGAATTTTTGGTGGGAGTCAAATCAAGCTAGAGTCGGAGAAGGGTGTAGTGGTAGTAGGACTGGAAAAAGGAAAGGAGATAATTTCGGGAATACCGAAATTAGGCCAAGAGGGGGAAAGAATAAGGTTTTGCAGTGTGGAAATTGCGGAAGGAATCACTCGGGAGAGTGTCTTAAATGTAAGTTAGTGTGTTATAAGTGTGGGGGAGGGGCATATCTCCCAAGCGCGCCCAATCCTAGGATGAATAGAGGGTGTTTCAGGTGTGAATCAACGGAGAATAAGGTGAAGGACTGTCTGAAAAGGAAAAAAAGGATGCAGGAAGTGTGATTACGGAGAAAAGTAGCGGGACGCTGGCAACAATAGGACCAACTTCAACAAACAACCCATCTGAATCAACCGCAAGAGTCTTCAGCATCACCGTTCAAGATACTGTGGCAGATGGGGATGCGACTCCAGGTATTATTTGAGTCAATTGTATTTTCTTATATATGATTTTCGTATATATATATAGTAAATTATTTTATAAAGAAATTTTGAAGGAGGAATTTGAGTTCTATTAGATATCAAATTTCTTTTTAAGCAGATAGATAAACTTTATGCTGAATAGTTAAAGATCAGTCCGATCGAATCTGATCGGGATCTACTTGAAGCGAATATGTATGTTATTTGCCCTAGTATCTATAGGTTTTAATGTTGTGATTCCGGGGACGGAATCCTTATAAGGGAGGGTGAATGTAATAACCAAATATTTTTAATAAGAAATTTTGCGATTTTTTTTTATATATATATATATAAAGGTGAAAATATTTGCAAAGTAAAGTATATGTATATATCTGATAAATAAAATTATTTATTAGATGTAACTAAGTTCTTTTTAGAATTGTTGATCATAGTATATTATATTTTTTATAATAAATTAATCTTCTAATAAGATATTTATTATTTATTTTCCATGAAAATATAATTATTGTATATATGATATGGATTTTATGATTTGTATTTATTATATTAATTAAGTTAATTATTTTAACTTAATTAATAATGGTATCTATGAAGGTTATGTGGGATATGAATTCAAAACCCTAAGTCTGGATTTTGAATAAGGAATGAGAATAATAATATAATATTATTTATATTTCAGTAATATAAACATGTCTTATATGTGTATAATGTTAATGTGTGGAACAGTTATAGTAAAATAGTACAAAATCTTAGTATTACTGATAAACTATAGTACATAGTCAAATATGACTGTAATGTTTGTTAAGTTATGTGTTATGTAATTAATGATTAATGTTAATTAGGTAAACCCTAATTAGTATTTAGAAACCCTAATTACTAGATTAGGACCCTAATTGCTAGGTTATAAACCTTAGTTATTAATTTAGCAAGCTTAATAGTAATTAGTAGATTATAGAGCCTAAATTGCAAGTCAAAAGTGATTAGGGAACTTAATTTAATTAAGGAACCCTAATTCACCATTTTAGAAACTAAGATTCCTATTTTACCCTTAATACACGATTTTAGATTTAGAGCTTATGAAACCCTAGGGTTAAACCCTAAGGGTTAAAACCTAATGGGTGTGAGAAGTTACCAAGTTTCCATGCATTTTATAAGTCAAATGTCCAAACTACCCTTTTTATTATTTTAATAAGGTGGAGTGTAGATCTAGCCCTAGTAGGGAGTTGGTAACCAACTCTAGCTAGCCATGTGGTCTAGAAGTAAGCTTTAATCATTCAATCTCAACCATCTTGCATTACAAGTGCACTAGATTCAAATATTATATCGATTATAAGAGAGAGAATGTCATATTCAAGCCTCATTTGATCACAACATTCAACCAAAACCCTCTCAACAACAAACATCCGAAATTTTCTTGCTAGACTAGTCACTATTCAAGCCCCACTAACACTTGTAGTAGATCAGAAGCATTAGATCAAGATTTGGTTCATAGAAAGGTATAAAAACCCTAAACCTAGAAATCCTTGTGATTCATGTTATTTGTTGTTTTTTATTGTTTAAAGTTATGTTAGAAGGTGTCATTTAGTGATCTAAGTTGTTATAACTAAGATCCATAACACTTAGATGCTCGAAATTGATGATTTTAGAAATATGGAAAAAGTTTAAAACTGTGGTCTGACAATGAATGTCAGAGCCTCTAGATATTTCTGTGTTAAGTGTTATGTGTGTTTTAAGTTATAGATTTGTAGTATGTAATGCTAGCTTGGATCTGGAATTGGAATGAAGGTTATAACATGTCTAGATCTCGAGTTATAGGTGGCCAAACCTAGTTGATTTTGGCCATTTAAACCGGAATTCAGGCAACCCCGAATTTTTAGAAACTCGACAACACTTTTTGCAGCGCTGAATCTTCATCGTGTTTAATGCTTTAGATTATGTTGTTGCTTGGGAATTTTAGTTTGGCATATGGGCTACATATCCATACCATTAGAATACCCAGATCATATATACGATCCAAGATAAACTTGGTCAAAGTATCAATGACCAACTGTTCTTGACGAAATCTGGGAAACCCAGAAATCGTGAAGAACAATGTCTGACATGTACTTTGACCTGCTTTGATCCATCTTATGTGTTGATAAAATTATATGAAATTGTTTGCTAATGGTACCCTGACACCTCTACTACACTTTTGAATTCATAGATCACATAAAACATTCCTAGAATCAAAGATATAAGGATGCAAAGTAGGGACCCTCATCGCCGAAGCTCGAAAACCCGAAACTCAAGAACACTGTCTGACAAGATTTTGAGAGCCCATATCTCTCTGATTAGATATAAGATGGCCATGTTGTTTGTTTAGGGTTGTAGTATTGCATCAATACTATAATCCGAACACTTAATCAAACCCATAAATGAAGAACAACGTTGTCAGACATTTTAGGGGATAATAACTCACTGATATGATGTTGTTTAGCCATGATGTTTGTTTGTAAGTGTAGTATTACACTAATACTACATGTTTATAATATCAAGAAGCCTAGAAAACCTTGGGATCACAGATCAAAATGTGGTCAAAGTTGCTAACTTGTTAACTGACATGAGTTTCTGGAAAGCTCAAGAACATGCTCAAGAACACCAATAGCGATAGTTTATTTATGGAAATTATTATTTTTATTTATAAAATAGAGAAAATAGGTTTTAATTATTTTTAAAATACAAAATAAATTATTAAATATTATTTTAAAGTCTAAAAATAGATTTTTAATTATTTTTAATATATTTCATTAGTATTTATTATTTTTGGAATATTAGTGGTATTTAATTTATTTAATTATGATATTAAATAAATTATTTAAAAATGATTTTAATACTTGAAAAATCATTTAAAATTATATTATGTTATAAGAAAATATTCAAAGTTATTTTAATATTTTGTGATGAATTTCATTAATTAAATAATATTATTGATATTTAAGTTATTTAAAAATGTATTAAATAAATTATGAAAAATAGAATTAATGATTTTAAAAATTATATAAATATGATTTAATGGTTATAAAAATATTTTAAGTTATAAAATATAACTTTTGATATTTTGTCATGAAAAATATTAATTATTTAATATTATCGATATTAAATTTATTTAATTATATTAAATAAATAGTTTAAAAATGGTTTAATTGATTTAAAAATCATTTAAAAAGGATATAAATGAATTACAAATATTTTTAAGTTATACTTATTGACTTTTAATATTTTGAGGTATAATAGATTAATATTTTAATATTAATGGTAATTATTTAAAATGTTTTTAATTATTTTAAAAATCACTTAAGGGTATTATTAGTACTTTAATAGTATTCTGAGTTATTATACCTAGCTTTAATATTTTGGCGATGGTTTCATTAATAGTTTGATATTATTTAAATATTAATGATAATAGAATTATTTGATATTTAAATCGGTGTTTGAAAAGTCATGATAATAATTATTTGAAAATTTTTATGAGGTTATGAAAAATAATATGACTGATACTTAGGTTGTCCAGAATAATATTAAGGGTATTGAATAGAGTTTTAAACACGATAAGTACTGACACGTGGCTTACATGACAATCATATGTCTTTGAAATTGAATCTGACTTAGATAGTTTGATTGTATATGTGTTTATTTGTGATTTAATGACTGTGAAACATGTGTGCCAATGTGATTAGGTTATGTCGAATTTAATAAGCAAAGATCTATGTGTAATGATATGTGATTCTAATCGTTAGAATGATCTTATAAATGATAGGTTGTTGAATTAAAGATAAAACAAAGTTACGTATTGTAAGCAGCAGATCAGACAAGTTTCCTATACTTACTCCTATTATTATTGAGCAAGTATCTTACCTTTGTATTTTCTTTATGCAATGGACATGAGTAAGAAGTTTCAGAATTATATTATTATTATGCTAAATTATTAACCCTATTCTGATATATTCTATATTCGATCATTATTTATCAACATGTTAGTATATGGTAATTCAGATATATATTCCGTTCGTTATAATTGTTTATCCTTTCATCTAATATTTATAATTGTTATTACTTGTTGGGCACTCAAATGCTCATCCTTGCTTAATTTAAATGTTTTCAGTTAAGTATGATCGACCAGAGGGCTCTGCCAAGAACAAAAGGAAAGGAAAGCTACCCGAATAAGCTTGAGTTATCTTATGTAGTATTTAGACTTAAATAAGATGATTATATTTATTATCTATCATGTAATGAAATGTTTTACGGTCGTGTACCTGGGATTAGACTCTGATATGTAAATAAGTTTGATATTTATGATAATATTATTATTTCTGCTCATAGAAATGGCATCGTAATGCACTGAGTTCGGGTTTCAAGTACCTTAAATTGGGGGCATTACACTTCTATCCCAGTTCCTTTCGAAGCTCATTGGCCTCATGTTTATAGTCTCTAACCTTATCCTTCATGAGCACTTTCTCATCATGCTCTAACTCAAAATATGCTTCTGCAGACTCTTCTGCTTTTATAGAGGTCACTAACCTCCTCCCTCAGGTTCTGCACATTAGTGCACAATTTCACATTTCTGTCAAGCACCGCCAGATACAATAGCCTCACTGCCTCTGGTTGTGTTGGCTCTAGTGTAGGTATCATTGTATTTGTGACGCCCCCAAATTCAGATACTAATATCTCGAATTCGGTACTTCACGATCTAACACTGACAATATACTAAAAACTCGTATAGTGGAATAATAGAATAATAAACATTGATTTAATATAAATATTCTCGTCCCAATGTTTCGCAACCATTACGAGTAATATTACATAACTTAAGTTCAAAGATAACTTAGTACATAATATTAAATAAGTCTTACTACAACATATCAATAATTTCTAATCATAACAGATCAAGCTACTCCTTATGTAAGACCCCAAATTTTATGAATAAAGTTTAATTTCTCTCGAAATATATTTTTGAATATAATGGTGTGGATATAATATAATGTTATAGTTGTGGGTAATATTTACAAATTTTACAAAGTAAGCAAGTGGTTATATAATATTCGATTGGTCGGGGAATATTCATTTTAACATGGAATATTAAATGCGATCAAGACAATCATTAGTGGACCCCTACAATGTAAGTAGTATTGTCGTAGTTAGAAAATGACATAATTATCTTTTATAAAAAATAATCTATGGAAGTTTTACTGTTAAACTGTTGAACTACCCGGTAGTAAAAGTATAGTAATACTCGTGGTTGCATAGTAGCTACGGTAGATGATTATTGATGCTTACGTGAGAAGTCACTCGCTTATACTCAATTATTACTATAAATAATTATTGCATCATATCTCTCATATTATTGATTCAGTTATCACACAAATGATCAATTTGCATAATATTTTATATATTATTAAATCAATAATTAAGACGGCAAAGTTATTCATATTATTATTTGCAATATTGACAATGTCTATAAGTTCTGTCAAGGAGAGGTTTGGTCACCTAATTGCGCGCCAATAGGGAGAAATCTTTATTGAAAATTCCCTTCTTTCCTGGGAACGACCTGGTTGTTAAATATTGTGAATTATAATATTAAAGATGAATAAGTTCATGTTTATTAAAGAAGAAATTGATTGTTCCATTGTGTGGGAATTATTAGTGTTAGTGGAAATCAACATTTATTTCGATAATAATTGATGTTTGGAAGTTATCGGGTAATTAATCGGATAAATGAGCAATTAATTGCTATTAATTCACATGCATATAACTATTTGTTCATATGTGTGTACTATTGATTCTTATTCATTTACTATTAGGGGAGTTGGTGCAAGATTGATAATACTTGCAATACTAAATTAAAGATGAGGTATAGTTGAAGGTACTATAAGTAATTAGTTTTTTCACATGATTATACTATTGAGTCACATGAATGAACTATTAATTCACATGATTTACTATTAGGGGAGGTGGTGCAAGTTTGATAATACTTGCAGGACTAAATTAAAAATGAAAGAAAAGTTGAAGGTATTATACTGTAAAATTTCGAGCCCCAAAACGTGTAATTATCGAAAATATATTTTCCTATAAATAGAAGCTCATTCTTCCTTCATTTCTCACCAATTCACTAAAGTTTTAGAGCAATTACTATAGATAGAAATTACTGAGAGAAAGAAGAAGAGAAGTTTGCTACCTCACTATTCCAATATCTAGTTTCTTCTATGGAAATGAGAATGTAGCCGGGACTAGTCGGGGAACAGAGTGATGATCTGAGATGGTGTATTAGTAGTTTTCACTATTCTATAAAATAGTGTAACAATAAATTTAATGAGGACTCTATTTGAGAGTGGATATTGTCTAGAAGGCAATATTCCTGTTTAAACTCTCTGCTATGTTTTGTCGTATATTACACGACGGTTGTATAATTAAGTTTGTATTTGTATTCTGTACCATGTATTTGGCGACTCAAGATGGGTGATGTATACCTATTTTGGGGGCATCACACCTTAACCTTGCCATTTCCCTTATCCTTGCCCGATGTTTCACCACATTCTGCCTTAACTGAAAGGTTTAAGAAAAGCAAGAATGAGCAACAAATTTGCCCAACAAGTGATATAGTAATAAGGGTGAATCATTATAAAGTTTAAATTTCAAAGGTATAACAATAAATGATAGTTCATGAATGACAAGAAGTATCAATTGTTCTAAATAAGAGTCATTATGGACTAAGAGATATCATCAAGGATTCCAAGGTCTAATCATTTCATAGTTCAAGAATAATGAACACTGAGTAGTCGTTATAGACTAAGAACTCCTGTTAGAATTAATAGTATTAAACTATAATTCCAATATAATCAAGTACTACAGGTGTCAACCTAGAATACCCTACGTTATGCATATCATTTAAACATGCTTGTATGTGCTTACGTCAATTCCCCAACAGTTATAAAATTTCCCCTTCAATGAGGGTTGTTCATATCAGTGTATATATATATATTAACTATCTATTGCATTTAAATATATTTTTTAACTGCTCGTTCAATGTAAATCCATAATATGTAAATATACGAACTAGATTTATCTAAATCTAGCCATATCTAACTTTTAATGGGTTCAAAAGTTGCAAAGCTGGAACCATTGAGCTAGAATAACTAAGATTTATTTAAATCTAGTTTTCTTTCTAGTTTTTTTATAAATATGAAGCAACCATGTGAGCGTAGGAGCCACGAGATCTAAGATCTAGTTGACGAATCTAGATCTGGTTCCCATGATGACCCTTTGTAGTTGTACGGCTAGCTTGTAAATTATTTATGGTTTTTAGACATCCTTCGATGGCTTTCGTGCCCATAAAGAGCCCGAAACTATATATATATATATATATATATATATATATATATATATATTATTCCATCGAATATGCTTCACATCTCGAGATTAAAATCAAATCTAGACGAAAACGAAATAAAATGAAAGTATCAAAGGCCTCAATTACTATGTGAGCATAAAGGTTTGAAAACCTATTTTCAAAATGTTATTTCCATACCTATTGCTTAAAATTAAACTTTTATGCAAATCAAACCCTTTGTATATAGGTGCAAACGAGACATAAAACTACTTCTAAATAAATGCACTTAGGCCCAATACACACACACATCAGATAAATTAGGAAATTAAAAAGACGCGGTAACTGTGTTTTCACGGAAGTCGGGGGGTGCCTAACACCTTCACCCCGCATAATTAAGCCCCCGAACTTTATGAATCTTAGTTTTCAAGGCCTGTTAAATAGAGTCCAACCATTGGGCCTTTTTGTAAACCTATTTTAAATTCGGTTGAGTTGGTACAACCATTTCAAAACTACCAACTGAGGACTATGAATTTTTAAATCATCAACATTTTATGTAGGAACCTTTTCAAACTCGCCCTTTTAAACAAAACTCAACATATAAGAGAAAATAAATGGTAAAAATAGGAATTCCATAGAAAAGAGGAAAATTTTCTCGACGCGACAGGTGGCGACACTGTTAGGGATAGTAGAGGGCTTAGGTTGCATTTCAAAGAGGAATTCCATAAAGGTTTGAAAACCTGTTTTCAAAATGTTATTTCCATACGTATTGCTTAAAATTAAACTTTTATGAAAATCAAACCCTTTGTATATAGGTGTAAACGAGACATAAAACTACTTCTAAATAAATGCACTTAGACCCATTACACACACACACCAGATAAACTAGGAAATTAAAAAGACGCAAAGAATCAGTGTTTTCCATTGTAAGTTGAAGTGCATAACACCTTCACCCCGCATAATTAAGCCCCCGAACTTTATGAATCTTAGTTTCCAAGGCCTGTTAAACAGAGTCCAACCATTGGGCCTTTTTGTAAACCTTTTTTAATTTCGGTTGAGTTGGTACAACCATTTCAAAACTACCAACTGAGGACTCTGAATTTTTAAATCATCAACATTTTATGTAGGAACCTTTTCAAACTCGCCCTTTTAAACAAAACTCAACATATAGAGAAAATAAATGGTAAAAAGAGGAATTCCATAGAAAAGAGGAAAATTTTCCCGACGTCGACAGGTGGTGACTCTGTTAGGGACAGTAAAGGGCTTAAGTTGCATTTCAAACTTTTCAAAAAACCTTCTTATCAGGAGGTAAAACTGGAGGCAAACCCGTGTCATCATTTAATATAATGAGACACGATGTATGTTAATTTATGCTGTGTGATTCCTCAACCAGGAGGCAAACCTATCGGTGTTTTATTATTGGACTAAACAGAGAATAATCTCGCGAGGTTTAGGAAAGGCACCACTTAGATCCTATGACACCCCCAAATCTGGGTACTTAATTCCAACAAGACTTAGTGTTCACTTTCTATTCATTCATTTCTAACTACCCAAATATAATAAAATTTAAACACTTAATCAATAAATCTCCTAGGTTATCTAACCTTTAAAACATTCATCAAATGTGGAAAATTAAATAATTACAACACAATAATTAAAAAAAGTCTTACAATATAAAAGTCAATAAATTTATAAGTCTTCAACACTTGTTCATTTTTCCTTTCCCTTTGCTAGTGGTAGGTTCATCAACCTTCTGAGCCCTAGCTGTAATGGTTATATATGCAAGAGTGAGCAAAACAAATGCTCACTTGAAATGGCAATGAATAAAACAACATAGTAACTACCAATGAATAAGTTCAATAAAACTGAATAACATTCTCTATCATTGATAATCAAGAACTGAAATACGAATTTGAAATTTATCTGAGGGTCACAAGACCATGAACTATGTCCAAGGTTATAAGTATTCCTTTAACTTAAACCTAAACAGTCATAAGACTGTAGGGACTCCCCGTACTTTGGGTGATCAGCCCTTCGTACCATGTATTGTGCACAAACATCTAAATGCTTACACATAATAAATCCCCTATAATAGGGTTATTCATCTCAATTTTAACATACAAGTCCGCACTAAAGGAATTTGGTTTGGATAGGTTTCAAGGGTAATTTAGAGTTCAAAGAACATCAACTAAGTAATAGTTGAATCAATGAAGTTTGATATCATTTCAAGTGTTTGATAACAATATGATATGGAATAGTAATTAATCATAAGTGAATCAACATTATACATCAAAATCATGCTTTAGAAATGAACTAGAAAGTATAGGCATTGGATATTTTAACAAACCTTGCTTGAACAACAATAAGCTAAGGCTATAATTTTGCTCAATAAAAGAATTGAGTTAATGAACTTGCATAATTAATAAAAAGTTGGGGAATAAAACTTGCTCATATAAGAATAATAGAATTTAAGAATTTACGTAATAAGAAACAAGTTAAAGATATGAAACCTTCTCAAAGTAAGAGTTAGGTTAAAGAACTTGCAGGAACATAATAAAGTTATATAAGTAAGATTAGGAACTTGCTAAAGGTATCAATAAAGTTTGCATCATACAAAATAAATAGGGTTCAAGAAACTTGTATAACAATAGACAAGATAAGATAATGAACTTGCTCTATGTAAAGAATAAGGTTTAGGAACTTGCATAATCGTAAAAGTAGGGTTAGAGAACTTGCCTCGTGCGTAGGTTAAACAATCACTACTCACGTTCCCCACAAGTCCTACACATACCATGTGTATTGACATCACTCATTAGTTACACTAATATTAACTTCATGGGTTCAGTTCCCACTTTTAATATAGCTCATTAACTTAGTATAAGTTATTGCTTACTACCACATATTGCAAGACCCAAGTTACAAATGAGCATTGTAACTTATCAACTTATCATGCTATGTCAACATATGAATGTTAACAAACTGATATATTATTCTATTACATGTTTGACATGTTATAATACTCTTTATATTAGGTTAGTTTTACATACATTAGACTGCACATAACCAAAACCACACTGCACCAGTTCTACACCCCCTCCCCCGGGGCGGGGGTTTCACACTGGGATAATTGAATTGCTAACGCCCGCCGAGGCGAGGGTACCCAAACTCGGCTTCTGCAGTTTGTGAATTGCACACAGTAAAAAGCCAATTTGGCCTACAAGCTACTTTCTAACAACCAATTTTGCACATTTAAATTACATAAACTTCACAAAAACATAACTGAAGATTTTTAACATGTTTTTAACTATATAAACAACACAAACATCAAAATTACAATTTTTAATTTCATTGTTATGATTATTTCTTCACCTTTTGACATTTATAGCAAAATTCATCACTATGAATTAATTTTTTAACTAAAATAGTTAGTTTAACTCATATTTTTTTTCGTTTCTTCATGTATTTTCACAATCAACAAATAATTACTAGTTTATTACATGAATTGAGCATCAATTTTAATATCACATAAGCCATATTCATATATATATATATATATATATATATATATATATATATAGACACCACTGTAATTCAATTTCTTCACTTTTAAACATATTTCAATGAAATTAATTACTTTAAATCACGAATGAATGACATAAATTAGTTTATAACCATCTATTAACACATAACAAACTCATATTTTCAACAATTATTCAAAAATTATAAATTACAAAGAACTTTTGATAAAATAAAAACAAAATTTTAGAAATAAGAATTTTACCTTTGCTTTCATGTTTAAATGATGAAGGCTACTTTGTTAATCCCTTCTTGGCTTCCCAAACTTATAACTTTTCTCTAAGTTTCTCTAGAGCTCTCACTTCTCTCTTTTCTCTCTTTTCTTTCTTCTTTGTCTTATCTGTTTTCTTCTTTCTTTAGTTTTAGGTGTAAATTAATATAACTTAACGTAAAAAGAAAAACAAACAGACGCAAACGTATAAAATAAAAACTGACATAATAATAACTCTACTTAATATATCAATTATTTTTATTTTAAATTCAAAAGTCATAAGGCCTTGTTTGGCAAAACAGTTTTAAAATAAAGACTTAATATTCCTTAAGTCTTGTTTGGTAAAACCCATTTAAAACTCTTTTAATTTATTTTAATAATTCATTTATAATATAGTTTATTGTTACACTTTATTTAATTAAATTCTAATACTCAAATTTATTTAAATTAAAGCTAACAACAACTTATTAAATCAATTTACCACATAATCACATTTGCCACAAAATTATAATTTCTTTATAATTTTATAAAATTAGTACATTCCTTTCATTACTAAATTAAATTAAAACAACATTATAACAATTCATTTAATCTTTATCAACTCTCTAATTTAATTATTAAATTAAATTATAATATTATCTCATCATAATTAATTCATCCTTCTTTTATCTTAATTCACTTCAAAATACCAGATTACCAATTATCAACTTAATTAATATATTTCCTTAATAAATTTAATTCCCACAACTCATGAATTATTTATTTAACTAATAAATAATCAAATTAAACAAATATTTATTTAATAATAAATACATCAAATATTTATTTAATTCAATAAATATTTGAAATTACACATAAAATTATAGATTGTTACATCCTTCCCTCCTTACAAGGATTTTGTCCCCAAAATCACAACTCAAATAATTCTATCGTCACATTCTTCCCTTTTTATAAAAATTTTATCCCCAGAATCGAAGACACAAATCAAACAAATAACTCAAGATAACTTTTAATCATTTTGTCTTCGAGTTCCCACGTAGCTTCTTCAGCATTGTGGTTCCTCCATATCATCTTCTTCGCAAGAGTTTTTGATTAACTTACATTTGATAACTTCATTTGGGTTCCTCAATAAATACTCTCACTTAAACTACCGACTTTGACTTGTCTGGAACATCCTTTGGTGTCAGCATCCCAGTTGGACTTGACTTCACTACACGACAAAATTGAACTAGGTGACCTTTTCTTCCGCAATTGAAACACACTTTGGGTTGTTGTGTGCAGTTTTGATAGATGTGTCCCTCCTCTCCACATTTAAAACATACGACAGGTTTTTATTCTTCTTCCTTTGAAACGGGTGATTGTGCTGCTGACTTTCCATCATTATTGAACCTTCTCTTCTTGAAGTTGTTTTCACTTAGTTCTCCCTTTCTATTATCTTGGCGTTGATTTCTACCAAAGTGGTTACCATTTTTTCATGATAATTTACTCCACGATGTTTATCGTTGTTCTGATGGTCGTTGCCACTGGTAAGATTATTATTGTGACACCCCAAATTTTATGAATAAAGATTTAAATTTCTTGAAATATTTTTTTTGAATAATATGGTATGGATTTGATATAATGTTATAGTTGTGGGTAATATTATAAATTTTACAAAGTAAGCAAGTGGTTATATAATATTCTTTTTGTCGGGGAATATCCGTACGACGACACAATCATTGGTGGACCCCACAACGAAAGTATTGTCATATTTAGAAAACTATAGAATTATCTTTTCATAAAAATAACGGCGAAAGTGTTACCGTTAAAACTGTTGAACTACTCGGTAGTAAAAAGTACGATGAATATCGCGTGGTTGTATAGTAGCACCGGTATTGATTATTGATGCTTACATAAGAAGTCACTCAGTTATACTCAATTATTGCTACAGTAATTATTGCATTATATCTCTCACATTATTGATTCAATTATTATCACAGTATCATGTGCATAATATATATTATTAAATCAATAATTGAGATGACAAAGTTATATATATTATTATTTGCAATATTGACAATGTTTAGAAGTTCTGTCAAGGAGAGGTTTGGTCACCTAATTGAGCGCCAATAAGGAGAAATCCTTATTGGAAAGCCCCCTCTTTCCTGGGAACGACCTGATTGTTAAATATTGTGAGTTATAATATTAATGATGAATAAGTTCGTGTTGATTAAAGATGAAATTGATAATTCCATTGTGTAAGAATTATTAGTGTTAGTGAAAATCGACATTTATTTCAATAATAATTGATGTCTGGAGGTTATATTGACCAATCAGGTAATTCACCGGATAAATGAGCAATTAACTGCTATTAATTCACATGATTATAACTATTTGTTCACATGTGTGTACTATTGAATCACATTCATTTACTATTAGGGTAGTTGGTGCAAGTTTGATAATACTTGCATGACTAAGTTAAAAATGGAGGTATAAATGAAGGTACTATACTGTAATTAATTTTTTCACACGTTTAGAACTATTGAGTCACATGATTTACTATTGATTCACATGATTTACAATTAGGAGAGGTGGTGCAAGTTTGATAATACTTGCATGACTAAATTAAAAATGAGAAAAAGAGGAAGGTATTATACTGTAATATTTCGAGCCCCAAAACGTGCAATTATGGAAACTATATTTTCCTATAAATAGAAGCTCATTCTTTCTTCATTCCTCGCCAATTCACTAAAGCTATAAAGAAATTATTATAGAGAGAAATTATAGAGAGAAATAATAAGAGAAGTCTGCTACCTCACTATTCCAATATCCAGTTTCTTCTAAGGTAAGGGGTATTATTTATTTCGTATTCATGAAGAGAGCTATTGTTATTCCATTCCTTATTATTCTGTTGGAATAACCTGTATACGCGGACTACCGTATATATGGTAAAATTCTTGTATTATTCCATTCTTTATTATAATGTTGGAATAACTTGCCCACATCTTGCAATCTTTGCATACATGGTGAAATTCTTCTATTATTCCATTCTTTATTATTATGTAGGAATAACTTGTCTATGCGAAGTACCGCATAAATGGTGAAATTCTTCTATTATTCCATTCTTTATTATTCTGTTGGAATATCTTGTCTGTGCGTTTCCGCATGACCTGGTTCCATTATTTATTATTCTATTGGAATAACATGTCTGTGCGGTTCATCACATGACTGGTGAATTCTTCTATTATTCCATTATTTATTATTCTATTGGAATAACATGTATGTGCGGTCTATCGTATGCCTGATGAATTCTTCTATTATTCCATTATTTATTATTCTGTTGGAATAACCTGTCTGTGTGGACTACCACATGCATGGTGAATGATCCTTCGTATTCATTCTTTATTAAATTGTGGAAATGATCTGTCTACGTGGATTACCGCATGGTGCATGAAAATCCATTTACAGTTTCGTATATTCTATTATACTCGTATGAGATATCATTTCCTTTGTACTCGTCATAGAATATCATTTTCTTTGGTATTTTGTTTTACGAGTTACTATTCATGAGTTACTATTCACCCAGTTACTATTCACTCTAGTATTATTCACTCGGGTATTCGGGGCAGTTTTCGTGCTGAAGTACTATTCACAAGTTACTATTCATGGGTTACTATTCACCGGATTACTATTCACTCTAGTATCATTCACTCGGGTATTCGGGACACTTTTCGTGTCGGGGTACTATTCACAGTGTACTATTCATGAAGTACTATTCACGAGATACTATTCACCCAAAAAATATATTTCTTTTCTATCCAAATTATTTTTGGTACATGAATATTATTCTTGAATTTTACTCTACAAAGCAGTATCATGTTTACAATTGGGACGTTATTGATTTCTGGATAAATTAAATTATAAATCTTTAAAATTTATCCTTGAACTTGTTTTATTGAATTATTATGTCATTGTCATAATCCTCATGCTTATATTGTGATTAAAGTCTTCTTTGGCTTACGTGCATAGATGGACTTGATATGATTACGACCAGGGATTATTCAGTAAAATCATCCACATAGATCTCTATCTCCTTATGCGTTAAATCGTAGAAAAGAGCCATCATAGCTCGCTGATAGGTTGCCCCGGCATTGATGAGGCCGAATGACAACCGTCTGTAGCAAAAGGTGCCCCAAGGCGTGATGAAAGCAGTTTTCTCATGGTCTTCCTCAGCGACCATAATTTGATGGTACCCCGCAAAGCAATCAGCAAAGGAGTACATGTCGTATTGAGCAGTGTTGTCAATGAGAATGTGGATAAATGATACGGGAAAGCTATTTTTAAGGCAAGCTTTGTTCAAATCCTAATAATCCACACAAACTCACACTTTTCCTCCTAGTTTAGGCACGGGAACAATGTTGGATATCCACTCCGGATATGTAGACACCATGATAATGCCAGCTTGAAATTATTTCACAATTTCTTCTTTGACCTTTAAACTCCACTCAGGTTTCAATCGCCTGAGTTTTTGCCTAACTGGCTTGAATAGGAAGGCGATGAAGAACAATGTCAGTGGACAAACCCATCATGTCTTCATGAGACCATGCAAACACATCTTGGAATTGGGTTAATAGTGCAACCATGTCATTCCACTGATTTGTGGTAAAGTCTAAACCAATTTGGATTAGCTTAGAGTTTTCTAAGGTTCCAAGATTGAAAGGAGTGGTTTGGTCAAGGTTGAGTTTAGGCTTGTCTGCAACCCATTCCTTAATCTCCTGAGGTATCTCAATGTCCTCCTGAATGTCCATCAAGTCTGAGTCCAACTTTGTATCAAAGTTACAGCCCTTGTGAAGAGAAGACACCTCATCAGCAAGTACAAACACATCTAAATTTAGAGTCCTGAAACAAAGTATGCTTTCACTTAATATATGCAACTGTTTGATCATACAAAAGTGTTAGCATGTACTTGATAAAATAACTACTAGTACTGTAAAGAAAAGTAAGCAATTAAAGTTATCTACAGGGTAGAGGGATTTTCTGCCCATTTTACCCTCATCGACCAATGCATGGAATATTGTTCCAATTGTTGAGGGAAAAGTCCTGATGGACTGCAGTGATGGAAGGATCGTCATTGTCCTCCTTCTTTCGAATGATAACCATAACATCTGGGTAATCATCGTCTGGGGTGTATCTGTTTGTATGTTCATCATGAACAATGACGCGTATGCCTTCCATCATCAAGGCAATGTCATGTTTACGTTTCCGTTCTTTTTCTTCGACTTCGGGATCAGGAATCAGCACCTCTTTTGCTTTGAAGGGTACTAGCTTGGGAAACAACATAGTCATAACATGTGTTGGCACTTTAACTGGAGACTGTATCAGCTCATGAGGTGTAGATTAAAAACATCGTCGTGTGGCGAACGTTTGAGGAACCGACCTGTGTTTATGCGGATTCCCATGACTGGAACTGGCAAAATAGCCTAGCCCGGCTATTCCAATTTGACTAGACATTTGAATAGGGTGATTAATACCCTGCTTATCTTTACCAAGCCCTTGTCCAGGCTGATAACCTAATGACATCATTTCTTGAGTAGCCGATATATAACCGGCAGTAAATCTTGGTACGGATGTGGTGCTTCAATAGGTTGATATTGAGGTTACTCACTTCAAGGTATGAAAATCGCCTCAACTTGAGTTGAAGCGAGGAGCGCAGATCTCCTTATTCAGGATACTCCGGCTTAGCATTAATAGTGACTAGACTGTTGTTGATAATGTATTTGAGCTGCTGATGTAATGTGGAGGGAATGACTCCAGCCATATGTATCCATGGTCTCCCCAATAGCAGGTTGTATCCTGAATCTATCTTTAGGACGTGGAAGGATACATTGAATGTATTTGGGCCAATCTCAATTGGCAATTCAATCTTTTCGATGGCATTTCATCAGGATCCATCAAAAGCTCTAATAACCGTACAACTGCTTTGGATCTACTTGAGATTGACATTCATCTTCACCAAGGTGGCATAAGGACATATATTAAGAGATGAGCCTCCATTTATCAAAACTCCAGCTAGTATGTACCCGGAAGATAAAACTATAATGTGCAATGGCTTGTAATGACCGGTCCCTTCGGGCGGTATATCATCATCAGTAAAGGATATCACATTGTTGTTGAAAATGTGATCAACCAGATGTTGAAATTTTTCCACATCCACTTATTTTGGCAGATAGGCTTCTTCCAAAACCTGCAATAAGATCTTCCGATGACCTTCGGAAGAGAAAACTAAATCCATTATAGATATCTGGTGTGGAGCTTGTCTTAAGCTTAAAACCACATTGGCTTCATTGTGACCCATAGTGTGGTGGAATTTTTCAATCTTCTCCATGGGAATCTTCCCCTTTGCTTTGCAAGTAGGCATCATAACCCGTTGAGGAAGATATAGTGGATTATCCTTCAACACTATAGCAGTAGTATGAGACGTAGATCCTTCAGCTTCTCCAAAATTCCATGGAACTTTGTGCAAGTTGACAAACATGATGTTGTGGTCTGAAGGGCAAAGGAATTGGCTCAAGTGCGACCACTTTCAAAGGATTGTCAGCTCCTTTGAGTTGAATTGGTTGTATGAGAAATACTTTGACAGTGTTATCATCTTCGTCGGATATAACTACTACTAATCCCTTCCATTTGGTAAGACATGCATTCCCACTCTTGAGTTGCACAGTGTAATCATCTTCGATTTGCAGGACACCACTATCAATAAGATTCTGAATGAGATGGTGGAGTGCCCAGCATTCTTCTGTGCTGTGATCGCGGGAGTGTGAATGATATTGACACACTTCATCAGCATTAAACCGCCTGGAGCGAGGATTGATTAGAGGTTGAAGGAAGGCAATTCTTCCTTCGTTGATCAACATTTGTAGTATCTCCTCCATAGATTGACTGAGATAGGTAAATTCCCTTGGATTGGCAAAATCCCGACGGGCTTTAGCATTTCCTCTCTTTGTAACCTTGCCCTCCATAGCTTCGCTTTCTGAAGGTGATGGTGGAGCATTCATAACAAATGGAAGGAGATAGGCATGCTCCTGTCTAATTAATTGGTGTGTGACTTGATGCTGATGGGTCACCAGTTCAGCTAATTGCTCAATTTGTTTGCAAAGAGCTTTCATCTTTCATTCCATAGTAAACTAGAACTTTGCATAATCCCATCTGTCAACACCGTCTTTGATGGTCTGAGATGGCTCGCCATTAAAATTGGAACTTTGCCCAGTGCTCCAACTGATCATGTTGACCTCTTCTTCTTTGTGTTGAGGAAGAGGATTGTGTTGCACATGAGGTTGATCTGGTTTGGTGACCACGATCTCACTGTTATCTATTAAATCTTGGATCTTGTGTTTCAAGGCCCAACAATCTTGAGTATCATGTCCAAGTGCTTCGGCATGATAAGCACACTTCCGAGTAGCATTAAAACCCTTCCCATTGGGGTTGGCTGGTGGAAGAAGACGTGTAATTTTCTTTTGAGTAGTCAGAAGAGCAAGAATATTCTCAAGCGAGTCCCCTAAAGGTGTAAACGTTCGAGGTCACTTTGCATCTCCACTTTTAGGCAATGGAGGGTTTGAAGACTGTGCTTGGAAAGGGGAGTAGTTTCTCCTCTGTATAGGCATGTTTTGATTGCCTTTCTGTCCTTGAAGTATCAAGGAAACATCCTCCTCTTTCTTTTTATGGACCCTCTGGGGGTTGTTTCCATAAGATCCGGACTGGATGTGTTCAACAACAACTTTAAGAACAGCTAGGTCTTGAATTTTTCCAGACTTCAATCCCATCTCAGCCATATCTCCGTGCTTGATCATTTCAGATAATAGTTTGCCAATACCAGCTAGAACTCTTTCATAGAAAGGAGCTTCCTATATATCTATGAAAGTAATGACCATTTCTGATTCTGTCATGGAATGAATAACTTGAGCAGCAAGGCGCCTCCACCTTTGAGCATACTCTCTAAATGACTCATTAGACTATTTCTTGACCTTGGTAATTTGGTACCGGTCAGGAGCCATCTGAGATTAAAAACTGTATTGAGTGAAGAAGGCGTGAGCCAGCTCTTCCCAACTATGGATCTTTGAGTTGTCTAATTTGGTATACCATAAACGGGCTTCTCTAGTCAGACTTTTCTAAAACAGCTGCATTCTAAGCTTTTCATTTTCTGCGTAAGATCCAAGTTCTCTAATGAATACCTTTAAATGGGTATAAGGATCCCCTAATCCGTCATACTTTTCAAAATTAGGGGTTTTTAATTTCTCTGGATAATGAACACCAGGATATATACAAAGGTCTGCATATGAAACACTACCATGTGTTCTAATCCCTTTGAGAACATGAATAGTTTCATCCATTTGAAGGACCTTCTTCCTGATATCACCGGTGTGTGGATCTCCTTTGAGATGGGTGTTTTCAGGGTCTTTGTTGGTTGTATCCAACTTAGATTCTGGAATTATTTTTTCTAGACCTTGAACTCCTCCTTGTGTAGAGGATTATGTATGTATAGATATCTTCGTACCCTGAGTATACTGATGCAATTCTTTCAATAGAACAGCCAAGTCTGTGATTTGTTTACTCAATCCGTCAAATTATTATCGGGAAACAGGATTAGACTGGTCAGAGAAGACATGATTGGCTGTAGGCTCGTGGCCTTTTTGGATTTTCAATACATGATTGGTAGAACCTGTACCGGCTGAATTATTTTAATAATAAATATTCACTTTTTATAACTATACTGACAAGTTAATATTCACTTAATAAAATAGAAAGCGGAATGAAGTGAATAATAAAACACACAACAACAACTTTGTCTTGACTTATCAAATAGAAAAGTTAATCGTGACCATCAATTCAATTTATCAACGGTCCAAAAAGAGGGTGTTGCACAGTACTCATAACAACCGATTGCTATGGAAGGGCTCCCATAGAGAGAGAGAGAGTAAGGATCAAGAGCATTCCTCTTAAATGGTATTCCTCCTTAAATAACACTCCTTTATTAAAACTACGTCGTTTTGGAGTGTTTTAAAAGAGAGTGGTCCCACTTTCTTTCTTTTTATTAACAAAATGCCACCAACTTGCCTTACTTTTTTTTTAAAAACACTCCAAACGCAGCGTAGTTTTAATAAAGGAGTGTTATTTAAGGAGGAATGCTATTTAAGGAGAATGTTCTTGATCTTTATATATATATATATATATATATATATATATATATATATATAAGCAATTAAACGCTCCGGACTAAAGTCTCAGGCTCATCGTGATGAGTTCCGACAACAGTTTATATATATAAATATATATATATAAAAGAAAATAAGTCTAGGCTCAATCGAGGTATAACTCAATAATGTTAGTCCGTATAAAAATATCTACATATATATCTATATATATATATATATATATATATATACAGACAGAAATGAAAACCACAGACCGAAGTCCGGGAAAACATACACACACGACTCTCAATGTGTATAACAGTGTGTTATTATAAGAAGAAAGGCTTTATAGAATGTAAGAAGGCTTACAGTGGGCTGCCAATATAGACTTCTATGACTCTATGTGGATAAATACTCAGCTCCCGTTGGACAAAATATAGCTATATGTGAGCTAACAGATGAGGAAACACTCAATATCGGTGTGTACAAAGTAAATTGGACAGGGCTTCCTCACCTTTTCTCTCTCCTCTCTCTCTCAAAATGGCTAACCCAAGGTCTATATTTATAGGTGATGGCATAGTGTACCTACCTGGCGAAGTATTACACTGCGGGTCGGTCGTAGTGGGCCGGAGCTTTCATGGGTCCTATTGTCTCGAAGTATGTTCACTCGTGCACTATAATGTCCGCTCGATCTTGCAGAACTTCAATCCAAGCTTTCGAACGAGGTATATGTGACCTTCTTCGGACCGCTTGTGTCGAGAGTTATGCAATGACATGGATTAGAGGTTGTACGAAGTCAGGAAGAGGGGACCATGCCCATACTCTTCAAGCTTCAAATTGTATCCGGTATACTGCCACGCGTAATAGTCACTCGGGATTGTAACTCCTCGGTTCTTGTGGGACATTGTTGTATGTATGTATGTATGAAGTGTTGAGACGACGTGCAGGTATTGATGTGGCAAGATGACGTTTGACTCCTCATCGGGGTTATCGATGGTTTGAGTTGGCAGCAGACGTTGCTCAAGGTTACATCTGAGATTGGACTGCTGCAAGTGTTTGAATGTCGCAAGGTCATCTTGTGAGTGCCTATCTGCCCGGTGTTAGCTCCGAGTTTGAGAGATGAGTGCCTCGACAGGAGGTCTAAGATTGAAGCTAATCGCATGTATTTGAAACAAGCATTTTCGGAGTTATCGCCGGAACTGCAACAACATTCCTTGGGGTTATAGCCAAGGACGAAGCTAGGGGTTATCTCCGAGGTTGGAAATGATCCTTCTGATGTGTGTTTCGGGGTTGAGAATGAGACTCCCGGTGTGTGGTCCGGGTTGAGACTGATATTCTCGATGTGTGGTCCGGGATTGAGACTGAACTTTCGGTAGTATTCGGAATGGAGATTGAACTTCCGGTGGTATCCGGAATGGATGTAAGTATGTCTTCGTGGTTATCTCTCGAAAGACGATTACGCCTCTCTATTATTGTTAATAACGATTGTGTAGAAAAATTTCGAGTGTCTACAATAAATAAATAAATTAATGAAATTAGAAATAATTAATAAATAAATATAAATAATTATAAATACAGTTTTAAAATTATTTTACGTTATAATAATTAACTTTTAATATTTTTACACAAATTTAATAATTATTTTATTTATTTAAATATTATTAATAATTAATTTATTAATAAATTAATTAGAATAATCATTTTTCTATAATAAATAATTATTTAAAAATGATATTAATGGTTTAAAAATCATATTAAATGGCATATCTAGAGTGAACAATAAGAAGCGACCCTGCTTATTAAAGTTTTGTAATAAGAATTTTTTTATGAAGAATCATGTAATCGAACCTTTATATATGATATAATAACATCATTTATTTCCACAACCATATTTTCCATTACATAAATAGATGTAAATAAAAGTTTTGATTTATTTGAAGATCCTTGGGAACTATACATCTAAGTGAGGGTATTGGCAATATGGACTATTCATATTGTTATTGATACTCTAGATTTCAAATAGATAGGTACTATCGATACGATAGAGTAATCCGCAAGATATAGACTATACATATGAGTGAAGGTATTGGTAATATGGACTGTTCTTGTTAATACTAGTACTCTGGATTTCGGATAGATAGATACTATTCCTAGATACAGTTTATTCATCCAAGTGAGGGTATCCAAACACAACAATAGTTCTATAGAGAATTATTATCTATTATGGGATATTGTGAACCTTGGACCGGTGGGAATTGTATCTTGTTTTAAATGTACAGTAGTTCAATTATATATAAACACCAAATTAGATATCATGGGTGTATAGATTTGGATGCGTTATATTAATTAATTAGTTATGAACACCATATCAGATACCGTGGGAGTATAGATTTAGGGGCGTCACAGTTTCCACTGGTTAAACTTTAGTATGTTACAAAACACGAGCTTACAAGTGTTTAGAAAGAAGATTCACTCAGTTTAGAAGTGTCTAGCAAGGGTTACAGGTTGAAATGGACAATGTTTTCTCTCTTTTCCCCCTCTTTTTTCAATTGAGTTGCCAAGAGCTCATATTTAAAAAACCAGATGGCCAAGGGTCAACCCGCATGAACCGTGGGGCTACCTGCAATTGATCGGGCTTCCTCGGGCCATATGGGTCTCGTCGTCTCAAAGTACATGCACTTAAGATATGCATTGTCTGCTCGAACCTTCATAACTTTCAATCCGGGCTTACGATAAAGGAGTGGTATACCTTTTTGGAACGTTTTTGTCAATAGCTACACAATGACATGGGATTAGAGGTTGTACGAAGCTGGGAAAATGGGTTCGTGACCAGATCTCCAAATCTTCAAAGTTTATTTGTTGTACTGTCTCGCGTAGTTATCACTCAGGATTTGAGTTATCATTCTTATGGGATATCTTGGTACGCAGTGTGGATTGAATTATGTTAAGACGATGTGAATATTATTTTGAGGTGGTAAAATGACGATTTTTCCCCCCACTGAAGTTATCTCCAACTTTAGCGCAAATGTAGCAGTCGTTTCTTAGGGTTATCTCTAAGATTAGGTTGTAGTAGATATTGAATATCCTCAAGGTTATCTCTGAGGTTGGCTTGACCTCTTATGGCTATTTATGGGGTTGAAGAGAGTATCCTAGGGTTGTCTCTGAGGTTAAAATTGACTCTTCCGGGGTTATCTCTGAAACTTTATCTGGATCTCTTAGTGCTATCTCCGAGGTTAGAACTGGATCTCCCTGGGTAATCTCCTGAATTTAAATTGAGTCTCTCGGGGTTATCACCGAGATTAAATACTAGATCTCCCGGGGTTGTCTTTAGGGTTAAAAATTAATTGACTTCCAAGGTTATCTCTAGAAGACGATTCTTCCATCCTACATGGTTAGTAACAGGAATGCAAAATTTTGAGTGTCTACAGACCCAATATCCTCATTGGGAGATAAATGGTAAAAGAAAACTCCCCTAGGCATCATCGTCGCCTCCCACCTCAATTTATTCTTGAGGTGTGTCTGGAGGTGGAAAAGGAGAAGCTGAGCCGTAAGTGGGAAACTATACGAGAACTCCATACTGAGCAAAATCTTAAGATAACGCTCCAGATAGATCATTTACAAAAGATTGAAAGCTCATGTTCATGGCATCCATCCTAGACTGCAAATACCTCATCTGACGCTCATGTTTGGAAATGTAGTCAGGAGCTAGCTTTGTTGTCTATGGTGTAGGAATATGTTTATCTTCTTCTTCTTTAAAATCCTCCTCAGGCATGATGAATCTCAAGCCCCTTGAGTGGGACTTTCCCCCAATCCATATTGTGTACTTCTGTATAGCAGCGCTATTAATGTTACGCATTAGAGGCTAAAGGATCTCCTCATCCCAGTCCATTCCTGCCAAATTGCAGAGGCGTGTGATGATGGCAGCATGGGGAATCCCTCATGAGGTACCAACTCTCATGGAACATAGCATATACTAGTTTATTAGATATCTAAGGTCTATACCTTCCCTTTTTAAGATCCCGTATAATAGCATGACCCTCTCCTTGGTCACATCTACATGGTGGCTGGTAGGAAGAATGCTTGCACAGATAAAGATGTATCAAGCTTTAGCATATCTATTCAAAGTTGTCTATGAGAAGGTAGTCTTTTGTGTAGTGTCTTCTTTTGTCTGCTGCAAAGTACCTGGCTTGCACATCTCATCCACTAATTTATCCAAGTCTATCTCAAAATGCCTCATCTGTACCCATTATGTGTTTTCTATAGATGTTTGTGGCAGGTGATACAAGGCAATTATCGCCTCCAAAGTGTAGGATAATTGCATACCCTGGACAAATGATATCTCATTTTATGTCTCACGGGTGGTTGCGTAGAATTCCCGAATAATAGCTACAGGGTAGAGCATGACATTTGTGCAAACAAAATCTACCCCCGACTCCTAATCTATTCCAGAAGTTTACCATTATTCTTACTCAGCTTAAACCCCCTCCCTGGCATAAACGATTTTCTAACCAGTGTATTCAAATAGTGATGTTGCACGGAGAGGTTAACAAACTTCGTATGATCCAATGTATCACTATTATGTCCTTGAATAGCATCATCACTGCTAGTAGAAGAAAAGGGTCATGGTGTTCGAGCCCGCTTCAGCATGATGACATATTTAAGATGAGATTAAACTTGATATGGTTGAAACAATGCAAGGTATCCCTAAATTGATCAATCCTAACCCCAGGTATCTTTTAGAATTTTAATCAAACAGCTGTTGTGCAACTCGTTAAATGATCTCTTTTATGATGTGATTCGGTTTCTAGGGCATACAATTGAGTCTTTTGTTGATAATCAACCCCCAAACTTATGTGAAAATACCCACACACTTTTCTTAAGATCTATATCAAACACCTTATTGAAAACTGAAATCCCCTCTTTTCTTGCTATGGTTACTCTCTATGGGATAGAAAAGAGGATTAGGGTTTTTATAAGAAAGGAAGGTTCAAAATGATTGGGCAGTTGAATTAGATTGCAATACAAAATTTGAAGTTATAGAGCATTAGGGTGTTGAGCTATCGGCTCTGTGTTGAGAGAAGAGGACTGAAGTGACGCCCCCAAAATAGGTCCACATGACCCATTTTGAGTCGCCAGATATCATACTATAAAAATCAGATACAAACTTCATTTATACAACTGTTGAAGCATCAAATGCGTATTATACCATACAGTTAAACTATGAGTTTTAATACAAATGTATGTAACTCTCATGGTGCCTTGACCACAACCTTACAATGGTACTTTACATAAAAGTACAGTTAAAAACTGTTTTAGAAATTAAAATCTTTGGGAAATGCTCAAGGAAACCTTCATACATGGGAGGCCATGCGTCTAGGTTATGATAAATATCATATATCCACATAATTATCCTTGGTTGACCAAATAGACCCCAAAGAAAAACGAGAAGATTACTATCATGTTCTTTCCAATGGTGAGTCTTCTCTTGACATATAACTATCTCCACTGTCTGCAATTGAAAATTATATTTCAACCAAACTCCAAGATCATATAAGTAGTGCTCGTAGATATACTCAGCAAGTAGATGTGCACAACCCTATTTTATGATAACACGAGGTTGTATGTCATTAGACATCTTGTATGATAGTGGCAAAACACCATTCCAAAGTTGGGTTCACCTCACCCTATTCGGTTCACCAAAATTAAATATCAAATGACGTATACAATACGACACACTTATCTAAAGTTCTCAATAAAATTATTTCTATACTATTTAGGGAGAACCTCAACAGCTATAAACGATCGTTCTATTCTCATGTTACCCCCGCTCGACCTAGCTACACTCTTATTACTTGAAAGGAATTGTTAAGCAAAAAGGGTGAGCACAACTAGCCCAGTAAAGAATATCATGACTAAAGATAATTTACATTATCAATAGCCTTCATCGGTAATAAATCAGAGATTTAGAACATATGGTAGATGATAAAACTTTTCAACCATAGTTGCAGCGGAACGAGCAATCCATTAGAAGAGTCAAATAGACCATCAGGTCTATTATCTTCTCCATGTTAAAAGTCCACCAATAATGTTTAATCCCTGTAACATCAATCAATAATTCCTGTCCACAATCATATGAATAACTCATAATCATAATTGTGATTCTAAATTACTCTTCGCACCAAGGACGAAGATAATTTTCATCACCTATCTTCACTTGAAACATCAAAAATCATGGTTATACCAAATCACAATTCCTTCTCATAATCATACTAATAAATTCATCTTTGCACTACGGCTAAGGATATTCATTAACAATTCATCTTTGCACTACAGGCCAAAGACATACAACTGTATTTCAGAAAAGTCAAGTAGAGCATGATATCTACTATCTTTTACGAATTAAAAGTGTATAATCAATATGTTATCGCTGAGACTCAACTTTATAAATAATCCACATCATCGAATCATCCCTGCACTATGGCCAAGGATATTCATGTAATCATCAATGGTCATGATTATACCGAGTAATCCCTGGTTATAATCATACCAATAATCGCCCATCAATGCACTACGGGCCAATGAGGACTTTTACCACATCATCTATAACATTACGGGTCATGATTATACTGAATGATCCCTGGTCATAATCATACCAATAAACAGGTCATCTGTGCACATAAGCCAAAGATACTCATCAATCAATAGTTCATCTTTGCACGTAAGCCAAATATATACAATTGTAAAACTGATAATCAACAGTCCATCTTTGCACGTAAGCCAAAGATATACAGCTATAAAATTAATAATCAACAGTCCATCTTTGCACGTAAGCCAAAGATATACAACTGTAAAATGATTGTCCATCTTTGCACGTAAGCCAAAGATGACTTTCGTCATAATATAAGCATGAGGATGATGACGATGATATAAACATTAATCAAACGAAATCAAGGATAAATATTAAAGACTTTAAATTTATCAAGAGTTTAAAAATACCCAAATTGTCAACATGATACTGCTTTATGGAGTAAAATTCAGGAATAATATTCATGTACCAAAAATAATTTGGACAGAAAAGAAATATATTTTTCGGGTAAATAGTACCCCACAATAGTACCCTATAAATAGTACTTCGGGAATAGTACATCGTGAATAGTACCCCGATATGAAAAGTACCCCAAATACCCGAGTGAATAATATTCGGGTGAATAGTAATTTGGGTGAATAGTAACCTAGTGAATAGTAACTCGTGAATAGTACTCAATACTAAAAGTGCCTCAATAATACGAGTGAATAGTAACTAAAAAAAAAATAGCAAAGAAAATGATATTCCATGACGAGTACAAAAGAAATAATATCTCACACGAGTATAATAGAATATCTAAATCGCAAATGGATTTTCACCCCATCGCCATGCAGAATCAACGTCAGATGATCATTTCCATAATTTAATAAAGAATGAATACGAAGGATCATTCCCCATGCCTGGGTAATCCACATAGATTGGATATTCCAACAGAATAATAAAGAATGGAATAACAGAAGAATTCACCAGGCAAGCGATAGATCGCACAGACAGGTTATTTCCAACCGAATAATAAAGAATGGAATAATAGAAGAATTTCACCATGTAGGCGGTACATCGCATAAATAGGTTATTTCAACATAATAATAAAGAATGAAATAACAACCCTTACGCGTATTGAAAGAAAACAACTCTCTTCATGAATACGAAAGAATAATACCCCTTACTATAATAATAATATCCCTTACTATAATAATAATATTCGTTACCTTAGAAGAAACTGGATACTAGAATAGTGAGGTAGCAGACTTCTCTTCTTCTTTCTCTCTATAATTTCCCTCTATAACAATTGCTCTATAGCTTTACTGAATTGGTGAAAAATAATGAAGGAATGAGCTTCTATTTATAGGAAAATATAGTTTCTATAATTGAACATTTTGGGGCTTAAAATATTATAGTATAATACCTTCATCTTTTCCTTCATTTTTAATTTAGTCATGCAAGTATTATCAAACTTGCACAACCTCCCCTAATAGTAAATCATGTGAATCAATAGTAAATCGTGTGACTCAATAGTTCTAAACATGTGAAAAAATTAATTATAGTATAGTACCTTCATTTATACATCCATTTTTAACTTAGTCATGCAAGTATTATCAAACTTGCACCAACTCCCCTAATAGTAATTGAATATGATTCAATAGTACACACATGTGAATAAATAGTTATACTCATGTGAATTAATAGCAATTAATTGCTCATTTATCTGATTAATTACCTGATTGGTCAATATAACTTCCAGACATCAATTATTATCGAAATAAATGTCGGTTTCCACTAACACTAATAATCCCAACACAATGGAACTATCAATTTCATCTTTAATCAACATGAAATTATTCATCATTAATATTATAATTCACAATATTTAACAACCAGGTCGTTCCCAGGAAAGAGGGGGCTTTCCGATAAGGATTTCTACTTATTGGTGCGCAATTAGGTGACCAAACCTCTCATTGACAGAACTTCTAGACATTGTCAATATTGCAAATAATAATATGAATAACTTTACCGTATCAATTATTGATTTAATAATATAACATATTATGCAGATGATACTGTGACAATAATTGAATCAATAATATGAGAGATATGATGCAGCAATTACTGTAGCAATAATTGAGTATAACTGAGTGATTTCTTACGTAAGCATCAATAATCAATACCATGTGTTACTATGCAACCACGCATATTACTGTACTTTTACTACCAAGTAGTTCAACAGTTTTAACGGTAACACTTTCGCTGTTATTTTTATAAAAAGATAATTTTGTCGTTTTCTTACTACGACAATACTTTCGTTGTGGGGTCCACCAATGATTATGCCATCTTACGAATATTTCCAGACAAAAAGAATATTCCCCGACCAAACGAATATTTTATAACAACTTGCATACTTTGAAAAATTTCACATATCACCCTTAACTTTAACCTTTTATCAATTTAACCATTTACTAAATAGAATAATTATAAGAAAAATGAATACTTTCATTTCATAAAATTTGGGGTCTCACAATCTCCCCTCCTTATGAAATTTTTCCCTCAAAATTTACGTACCTGGTAGTTTGAAGAGTTGAGAATACCTTGCTTTATTTCCAGATTGTACCTTCCCGGTTATTTCCTCTGTATCATGATTTTCCCATTGCTCATCTCCTGTCTTTCAGATATCATTCTAGAATATACCTTCAAAACATAGGTTAATTGACATATCACAATTTGTCAACTTATCAAGTAAACAATTTTAGCTTAGGTAAGTCACAAACTAGCGAAGTATATTACTCGTCTCTCCCCTCCTAGTTCTAGACTCATATCTCCGCCAGCGACCATATTCCTAAGCTCTGATACCATTTGTGACACCCCCAAAATAGGTCCACATGACCCATTCTGAGTCGCCAGATATCATACTATAAAAATCAAATACAAACTTCATTTATACAATCATTGAACTATCACGCGAGAATCACGACTACAGTTAAAGCTGTGAGTTTTAATACAAATGTATGTAACTCTCATGGTGCCTCAATGACCACAACCTTACAATGGTACTTTACATAAAAGTATAGTCAAAAATTATTTTAGAAATTAAAATCTTTGGGAAGTGCTCAAGGAAACCTTCGTATATGGGAGGCCATGCGTCTAGGTTATGATGGATATCATATGTCCACAGAATTATCCTTTGTTAACCCAATAGACCCCAAAGAAAAACAAGAAGATTACTACCATGTTCTTTCCAATGGTGAGTCTTCTCTTGACATATAACTATCTCCACTGTCTGCAATTAAAAATTATATTTCAACCAAACTCCAAAATCATATAAGTAGTGCTCGGAGATATACTTAGCAAGTGGATGTGCACAACCCTGTCTTATGATAACACAAGGTTGTATGTCATTAGGCATGTTATATGATAGTGCCAAAACACCCTTCCAAAGTTGGGTTCACCTCACCCTATTCAGTTCACCAAAATTAAATATCAAATAACTTATATCATACGACACACTTATCTAAAGTTCTCAATAAAATTATTTCCATACTATTTAGGGAGAACCTCAACAGTTATAGACCATCGATTCATTCTCCGTTACCCCGCCTACCCAAATGCCTACACTCTTTTTACTTGAAAGGAATTGTGAAGCATAAAGGGTGAGCACAACTATGAAAGAAAGAATATCATGACTAAAGATAATTTACATCATCAATAGCCTTCATCAAGAATAAATCGTAGATTTAGAACATATGGTAGATGATAAAACTTTTCAACCATAGTTGAAGCGGAGCAGGTAATCCATTAGAAGAGTCAAATAGACCATCGTGTCTATTATCTTCTCCATGTTAAAAGTCCACCAATAATGTTTAATCCACGTAACATCAATCAATAATTCTCGCCCGTAATCATATGAATAACTCATAATCATAATTGTGATTCTAAATTCCTCTTCGCACCCAGGACGAAGATAATTTTCATCACCTATCATCACCTGAAACATCAAAAATTATGGTTATACCAAATCAAAATTCCTGCTCATAATCATACTAATAAATTCATATTTGCACTACGGCCAAAGATATTCATTAACAATTCATCTTTGCACTACAGGCCAAAGACATACAACTGTATTTTAGAAGAGTCAAGTAGAACATGATATTTACTATCTTTTAAGAATTAAAAGTGTATAATCAATATGTTATCGCTGAGACTCAGCTTAATAAATAATCCATATCATCGAATCATCCCTGCACTACGGCCAAGGATATTTATGTAATCATCAATGGTCATGATTATACCGAATAATCCTTGGTTATAATCATACCAATAACTGTCTATCAATGCACTACGGGCCAATGAGGACTTTTACCACATCATCTATAACATTACGGGTCATGATTATATCGAATGAACCCTGGTCATAATCATGCCAATAAACAGTTCATCTATGCACATAAGCCAAAGATACTCATCAAACAATAGTTCATCTTTGCACGTAAGCCAAAGATATACAATTGTAAAACCAATAATCAATAGTCCATCTTTGCACGTAAGCCAAAGATATACAACTGTAAAATCAATAATTAATAGTCCATCTTTGCACGTAAGCCAAAGATGACTTTCGTCATAATATAAGCATGAGGATGATGACAATGATATAAGCATTAATCAAATGAAATCAAGTGTAAGACCCCAACTTATTATAAATGAAATTGAATTTCCTTTATTCATTATTTTGAAATAGTAAGGGTTGATTTAATTAATATGGTTAGCTATGGGTAAAATGCGCAAATATTTCAAATAAGCAAGTGGTTATAAAATATTCATTATTGTCTGGGAATATTCGTTTGGTCGTGGAATATTCTTACCGTAGGGAATATTAAATTTACGGTAGCAGACTTTTGTGTGGGCCCCATAACGGAAAGCGATTAGATGAAGAAAACGACAAGTATAAGTTGTTTATAAATAACGGCGTAGTTTTTACCGTTAATACTGTTGGAATACCCGGTGGTTAAAACACAGTATCACATGGTATTGCACCAATTATTGATTCTTATGTAAGAAGGCACTACTCAATAATTGTTGAGAATTCTTTTATTTAATATTTTATTTTATTGATTCAATAATTGCTGCGTTGATATTTTATATTATTGTTGTTTCAATAATTGTCACTACACAATATTTTTCATTATCAGATCAATAATTCATATTATTTGAATAATATTATTAGATAACATTATTGGCAATGTCTAGAAAGTTACATCTAAGGAGAGGTTTGGTCACCTAATTGCTTTATTAAGTAAGGAAAAATCCTTATTGAAAAGCCCCCTCTTTCTTGGGAACGGTCTGGTTGTCAGTATTGTGATTCTGTAATATTATTAGTAAATAATTAATTATTGATTTAGATGATAAGGAAAATATTTATTTTATGTGGATATAGATGGAGAAAATTTTAAAGTGACAATTATTGAAAAATTGATATTTTATATTTTCTGATAAAATAATTTATTTAAATATATTATTATAATATAATAATATAATAATGTTGATATTTTTACAATGAATGTGGGATATATGAATAAATGAGGAGGAAGAGTATTTTTGTTACTAAAAATATTTAAAACATGTTTTTCATGTTTGTGGACCCCATTTCTTGACTGAAATTTGATTATAGCCTGTAAAATCGTTTGTATGTGGATTTCGGTCAACTTCTGCTTGGAATTTGGAAAAACATTCTTCTGCAAAGGGATATTATTTTTTTTAAAAATGATATTTTTTTTTCAATATAATTATGCCGGAATATTGGTAATATTTTTCTTGTGAAATTCTTGTCATTTAGTGTCGAGGTTACTATTCACGTATACGACACTATTCACGTATACGATACTATTCACGAATACGACATTATTCATAGAAAGATTAAATTTTCGTTTTTTTGTCCAAGATATCTATTATGGATACTAGCTTTGATTGTATCCATGTTTTGGTCTTCATACTTGAATTTTACTTCACCATGGTTATTTATGAAATATTTTTGAACTTGGACTGTTTAAAGTACGAATCCTTAATATTTGATCTTTTATTTCACTGGATTCGTTTTCTTTAAAATATTTTTCATCATCCTCAGTCCTAAATGATGATATTACTGAATATTTTTGGCCTGTAGTGCAAAGATGGTTGATTTTCTTATGAATATCGGTGGCCCGTAGTGATAAGATGTACAGGTGTTGAGATGAATATGACCAACTAATGAATATCTTTGGCCTGTAGTGCAAAGATGAATATTTAATTTAAGATGTATATTGATTGATGTTATAGGGATAAAATATTGATGATGGATTTTTAAAATCATAGAAGATAGTAGATTTCATTTTCTACGTAACTCTTCTAAAGAATTGTTATTTCCGCTGCGAATATTAATTTAAAACTTGTTGTCTATTGTATTTTATCAGATCTTTCCCTGTTGAAGACTAAGGATAATTTGTTCTATATTATCTTAGTCATAATATTCTTACTGGGCTAGTTGAGCTCACCCTTTTTCTTTTTGCTCTATTTTTCTTCTCAGGAGGCGAGAATGTGGCGAGTACTAGTCGGGGTGTGGAATGATGGTTCTAGAAGTTGTTATAGTAGTCCTCACTATTTTGTAAAATAGTGTACCAATAATTATAATGCGGACTTATTTGAGTGTGGATATTGTCTACATGACAATATTTGTATTTAATCTCACAGTTTATGTGTTGTCGTATTTTGCACGACAATTGTATTAATAAAGTTATAGTTGTTTCTATACCATGTATTTTGACGACTCAGAATGGGTGTTGTATACCTATTTTAGGGGCATCACAGTTGGTATCATAGCTTGGGGATATGATCTCTGGCGGAGATCGGGGAAAAGAACTAGGAGTATAGGGTTATTATGTTGCATATCAATTTCTTTAATTAACCCTTTTTTATGGCAGTATTTGAGAATGGCAACTGAGAATGTTAATAGTGGCATAAATGAGACCGTGGAAACTACTTTACTCACTAATGAGGAGAACGTCCAACAGGCCGGCAAAATTCCTCCTGTAAACAACACCACTGATTAGACGATGAACGACGGAATGTTTAGAATCTTATTGCAGTTCGTGAAAAATCAGACGAGGGAGACTCGTGCACAAAATACAGGTGGAAAAGATAACACGCACGGTTTATCACACCCAAGTAGTTCAAAGAGTTGGGACCACCAGCATTTTGGGGAAAACCAGACCCGATTAAGGCAAAAATGTTGGTCAAACAAATTACCAAGATATTCGATGTCTTGGGATGCGCAGAGGAACAGAAGGTTCCATTCGCCACCTCTATGTAAGAATGAATGAGGTGACATGGTGAGAATCGTGAAGCGTACTCCATCCAAACCTTTTCGGCATGTCTTGATGTTTCAGAAACTGTTCAATGACAAGTACTTTCCTGAAAGTATTCATCATATGAAGGAAGTGGAGTTTATTACACTAGAACAAAACAACATAACGGTGTTCCAGTATGAGGCAAAGTTTGAAGAGTTATCTAGGTTTGCACCTCATTTGGCGGAGAATGAGGAACATATGACGCGGATGGTTCTGAGAGGTTTGAGACCCGACATACGTCAATATCTCATTTCTCATAAATTTTCTCTCTATTCAGATGTTGTCAACATGGTTCAATTATTAGAGTGAGATAACGAGTACGTTCAACCGAGGGACCACAACGTGGTCATCCGGTGGATGCTAGATCATCGAACAAAGATAACCAGCGGAGAAAGAAAAATACGGATAAAAGCGATAACCACTCTGGTGGTAATCATGGCCATGAAAATAGAAGAAGTGAGTCAGGGGAAGATTTTAAAAAGAGGATATTCAACAATTACAATTTGAAGACGTCAGCACATGCAGCAACTGCTTCTAAGGGAGGAGAACGACCACCAGTCATATGCTATAAATGCGGAAAAGAGATACATATCAACCCAAATTGTCCACAACAGTTCAAGATATGTTATAATTGTGGAAAGGAAGGACATATCGCTCGAGATTGTATGATAGTGAAACCAAGTCCAGCGGGGATGGTGACTCAAAAGGCTATCCCAGAAAAGTCAAAGTCAACGGTTCTTTGAAGAGCGTTTGTCGTGACTGGTCAAAATGCAAAGAACCCAAATGAGGTGATCATGGGTAAGCTAATCATAAATTCTTACGAAGTTTATACCTTACTAGATACTGGTGCTACCCATTCATTTATATCTCCTACTTGTTCTCAATGTTTAAACTTGACTCCGGAGAAATTAGGCTTTGATTTATCTGTGGAGACTCCGTTAGGAGAAACTTTCATTACATCCACTCTTTATAAATCTTGTTTGATCCAAGTTGGCACCATCACATTACCTGTTGACCTTACCTCTTTAAAGATACTTGCTTTTGATGTGATTTGAGGGATTGATTGGTTAACTACTCATCATGCCAAAATTGATTGTTTTCGTAAGTTTGTTAGTTTTCATATTCCTAACAAACATGTTGTACGAATTTAAGCAACTAAACCACTAAAATCAATCACTGTCATATCAAGTCATAAAGCTATTCGTTTGTTGAAAAACAGATGTCAAGCTTTCTTAGCCCATGTTATGGATTTGAATAAAGACATGTCGAATTTGAATAATATTCCTGTTGTTAGTAAATTTCCTGACGTATTTCCTAAAGAACTTCCCGGTCTACTCCAGAACATGAAGTTGAATTCTTTATTGATCTTGAACCCGGTACAAATCCCATTTCTAAAACTCCATATCGAATGGCTCCTATTGAACTTCAGGAGTTAAAGGTCCAACTACAGGAGTTGTTGGACATCGGTTTCATTCGTCCTAGTATATCTCCTTGGGGTGCTCCTATTTGTTTTGTAAAGAAGAAAGACGGAAGTATGCGACTTTGTATTGACTATCGAGAATTGAACCATGTCACCATCAAGAATAGGTATTCGCTGCCTCGCATTGATGACCTATTTGACCAATTGTAAGGAGCACAATTCTTTTCAAAGATTGATCTTCGTTCTAGATATCATCAGCTAAAGATTAGAACTAAGGATACTCTAAAGACTGCCTTCAAAACTCAATACGGGCATTATGAATTCTTTGTCATGTCTATTGGATTGACTAATGCTCCTGCGGCTTTCATGGATATGATGAACCGAATATTCAAGGAATATTTGGATCAGTTCGTTGTTGTCTTTATTGATGACATCCTCATATATTCCAAAAGCTGTGAAGATCATGAGCACCATTTGAAGCTGGTACTCCAAAGGCTTTGTGAAAACAAGTTATATGCCAAGTTGAAGAAATGCGAGTTCTGGCTTGAGGAAGTAGCATTCCTTGGGCACGTGGTGTCAAAACATGGAGTATCTGTTGACCCAGCAAAGATTAAAGCAATACAAAGTTGGGAACAACCAAAGTCGGTGACCGAAGTACGTAGCTTTCTGGGTTTAGCTGGTTATTATCGGAGATTTATGGAAGAATTTTCTCAAATTGCTACTCCGTTAACTCAGCTGACTCAGAAAGATACAAAATTCGTATGGAGCGAGGAATATGAGAAGAGTTTCCAAGAGCTTAAGAGGAGACTCATTTCGGCACCTATTCTGACAATACCATCTGGTTCGGATGGATTTGTTATCTACAGCGATGCTTCAGGCAAAGGGTAAGGATGTGTTCTCATGCAACATGGGAAAGTCATAGCCTTTGCCTCGTGATAACTTAAAGAGTATAAGAGGAATTATATTACTCATGATCTAGAGTTGGCAACAGTCGTTTTCGCGCTAAAGATTTGGAGGCACTATCTATATGGGGAGAAAGTTGAGATATATTCAGACCATAAACGCCTCAAATATTTCTTCACCCAAATGGAACTCAACATGCGACAACGTCGTTGGCTCGAGCTGTTAAAAGATTATGACCACACCATTCAATACCATCCTGGAAAAGCAAACGTGGGAGCTGACGCATTGAGAAGAAGATCATATGCAGGAACGAATGCGATGATGTCAAGTATACGTATAGAACCAACTTTAATTGATAAAGTTAAAGTTGCTCAAGCCACAGACCTGGAGCTGATGCATATGAAGAAGAAAGTACAAGAAAGTGTTATCCCAGAGGCAAAAATCGATGAAAAAGGAATACTTCGAGTCCACTCCAGACTTTGTGTTCCTAACGATTCTGATTTAAAGAATAAGATCATGATGGAGGCACACAATACACCGTTTGCAATCCATCCTTGAAGTACCAAAATGTATCGTGATACTCGACATACATTTTGGTGGAACAATATGAAGAGAGAGATTGGAAAGTTTATCTTGAGGTGTTTAACTTGTCAATGTGTAAAGGCGGAGCATCAAGTGCCAAAAGGTCCATTGCAACCACTTGAGATTCTAAAATGGAAGTGGGAACACATTACCATGGATTTTGTTACGGGTCTTCCCACAGTTTCTCAAGGCATAGATGCGATTTGGGTTATTGTTGATAAATTAACTAAGTCTGCTCATGTCTTGCCGATACAGGAGACTTATTCCCTTGAACGCCTTGCTCGTATGTACGTGAATGTGATTGTGAGATTGCATGGCATGCCAGTATCCATAGTTTCAGATCGTGACCCAAGATTCACTTCACGATTTTAGGTTAGCTTGCAAAAAGCTATGGGCATGGATTTACGATTCAGTTCGACATACAATCCTCAAACGGACGAACAATCAGAGAAGAATATTCAAACTCTTGAAGATCTATTAAGACCTTGTGTCCTAGACTTCAAAGGGAGTTGGGATAAGTATTTACCATTGGTGGAATTCTCCTACAACAACAGTTATCAGTCAAGTATAAGTGTGGCCCCATTTGAAGCATTGTATGGACGAAAGTGTCGCTCTCCAGTATGTTGGGACGAGGTGGGTGAAACAATATTGTTGGGACCATAGTTGGTACGTATGACTATAGAAAGGATCCAAATGATTCGACAATGTATACAAATGGCATAGGATCGACAAAAGAGTTATGCAGATCTTAATCGAAAGGACGTGGAATTTAGTATTGAGGATAATGTATTGTTGCGTGTTGCTCCATGGAAGGGAGTTACAAGATTTGGGAAAAGAGGAAAGCTCAATCCACGATTTATTGGTCCATTTTAGATTCTTGACCGAGTAGGAAATGTGGCCTATAAACTCGCATTACCTCCAAGTATGTCTCGTGTTCATAATGTTTTTCACATATTTGTGCTTCGTAAATATGTGAAAGACCCGAGCCACGTTATTGAGTTAGAACCGGATGAGATAGCCGAAGACTTAACGTACGAGGAGGTACCTGTCAAGATCTTGGATTGGAAGGAACATGTCCTACGCACAAAAGTCATACCATAAGTCAAAGTTTTATGGAGGAACCATGCTATAGAGGAAATGACCTGGGAGTTGGAAACGAAAATGAAAGCGAGGTATCCCTAACTTTTTGAAACACCAGGTACGTACGTCAATTTTGAGGACGAAATTTCATAAGGAGGGGAGGTTGTAAGACCCCAACTTATTATAAATGAAATTAAATTTCCTCTATTTATTATTTTGAAATAGTAAGGGTTGATTTGATTAATGTGGTTAGTTATGGGTAAAATGCGCAAATATTTTAAATAAGCAAGTGGTTATAAAATATTCATTGTTGTCAGGGAATATTCGTTTGGTCGTGGAATATTCTTACTGTCGGGGAATATTCGTACAATAGCGCAACCTTGTCTTGCCCCATAATGGAAAGCGAATGGTTGACGAAAACGATAAGTATAAGTTGTTTATAAATAACGACGTAGTTGTTTACACGAATTAATCTTGTTGGAATACCCTTCGTGGTTAAAATACAAAGAAAAACACAGATTGCACCAATTATTAATTTTATATCTGAAGGCACTACTCAATAATTGTTACAGTAATTACTGTTCATTATTTTATTTTATTGATTCAATAATTGTTGTGTTAATATTTTATATCATTGTTATTTCAATAATTGTAACTACACAGTATTTTTTATTATCAGATCAATAATTCATATTATTTGTATAATATTATTAGATAGCATTATTGGCAATGTCTAGAAAGTTCTGTCTAAGGAGAGGTTTGGTCACCTAATTGCGTGCCAGTAATGAGAAATCCTTATTGGAAAGCCCCGCTTTTTCACAGGACGACACAGTTTGTCGATGATTGTGATTACGTAATATTATTTGTAAATAATTAATTATTGATTTATATGATAAGGAAAATATTCATTTTATGTGAATATAGATGGAGAAAATTTTAAAGTGACAATTGTTGAAAATTGATATTTTATCTTTTCTGATAAAATAATTTATTTAAATATATTATTATATTATAATAATATAGTAATGGTGATATTTTTTAAATGATTGGGGGATATATGAATAAAGGAGGAGGAACAATATTTTTGTTACTAAAAATATTTAAAACATGTTTTTCATGTTTGTAGACCCCATTTCTTGACTGAAATTTGATTATAGCTTGTAAAATCTCCCGTATGTGAATTTTGGTCAACTTCTACTTGGAATTTGGAAAAACATTCTTCTGCAAAGTTGTAGAGAATTAAATTTCCTATGGAATGGACATATGATTCAAATATTTCTAATAAAAGGGCTATTTATTATGAATTATTGATGTTCCAAAATAATTGATTTTTGAAGTTTTAAATATTTTTTTTAATAAAAACGTTTTTCCATTTGGTGGGCCCCACTTGCACATGTTAATGGCTGAAATCAGATGTCTTTGGTGTGCGTAGGAATTTATAAAAATATATATTAATATTTTATTAAATTTTTTGCTTTGATGTTCTAAGCATTTTCTTATAAATAGAGTTCTTAGGTTAGAATTGAAAATCACACCAGAAACAAGTTTTCTCTCTCTTTCTCTCTCTATATTATCGAGCGTATTCTTGTGAGTATTTTGATACTTTGAGTGTTGCTATACGGTACAAGATCCCTTCAGCACTATATCTAGTATTCTAGTCAGAAGTACTATCTTTTCGAGGTAATGGATATTATTTTTTAAAAAAATTATACTATTTCTTTTAATATCATTATGCTGGAATATTGGTAATATTTTTCTTGTGAAATTCTTGTCTTTTAGTGTCGGGGTTACTATTCACGTATACGACACTATTCACGTATACGACACTATTCACGAGTACGACACTATTCACAAAAAAATTAATTTTTCATTTTTTTGTCCAAGATATCTATTATGGATACTAGCTTTGATTGTATCCACGTTTTGGTCTTCATTCTTGAATTTTACTTCACTATGGTAATTTATGAAGTATTTTTGAACTTGGACTGTTTAAAGTATGAATCCTTAATATTTGATCTTTTGTTTCACTGGATTCGTTTTCTTTAAAATATTTTTCATCATCCTAAGTCCTAAATGATGATATTACTGAATATCTTTGGCCTGTAGTGCAAAGATGGTTGATTTTCTTATGAATATCTTTGGCCCGTAATGCAAAGATGTACAGGTGTTGAGATGAATCTGACCAATTGATGAATATCTTTGGCCTGTAGTGCAAAGATTAAAATTTGATTTAAGATGTATATTGATTGATGTTACAGGGATAAAATATTGATGATGGATTTTTAAAATCATAGAAGATAGTAGATTTCATTCTCTACGTAACTATTCTAATGAATTGTTATTTCCGCTGCGAATATTGATTTAAAACTTGTTGTCTATTGTATTTTATCAGATTTTTTCCTGTTGAAGACTAAGGATAATTTGTTCTATATTATCTTAGTCATAATATTCTTTACTGGGCTAGTTGAGCTCACCTTTTTCCTTTTTGTTCCATTTTTCTTCTTAGGAGGTGAGAATGTAGTGAGTACTAGTCGGGGTGTGGAATGATGGTTCTAGAAGTTGTTCTTGTAGTCATCACTATTTTGTAAAATAGTGTATCAATAATTGTAATGAGGACTTATTTGAATGTGGATATTGTCTACATGACAATATTTGTATTTAATCTCACAGTTTATGTGTTGTCGTATTTTGCACGACAATTGTATTAATAAAGATGTAGTTGTTTCTGTACCATGTATTTTGGCGACTCAGAATGGGTGTTGTATACCTATTTTGGGGGCGTCACATTAAGGATAAATATTAAAGACTTTAAATTTATCCAGAGTTTAAAAATATCCAAATTGTCAACATGATACTACTTTGTGGAGTAAAATTCAAGAACAATATACATGTACCAAAAATAATTTGGACATAAAAGAAATATATTTTTCGGGTAAATAGTACCCCGCAATAGTACCCTATGAATAATACTTCGGGAATAGTACATCATGAATAGTACCCCGGCATGAAAAGTACCCCAAATACCCGAGTGAATAATATTCGGGTGAATAGTAAATCGTGAATAGTACTCTGACACAAAAAGTGCCCTGAATACCTGAGTGAATAATAATTGAGTGAATAGTAACTAGGTGAATAGTAACCCGTGAATAGTAACTCATAAAAAAATACCAATGAAAATGATATTCTATGACGAGTACAAAAGAAATGATATCTCATACGAGTATGATAGAATATACGAAACTGCAAATAGATTTTCACCCGCCATGCTGTAATCCACGTAGATAGATCATTTCCACAATTTAATAAAGAATGAATACGAAGGATCATTCACCATGCCTGCGGTAATCCACATAGATAGTTGATTCCAACAGAATAATAAAGAATGGAATAACAAAAGAAATCACCAGGCATGCGATAGACCGCACAGACAGGTTATTCCCAACCGAATAATAAAGAATGGAACCAGGTCATGCGTAATCCGCACAGATAGGATATTCCAACAGAATAATAAAGAATGGAACCATGTCATGTGTAATCTGTACAGACATGATATTCCAACAGAATAATAAAGAATGGAACCAGGTCATTCGTAATCCGCACAGACATGATATTCTAACAAAATAATAAAGAATGGAATAACAACAGAATTCACCAGGCATGCGATAGACCGCACAGACATGTTATTCCAATGGAATAATATAGAATGGAATAACAAAAGAATTTCACCATGTATGCGGTACTTCGCATAGACAGTTTATTCCAACATAATAATAAAAATGAAATAACAACCTTTACGAGTATTGAAAGAAAATAACTCTCTTCATGAACACGAAAGAATAATACCCCTTACTATAATAATTATATCCATTACTATAATAATAATATCCCTTACCTTAGAAGAAACTGGATACTGGAATAGTGAGGTAGCAGACTTCTATTCTTCTTTCTCTCTATAATAATTGTTCTATAGCTTTAGTGAATTGGTGAAAAATAATGAAGGAATAAGCTTCTATTTATAGGAAAATATAGTTTCTATAATTGCACATTTTGGGGCTCGAAATATTACAGTAATACCTTCATCTTTTCCTTCATTTTTAATTTATTCATGCAAGTATTATCAAACTTGCACCACCTCCCCTAATAGTAAATCATGTGAATCAATAGTAAATCATGTGACTCAATAGTTCTAAACATATGAAAAAATTAATTATAGTATAGTACCTTCATCTATACCTCCATTTTTAACTTAGTCATGCAAGTATTATCAAACTTCCACCAACTCCCCTAATAGTAAATGAATGTGATTCAATAGTACACACATGTGAACAAATAGTTATAATCATGTGAATTAATAGCAATTAATTGCTCATTTACCCGATTAATTACCCGATTGGTCAATATAACTTCTAGACATCAATTATTATCGAAATAAATGTCTGTTTCCACTAACACTAATAATCCCAACACAATGGAACTATCAATTTCATCTTTAATCAACACAAACTTATTCATCATTAATATTATAATTCATAATATTTAACAATCAGGTCGTTCCTAGGAAAGAGGGGGCTTTCCGATAAGGATTTCTCCTTATTAGCGCGCAATTAGGTGACCAAACCTCTCCTTGACAGAACTTCTAGAAATTGTCAATATTGAAAATAATAATATGAATAACTTTGAGTCTCAATTATTGATTTAATAATATAACATATTATACGAGATGATCTTTGTGACAATAATTGAATCAATAATATAAGAGATATGATGCAACAATTCATGTAGCAATAATTGAGTATAATCGGTGACTTCTTACGTAAGCATTAATAATCAATACTGGTGTGCTACTATGCAAATCACATATTCTTGTACTTTTACTACCGAGTAGTTCAACAGTTTTAACGGTAACACTTTCGCTGTTATTTTTGTAAAAAGATAATTCTGTCATTTTCTTACTACGACAATACTTTCGTTGTGGGGTCCACCAATGATTGTGTAAAATGCCCTACGGATATTCCCCGACAAAAAGAATATTCCCCGACCAAACGAATATTTTATAACAACTTGCATACTTTGAAAAAATTTCACATATCACCCTTAACTTTAACCTTTTATCAATTTAACCATTTACTAAATAGAATAATTATAAGAAAATTAAATACTTTCATGTCATAAAATTCAGGGTCTGACAACTGAAGTTGTAGAAAATCAAGCAGCTTCTATTTTAAAAAAAAAGAGATTTTCGAACCAGGCGTGTAATGTCTTTGAAATTGACTTGAAAATGGGTGTAGATGTCTTTGTTGGGCTTTATGCTCGAATTACTTATGGTATAATCCCCTTTACAGTAGTGTAAGCAGGCACAACTCAGCATACTGTATCCGCACCACTTTAATTTTGTTGTTTTTTTTTCTGATTTGCACATTGTAACCACATGAAGTATACATGAACAAAAGGAACTAAAAACGAATTTTAAAAATTTACTTCTCTATCAAAAATGAACTACTAACTTACTTCATGATAAACAAAAATGTACTGTAGAAATCTATTTCATCTTATAAAAAATGAACTATAATGATCAAAATTGTCAAGAATTAAACATAGGGAGAGAAAAATCTCAAACACCAAACAAGGATTAAACATGAAGAAGAAGTGATTAAGATTGTAATAAGGATTAAACAAAGTGGGGAGATTGAATGGGTTGCCTCCCATCGAGCGCTTGGTTTATAGTCGACTAGCTCAATTGTACTGGTTTGATCATGGAGTGGGAAGGGCCATTGAGGACTTATGGCGATAAATCTCGCCTCCCCAATAATGTTTCAAATGTTGCCCATTGAGTTTGAATGGATTATCCAGATCTTTGCCTACTTTTTCCACTACTCTGTGAGGGTATACTATTTTCACCAAGAATGGGCCTGACAATCTAGATCTGAGCTTTCTCAAGAAAATTCATAGCCTTAAATTGAACAATTACACTGATTGCCCTGACTCAAACTTTCTATCAATGATTTTCTGATCATGCCATCTTTTCACCTTCTCTTTGTATAGTTTTAAATTCTCATATGCATGGAGTCTGAATTCATATAGTTCGTTTAGTTGGAGAAGTCTCTTTTCCCCTATTGTTTTGATATCAAAATTCAATTTTAGGATGGCCCAAAATGTTTTGTTCTCTAACTCCATGGGAAGATGGCATGTTTTGCCATAGACCAACTGATATGAAGACATGCCAATAGGTGTCTTATAAGCCATCCTATAAGCCCAAACTGCATCATCAAGCTTTAGGGACCAATCTTTTCAAGTGGGGTTGATGATCTTCTCCGGAATATGTGTTTCTACAAAAGAATTTTAAAAATACCTTGGTGTCATCCATCAGTAATGCCACCACCTCAACCCACTTGGAGACATAATCTACTACCAACAAGATGTACAAATTTTTGTATGATAAAGAAAATGGTCCCATGAAATTGATACCCTAAACATCAAAAATTTCTACCTCCAATATCTTGTTTTGTGGCATTTCATTTTGCTTAGAGATGTTTCCCACTCTTTGGCATTTATCACAACTTTTGACAAACTAATGGGAATCCTTGAATAATATAGGCCAATAAATCCCCGCTTGTAGTATTTTGGCAGATGTCCTTTCAGTTCCGTAATGACCTTAATATATGTGAAGAGTGGCATACATGCAAAATGATATTTGTTTCACTATATGGGATGCATCTAAGAATCACATTATCTGCGTACTGCCTAAACAAAAATGGCTCATACCACATGTATCTCTTAACTCCATGCAAAAACCTTTTCTTCTATTGACTAGTCAAGTATGGGGGAAGTACACTACTTACCAAATAATTTACATCGTCGCTGAACCATGGAATTTCTGCAGCCACTGCCAACAGTTGTTCATCAGGGAAGTTTTCGTTGATAACTGTCTAGTCCTTCTTATCTTGTAATGGATTTTCCAATCTCGAGAGATGGTCGGCCACCTGATTATCATTCCCATGTCTATCTCTAATTTCCAAATTAAATTCTTGAAAAAATAAAATCTATCTAATCATTCGGGGTTTGGCATCCTTTTTAGAAATCAAATACCGTATGGAAGAATGGTATGTATACACCACCACTTTTGTCCCAATCAAGTATGAACGGGATTTGTCAAATGCATAGACCACTGCAAGTAACTCTTTCTCAGTAGTGATATAGTTGAGAGATGCATTTGTTATGGTCTTTCTAACATAGTAGATCGCAAGAAATATCTTTTCCTTATGCTGCCCTAAAATAGCCCCTATTACGTAGTCACTCGCATCACACATCAATTAAAATGGTAAGGACCAATTTGGTGCCACTATGACCAGTGTTATTGTCAATTTCTTCTTTAGATGCTCGAATGATGCCAGATAATCTCCATCTAATTTAAAAGGTACATCTTTCTCCAATAAATTGCATAAAGGCTTTGTAATCTTGGAGAAGTCCTTTATAATTCGGCAATAGAAACCAGCATGTCCAAGGAAACTGCGTACACCCTTCAGTGATGTAGGCAGTGGCAAACTTTCTATTGTTTCATATTTTGCTTTGTCGACTTCCTGTGACGCCTCCAAATCTTGGTATCTTCCAACTTGACAGATGGTGCTACACGGTACTACCATTCACACATACATTCAATTAAAAAGTCTCAGAGGAACGAATATGTCTTCTATATATTCAAAATAATATTAACATTCCCTCAGGTTCTTTATAACCATTACATTTGATCTTGTCATAATATCAAATATATTACAATCATTCACCCTATACTATTACATAAGTATTCTACGGGTTTATCTTTGCCTTGCCCTTATCCTTGCCCGAGCCTTCGGTCCGTTCGATCTTAGCTGCGTTTATATGGTTCAAGCAAGAGTGAGCATGACTAGCTCAACAAGTACAACAATTCTAATAAACAACATGCTTGAAACATAGGAATCATATATCTTCAATAACTGAACAATAGTTACGAAGTACTATCGACAATTCAAAATAGCACTTCTTTTCCTTCAAAATATTGTACAACAACAATATACAGTTAAACATCAATTCTGGTCCAAGACCTTGAGAATTTCATAAGTTCTTTGAAAAAGGACATCCCGACACAAAGTCCGTAAGTCTAACATTTCTTACGAGCACGTCTAGGTGATCAACCTATAGTACTATATGTTGATTAACACTACATTCATTAAATGTATGTACGTTTAAGTTGTGGCAACCTCACGTGCCTGTCGTTTAACGACAAAACATTTTTAGCATACTCAGTGTTCGTTTGAAAACCACACCAATATAACTTCATAAACATTTAACTTGCTTTGATAGAAACATAATATAAGTCTAGCCGAAAGAGTTGGCTTTGACTTCATCATACAATACTTCATGTGTAAGAATACATGAATTACAAAGCTTGTCCAGATTGAACTGGAACAAGGGTTAGAATACTTGCCTTCAGGGTCTGCTACAGTTATAACACGTTCACGTTAGGTCTTTAAGTCTCTAAAGTAAATTATAACATCACATAACATATTAGGTCATGAATGAACATACATGGTTCCTAATGAATCTTACCCTTCTTCTCAACCTAATTATGACTTAGATTTATTATTATTGATTCCGGCTTTTCGTTACGTTGTTCTTACATTCACATACAATTGACTTATATTAACCTTAATTGATAATACATAAGGTTTAAACATGTCTTAACAATATTATAATCAAGCCTTAGTTCATTACTAATGAGTTACCATTCATTTCATACTTGTAAACCTTCTTTACTATGTAAATCCTAGAAATTTGGCGCTTACTGCCAAGCAACCCTTCCTTCTTTATGTCAAGATAGCTGGCCATCCTCTCTTGATGGCAAAGGGTCGAGTCCAGCATGAGTCTAAGTCTATAGCTAATCGCCAAGTGTGACAAGATGAAACTACTGTAAGGTCGTGACACTGTGCCCGGCGTTGCAGCGCTAGCATTTGGCCTTGGGTTGGTGCCGCGGCGCCAACTCTGTGCCTCAGATAACTTTGACAGATTTTTAACTTTGTCAGATTTTCGGGATCATAACTTCTTAGTTATAAGTCTGAATTGGCTCATTCAAGAACCTACGGTTCACAAATTACATACTCTACACGATTATGTAAGAATTTTATCTATTTGACTTTGTTTACTAAAAATTCACATATTGGTTCATTTTTAACAAAAACAGTAAACGTTCGTGAATGTTCAACGCTCATTTCTTCGTTATAAGTCGGAATCCGGTCATTTTCGAGTCCGCAACTCTATAATAACAATATGACTTGTCTCCATAAAAAACCAACGTTTTTGAGTTCAAACACAAAATTCGACTTCCATTCTGAGAATTTCACGAATTCGACGATTATCGTCCAATCGTGTGAATTTCGGCGAAACTTCGTTACTAACGATTTGATCATCGTTCTAAATGGATTCAATTCATTCTATAGACATTTCAACTTTCATATATCCACAATGTATTTTCAAGCTATGTTTTGCCTTGTTTTTCATAAGTTCATGACTTAGTAACTTATGAACTACAAGTTCTCATTCCTTATGACTTATTATTGATTTAAGTCCTTTAATCAACATTCTCACATCTTATCAAACATTCTAACTTTATATGGCAAACATATTACAAGTTCATCATAAGTTCATAACTTATTTAGGTTTATCTTACTTATTCGGCTTAATTTCATTGTTTATTCAATTCTTACATGTTCTTAGCATACATGCTTATTAGACTACATTTCTCTTATCACCCTACAATGATAGAGATGGAAGATTATTAGACAAGATTCTTAACCTTGATGAACTAGATCTTCTTCTCTTTGAAGCAAATATGGAAGTTTGTCTTAAAAGTGCTTATATTCATTAATCACCCCACCTCCTTAAGTCACCTCCTTACTATTAACTTACTTAACAACTAAGTATACTTGTTAGCCACACTAATTACTTGGACATCACAAAACATATCCATTGTTTGGCCATCACATAAAGTACTTGGTCACCAAGATAAACCACATCAACATGGTTGCTCCATGGATCAAGCTTAACCCATTGGATTATTACATTGGGCTTAAGTTAATTAACTTAACTTATGCATATTGGGCTTGTATTAATTTACTTTGGGCTTTTGATTAACAAACACTTGGGCTTGCACATCCTATTCCTATTGGACTTATACATCCTACATAATCCATACATTCAGTCACAATTAGCTTAAGGCTTTAGTATGTATTATATACGTATAATTCTCGTATTATAGTTCGTATACTAATTCACAATATAAGATATCTCTTCCTTCATACATATTCATATAATATTCTGTATTTAATACCTCGTACAAAACTTACATATCATACGATCAATACACTTTCTTCTTAACGCTTAATATTCCTAATGTTCTCTAATTAAGTCAGCATGTGAAATATTGTGTTTTCCATACTTAGATTATTATTACATAATCCATCTCACCTTGATATTATAATGTTACATATTTCTCAAAAGTTAAAAAATAATTCCCAAGCGGAAATCAATGAATAGTGTTTTTCAGAAAATTTCTCAGAAAAATTATATTTTCGTCTTGGAAATTCAAACACTTTAATTCCTTCACGTAGTTAAAATACTATGACGTTCCGACGTTTCTAGGCTATAGAACGACATTCATCTTACTAACACATATAATAACAAATAATATTATTTTATTGATTATTTTATTAAATAAACTTATTTTACAAAGGATCCGAATTTCTCAGTCGTTACACTTCCAACCCCCTTTCCTAAAACTTTGTGTCCTAGAATGATCCCTTCTTGTACCATAAAATGGATTTTTTCCTAATTAAGTACTAAGTTTTCTTAACACAATGTTTCAACACCATGATCAAGTTTTCCAAGCAGCTATCAAAAGAATCCCCAAAAATTGAGAAATCATCCATGAAGAATTCTATATTATATTCCACTATATCGAAAAAGATTGCCATCATGCACCTTTGGAAAGTTGTTGGTGCATTACATAGACCAAATGACATTCTTCTGAAAGCAAATATACCGTAAGGGCAAGTGAATGTTTTCTTATATTGATCTTCAAGAGCAATGGCTATCTGATTATACTCTGAGTACCCATCTAGGAGACAATAATATTCATGACTACCAATCTGGATAGCATCCTATCAATAAATGGGAGAGGAAAGTGATCTTTTCTTGTTGCCTTATTGAACTTCTAGTAATACATACATACTCTCCATCCAGTGAGATAGTTCTAGTAGGTATCAGCTCGTTGTTCTCATTTGCTACCATGGTTATTCCCTTTTTCTTCAGTATGCATTGAACTAGACTGAACCATGAGCTATCAAAGATGGGGTATATAATTCATGTGTCCAACCATTTCAATATCTCCTTTTTGACAACCTCTTTCATGATTGGGTTAAGCCTCCTCTACTATTCCACTATAGGCTTGCTATCATCTTCCATCAAAAATTTTATAAATGCAAAAAGAGGGGCTAATTCCCTTGATATCCGCAATAGTCCATTCAATAGCACTCTTGAACTTTCATAGGATTCTAATCAACTTACTTTCCTAAAATGTGGTTAGTACATATGCAATAATGATAGGTAAAGTATCTAATTCACCCAAGTATGCATATCTAAGATGTGAAGGAAGTGGTTTCAGCTCAAGTGTAGGAGGTAATTCCAATGATGATCTCAAACGGTCCGAAGACTTATCTGAATTCTCTAATAGCTTATAGGGTACTTTAAATTTTCTCATCCTTGGTGGTGCATCTAATAGCTAAAATACTCAGTTAATTCTGGCTCATCGATGTTAGTATCCCCCATTAGTGTAGTCTCCAACTGGTCTTTGTTCACATCTTTTAGAAGCTCATCATTCATAGCTTGTTCAACCACATCCACTCAAGAACATTCTTTTTTGTCTGAAGGGAATTTCATTGACTTAAAAACGTTGAATGTGACCTCCTTGTCCTGGACCCGCATAGTCATCTATCCCTTATGAACATTTATGAGAGTCCTTCCAATGGCTAAAAATTACCTTCTAGGAATAATGGGAATGTTTTTGTCTTCCTCATAGTTTAGGATGATGAAATCGGCTGGGAAGATGAACTTATCTACTTTCACAATAATTTCCTCCACAATCCCTCTAGGATAGGTAACAGATCTATCAGCAAGCTGAAGAGATTTATTTGTTGGTTTTGGTGCTGGCAGACCCAACTGTGTATAGACTGATAATTGCATAAGATTGATGCTAGCACCCAAGTCGCACAAATACTTGTTAAAGGACAAGCTTCCAATAATACAAAGTATGGTAAAACTGCCAGGATCCTTCAGTTTTGGAGGTAGCTTTCTCTGCAACACTGCACCACATTCTCAGTTTAAGCCACTATCTCAAAATCTTCTAACTTCAACTTCTTTGACAGAATACCTTCATAAATTTATCATACATTGACATCTGTTCTAAAGCTTCTGCAAAAGGTATGTTAATCTGCAACTTCTTGAATACCTCGAGGAACTTAGAAAATTATTTATCCAATTTATACTTTTGGAGTCTCTGTAGATATGGAATTGGAGGATAGACTCTTGGTGGATTGACAAGGGTTTTCCCTGCTATTTCTTTCTTTTCTAATTCATCCTCTGCCTTGCCATCCCTTTCATTCCTCAAAATTTCATTTTCTCGTGATCGAGGTTGGCTTAATCAGCTTATGTCCCTATGTAAATCTGGTGCGATTCTTGTTTATCTTGAGTAACTTGTTTTCCACTTCTAAGTTTGATAGTTTGGCACTGTTCTTTTCCTTCTCTCCTTGGGTTAGCCTCGGTATTACTGGGAAGAGAACCTTGTGGTCTATTTGTCAACAAGCTAGCCATTTGACCTACTTGATTCTCCAAATTTTTGATGGTCGTTGCTTGGCTCTTTAGCATAACATCATTGTTAGCCATGAATTTTTTTAAAATCTCTTCCAAGTTAGGCTTTCTTTCAGATTGTGAAGGTTGTGCTGCATGTTGTTGTTGTTGGATAGTGTTGATTGTTGTTCCAAGAAAAGTTAGGATGGTTTCTAGTCCCAGGAATATATGTGTTTGAGTATGGATTTGGTGGACATTGGTAATTGGCCATAAATTGTATAGCTTTTGGATTCATGGCACATTGCTCAGTACGACGTGGTCCTACACATAGCTCACAAACATAAGCTACTTGTTAAACTTTTGAATCTGCAATGGAATAAATCTTCCTGGACATAGCCGACAACTGAGCTGCTAGGGTTGAGATAGAATCACCTTCAAATATCCCAGTTATTTTCTGCTGATTCATTCTAGCTGTTAGCCATTGGTAGTTTTTTGCAGCCATAATTTCTAATAACTCATAAGCCTCTTCATAATTTTTTTCCATTAATGCACCTCTTGGAGCTGCATCAATGCTAGTTCTTGTGTGACTACCCAATCCATTGTAAAATGTATTGATTTGCATCCATTAGGGTAAACCATGATGAGGGCATCTCCTTAGCAACTCTTTGTATCTCTCCCATGATTCGTATAATGACTCTCTATGTTATTGCTCAAATGTAGAAATGTCATTTCTAATCTTGGCAGTCTTTGCATGCAGGAAGAATTTTGCCAAAAATTTATTTGCTAATTCTTGCCAAGTCGTAATGGACCCCGGTGGCAATGAGTGAAGTCAACTCTTTGCTTTGTCTTGTAATGTGAATGGAAAGAGTCTTAGTCTCACCGCATCGTCCGATACTCCATTAAACTTGAACGTATCACAAATCTCCAAAAAGCTCATTAAATGTTCATTTGGGTCATCATTAGCCATTCCCCCAAATTACACCAAGTTTTGTACTATTTGAATTGTTCACGGTTTAATCTCAAAGGAATTGGTTGCTATTGCTAGCCTATTAATGCTTGTTTGCAATTCATTTATCTACGGCGTTGCATAGTGTTGCCTCCTTTTTACTTCTAATAAAAGGACTCTAACTCATACAAGCATACATGTGTCAACAAGTAATACAGAGTAAGTCGAGTATCGATCCACGAAGAAGGGTTTATAAATTAAACTATTACGCATCAACTAAATCACTATTTTTATATGCTTAAACTAACGCTTATGATTGTGAATTATTTTAAACTCAAATAATAACTAAAAGAAGAATATTAACGTAATAAATCAAATCTGGAAATAATGGGATTTTAACTTCATTTAATAGCTCATCTAATTACCACCTTCATGCAAGACTATTCACGTATCACAAAAATTTAGCCAAGAGCTGTAACGACCCAGAAATTCGGATCGTCCAGAATTTAAGTTTAATGAATTAGTTATTAATAAAATGATTTTTTATTAATAATATTATGTGCTATGTGTTTATTAATCGTTCTAGAACCTAGAATGATTGTAAGTCAGGAGGATTCTGGCTACGATCTAGATTGAACGAGTAATAATTTTCAAGACAAAATTAAAAAAATTTCGAGAACAAAAATATTTCTGGAGAAAAAGACAAAATATGCACTATTCACCTGACGAAACCTAAGGGTTAGGGTTTGAATAACCTAAGCCTTTTCAAGAGTTCGGTATGTCAAAATGACATTCCATCGAAAGATTTGACGATAATATATCTTGAAAAGTTATGTAAGCCGATAAAAGTATTTCTCGAAAAACGTGCAGAAATCGGACGAAATAAAAATGACAAAAAGTATTGTTATGTACTTGTCATTCGTTTAACTACGTTAGAGTAAAACGTGAAGGAAAACACTTAAAGCTAAAAATTGTTTTTCAGTTTTTCAGAAATCCGAATAATACGTAAAATTTAATCGGTAAAGGAAAGACGAAATATCCAAAAATAGTTGGATTCCGAGAATCACAGTTTTGAAAATTGTCGGACGAAAACCCGAAAGACGGAACCACGAAACTTAATGGCTAAGTAGACTTAAGGGCTAAGTTAACTTAACACCTAAGTCATGAATAGTAAGGAGGTTGGGTTGCAAAATGACTAAAATACCCCTAGCCTTGGTTTTCTATAAATAGTGAGCTTAATTCATTTAAATGGTATTTGGAAAATCCTACAAACTAGAGAGAGAGGGTTCGGATGAAGGGGGAGAAGGAAGAGCATGAGCATGAATGATTGGATCGAAGGTGATCGTGAAATAGAAAAGATTGTGAATCGTCAGCTTTGTCTAGCGAAAGAAAAATAAAGAAGAGAGGTAACCTAAAACCTAGTTGAATTTAAATTCTCTTTAAGTCCTGCATGTTTAAAATATAAATTAATGAGAATAAGAAGTAGATGAGGTTATGAATTATTTCATATGGTTGAAATCATGAGAAATAATGAAAATAGGAATTTGAAGTTTAGTAATTAAATTTCTTAAGGAAGTATAAGATTCGTAATGAATTAGAACGATCCGAGTGGATTATATGAATAATTAGGTGAAATAAGTAAGGAATGATGTTCTATAACATCAAATTCCAATAAAAAGTGAAATCGCAATCCAAAATATTGATTAAAAATGAAGAACGAACGAAGAACACGATGAACATGCGAAGAACATGAAGAACGTTGTTGATGGACAAATTTAAAACCATCGTAGGATAATTATTGTTGATGGACAAGTTTAAAACCATCGCGTATAAGTTAGATGCATATTGCTTGGTTAGGGGTGGTAGAAACGTTCATGAAAATGGATTAAAACTTAGCTATAACGGATTTATGGTAAAATTTTTGTAAAAGACAAACAAGAATTAAAAAGTTAGTAAATGAACCCGAACGTGTAGGGTTTCATAAGAATGTAAGAGAATGTAGAAATCGTGAATCGTGGACTCAAGAAAAAATGAATTCCGAGTGTGGATGACCGAATTACGGACGACCAAACAAAGAGCTTGAAAAACATAAAATGAACAAAGGGTGAAGATTAAGCCAATCGAATGGCACATTAATGGATTCAGAACAAAGTTCTATCCAGGAGGTATTGAAGTACGTAAGATAAGGAAGAGAATGGCTTTGGAACAACCTCGTTCTGAGTTATAACGAATAATTTATGAAAACGGGAAGTAAGCGTCTCAAATTGGATTTAACACTTACAGAAATTTTCTAGGGTTAGGGCTTGGGCATGGCATGGCTGACCATGCCTATATAAGGAGTGGTCCGCTTGACACCAGACTAGGAGCTGGTATCGCAAAATCGCTACCTGCATGGCGAGAAATAGAAGGAAGAGTGGCACCGCAACGCGAGGGTAAGGAAAAAGCCAGAGAGGAGTTTTTAACTACTCAACTCTTGGGGGAAACGTACGGGAAGATAAAGAATGTAATGTTCAACTAATATAACACTTAAGCAAGTGAATTAAACCTTTAGTACAGGTTGAACAAAATGGTCGAAAGAGATTAAAAAATCAAGAAGAGAATAAACGTAAACGTAACGCAATTGCAAGCAGTCTTAGCATAAAACGAACAGTATGGCTTCGACATTAAGAAAGAATAATGAACATGGGGTTAATGGGATGGATAACGATCAAAATCGATTAAAATCTTGGGTAAAGGTTGAATGAGAGATTCAAAGATGAGCAACATGAACGTTGAATACGTAAATGATCCTCATAAATCTTATTCGCGTCGGACAAACGTTCTAAGTATACCCTGGTTGTATGACCTAGACGTTGACAATGGTAGTAAGTAAGACATAAATTATCGAGAAAGCCGTAATGAACGATAATAAGAGTAATGAAAGCCGAATGTGCGTCGTATAAGAATGAATCCTGAGGGGTGGCATTCAGTTGCCAGAAAGCCATAAGGAATGAGAATTTAACTTAACGAAGGTTATAGTTTAATAGTTCGGATAAGTTAAGATAAGTTAAGTTGTAGTACAATCGTAGCCTTTGATGGTTGACATATGGGAGCTGGGCTAAACAATTCCTTCAGAGAGGGAAGGTATATACAAAACTGGCAACCGATCTAACTCACTGTTATGGGCAGTGTAGACGAGACGGGAACTTGTTTGTTGCTTGTTTGTGGGAAACCACTCAAAGTACCATATGGACTACTAGCAGAGAAGCGATGTGTGCTGAGTCCTAGAGAAGTTATAAGAAGAAGATAAGAATGTAAAACATCAAAGATGATGAACGTATAAGTAAGACATCTCCGTATGTCATGAAGTCGTAGAACGATAATGAAAGTGGTCGCGTAAACTTAGGTTACAAGAACGCGAACCCCAAGAAGTAAAGTTAAGTAAACTAATGCATAAGTCAAAGATGTATGACTAATTGGTGTATGTGGTGTTTTCTTATGTGTTATATAGGAATTTAAATGAAGCGAGTTAAAGGAAGTCAGAAATGAGTGTAAGGCAAGTTTCCTAACTTCATTCATATTTCAAATGAATGCTAGTTTCTTAAACATCTTAGATGTTGAACTTGAAAAGTTCTGTCTATGTGCTAATGTGCGATATTGTGCAAGGTGGTAGAAAATATGAGGCCTTGTGCCACAATGTGAACACTTCGGTGTTTCTATGAGATGAACTATTCTGTGATTTAACTGTTCAATTAGAGAATGCTCTGTTTATACATCACCCGTTATTGTTAAGTCTGTGCTAATTATTCTAGCCAGACAGAATGTGTATAAAAAAGGTAGAAGAATGAAAGTATTTTAAAATTAAAGTGAATATTGTTTTAAAATGATAGGAATCAAGATTATTCCTATTATTCAAGCTGCTTTATAAACTTTATTCGGTTATTGAAGTCTTAAAAGAATGTTTGAATTCTTGAAGATGTTTGTTCAACTGTTATAACTTGTTGGAAAATTGAATGCTCACACTTGCTTTAAATGAAAAACATTTTTAGCGAACGGTGTTAGAAGAATTTAAGGATCCCGTAAAGATCAAGCTGACGGTATCCAGTTGAAGTGTCATTCAGAATGTGGATGAGCGAGAAGATCGAGCGAAGACTTGTAATTTATAATAAGTTAAATGAACTTTAGATTAGTTTGAAGAACTGTTATGTATCCTTTGTGGCGGATAAAAGTCACTCTTGTAAGTTGAAATGAATAATGTATTTATAATTATTTGTAATGAAAAAGGTTATAAGGTTTCTAGAACCTGGGATTTTAGAGTATATGTTGTTATATTTTAGTATATAACGATGTATGTTTGGAAGAAGATGGAATCTTGGCCTTTTGAGATATGAAAAATAGGCCGGATTTGGTATGCGTTCTGATTAGTATCGAAATGATAGGTTATAAATCTTAGGTAAGAGTATCTAATACTATAATCATAACAAGAGGGATAAGAAGATCACCAAGTGATCATAGTGAATCGTAGTAACATGTGAGTTGTTAAACGATGAATGATGTATAGTTCTACGAAGTAGTACATGAAGAAGAACTCAGATTTAGTTATGAAGGATAGTATACGAATTAAAGAAAATTCATATTAAGTTAAGAGAGATTTAGGAGTTATAAAATTTCAATTGAGGACTCATGTGATAGCTGAGTTATATGAATCTTTGTTATGGGTAGAGGTTTGTGCTTGGTGTAACAAATGATTAGCTTATTACAGTGATAATCATTGGAATCGGTCGCGCTGTCAAGATGTCTATGATGAGAAGGTGAATCTTTTCATATGTATATACTTGATAGGTAGAGAACAATAAGGTAGGTGCGAGTTCTTGAAACTCATACTTATGATACGTTCGTGACTCATAATGATATAGTAGTTTTTTGAATTTCTCGTGAATGGGACGCTTATAGTACATGCAGGATGGTTCTTAAACTCGTATTATTGTGGAAAGTTCTGAACTCATAATGTGTGGTAAGTTGATGAATTTGTATTTAAGGTATACTGGATGTTTTAGGCCCGACAACAAGTTATTTTCAGTAGGCTTAGTATTGAAGGTGCTAGAGAAGATTTAGTATTGTCGTAGTAAGACAATAAAGAAAGATGGATAGTAGGATATTCCAAGTCATCTAGCTATGCTAGATTTCGAAGTTTATTGAACTCGTGCTGATAAGTACATTTTGAAAAAGGAAAGAATTGGTTCAACTTTTGGAACCAATAGATTTTTAAAAAGAACTATTCTTGGTATGTCTATGCTAATTGTTTTGGCTGGACAAAAATTGATTTAAAATATCAAAATGAATTTTATATCATTAGTGCATTTGATGCAAGGATGGTAAAAAGATGGAGTTATTAATGCAATTAAACCTGGTGTTGGATGTGATCTTAGGATCAACAACCCGCTATGGTATGATGTATAATGATAAAGTCACAAACTGGCGAAGTCCTCAACGTATTGTGAAAAGTACGGTATCATGACGTCATAAAACATTTTGATGTATTGTGAAAAGAATTTACAGAAGTAGTCAATGTCAATTGAATTGACTAGACAAATGTTTCATGTTGATATCCAATTTATTGGCATGGTCTAAGCTACTTGATTTGGCTAGACAAATGGTATGTCATCGAGCTTTCTTAGAAGAAGTTATGCCAAACCAAAGTGTTTTGGTGTGGAATCTAATGATTTAGTCTGAGGTGAACATATCCCGAAATGGGGTATACGATGGGTAAGAGGTAGTTTGCCTTCCTTGTGATTGTAAACTGACCGTGGAAGAAAGGTTACGGCATCATGCTGTAAAACCTAGTAAGAGTTCATGGCCGGTTTGACCCCTCAGCAAAAGTATGAAATATTTTAAAGGAATTCTTATATTCCTCGTTGTTCATTCTACTTCTTTGAAGAGAAGTTGAGAAGAGAGGTAGGCTAAAATTTCGAGGACGAAATTCTGTGAAGAAGGGGTGAATGTGATAACCCGGGTAAGGGTGTGGTTTTAAGAAATTCCGAGGTCGGAATTTTTATAAGAGGGGCAGAGTGTAACGACCCGAAAATTCGGATCGTCCAGAATTTAAGTTTAAAGAATTAGTTTTTAATAAAATGAATTTTTAATAATAATATTATGTGCTATGTGTTTATTAATCATTTTAGAACCTAGGATGATTATAAGTTGGGAGGATTCTGGCTATGAGCTAGACTGAACGAGTAATAATTTTCATGACAAAAATGAAAATTTTTCGGGAACAAAAATATTTTCTGGGAAAAAGACGAAATAGGCACTATTCACCTGACGAAACCTAAGGGTTAAGGTTTGAATAACATAAGCCTTTACAAGAGTTTGGTATGTTGAAATGGCATTCCATCGAAATATTTGACGATAATATATCTTGAAAAGTTAAGTAAGCCGATAAAAGTTTTTCTCGAAAAACGTGTATTAATCGGATGAAATAAAAACCACGAAAAGTATTGTTATGTACTTTTCATTTGTTTAACTACGTTAGGATAAAGCGTGAAGGAAAACGCTTAACACTATAAAGTGTTTTCAGTTTTCCAGAAATCCAAATAATACGTAAAATTTAATTATCGGTAAAGGAAAGACGAAATATCCAAAAATATATGGATTCCGATAATCGCAATTTTTAAAACTGTCGGACAAAAACCCGAAAGATGGAACCACGAAACTTAAAGGCTAAGTAGACTTGAGGGCTAAGTTAACTTAACACCTAAGTTATGAATAGTAAGGAGGTGTGAATAGTAACGAGGTTGGGTGGCAAAATGACTAAAATATCCCTAGCCTTGGTTTTCTATAAATAGTGAGCTTAATTCATTTAAATGGGATTTGGAAAATCCTACAAACTAGAGAGAGAGAGGGTTCGGATGAAGGGGGAGAAGGAAGAGCATGAGCATGAATTATCGGATCGAAGGTTATCGTGAAATAGAAAAGATTGCGAATCGGCAGCTTTGTCTAGCGAAAGAAAAATAAAGAAGAGAGGTAACCTAAAACCTAGTCGAATTTAAATTCTCTTTAAGTCCTATATGTTTAAAACATAAATTAGTGAGAATAAGAAGTAGATGAGGTTATGAATGATTTCATATGGTTGAAATCATGAGAAATAACAAAAATAAGAATTTGAAGTTTAGTAAATAAATTTCTTAAGGAAGTATAAGATTCGTAATGAATTAGAATGATCCGAGTGGATTATATGAATAAGTAGGTGAAATAAGTAAGGAATAATGTTCTATAATATCAAATTCCAATAAAAAATGAAATCGCAATCCAAAATATCGATTAAAAATGAAGAACGAACGAAGAACACGATGAACATGCAAAGAACATGAAGAACGTTGTTGATGGACAAATTTAAAACCATCGTAGGATAATTATTGTTGATGGACAAGTTTAAAACCATCGCGTATAAGTTAGATGCATATTGCTTGGTTAGGAGCGGTAGAAACGTTCATGAAGAACGGATTAAAACTTTGCTATAACGAATTTATGGTAAAAATTTCGTAAAAGACAAACAAGAATTAAAAAGTTAGTAAATGAACCCGATTGTGTAGGGTTTCATAAGAATGTAAGAGAATGTAGAAAACGTGAGTCGTGGACTCAAGAACAAACAAATTCCGAGTGTGGATGACCGAATTACGGACGAACAAATAAAGAGCGTTAAAAATGTAAAATGAACGAAGGGTGAAGATTAAGCCAATCGAATGGCTTGTTAACGGATTCAGAACAAAGTTCTGTCCAAGGGGTATTGATGTACATAAGATAAGGAAGAGAATGGCTTTGGAATTACCTCGTTCCAAGTTATAACGAATAAGTTATGAAAGCGGGAAGTAAGCGTCTCAAATTGGATTTAACACTTCGAGAAATTTTCTAGGGTTAGGGCTTGGCGCCGTGGGCGCCGACCATGCATGCCTTGTAAGATGGCAGCTCGCAAGCTGCTAGACCGTGGGAGTCGGTCACGCAAACTCATGACATGGCACGAGAGATAGAAGGAAGAGTGGTGTCGCATCGCCAGGGGAGGGAAAAAGCCAGAGAGGAGTTTTTAACTACTCAGCTCTTGGTGGAACGTACGAGAAGATAAAGAACATAATGTTCAACTAATATAACACTTAAGAAAGTGAATTAAACCTTTATTATAGGTTGAACGAAATGGTCAAAAGAGATTAAAAGATCAAGAAGAGAATAAACGTAAACGTAACGCAGTGGCAAGCAGTCTTAACATACAACGAACAGTATGGCTTCGACAATAAGAAAGAATAATGAACATGGGGTTCATGGGATGGATAACGATTGAAAGTGATTATAACCTTGAGTAAAGGTTGAATGAGAGATTAAAAGATGAGCAACGTGAACATTGAATATGTAAACGATCCTCGTGAATCGTATCCACATCGGACGAACATTCTAAGTATACCTTAGTTGTATGACCTAGACGTTGACAAAGGTAGTAAGTAAGACATGAATTATCGAGAAAATTGTAATGAACGATAATAAGAGTAATGAAAGTCGAAGGTGAGTCTTATAAGAATGAATCCTTAGGGGTGGCATTTAGTTGCCAGAAAGCCATAAGGAATGAGAAATTAACTTAACGAATATTATAGTTTAATAGTTCGAATTAGTTACGATAAGTTAAGTTGTAGTACTATCGTAGCCTTTGATGGTTAACATATGGGAGCTGGGCAAAACAATTCCTTCAGAGAGTGAAGGTATATACAAAACTGGCAACCGATATAACTCACTGTTATGGGCAGTGTAGACAAGACGGGAACTTGTTTGTTGCTTATTTGTGGGAAACCACTCAGAGTACCATATGGACTACTAGCAGAGAAGCGATGTGTGATGAGTCCTAGAGAAGTTATAAGAAGAAGATAAGAATGTAAAACATCAAAGATGATGAACGTATAAGTAAGACATCTCCGTATGTCATGAAGTCGTAGAACGATAATGAAAGTGGTTGTGTAAACTTAGGTTACAAGAACGCGAATCCTAAGAAGTAAAGTTAACTAAACTAATGCATAAGTCAAAGATGTATGACTAATTGGTGTATGTGGTGTTTTCTTATGTGTTATATAGGAATTGAAATGAGCAGTTCGGCAAAAGCTGTAGCTGGGTGTAAGGCAAGTTTCCTAACTTCATTCATATTTCAAATGAATTCTAGTTTCTTAAACTTCTCAGATGTTAAACTTGAGAAGTTCTATCTATGTGCTAATGTGCGATATTATGCAAGGTGGTAGAACATATGAGGCCTTGTGCCACAATGTGAACACTTCGGTGTTTCTATGAGATGAACTGTTCTGTGATTTAACTGTTCAATTAGAGAATGCTCTGTTTATACATGACCCGTTATTGTTAAGTCTGTGCTAATTATTCTAGCCAGATAGAATGTGTATAAAAAAGGTAGAAGAATTATTCTGTTTGTTCAACTGTTATAACTTGCTGGGCAATTGAATGCTCACACTTGCTTTAAATGAAAAACATTTTCAGCGAACGATGTTAGAAGAATTTAAGGATCCCATAAAGATCAAGTTGATGATATCTAGTTGAAGTGCCATTCAGAATGTGGATGAACGAGAAGATCGAGCGAAGACTTGTAATATATAATAAGTTAAATGAACTTTAGATTAGTTTGAAGAACTGTTATGTATCTTTGGTGGCGGATAAAAGTTACTCTTGTAAGATGAAATGAATAATGTATTTTATAATTATTTGTAATGAAAAAGGTTATAAGGTTTCTAGAACTTGGGATTTGAGAGTATGTGTTGTTTTATTTTAGTATATAATGATTTATGTTTGGAAGAAGATGGAATCATGACGTACGGGATCCGGATGTGAAAATAGACCGGATTTTGGGGCATTACAAGAGCTCAAACGTAGAGATAACCATTTTTTAATGTATTATGACCTACTTACATAACATCCACATACAATAGACATCATGTAATCGTCAATAAAACCAAGCTCACTATATGTCTATGAAAAATTACAGCCATATTGAATTTAAGCACAAGCCCTTATAATAACTCATACGGTGAAACAATATATGTCTATCTGGTTCACGAAATATAAAGCTAAGCAAATCAACCCTACATACGCATGCTATCATGATTATGACCATACTTGAATATTATTTTTCAATTCCATACAAGCATATAAAATGAATGGTGATCAATCATTCATGCATTCAAATCAACCATAATAGAAATTCCTGAAGATACACAAACAGGCTAGCAATCAAGCAATCCATTAGACGACATATTAAACTCTGTTAAAATCCCATAATGGAGTTTAGTTCATCGTTGAACCGAAAGCCATTATGGGATCAAAGAAATATATGGAAAATAAATAAACAATTGAAAGAGAGAAGATAGAATTGATCAAACCCAATTGCTAATTATAATCTAAACGTGGTCTTCAAATCCTCAATAATATCCAGCAACAATAAAGTAAGTCATCCACAATGATTGAATTCCAAAACAAAAGTAGAAAATATGAAGTCTATGCTTGGCTCTACGTTGGAAATCGCTCTAAGCGTAAAACCCTAGTTCTCTACTATGAAAAACACGTAAAAACAATAGATGATACGTCTGGTACCAACCAAAATAGTTTTAACCAACTCAAACACTTCCAATTTAAAAATTAAAATAAAATTAATTAACAGTTGTAGATGTCATTTCTACCGCTAGCGAGGTTCCTTTGTCAATATATATGCGCGGTAGCGTAGAAGCAAAAGATTAGTTATGTCCGGTGTTAAGCGGGATGAGAGTTTTAGCCTTTATACAATTTCTTGCCATGACAACTCTCGCAATCTGTACTCTTGTGTTCTACTACTGCTTCATCCTTGTCAAGTTGCTCTTGTTCATTTGTCCACCAATGCTTGGTTTCTTTTCTCCACACGATGCCTCATGTTATACCTCCATTAGCTTCATTGCCACCAACCAACGCTGAGACATGCCATTTCCTGCACTTCACACCAAAGGAGTTCTTAGTACAATCAATGCAAAATGTCATGAAATATAACTAAAAATATGCTAAAATGTACTTGAGATGGGCATAGTTCTGCGAATTGATATCCAATAAGTAGGTATAAAACCCACTTATCAAATACCCCCAAACTTGAACTATTGCTTGTCCTCAAGCAATGCATAATACATAAACAGTGAAAATGCAACTACATGTTATGCAACTATATCATGATGCAAACGAGTCTCACATTCTTCCAACTATAACAAAATTTATGTCCAACATGCCTCAGTTAATTATCTAGATTCAAGAATACAAATTCAAACCAAACTATAGGCATAATATCATACACTCAGATAATTCATATATGCTATAAAAATGATGTGTGTGAGTGTTATGTTCACCAAAACTTGATTAAAGCAAAAATACACATGCTAAACTGCTCAGAACAGAAAATTATAGTCTAAATCAAGATTCATGTATACTTATGCAACAAAGACTATTCCAACATATCAAAACAAACTGAGGTTCAACAATGGGTTTAAACTACTTTATTCTTACTCACGAGGGTGATTCTCGCTCTTTCCCGCGGTGTTTATTATTAATTTTTTATATATACAGTGAGTGCGTTTTACGCTCCATCTCGCTCCTTCCAAAGAGTCAATCATTTAGCTCAAGAAGGTTTCAAGATAGATTTTTCCATGTGTTCCCAAAGTTTGATTATCAATGTTTTGTATAGTCTAAGTCCAATTTTCACATATTTCTCTTTTTAAAACCACATTTCCTATTAAGTAATGCAACACATCATTCTTATGCCTATAAGCAATTGTGAACACAGCAGTGCAAACCGAAAGCATCTAAACAGCATCATGAATTACATCATGTAAAACATTATATCTAAGCTCATGTTATCCAAAATACTCAATAATCCTTTAAAATTCACTGTCATCATAGGCTAGACAAATTTTTCGTAAAGCTAGAATTTTTGAGACATGCACTAAACATAAACTGACAAACATAATAATGACTAAACACCCTAAAAAAATATTTTAAAACACATAGATAGACCAACTACTCATGCAAACATTATGTGCAACATAAACATGCAAAATTTAAACTAATCATGCAAATACTATATGCAACTACACTACTACCCCAATACCCCCAAACTTATAATATTCATTGCCTCAATGAATGAAGGTATAGGGTTAGAGAAACTCCCCTACTGCTCAGCTGTGCGACCCTCGTCGGGTGGTGAATTCGGTGGTGGATATGGCACGGCCATCCCGAACTGTGGCCACTAAAGCATGGTTCCTTGTGTGCAAATGCCACCGCCAATAATCTCATCAACCCCGTGGCAAATGCTGCAAAGTTATCATACATAGCTTCGACTTTACGCTCCAACCGTCAAAGTTATTGATCTTCAGTAGCAGCATTTGCTTGACCCGACGTTCTTGCTTCAGTTGCTTGTGTGGGCTGTGGTGGAGGCACTGGGGATGTGGGTTGGATGAGAAAGCCTTTTCCACTTGGGTGCGGTGCACCTCCTGCCCAATCCTCGAATTGTTTAATGGTTGCATGCATGATATCTTGGCTCGGGTTCTACATTTGTTCATTGTCCCAATGGCAGCCTTGATGGGCACACAACATAGCTAAAACTGACGCGTGTGGAATACTCCCCGTAGTGCTTCCCCGTAGACAATGCAACATATTTTGATGGATGAGATGGCCCACATCAATGTACTTATCGGTGACTATTCCCTACAGAATAACAACCATCTCAGTTATGATTTTGTGCTGATGAGATGATAGAAAAAACTTTTCACATATAAATAGATTCCACGCTTTAGCATACCAATTCAAGGATGATGCTGGGAAAGTTCTCGGCTGATTTGATCTTTCCCTACAAGTCCACTTCGTGCCTGGAACGCACAAATCAGTAATGACTATGTCCAGATCAGTCTCAAAGCGGGAAGCCTTAACCCAATTGTTATATCTAGTCGGTGGTGTGTCAGTTATCCTGAAAATTTCTTTGATTGCTGGTGGTCTGTAATCTATTTGAAATCCTCAAACTACAGATAGACCACTCATTATGTCTTTAGAATTAGCATTGAATTCTCGAACGATACTCATTGGAATAGGCATAGGGGTTGCAGTCAATCCAACCCATCCTCTTTCGCGAATCATATCCCATAGTTGACCATCTAGCTTCTCAGGTTTAAAATCGCGATCCTTTACAAACGTCTTTGCCACGATTCTGTAATACTCCGTTTGTGCTTCTAGACTTAGAAATTTGGTATGATCCATGACATCCTCCCCTTGACTGCCAGAGGAAGATGATGATGATGAAGTGACAAAACGTGCTCTCTTAGGGCCCATTTGAAGTTGAGAGAGAAAATGAAGATTACTTTCCTTGCAGTGAATAATGAGTGCTAGCCGATAATGGAGTACCCCCAAACTGAATTCTGCACAACCCAATCTGAAACCCTATCTTTATAATGCAGATATGGATTATGGGTATAATCGTTTGTGTGAACACCGAAGCGACAATCACGTAATGGAGAGGAGAGTTATGGCTTAGTTTGTAACTGACTAGAGATGAGGGGACGTGCGTGTTGAGGAGAAAAAGAGAATATGCCTTCTGGTATTTCAATTGATCTAAAACATGAGCCACAACACGTTTTAAAAACCAGAATTTTTTCAAGTTCCTGTTCCAGACGCGACCGCTCGCGTTTTCAAGGTATATGTAGCGCTGGCGCACGATTAATGAGCGCCTAGGTGCTTGACATTGTATAGGTTGGTCCGCCTAGGTGGTTGGAGCATGATTTGGCTACAGGACTTTTTAGCGCTTAAGTGCTTAATTGCAAAGCGAGGTTCAGCGTCCAGCGCTTGGGGTATGTCCGAGCCATTAGTTAGTGGCAGCCTTGATGTGGCGGCTTTTCAAAAGGACATTTGGCACGGGCGCACGAGTGGAATTTTTAATCTTGCAAGCATGCATGCCTTGTGTGCAAGGCAGATTGTCTGACGGTGAACATGCGCTGGCGGCACAAGAACCCTGCTTTTCTCGCACTACCAACTTTCATTTCCAGTACTTCAAATCAGTAATGAATTTAGTCTAAGATACCTACACAGACATCAATAAACACTGTCAGGGCAAGAATTCCTGAGTATGCATGAGTGTCTAACTTAATACCGTAATTTCGATGCTATGCACAGACATACTCATATCCAAATTAAGTTGCTAAGATATTTATGCAAAGATAATCTACTATCACAATTAAAAATGTGAATGAACTACAAATACAACTGAAACTGCATAAAAAAAATAGAGATAGAAATAATGGGTTCCCTCCCATCAAGTGCTAAGTTATAGTCAATTAGCTTGATTGTCTCTGAATCTCATGTCGAAGAGAGAATTGAGGTGACTTTTTGTCTGTCCACCTCATTACCAAAGTAATGCTTCAGCCGCTGTCCATTCACTTTAAACGGTTGATCTGGGAATTTATCGAACACTTCTATGACACCATGTGGGAAAACAGTCTTCACTGTAAATGGCCCTAACTATCTTGATTTCAGCTTCCCAGGAAAGAGTTTAAGTCTGGAGTTGAAAAGTAACACTCTTTGTCCCGGTTCAAATGTTCTCTCTATGATCTTTCAATCATGCCATTTCTTCACCTTCTCCTTGTACAGCTTAGAATTTTCATATGCCTGTAATCGGAATTCATCCAACTCGTTGAGCTGGAGTAGGAGTTTCTCCCTTGCAGCTTTCAAATCAAAATTGAGCTTCCGAATCGCCCAATATACTTTATGCTCTAGCTCCATGGGAAGGTGACAGGCTTTTCGATAGACTAGTTGGAAAGGTGACATGCCTAATAGAGTTTTGTATGCAGTCCTGTATGCCCAAACAGCATCATGTTGTTTTAAAGACCAATCCTTCCTTCTGGGATTCATAACTTTTTCAAGGATTCTTTTAACTTCTCGATTGGACACTTTAGCTTGAGCCACCAACCAACGCTGAGCCATGCCATTTCCTGCACTTTCACACCAAAGGAGTTCTTAATACATGCAATGCAAAATGTCATGAAATATAACTAAAAACATGTTAAAATGTACTTGATATGGGCATAGTTCTGCGAATTGATATCCAATAAGTAGGTATAAAGCCCACTTATCACATAGTCTCAATGCCATTTGCTCTTCTGCTGCCATGATTACTGATGTTTCAGCTTCTTTTTGAATGTTTGTAGTATCCTTACTTAATCGTTGAGGCCTTCTACTAATGTTATCCTTGTAAGGAAAAATATTAGGCTTCTTAGACTAAGTTTGCATACACAATTCATAAACACCTGAAACAAAAAAAAATATAAACAGAAATGAGATAAGAAAGATTTGTTTAACTAAGACCAATCTAATTTAAACTGATGGCGCAAGTAATAAAAGAAATTGCATAATCCCCGGCAACGGCACCAAAAACTTGTTGGCTTGTTTGAGTGTTAATCAAAACAACTCACTCACGTAAGTGAACATGGTCAGCAAGTAATATAATATAAGTAGAGTATCGCTCCCACGAGAAAAATAAATTGTATTTTAACTAACGTGCATCAATTTTGTAATTATCTCGGTCTACTTAAATAGATGAACAATTTTTGTTTATCTAATTATGTTAACTGTAATAAGACAACTAACTAACAAATGAGATAACCAAATAAGGAAGATAAAGGGTAATAACTTCACCTAATGCATTATCCAAATTACTACACTTCTTGTAAGCTTAATTGATTATTTTGGATTGCTAGTCAAGAACACGAAAGTAAGATATAACCATCTCTCGATGTACCATAACCATATCACATTCAATCCGCAAATAGATAGAATAAATGCAAACACCAAAATTGACTAATAAACTATATTTCTATTTGAATTACAATCAAAGTAAGTTGAAGCTCAAGTTCTCAACTGACTACGAGTGGTGCTTCGATATATCTCTATCCTAAGCATGGATTATGGAATCTAACATCATGTAAAATCATAAACACAAGCTAATATGGTAAGATGTAAACTCATAATTTATTTCTCAATTTCATGTGAATTATCCCAATAATTGGTGATCAAGCAATTAAGCAATGAAAATAAACCATAATAGGCAATCCATACATAATCAACTAAACCTCACAAAGAAGTACAACAAATTTAACTAGACATTAAGATTCATTAAAACCCCTAATGAGAATTAGTTTATAAATGAAGCAAAATCCATCATCAAAGATTGTTCATACATTGGAAGCTAAATGAAAAGAAAGAGATATTCAAGTCTGAAATTCCTTTTCCAATCTAAGCATACAATGTTGAATCCAAGCTTTAATGTTCCCAAATTTAGACCTAATCTAAGCTAATCTAGAGAAAATATATTAGAAAGCAAGAGAGATGAAAAATACAAAGATGAATATGCCTTTTCTTTCTCTATGTGCTCTATATATCCCCAAAAAGGTAATAAAACGACTTGTATCTACCCCTTAGCATAAAATGACCCCTCTTCAAGAAATATTTTAATTGGCTGTTTAATTGGAAATTTAGCATTTTAATCTTGAGACATCGCACAACTATTATTGATTTGTGCTTTGTCAGGCACAATTGCGTGCTGTGGTGACTCTGCTTTGGCTTGGGCAACTCGCTGCTACGCCTCCTTTGTTAATTGGGTGCAGTTGCACCCTGCTAGAATTCTTGAACTCTGTTGTTGTCTTCTACACTTTTAGTCCACACCATCAATGATCTCATTGTTGCTCCCCTTTTCCCATACCATAACTCCTTTCCTCCCACACACCAGTCTTCATAGCTATCATATCATTTTGGTCTCCTTTTGATGAAAGATGCCACCGAGCGAGCTTACGAATATAAAATGTGAGACCCCGAATTTTATGAAATAAAAATATTCAATTTTTTCTATTTTGGTGAATAGTTAAATTGATAAAAGTTTAAAGTTAAGGGTGACATTTGAAATTTTTTCAAGTAAGTGATAATGAAGTTTTATTTTAATAGTATTATTAATGTAATAAAACAAAAATACTTTTTATATAAAACAGAATACTTTTATAAAGTTATTCGTTTTATTAGGCTAATAGTAAAATCTTTTTATGTAAAACAGAATACTTTTATAAAGTTATCTATTTTATTAGACAATAATTAGAATATATTATATTTTATTATGCATAGTGTTTGCATAGTGCCTGCATAGTGTGTGCATAGTAAAATCTTTTTATATAAAACAGAATACTTTTATAAAGTTATTCATTTTATTAGATTATATATAGAATATACTATATTTTATTGTAAACCAACCTGGACCGTCCGTTTAAAGTAAATCAATTTGGACTGTTCATGGATTAGTTACTATTCAGTCCATTCTTCTATAAATAGAAGCTCATTCCTTTATTATTTCTTACGAATTAACTGAAATTCTAGATAGAGAAACTATAGAGAGAGTTCTTCTTCTATAATCTTGAGTATATTTCTTTAGAGTTTAAGGAAGCTTTGAGCATATTGCAAGTTTTCTTTGAGTATATCCTCGCCCTACCAGTCGAAATACTCTTCTTTCAAAAGTAAGGGATATTATTATTATAGCAAGGGGTATTATTTCTTTCATATTCATGAAGAGAACTTCTATTATTCCATTCTTTATTATTCTGTTGGAATAACATGTATACAGGGACTACCCTATACTTGGTGAAATTCTTCTGTTATCCATTTTTTATTATTATGTTGGAATAACATGTCTATGTAAAGTACTACATACATGGTGAAATTCTTCTATTATTTCATTCCTTATTATTATGTTGGAATAACCTGACTATGCAAAGTACTGCATACATGGTGAAATTCTTCTATTATGTCATTCCTTATTATTATGTTGGAATAACCTATCTATGCGAAGTACTGCATACATGGTGAAATTCTTCTATTATTTCATTCTTTATTATTCTGTCGGAATATCATGTCTGTGCGTTTACGTCGGACCTGGTTCCATTATTTATTATTCTATTGGAATAACCTGTCTGTGCGGTCTATCGCATGCATGGTGATTTTTGTTGTTATTCCATTCTTTAATATTCCATCGGAATATCCTGTCTGTGCGTTTACGTCGAACCTGGTTCCATTATTTATTATTCTGTTTGGAATAACCTGTTTGTGCAGTCTATCGCACGCATGGTGAATCATTCTGTTATTCCATTCTTTATTATTCTGTTGGAATAACCTGCCTGTGTGGATTACCACATGCATGGTGAATGATCCTTTGTATTCATTCCTTATTAAATTATGGAAATGATCTGTTTACATTGATTATGATGAGAGTCATAATAAAAGCATTGGACAAATGAAAATCATGGGTATATGAAGTATTAGCAAGTGTTATGATGAGTTATGTTGGTTATTATGAGAAAACATAAAAGTTTCTTAGAAATCACAAAGAGTTGAAAATTTGATTTTGGTGAAAATGGAACATGAAATTCAATTGACCATATCTCCTATTATATTTCAAATTTTTGAGTGTGGTCAAGTCCTAGAGTTAGATCTATGAGATTACTAACTTATCCAAGTGGAATCACTAGAAAAGGTGTTGTAGATTTTCCTGTGGACTGTTTTTAGCAAAGGAGTCAAAAGCTGGAAAATAGCAAAAAGCTATTGCCCATACTTTTGTAAGGGCTGTTTCGGCCACTTAATTTGTGACAAAACTTCCGGCCTTTTATGACATGAAAGTATACAGTATAAGGTACCACCTATCCACAAATGAGTTCATTCCGACTTAAAATGAGCAAGTTATGACCATTTCAATATTTAGGTTTTTCCAATGAAAAATGCTATAACCGGAGTTCTATAACTTCGATCACATTGAAATTTAAACTGGAAGCTCACGTTAGCATGTGTAAGATTCTGCCAAGATTTGGAAATTTTTTGAGTTAAACTTGAGGTAGCTAATTTTTTAAGGAATTAATTAGAATTTGATTTTTGAAAAATAGTAAATGAATTTTAAAAATTTCGAGAAAAATATATGTTCAATATGGGACTATATTCTGTTAAATCCTAGAAAAGAAATATTTTTGTAACTGATTTGGTATTTTTCATGAAAATGATTTAGTTATGAGTAAATGAGTTAAATATGTTATGTAAAGTAACAAAGTTAGAAAATAGGATTTTATGGCTTGGGAATCCTATATAGGGTATATGCATATTTTTGATAAGGGATTTGATCATTGGTGATGAAATCTTATGAGTATGGCATTTTTGAATGATTAAATGCATTATTTGGTAAAGTGAAAACAATTGAAATAAATTGTTTATAAGTTTAAGAAGTAATTAAAATATTATTATAATATTAATAATATTTGATTCTGAGTTTATTAAGTGATTGATAATATTTGGATAAATTAAAAGTCTTTAATATTTATCCTTGTTTTCGTTTGATTAATATTTATATCATTGTCATCATTCTCATGTTTATATTATGTTGAAATTCATCTGTGGCCTGTAGTGCATAGATGGACTTGGTATGATTATGACCAGGGATTCTTCGATATAATCATGACTGTAATGTTACAAATGATGTGGAAAAAATCCTCATTTGCCCGTAGTGCATTGATGTACAGTTTTTGGTATGACTATGGTTATGGATTCTCTTCGGCCAAGAGTGCAAAGATGAATTATTTTATGGCTTGATCAGGACCGTTGATGAAAACACGATTATCTTTGGCCCGTTGTGCATAGATAATTTATGGTCGTGATATTAACGAATATCCTTGGCCTGTAGTGCAGGGATGATTCGATACTGTGGATTAATTATTGAGCTGAGTCTCAACAATGAAATATTAATTCATGGATGTCATTTAATGAATATCCTTGACCGTAGTGCAGGGATGATTCGATGATGTGGTTTATTAATTAAGCTGAGTCTCAGTATCATTGATTTTATAGTTGTATATCTTTGGCCTGTAGTGCAAAGATGGACTGTTGGTTATTGGTTTTACCGTTGTATATCTTTGGCCTGTAGTGCAAAGATGAACTGTTTGTTATTTGTTAAACAGTAATATATCTTTGACCATAGTGCAAAGATGAATTTGTGAGTATGATTATGAGCACGAATTGTAATTTGGTATAACCATAATTTTTGATGTTTCAGGTGAAGATAGGTGATGAAAATTATCTTCGTCCTATGTGCAAAAAGAAAATTCAGAATCACAATTATGATTATGAGTTATTCATATAATTATGGACAAGAATTTTTGATTGATTATACAGGGATAAACCATTATTGGTGGACTTTTAACATGGAGAAGATAATAGACCTGATGGTCTATTTGACTCCTTTAATGGATTGCTCGTTCTGCTGCAACTATGGTTGAAAAGTTTTATCATCTACCATATGTTTTAAATCTCTGATTTATTATTGACAAAAGCTATTGATATTTAAATTATCTTTAGTCATGATATTCTTTACTGGGCTAGTTGTGTTCACCCTTTTGCTTCACAATTCCTTTCAGGTAATAAGAGTGTCGCTGGGTCGAGCGAGGATAACAGGGAAATAGTGTGATGGTCCGAGACTGACGAAGTTTCTCAATACATTATAAAACGGCATGACATGCAATATATAATTCTATTGAGGACCTAAGATGTGTGTGTCATATTTTATACGTCACTTAATAATTGATTTTGGCGAACAACAATAGGGTGATGAGAACCCAAATTTGAAAGCGTCAAAAGTGCACCTCATTAGAATGAATATGCTAGTAATCTTCTCGTTCTTCTTTGGGGTCTTAAAATATTTGCTGCTGTATTTTATATGGCATTGTAACAATTTGAGTTGGATATTGTCTACGAGACAATATTGTATCAAAACTCATAGCGTATGTTTTGTTGTATTTTACACGACAGTTGTATTATTAAGTTTTATTTGTATATTTAGTACCATGTATCTGGCGACCCAAGATGGGTGATGTATACCTATTTTGGGGGAGTCACATTTGGTATCAGAGCTTAAGGATATGGTCGTTAGCGGAGATGAGTATAGAACTAGGAGGGGAGGAACGAGTAATATACTTCGCTAGTGTGTGACTTACCTAAGCTGAAATTGTTTACTTGATAAGTTGACAAATTATGATATGTCAATTAACCTTTGTTTTGAAGTATATTCTTGAATGATGTCTGAAATCCAGGAGATGAGCAATGAGAAAATCATGATAAAGAGGGAATAACTGGAAAGGTACAATCCGAAAAGAAACCAAGGTATAATCATCTCTTCGAAATACCAGGTACGTACGTAAATTTCGAGGGCAAAATTTCATAAGGAGGGGAGATTGTGAGACCCCGAATTTTATTAAATAAAAATATTCAATTTTTTATTTATTTTGGTGAATAGTTAAATTGATAAAAGTTTAAAGTTAAGGGTGACATTTGAAATTTTTTCAAAGTAAGTGATAATGAAGTTTTATTTTAATAGTATTATTAATGTAATAAAAGCAGAAATACTTTTTTATATAAAAGCAGAATACTTTTATAAAGTTATTTCGTTTTATTAAGCTAATAGTAAAATCTTTTTATATAAAAGCAGAATACTTTTATAAAGTTATCTACATTTTTTTATTAGACAATAATTAGAATATATTATATTTTATTATGCATAGTGTTTGCATAAGTGCCTCTGATAGTGTTTGAATAGTAAAATCTTTTATATAAAAAAAGAATACTTTTATAAAGTTATTCGTTTTATTAGATTATAAATAGAATATATTATATTTTATTGTAAACCAATATGGACCGTCCATTTAAAGTAAATCAATCTGGGCTGTTCATGGATTAGTTATTATTCAGTCCATTCTTCTATAAATAGAAGCTCATTCCTTCATTATTTCTTATAAATTCACTGAAACTCTAGATAGAGAAACTATAGAGAGAGTTCTTCTTCTATAATCTTGAGTGTATTTCTTTAGATTTTAAGGAAGTTTTGAGCGTAGTGCAAGTTTTCTTCGAGTATATGATCACCCTACCAGTCGGAATACTCTTCTTTCAAAGGTAAGGGATATTATTATTATAGTAAAGGGTATTATTTCTTTCGTATTCATGTAGAGAACTTCTGTTATTCCATTCTTTATTATTCTGTTGGAATAACCTGTATACGGGGACTACCCTATACTTGGTGAAATTCTTCTGTTATTCTGTTCCTTATTATTATGTTGGAATAACCTGTCTATGTAAAATACTGCATACATGGTGACATTCTTATATTATTTTATTCCTTATTATTATGTTGGAATAACCTATCTATGCAAAGTACTGCATACATGGTGAAATTCTTTTATTATTCCATTTCTTATTATTATGTTGGAATAACCTGTCTATCCGAAGTACTGCATACATGGTGAAATTCTTCTATTATTTCATTCTTTATTATTCTGTCGGAATATTATGTCTGTGCGTTTACGTCGGACCTAGTTCCATTATTTATTATTCTGTTGGAATAACTTGTCTCTGCGGTCTATCGCAAGCATGGTGATTTCTGTTGTTATTCCATTCTTTATTATTCTGTCGGAATATCCTATCTGTGCGTTTACGCCGGACCTGGTTCCATTATTTATTATTCTGTTGGGAATAACCTGTTTATGCAGTCTATCGCATGCACGGTGAATTTTTCTGTTATTCCATTCTTTATTATTCTGTTAGAATAACCTGTCTATGTGGATTACCACATGCATGGTTAATGATCCTTTGTATTCATTCCTTATTAAATTGTAGAAATGATCTGTTTACATTGATTATGATGAGAGTCATAATAAAAGCATTGGACAGATGAAAATCATGGGTATATGAAGTATTAGCAAGTGTTATGATGAGTTATGTTGGTTATTATGAGAAAACATGAAAGTTTCTTAGAAATCACAAAGAGTTAAAAATTAGATTTTGGTGAAAATGGAACATGAAATTCAATTGACCATATCTCCTATTATATTTCGAATTTTTGAGTGTGGTCAATTCCTAGAGTTAGATCTATGAGTTTACTAACTTATCCAAGTGGAATCACTAGAAAAAGTGTTGTAGATTTTCGTGTGGACTATTTTTAGCAAAGGGTTGTTTCGGCCACTTAATTTGTGAGAAAAATTCCGGCCTTTTGGGACATGAAAGTATACGGTATAAGGTACCTCTTATCCAAAAATGAGCTCATTCCGACTTAAAATGAGCAAGTTATGACCATTTCAATATTTAGGTTTTTTCAATGAAAAACGCTATAACCGGAGTTCTATAACTCCGATGACCATGAAATTTAAACTAGAAGCTCACGTTAGCATGTGTAAGATTCTACCAAGATTTTGAATTTTTTGGAGTTAAACTTGAGGTAGCTAATTTCTTAAGGAATTAATTAGAAATTGAATTTTAAAAAATACTAAATGAATTTTAAAAATTTCGAGAAAAATATATGTTCAATATGGGACTATATTCTGCTAAATTCCAGAAAAGAAATATTTTTGTAACTGATTTGGTATTTTTCATGAAAATGATCTAGTTATGAGTAAATGAGTTAAATATGTTATGTGAAGTAACAAAGTTAGAAAATAGGATTTTATGGCTTGGGAATCCTATATAGGGTATATGCATATTTTTGATAAGGGGTTTGATCATTGGTGATGAAATCTTATGAGTATGGCATTTTTGAATGATTAAATGCATTATTTAGTAAAGTGAAAACAATTGAAATAAATTATTTATAAGTTTAAGAAGTAATTAAAATATTATTATAATATTAATAATATTTGATTCTGAGTTTATTAAGTGATTGATAATATTTGGATAAATTTAAAGTCTTTAATATTTATCCTTGTTTTCGTTTGATTAATATTTATATCATTGTCATCATTCTCATGTTTATATTATGTTGAAAGTCATCTGTGGCCTGTAGTGCATAGATGGACTTGGTATGATTATGACCAGGGATTATACAGTATAATCATAACCGTAATGTTACAAATGATGTGGAAAAAGTCCTCATTGGCCCGTAGTGCATTGATGGACAGTTCTTGGTATGATTATGGCTATGGATTCTCTTCGGCCAAGAGTGTAAAGATGAATTGTTTTATGTCATGATCAGGACCGTTGATGAAAACACAATTATCTTTTGCCCGTTGTGCATAGATAATTTGTGGTCGTGATATTAACGAATATCCTTGGCCTAAAGTGCAGGGATGATTCGATACTGTGGATTAATTATTGAGCTGAGTCTCAGCAATGAAATATTAATTCATGGATGTGATTTAATGAAAATCCTTGTCCATAGTGCAGGGATGATTCGATGATGTGGTTTATTTATTAAGCCGAGTCTCAGCATCATTGGTTTTACAGTTGTATATCTTTGGCCTGTAGTGCAAAGATGGACTGTTGGTTATTGGTTTTATCGTTATATATCTTTGGCCTGTAATGCAAAGATGAACTGTTTCTTATTGGTTATACAGTTGTATATCTTTGACCGTAGTGCAGAGATGAATTTGTGAGTATGATTAGGAGCAGGATTTGTGATTTGGTATAATAGGTGATGAAAATTATCTTCGTCCTAGGTGCGAAAAGGAAATTCAGAATCACAATTATGATTATGAGTTATTCATATAATTGTGGACAGGAATTGTTGATTGATGTTACAGGGATAAAACATTATTGGTGGACTTTTAACATGGAGGAGATAATAGACCTGATGGTTTATTTGACTCTTTTAATGGATTGCTCGTTCCGCTGCAACTATGGTTGAAAAGTTTTATCATCTACCATATGTTCTAAATCTCTGATTTATTATTGACAAAACCTATTGATATTTAATTTATCTTTAGTCATGATTTTCTTTACTAGGCTAGTTGTGCTCACCCTTTTGCTTTACAATTCCTTTCAAGTAATAAGAGTGTAGCTGGGTCGAGTGAGGATAAATGGGAAATAGTGTGATGGTCCGAGACTGTCAAAGTATCTCAATACATTATAAAATGGCATGACATGCATCAGATAATTTTATTGAGGACCTATGATGTGTGTGTCGTATTTTATACGTCACTTAATAATTGATTTTGGCGAACAACAATAGGGTGATGAGAACCCGACTTTGAAAACGTCAAAAGTGGACCTCATTAGAATGAATATGATAGTAATCTTCTCGTTCTTCTTTCGGTTCTTAAAATATTTGCTGCTGTATTTTATATGGCATTGTAACAATTTGAGTTGGATACGGTCTACGAGATAATATTGTATTAAAACTCACAACGTATGTTTTGTCGTATTTTACACGACAGTTGTATTATTAAGTTGTATTTGTATATTCAGTAGCATGTATCTGGCGACCCAAGATGGGTGATCTATACCTGTTTTGGGGGCATCATATAAAACCTATAAAAAGGAAAGAAATTCATAAAAAGAAAATTAAACACATGAAGTTAAGAAACAAGTATAACAAGTTAGTACTTGATAATTTTGAATAAAACCTACTTATCAGAAACTATTTTCGGGAAACTCAAATCACGTTAGTCAGATCCCTTCATAATCTAAGAAGTATTTCCATATGGCGCAATTGAATTAGTGGGTTAGAATCAAGACGAAACAGTTAAAATAAAAGGAAAACATTTAAATCATTATTGGGGTGGTGACTTTGATCCCCAAAAGTCCTCAATCACTCTTGTCGATTTGCCATAAAACATGGAGTAGTCAGGCTGAAAGACTCTAAAACAAGCACTTTATGGGAAGCAACCTAAGCATTATTTTTGTTTTCATTAGTTAAATTCAAGTTTTTAATTAGATCATATAGGAGTTACTTAGGTTATTAGAGTAATTTGGATTATTAAAGCATCTTAGTTTTTATCCATAATGTTTTCTCTGGACCTCGTTATTGGTTATCATCACAGTTATGGAAGCTGAGAATTGCAGGGGGGAAATCACGTGAAAGATCATTAAATGAAGTTAGAATTAAATTAGGGAACCTAATCAAGTGATAAGCTTGTAGAACATGTAGCGCCCGAGAAAATCGGATTTTTATGACAATTAAAAATTTATTTGATTATGTGAATTAAATGAATTTAATTGATTTATTATGTGAGTAAGCTATGTGAAAGTCGTTTTATGACCTAGAATGTGCTAACGTGGTTAGTAATCTGGCTACGTGCTAGAATTAAATGTTTAGAATTTCCAAGAAAAAAATAAATGTTTTCCAAGAAATTTCCGTAGAAACACTATTCATCCATTTCTGTTCAGGGAATTATTTTGAAATTCTGAGAAACGCGTAATGATAGAATATCGAGATGAAATGAAATATCTGATAATATTTCATTTATGGCAAACACAGTTTTCACCTGCGAACTTAAAACCTAAGGGTTGAGTATATTGATTTTCGAGAAGGAAATAAAACGCGTAGAGGGATTTGCGTTATAATTAAAGCGAGTGTTATACAATTATGGTACTAATTAGTACCTATGTATAATACGATGAGTAAATATGACGTATAATACGATTATTATATGAGTAGTATACGTAGAGAATACGTGAATTGTATGTATAAACTACGATTCTTATTAGAGAATTAAGTTAAGTCTTATTAATTCATTTGAGTTGGATTATTAATTAGTCCAATTATTTGAATGAACAAGCCCAAGTGATTAGTGGGTTAAGCCCAAGTCAAGGCCCAATGTTAATTTAGTTAAGACCAATTCATGAAAATCGAACCGTGGATCGAACCGGTGGGTCACCGAATGGGTAAAACCCATGGGATGACCCATGGAAAGGGTGGGCCGGCCACCTTGGTGTGCAAGCCAAGAATTAGGCTTGGTCACCAAGTATTTTACTTGGTGACCAAGAGTGAATAGTAAGGAGGTGATGGTAGTTTGTCCAAATTGCCCTCCATTCTATTTTTTATAAATAGGAAGCTAGGTTTGGCCATTTAAGAGTTTTTCAATTGCCTAACTTAGATTATTTGAGAGAGAAAGAGAGCTAGAATACACAAATCATATATTTTGGAAGCTTTGACTTAGAGTTTCAAGAGATTTCATAAGAGTTCTTGAGGTAATAATCCTTATCTTTCATTTCCATCTTTTTTTATTTTCTTTTATCTTGGAGAATTATAAAATGGGTGGTATATGTCCTATATAGTGGATTAAAGATGACTAAGAATCATAGGGTTCGTTATAGTTTCAAACCATGAAAATATTATTTATTGAGATCGATTATTTTTAAACGATTGAACTCCATCAATACGTTAATATATGCATCTTGCTTGGTTAGGATGTAGATATGAAATACATGGAGTATTCCATGAGATCTGGCCTAGAGAACGTTAGTAACGAAGTTATGGTGAATTTCACGGAAGTAGACGTTAAACGTCGAAAACGTTAGAATTCCGGATGGGAGGTCGAAAGTTGTCGTGAGACTTGAAAACATTGTTTTTCAATGCCAACACGTGAGATAGGTTAATTAAGAGTTGTGGGTTTGAGAATTGTCGGATTCCGACTTAAAACGAAGAAAACGAGCATTGAACGCTCATTAACGTTTACGAACATTTAGAAATTGAACTCAATAGTGAATTTTGAGTTATTGGATTCGAAAGTGTCGAATTCTTATATGAACGCGTAGATTATTTCATTTATGATGTGTAGGCTTTTGAACGGACCAAATCGGGCTTATAACGAAGAAGTTATGACCCCGGGAATTTCACAAAATTTTAAAAGCTGTTGAAATTTCAGATCGAGGTCTGTGCGCCATGACGCTTGACGTGTAGTGTTAAAAGTCATGCTAAAGTGCCGACATAGTAACATTGTCCACTTCTAAATGGCCATGGCACAATGTGTCAGTCTGAGTCTCATGGTATAACGCCGAGAGTTGAAGCCTTGCCATCGCTAAGCTGGGCAGGCGGCCAATCTAATACTATAGATTATAGGCCCTTGTGACATGAGTGTTAGGCTTTGGATAGTGACTTAGGTTTCGAACTTTAAATTTTCAGGGACCTATAGGGGTAATGTTTGTACACTTCATAAGTGTATTAAAGCTATTCCTATACTACCTATACTAAGGTATATGGTATTGAACTTAGGAGTTGAATGCATGTTAATAGGTTATGAATGATGAACAAAGTTGGTACTTTATCAACGATGCTTGAGTCCGGTTAATAACGTTTGTTGAGTAATGAGCCGGGATGAAAGGTAATGAGTCGAGTTGACTTTATTATTAATATTAAGTTAACTAAGACATAGAAGAGAAAGAAGTTGGTAAAACAATGTGAACATTTGTTTGTTAGCTAATTGCAGTGTGCTATATGAATATATCATGTAGATTCTGTAAAGGTTGTGGTCAGTCGATTAAGTTATTTGAAGACGCTGAAAGGAAAGTTTTCTTAACGCTTGTCTAACTTTCAAGTTAGCCAAGTTTTATGTGATTCATTGAACTGAATTGCACGACTGGTTTTAAAGAAAGGGTCGATGCCATATTTAATTCGGCTAGACTACTCGTAAGATATAGATTGAATGATATTTCATATCTTTCTATATAGAAATGTTAACGCTATCCTATGCCAAGTAATTGGTATAGATGAAAAGGTAAGGTTTGTCTATGAACAAACAAAAGTATTTTTCATCGATTATTCGATGGGCACGCGAGTTTGCCAAATATTAAACTTAAATACGTTTAATGAATGAGTGTTGATCAACATAGAGTACTATAGGCTGATCACCTAGAAGTGCTCGTACGTAATGCGGACGTAACAACCTTAGTGCTGTGAAATCCTTTTCAAGTATGAAAACTAAAAGTTATTGTTCATAGTCTATCAACCGGTTCAGAATTCCTAATCTACTCTATACCTTGGGAATTGATGTTATGAACTGTTAAAGTATTGTTATTTCATGATACTTCATAACTATTTTTCAGTTATGTATGAATTGTTATATAATTCACGAATGTGGTATTACTGTTATCCTTTATTAAACTTGCTGAGATGTCATGCTCACTTCTTGCGTGAATTATATAACTGCAGTTAAGGATGAACGTACTGAGAATACCAAAAGAGATAAAGGCAAAGCTAAGATGGATGCTTAACCATTGTGTAATAGATTAGTAAGTTTGCATGTATTATACATTATGAACAACGAACGATGTAACTGGTTTATGAACCTGGGAAGGATTATACTTTGATTGTAATTACATTCATTTTGTTGTATTTCAATGGAATGATTGTATGGATTTTAGTACAGTGGAACACCATATGTCGGGTTGGAAGATACCCGATTTTCGGGGCGTCACAGAACAAGTGTAAAATTCAAGGGCAGCAAAAACCCCACACCCTCCCTGACAGGCCTTGTTAAGCCTAAGAATGTCACCCCGTCAACAAACCCTCTATCAAAGGCCACCTCAGCAAGCCAAAAACGCACCCCAGCACCTAATTCTCTATCAATTACCGCCCTAGTGGGCTTTAAGAACAAAACCATGTCGCCCCGATGGGCATCGCGGAATTCAGTTTTAAAAATCCTTTTCTCAGTCGAACAAAAACAAACTCTCTCCTTCCCAATTTCAAACCAAAGAGAACTAACCTCCGAAAACTCTCAAAATTAAACCTTCTCTACATCCTGAATCCAAACCATATCACATCTAGTTACTCTTACAATCTAACCCCAACGTAATCAAAGATCTCAAAGAAAATTAGGGTTTAGGGGTTAATTTTGGTAACTTAAACCATCAGCATCTTCTGGAGAAGGGGGGTATTCGTCAAGACATCCAACACTCGAGTTTTATCATTCTATAAGAAGCAAGAGTCAACTTCAATTCGAGTAAGCATACATTCATTGGAAATTTATCCACTTGCTCATATAAATTGAACCGAGGATCATGGTAAGGGTTTGTTAGTGAACATTAGTAAATTGAATTGAGTGTTATATTCAACTGTGAATTTTGGAAGTGTTGCAATTACTTGGTTCTATTATGGATAAGTTATTACATTGAAAAAATGTAATAAACACTAAGTTTGGGGGTATTCAAAGATAAAATTGAGTTGGACTACAAGGTATTTTACAAAATACTTCAAAGAAACATTGGCAGATTGGTATACAGATTTTGGGTGTGCATTTTGGGGCAACCCACAGGTGGACAGTGCAATTAATTTTGCTAGTGTGTAACAGTATCTTTGTGTAATCCCATGGCACCAAAAGCATAAAAAGCCAAAGGGGTGAGGGTTCTTCCACCCCCATACGACAGTTTGATAGACGAAAGTTCATAAGTACAATCATCGCAGACCAATTTGACTATTTGGTGAATAAGGCACTTAACCCAGAGAGAGGACTTAGACTATATGAAGTGACGGTAGTAGCTGTGGTTAAGGAATTCTATGCGAATACCGAACATAAGGCCCCATTTATAGCTTTTGTCAAGGGGAAGATGGTGTCTTTAAGTATTGAAGCTAATAATGAGTTTTATAAACTTTGAGCTCCTGAAGTTTTCCAGTACACAGTGTATAGAGATAGTGGGCCAAATTATGATCAGATTATGGTAGAAATTTGAGACCGGACATGGTATGGTTAAAGGGCAAGAAGGAGGTACCTTCTTTCTAAACAAGGATTTGAGCCTCTATGGAAAAATATGGTATGCCTTCCTATGTGTCAAACTGGTCCCTTCCCAGCACATGAGCGAAATTATAAAAGAAAATTTTCCTTTATTGTATGTGATTCTCAAGAACATTGATATCAATGTCAGGGCAATTGTGACGCCCCCAAAATTGGTATAAATCATCTATTCTGAGTCGTCAAATACATGGTACAAAAATACAAATACAACTTATTGTCACACTGTCGTGTAAAATACTACAAAACATAAACTGAGAGTTTTAATAAGAATATTGTCATCTAGACAATATCCACACTCAAAGGAGTCCTCATTACATTTATTGTCACACTATTTAATAGAATAGTGAGGACTACTAATGCTATCATCTGGACCATCACTCCTTTCCCCGACTCGTCCCAGCTATATTCTCATTTCCTAAAGAGAACAGTGAAAGAAAGGTCGAGCTCAACTAGCCCAGTAAGAAATATTATGACTATGATAATGCAGAATAAATTATCAATAGTCTTCAACAATGTTAAACTGATAAAATACAATAGACATCAAGTTTAACTGCAGCAGAACAAGCAATCCATTAGAAGAGTCAAGTAGAGAATAAAATCTATTATCTTCTATGGTATATAATGTTTTCATCAATTTTTATTGCTGAGACTCAGCTTAATAAATAAAACACATCATCTAATCATCCCTATACTACGGGCCAAGGATATTCATTAAATCATCAATGGTCATGACTATACCAAACACTCCCTGGTCATAATCATACCAAAGATTGTCCATCAATGCATTACAGGCCACTGAGGACTTTTACCATATCATTTATAACATTACAGGTCATGATTATACCGAATGATCCCTGGTCATAATCATACTAAGTCCATCTATGCATGTAAGCCAAAGATGACTTTCATTATAATATAAGCATGAGGATGATGACAATGACATAATAATTCAATAAAACAAGTTCAAGAATTAATTTATCTAGAAATTAATAACGTCCAAATTGTCAACATGATACTTCTTTGTGGAGTAAAATTCAAGAATGCTTAGAAGAATATTTCCATGAAAAGATATTGGATGAAGTACGAATATCAAGGATATTCCACTAATTTCATTGAGTATAGAAGCCAAAACTTTAACCAACTGAGTATAACAGAATATATGAAATTGCAAGTGGATTTTCACCCGCTATGCGATAATCCACGTATACAGATCATTTCCACAATTTAATAAGGAATGAATACAAAAGATCATTCACCATGCATGTGGTAATCCACATAGACAAGTTATTCCAACAGAATAATAAAGAATGGAACCAGGTCCGGCGTAAATGCACAAACAAGATATTCTGACAGAATAATAAAGAATGGAACCGGTCCCAGGCGTAACGCATACAGACGAGGATATTAAAGCGGAATAATAAATAATGGAACCAGTCCGGCAGAGCGTATAAAAAGAGGATATTCCACAGAATAATAAATATGGAACCAGTCCAAAGATAAGCGCTTACGCATGGATATTCCGGCGAATAATAAAGAATGGAATAACAACAGAAATCACCATGCACGCGATAGATCGCATGAGATAAGTTATTCCAATGTAATAATAAATAATAGAACCGTGTTCGGTGTAAGCGATTGCATGTGATATATTCACAAAATAATAATGAAACGAGAATAATAGAAGAATTTCACCATGTATGCGGTATTCGCATAAAGCAAAGTTATTCCAAAGATAATAATAAAGAATGGAATAATGTAAGAATTTCACCATGTATGCGGTACTTTGCATAACAGGTTATTCCAACATAATAATAAAGAATGGAATAACAGAAGTTCTCTTCATGAATAAGAAAGAAATAATACCCCTTACCTTAAAAGAACTGGATATTAGAAAAGTGAGGTAGCAGAATACTTTTCTTCTTTCTCTCTATAGTTTCTCTCTCTAGAGTTTCAGTGAATTCATAAGAAATAATGAAGGAATGAGCTTCAATTTATAGGAGAATGGACTGAATAGTAACTAATTCATGAACAGTCCATATTGATTCACTATTATAACGTCAACTAACGGTCTGAAAAATTAGCACATCTCCTCATGGAATAATATTGTACCCAAAAATGATCTGGACCGAAAAGAAATATATTTTTCGGGTGAATAGCACCCCGTGAATAGTAACTCATAAATAGTAACTCGTGAATAGTAACTCTGACATAAAAAGTGCCCCGAATACCCGATTGAACAATATAACCTCCTTACATCAATTATTATCGAAATAAATGTCAATTTCCACTAACACAAATAATTTGTACACAATGGAACTATCAATTTCATCTTTAATCAACCCGAGCTTCTTCATTATCAATATTATAACTCAAAATATTTAACAACCAGGTCGTTCCTAGGAAAGAGGGGGCTTTCCAATATGGATTTCTCCATATTGGCGCGCAATTAGGTGACCAAACCTCTCCTTGACAGAACTTCTAGACATTGTAAATATTGCAATTTAATAATATGAACAACTTTGTCGTCTCAATTATTGATTTAATAATATATCATATTATGCAGATGATACTATGACAATATTCGAATCAATAATATGAGAGATATGATGCATCAATTACTGTAGCAATAATTGAGTATAAAAGAGTAACTTCTCACGTAAGCATCAATAACCAATACTGTGTGCTACTATGCAACCACGTGTATTACTGTACTTTTACTACTGGGTAGTTCAACAGTTTTAACGGTAACAGTTCCGCCGTTATTTTTATAAAAAGATAATTCTGTCATTTTCTTACTACGACAATACTTCCGTTGTGGGGTCCACCAAGGATTGTGTCGTCGTATGAATATTCCCTGTTAAAACGAATATTCCCCGACCAATCGAATATTATATAACCACTTGCTTACTTTGCAAAATTTGTAAATATTACCCACAACTATAACATTATATTATATCCACACCATAATATTCAAAAATATAATTCGAGAGAAATTAAACTTTATTCATAAAAGTTGGGGTCTTCCAACCTCCCCTTCTTATGAAATTTTGTCATCAAAATTAGGTTGCGTACCTGATATATCGAAGAGGTGAGGATATCTTGACTTCATCTTAGATTCTAACTCCTAGGTCATTTCTTCCACATCGTGCTTTCTCCACAAAACTTTGACTTGAGGTATAACCTTGGATCGTAGAATATGATCCTTCGTATCAAAGATTTTAACAGGTAACTCTTCATATTTTAAATCTTCCTCTATCTCGTCTGGTTCTAATTCAATAATGTGTTTCGGGTCCTTCACATATTTACGTAACATAGATACGTGAAAAACATTATGAACACGAGACATACTTGGCGGTAAGGCGAGTCTATAGGCAACAGTTCCTACTCGATCGAGGATTAAAAATGGGCCAATGAATCAAGGATTGAGCTTTCATCTCTTTCCAAATCTTGTAACTCCTTTCCATGGAGCAACACATAACAACACATGATCTCCAATATCAAATTCCACGTCTTTTCGATGAAGATCATCATAACACTTTTGTCGATCTTGTGAGGTTTTTATACGTTGTCGGATCATTTGAATCTTTTCCGTAGTCATATGTACCAAATCCAGTCCCAACAACGTTGTTCACCCATCTCATCCCAGCATACTGGAGAATGACACTTTCTTCCATACAACGCCTCGAATGGAGCCATGCCAATACTTGCTTAATAGCTGTTGTTGTAAGAAAACTACACCAATGGTAAGAACTTGTCCCAAAGTCCCTTGAAGTCAAGGACACAGAGTCTTAATAAATCATCAAGAGTTTGAATAGTCTTTTCCGACTGTCCATCCGTTTGAGGATGATATGCCGAACTAAATCATAAATCCGTGCCCATAGCTTTTTGCAAACTAACCCAAAATCTTGAAGTGAATCTTGGGTCTATATCAGAAACTATGGATATTGGCATACCATGCAATCTTATAATCTCGTTTATATACATACTAGCAAGACGTTCAAGTGTATAAGTTTCTCGTATCGGTAGGAAATGAGCAGACTTGGTTAATCTATCAACAATGACCCAAATCGCATCAATGCCTTGAGAAACCTTGGGAAGACCAGTAACGAAATCCATGGTAATGTGCTCCCACTTCCATTCTTGAATTCCAAGTGGTTGCAATGGTCCTTTTGGCACTTGATGCTCCGTCTTCACTCGTTGACAAGTTAGACACCTTGAGACAAACCCCACTATCTCTCTCTTCATATTGCTCAACCAAAATGTATGTCGAAGATCACGATACATTTTGGTACTCCCAGGATGGATTGCAAACGGTGTGTTGTGTGCCTCCATCATGATTTTATATGTGACAACCGAGATTTTGTAATTTAATTTTAATATTTATTGGATTGAATAAATATTTTTCGATGAATTAATTATTAGATTAAATAATTAATTGATGATATTGTGGTAGATTAATTTAATTATATGTGTTATATTTATTAAATTAATGTGGAATTTTTTTTTATTATTCAAGTATGTAATTATGTGAGCTTATTGTAATAAAAGAAATATTTAATAAGCCTAATAGTATTTTAATTAATTTAATAATTAATTAGAGATTTAATAATTTGACATTATTAATAAATGAGAAATTTAATTATGTGACTATGTGGATTTATGAGAAATTATTATATGTTATTTAATTAAATTAAATAAGATATTGGATTTATTTTATAAAGGAGTGTGACATTATTTAAACTGTATTATAATAGTTTAATTAAATTAATTGGATATAAGCCTTTAAGGCTAGCCAAACGAGGCCTTAAGAGGAGTTGGGGGCAGTTAAACCACGTATGGAGTAACTGACCTCAACTCTGCGCATAAAGGGTCAGTTGCTTTGTTTTACATACTTTCCTATTAAATGTTCAACTGAGAGTCAAAGAATTTAAAGAGAGTTCAGAGAGAATTCAGAGAAATTGTGGGAGAAAACTCTATGATTGAAGTAGTATCTGAAAAAGAGATTGTTATTTTTACTCACTCTACGCTCTGGGTAATTCTCTCCAACCCAATTCTCATTTTTTTTATGTCATTAAGCTTTCAGGAAAATGGTTTCCAATCTCTTTGTTAAATCTCTGTAAATGGGAAATTGTGTTGTTATATGGATATATATGATAATATGATTAGCATAACATGTTTTATTATATATTATATAGGTTTCCATATCATCAGTTTTATAATATTAACGTATGTTATGGCTTCAAAAGTTATAAAGTATAGAATATGGCCATATGGCCCTTATACGTGATTTTAATATGTCAAGCATAAATTGTTTTGTAAAATTTCCACTTGTATACAATTATGCATGCTAAAATGAAGAAAACAAAATTTGAATGGATGGATTTGGTGTTATAACGAATCCGTAGTGTTAAAATTTTATGTTTTTGTTCAAAACCTTCATGAACACCAAGAACAGTGAAATTTGCATGTTTTAATTCTATAATTATGTGTTTTAATTGGTTAAAATCACTCTATAAATGTTGGGTAATGATTATATATGAATTCTAACATGTCGGTATATTTAATCTGGTGAATTCAATGACCATGTAATGTTAAATTCGCATGTTTCTGTGTTCTTCTTGAATCTGGAAATTTGAATCGGAGTTTCGGGGTGCATGGCCTAACTCCCTAAGACTTCGGCAAGCAGTGGCCACCGCTACCGCAATGCCGATATACAAGCTGATTAAGTGCTTGCAAGGTCAGCAAAGACCAAGACTCTAGTATAAAAGTACGCAATACCACTTAGCAGAATGGTCCAGAAATTAGTTTTTAAAATGTTTAAGTCTAGCAATGTGTTGGTAACTTAATCTAATGAACATAAAAACTTGTTAGACATATAATGAGGTGTTAAAATAAATTCTTAGCATGTCAATAACACATGGACGTGTGAATTGAATGATTGAATGCATAGTTAGCTTATTGTTCATAAAGTGTTACTTGTGACAATGAGTGTAATAATTTGACTAAGTATAGTCATAAATTTGAGTTAGACAAAAAGAATGAACTTGTGATGACTAGTTTGTTATAATTGACTGGTATTGTGAACGTAAATGATATGTAGGATTTAAATCAAGGAACGAGTTTAATTAACGTGTAATCTACGCACGAGGCAAGTTTCCTAACCCTACTCGTTATCTTTATATGAGCTTATAAGTTATCTCTTTATGTTGAACAAATTCTCGTTATTATTGATCAAGTCCATTTTATTATATTAAAATGTATTAACCTTTCAAAGTATGATTCTGTTATACAATAATTATTCTATTGTATACCTTTTGAGATTTCTATTCAATTTTAAAGTATCAGTTACTGTTGAACTTTGTTAGACTAGTGAACCCTTAATAATTCGACTAGTCCATAGTTGATGAGCATTCTAAATTTCAGAACCCTTGATGAAATATTCCAAACCAAACTTCCTTTGGTGCGGACTTTAATGTCAAATTGAGATGAACAACCCTGTATAGGGGATTACTTATGCGTTAGCGTTAAGATATTGTGCATAGTATGGTATTAAGGGATAATCCCCCTAAGTACGAGAAGAAGAGTCCATAGTCTTATGACTATTAAAGGTTTCAAGTATAAACATTTGACAACCTAGGACATAGTTCAAGGTCTTATGACCCTCAGAAGTTCTTTTGTTTCTTGTTACTCATTCCTGATTCAAAAGTTGAGTTTTCTATTTCAGAAGTCTTTGATTTATTCGCATGTTATTATTCATTTGTTATATTGTTATACTTGTGGGCAATCGTGCTCACTCTTGCGTAATAATAACATTGCAGTTAAGAACGAAAGATCAGACGAACCTTCCACTAGTAAATGCAAGGGCAAGATTAGCAAGTAATGAAGACTGGTTATTTATGTGTTTATGTAATGATATTCAGGATTTATTTTATTTAAAGACTTATTATTTTTTTATGATTCCGCACATATGTTTAAGGGTAGAGCAACCTGGGATTTTATTATTATGTAGTTGATGTTACTCCATAAGGGGAGATTTATTTATTATTTATATCTATTGCACGGTTTGCATTTATTTATGGGTAGATAGATAGATGATATTTATACAGTGAACACCAAATCCTGTGGAAATGAAAGTGTCGGATTTGGGAGTGTCACATGTGACGCCCCCAAATTCGGAACTCCACTTGGTTACTCGAATTTGGTTCATCACGTTATCATGGTAAAACCATAATAACTAAATAATGCATACACAATGGAAAATCTACTTTAGAATAATATACAATGATTTATTATAATTATTCCCCCAAGTCTCGTAATCTATAGTACTTAATAAATTACATAATAGTATCAAACAAAGACCTATTACATATTCCTACTTAAGCTTAAACATAGTCTTAGTACAATATAATAGATTTTAAACATACAAAGAACAAGCTAGTCGGTAGCCTTTCCCTTGCCCTTGTCTATTCCAGAGACACCTCCCTGTTCCTTCTTAACTAAACGTTTTAATAAGCAAGGATGAGCACAAATTGCCCAGCAAGTAATATACAACAAGGGTGTAGGATATAATATCACAAGGTTTGAAATATCGAAGGGTTATTTCTAGGATAGTTCAAAGTGTCAGAATAACATCATGAATAAGGGATATGACAATTCAATATAAATCAACAGATATATATGAATTTAACGGCTAACAATGTATCCAACTGGATAAGCAATTTATACTCAGCAGTCACTAAGGCCTATGGAACTTCCACTAGAGTTACCAATATTAAACTGATAACCAAAAATATAAAGTACTATAGATGATTAGTCTACAATACTTTACGTTATGCATAACACCACAATAATATTTATTCATGTGTTGGGGTTTCCAACAACATACACTCCCCTTACCAAAAGGTTGTCCAACTCAGTTTTCAACATTTTTGACCAATCAATTGGTTTGGACAGTGTTATTATAAACATGCATATAGTCTAACCGAATCAAATGGCATCGACTCTTTCACAATATTCAAGGACAATACCAATTTTAACATGAATAATAGCTTTCACAAGGGTTTAACAAAGTAATTTAACTTGTATTCAAAAGGATAAGCTTACGGTATAATGCAATGATATTGCACAACAATAATAATAGGGTTCGGACACTTGCTCAATAAAAGTAAGGTTCAAAGAAACTTTCTCAATAATAATTAGAGTAAGTTTAGGGAACTTGCCTTAAGCGTAGTTTATCCACGTTAATAAATCAACACTTTTGAATCCTATTTATAACGCACTATATGTTCAAGATGTTAATTAGCTAACACAGTCTTTAATCAAGCTTAACACAATACAAGTATGCACATATGATACAAAATCAGTTTATAAGTAATTATGAACCAAACACTTCTACTCATGGACTTTTCATTTCATGGACTTTTCTATAAACAAATCATGGAAGTTACTGTCCAAAAGATCAAGAATGCCCAAGGTTATGACCTCTTATACTCATGGACTTTTCATTTCAATGCAACACCGACTTACAATTAAGCATCACACATATATATGTACATCAGTAGGTTTTAGATCACATTTAGCATCATAAGTATCATGTAAAGATTCTTGTCAAAAGATCGTAATTCATTTTCGGGATACCAGAATTGGCGCAATTATGCCATGGCTAGGCCTAGGATCGGCACATACCATGGCCATCCTCGACCTCGCAAAGACTCAAATTCTTTGTTGGGTTCTCATTCCTGGCCTCAAATGCACAATCGTACCTAATGTATTTTGACATGTTAAAGGCTCTCACATGCTTCTTAGATCAATCTAGGTCCCTTCTTGTATAACATGGTTCTAAGTTTGATCAATTCAATAATTTAAAGTCATTCGAGGTCATGAAACCACAAAGTCTAGCATGCTTGCTTTCTAAACATACAAGATAGTTATAAAACTCATATTAGGCATGCTTGTATATATTCATAACGCATATGTGAAACCAACACCGCTTTAGTTGAAAATAGGCTCCGTTCATGCTTTTCTTGAAATATGCCACACATGCATGGTATGTATACATTTATACTACATGAGCAAGTCTAAGAGTGTTATTAACCATGTTCACAAATTTCAGATTTTAGTCCTCATGGTTCTTGACAATATTCACATTCAAAGTTTGCTAATAGGTTCAACATGATCATGTTTCTTTGCTAATCACATAAACACAAGTTAAAGGTTTATTCACGCATGTCTAAGTCACACTAACATGCTTTGCAAAGTCAGAATTTACAACATGTAGCAATCATGTAAGTTAACATACTAGGCTAAGTCTCTTCTTGAAAATATTTCTAATACAAGGCGTAAAAAGTTCGACCATGCTCAAAGGACTAAATACACTACAAGATGCTCATCTATATGCAAAATCAGTCATGTATAGCTTACTAGGTTCATAATTTGTAGAACATGATCTTTAACATAGTTGGTTTTCAAAACTTAAGGTTCAAATCTCCATTTAAACCATATATCTCCATTAATCATGCAAGTCTATGAAAACATGCTCACATTAGGTCAACATATCCATCATACACATGTTTAGATGTTAGCTTAAGTCATAACTACTAGCTCATATGCATCAGACTTGAAAATAGAAGCTAAAAACTAAACTTCGAAGAATCGTAGGCAGCCTACGCCACGCCTCATTACAATGTATGCGCAATAGCATTTATTGTAGCCTAGTTCAGACGTTAATGAACAGCTTCGCAATTGACTAGCCAAATCCCACAATTTATTCACCAAATGGGTTTCAAACACTTATAAACCAATTGCAACAAGCTTATATGACCATATAACATCTACATGGACATTACCCAACCTCATTAACATACAATTCCATGAATTAAAGAATTTGAATTTCAAGACCAAAACTCCATTTTTATAGAGACTGAAATTGGAAATCTAGTAATGGAATTATACCTTTGTAATGTGAAAGAATTTTCTACTACTTGAACTCTTAAACTCTTAAGGATGCTTGTATGCTCTCAATTCTCACCTAGCAATTCTCTAACACTTGGAAAAATGGAAGGAGAGCTCATACTTATAGAACATCAAAGAACTAGACAATAACATTCTCCCCTAAATCAAACTCATATTTAAAGGATTGCATGGGGGTTAACAAAGAGTTGTTAGATTGGTTGTTAGAACTCATCATGATCACCGCTCCCCCATGATCATGAGCTAGAGAGTTGGAAGAAAATGAGGAACATAGGCTAGCCTTTTTCTAGCACACGTGAATGGGAAATGAGAGTAAAATGGGACTATCAATTTGGGACAAACAATTTAACTAGTATTCTTGTATACTCCTACACATCCACACTCTTATGTTATATTTTTAATACACATCTCAACCATATATTATAACTAAATATCATACTTAATAATTAAGGTTTCAATGTAGTAGATAGAATATGGAAATGTAATATACATATAATCTATGTAGATTTTATCATACTGGTTTACTTTAATAGTTCATGGTATATAATTTCCATACATTCCCATATACATATTGTCACATAGATAATATATTTATAACACATAGTTTCAATATGTTTAATTACAATGTCCAAGCAATATAGTTTTATAAGACTTAATATATAGTCACACAGTGTCACACAACACTATATGATATAGTTGTATTATTGTTCACATGCACATAACTATCAATATAATATTATTATATTACTAACTTACTCACTTATGTTAAATAAATTAATCATGCACTTTCTTAATTAATTAACATCAATAATAATTAATCCACCCATTTATGGGTTTTCCATAATCATTATCAATTAATAACTAATAGTATATTACAACAACAATTAACAATTAATATTACTATTAGTATTTCCATCACCATGCCACACAAGGCTTTCAGCGAGTTTACCACAAACTCCACATATCCTCAATTATTCAATTATTTAATATAATTGAGTTATCTCATATCATAACACGAAATTGTTCATTTCCATTAATATATTCATTTAATAATATGTGGAAATTCTCGGGTATTACATCACAGGTTGGTATCAAAGCCGTACGTTATGAACCATAGGTGGGGAAACAACCTTAGGTAATAGCCTTGTAGGAGATTGAGAACATAGTAGTTGTAAACTCTTATTGAGTTATAAGAAATGAATTTCTAAATTCATTGAAGATAATAAAAGACTTTATGTGCTTATATGTTAATCTATATGTTCGCTAGCATGGATTAGTAACTAAAACTTAACTTTTGTTGTCAGGATATCGGATGTTAGAGGAGCTAGTCGAGCTGGGGAGGAGGAACCCCGAGTACCTAAAGAGGAGGACCCCCGAGACATTCATGTCGTCAGGGAATAGTTGGTACAGTGAGAGCCATCTCCGTTGATCACTGTTGTTGGTCGGGAGCATGAGCATGAGACCGATCCAGAGGAGGATTCTGATGAAGAAGAGGAGGAAGAGGAGTTCCCACCATACTCCATTGAAGCTGAGATGTATGATGCACTTTATGATCATAACATAGAGTTGCAAGACACTGTTCAGGAGCTAAGGGAGAGGACTGTTATGCAGCAGAGTACCATCGAGCGAAAGGATGGGGAAATTGTGACTCTTCACACATGTTTGGGAAACGTGGAGTGGGATTTGGTTCACGAGAAGGGTCAAACTAAGGAGAAGACCGAAGAAATAGGGTAGTTGAAGAAAGATCTGAAAGAGAGCTTAGAAAGACTGGCATTAGCAGAGGAGGGCTAGGTAAGAGAGTCACGTCGTGCTGATCTTGCTGAAGAGGATTGTCGTGCAAAGAAGGCTAAGCTTGGGGAGACGTACTCTAAACTTCATAATGCAATGGATGCGGCCTAGGATTGAGTTATGAAGTATCCAATCCAGTTTGAAGGTCTACCATCATATAAGCTAGATCGCAGGACGATGTCTCGCAATATGGAAGAAGAACGTGGCAAGGCTATTCAGTGCCTTAATAGGCAGTGATAGTATTAGTTTAATTATATGAAAATTATCTGGTAGTTAAAGATGTAAATTCTGATGTGTTTATAAACAAAGGAATATTTTAATGTTTTAAATCCTGTAGATTCTTTATCTCAGGATAGTGGATATAAATAGCAGTGATGCTATCTTATGACGTTTAAACTTTTGAATTGAATAAAATATCAGAGTTTATTGATATAATGTGTTAAGTGCTTATGATTAAATGTTTTAGTTAAGCCTTAAATGTTTAAGGGATTGAATAAAGACCTAATAAGCGTGTGTTCTTAACAGAAATATGCCGCCTAGAAGAAGAAAAAACCGTCAACAAGCACAAGAAGAACCAATGAATAACAACAATGACGCCAATGCTAACCATGTTCAGTAATTGGTGAACCTTTTAGCCGGAGCAATTAACAATCAACCACAAGCTCCACCAAGCACCTCGTTCAAGGATTTCAAGTTGGTGGGACCGCCAGAGTTTAAGGGCTCCATAAACCAAATCGAAGCTCAGACCTAGGTTATGGAGATGGAGAAGGTGTTCGATGTCGCTAGAGTAAGGGAAGACCAGAAGACCGCGTATGAAACATTCATGCTGAAGTTCGAAGCCAGTTATTGGTGGAAGGCAAACAAAGTACGGGGAGGTGAAGGTGTAATAACCTGGGAGAGATTCAAAGAGGTATTCTTTGAGATGTACTTTCCGACCAATTCGCAAAATCAAATGGAAGTTCAGTTTTTGGAATTGAAACAGGGGAGTATGTCCGTAGCAGATTATGCGACAAGGTTCAACAAGTTGGCTAGGTTCGCCATATACCAAGTGCATACCGATGAGAGGAAGACATGACGATTCGAGCAGGGTCTGAAGCCCTGGTTGTATAGCAAGGTGTCAATGTTCCAATTGAACACTTTTGCTGGAGTGTTACAGAAAGCCATACTCGCTGAAGGTGGAAGCGATGCGGTAACTAAGTATAATCAGGATCAGAATAAGAAGAAAAGTGAGAATGAAGGAAATAATAAATCTGGTGGGAGTAGCACGGGGGGTAGCCATAATCAAAAGAGGAAGTGGTCTGATAACTCTTCAGCTGGAAGTCAACAAGGAGGGAAAAAGAAGAAGATTGAAGCATGTCCAACCTGCGAAAAAACTCATCTGGGAGTTTACATGAAGGGAAAACAAGAGTGCTACAATTGTGGTCAAGAAGGTCACATAGCACCTAACTGGCCTAACGCAAAGAAGGGTGCCTGCTTCACTTGTGGTTCAAAGGATCATCTTGCAAGGGATTGTCCTAAGAAGGGATCTGGAGGGACGGGTTCAGGAGGAAATAGAGGAAATACCGGTGGAAGCACTCTGACTATCACGGGACCAACCGTAACCAACCTACCGACCGCCAGGACATTTAACCTGACAATGCAGGATGTAGTGCAGTCTCGCGATGTGGTGTCAGGTATCATTCCGATCAAAAAAGTTAATGCTTATGTATGGTACTTGTTCATTTATATCCGATGACTTTGCTGAGAACTTAGAATTGTTTAAGGACGAGTTAGAATACCCCATGAACATAGAAATTGAGAATAGAGAAATAATCCTTGTTAAGTATGTGCATAAGAACTGTAGAGTGGATATTAATGGTAATACCATGAACGTAGATCTTATCCCTATTCGACTTGGAGAATTCGATGTTATTTTGGGTATGGACTAGTTATCCAATTATGGGGCGGTAATTGACTGCCAGAAGAAGCGTATTAACCTTATGACTCCGTCAAAGGTTGTGTTTTATGGTAACAAGTCGCCTAGACAAGCGAGTTGTCTGATGATGATGAAGGCCAGGAGGTTGTTAAGGCAGGGCTGTGTAGGATATCTAGCTTACATAGTCGATAGTCGTAAAGAGAATCCAAAAATAGATGAGATACCAGTAGTAAGAGATTTCGCAGACGTATTTCCGGATGATTTGCCAGGACTTCCTCCAGATAGAGAAGTTGAATTCGTGATCGATTTGGCTCTAGGAACGACTCCAATATCAAAGGCACCGTACCGAATGGCGCCGATAGAGATGAAAGAACTGATGGTCCAACTACAAGAATTACTGGACAAGAAGTATATCTAACCAAGCGTATCACGGTGGGGAGCGCCGATTTTATTCATAAAGAAGAAGGATGGGACAATGCGGCTCTACATCGACTATAGAGAACTGAATAAGGTCGCGATTAAGAATAGATATCCATTACCGCGAATCAACGATTTGTTTGATAAGTTAAAGGGAGCAAGATACTTTTCAAAGATAGATTTGAGGAGTGGTTATCATCAATTGAAGGTGAGACCCGAGGATGTACCGAAGACAGCGTTCAGAACACGATATGGTCACTACAAATTTTTGGTAATGTCATTTGGTCTAACAAATGCTCCTATAGCATTTATGGGCTTAATGAATGGAGTGTTCAAGCCGTTTTTGGACAAATTCGTAGTGGTATTTATAGATGACATTTTGGTATATTCGAAAACCAAGGAAGAACATGCAGAGCATTTGAGGGTAACATTAGAGACATTGAGAAGGGAGAAGTTGTATGCCAAGTTTTCGAAATGTGAATTTTGGATTGAAAGAGTACAATTTCACATGTGATTGATAGGGATGGAATTTTGGTGGACCCCTCCAAAGTCGAAGCTATGATTAATCGGGATCACCAAGACACCGCTTCTAAGTAAGAAGTTTTCTTGATTAAGGGGTTATTACAGAAGATTCATTCAAGATTTCTCCAAGATCGCAACTCCGTTGACGAATTTAACTAGGAAATCGGTGAAATTTGTTTGGACGGATAAGTGTGAGGAAAGCTTTCAAGAATTAAAGAAGAGGTTGAGTTCAGCACCTGTGTTATCTCTTCCGGATGATACAGGAAATTTTTTGGTTTATAGTGATGCATCGCATAAAGGACTTGGCTGTGTGCTTATGCAGAACGGTAGAGTCGTTGCGTATGCATCACGACAACTGAAAGATTATGAGAAGGGGTATCCGACCCATGACTTGGAGTTAGTTGAAGTGGTTTTTGCTTTGAAAATCTGGAGGCACTATCTCTATGGGGAGAAGTGTGAAATATATACAGACCACAAGAGTCTGAAATATATTTTCACATAGAAAGACTTGAACATGCGCCAAAGAAGGTGGTTGGAGTTAATTAAGGACTATGATTGTGAGATTCTATACCATCCGGGTAAGGCAATGTGGTGCTTGACGCCTTAAGTAAAAAAGGGTCGGGAAAAGCGATGATCTTGTTGAGCAGGGAGGCGTTAATTTTAGCAATGGAAAAGTTGGAATTAGAAGTTAAGTGTCCTATGGAGATCATTGAGAAGCTATTTCAGATACAATCTGGTACAACTCTACTAGACAAGGTTAAGGAGGCTCAACTTCAGGATGATGAATGTAAAATAGTGAAAAAGAAGATATCCGAAGGAACCGAATCAAGATTCAAGATGGATAAGGAAGGAATACTGAGGTTTGAGAGTAGAATTTAGATACTTCTAGTACCAGAGATTAAGGATGAAATTTTGAGCGAGGCTCATAACTCACGATATTCGATTCACCTGGGTAGTACCAAGATGTACCAAGATCTTCGACAACATTTCTGGTGGCCAAATTTGAAACAAGAGGTTGCAGAATGTGTTGCCAAGTGCCTGACATGTCAGAAAGTTAAAGCAGAACAACAGAGGCCGAGTGGGTTACTACAACCTTTAGAGATTCCAGAATGGAAATGGGAACAAATTACGATGGATTTCGTGGTTGGACTACCGACAACTCAGAAAGGGTACGACGTAATATGGGTTATTGTTGACCGATTAACGAAATTTGCAAACTTCCTTCCTATCAAAATCAGATTCAACTTAGATCAGTTGGCAGGGTTATATATGAAAGAGATTGTTTCAAGGCACGGAGTTCCGGTGTCAATTATTTCTGATAGAGATCTGCGCTTTACGTCGAACTTCTGGAAACGTCTACAAGAATGCATGGGTACACAGTTCCGAATGAGCACGGCATATCACCCTCAGATAGATGGACAGAGTGAAAGAACAATTCAGACATTGGAAGATATGTTAAGAGCTTGTATAATGGACTTTAAAGGAAATTGGGATGACCATCTATTCCTCGTAGAGTTCGGCTATAACAACAGTTACCATGCTAGTATTGGTATGCCGCCTTACGAAGCGTTATACGGCAGAAAGTGCAGAACTCTGTTATACTGGGATGACGTTGGCGAAAGACAATTACTAGGCCCAGAATTGGTACAACAAACAGCAGAAATAGTCAAAGTGATCTGAACAAGATTGACAGAAGCTGAAGATAGATAGAAGAAATACGCCGATCCACACCGTAAAAATGTTGAGTTCGAGCCGGGTAGTTATGTGTTTTTAAATTTCTCTCCCTGGAAGGGAAAGATCAGATTCGGAAAGAAAAGGAAATTAAGCCCAAGATTCATTGGACCCTTTGAAGTTCTACGAAGGGTCGGAGAAGTTGATTATGAGGTAGCCTTACCTCCAGCTCTAGAGAATGTCCACAACGTTTTCCATGTCTCAGTCATACGACCCTACAAACCCGATTACAAGCAAGTGATTTAATATGAACCCCTACATTTTGACAAAGTCTTATCTTACAAAGAAATTCCTGTTCAGATTGTCGACCGAAAAGAGCAAGTTCTAAGAAATAAAGTAATGCCTTCTGTCAAGGTAATTTGGAGGAACCACAATTCTGAAGAAGCAACGTGGGAACTCGAAGAGAATATGATGAAGAATTATCCTCATTTATTTACATAGATTATTATAAGCGATTCTGGGGACAAAATCTTTGTACGGGGGGAGAATATAACGGGATGAATTGTTAAGTTGTGATTCTGAGGACAAAATCCTTTGAAGGGGGGAAAGATGTGACAATCGAGATTTTGTAATTTAATTTTAATATTTATTGGATTGCATAAATATTTTTCGATGAATTAATTATTAGATTAAATAATTAATTGATGAAATTGTGGTAGATTAATTTAATTATGTATTATATTTATTAAATTAATGTGGACAATTTTTTATTATTCGAAGTATGTAATTATGTGAGCTTATTGTAATAAAAGAAATATTTAATAAGCTTCTAATAGTATTTTAATTAATTTAATAATTAATTAGAGATTTAATAATTTTACATTATTAATCAATAAGAAATTTAATTATGTGACTATGTGGATTTATGAGAAATTATTATATGTTATTTAATTAAATTAAATAACATATTGGATTTATTTAATAAATGAGTGTGACATTATTTAAACTATATTATAAAGGTTTAATTAAATTAATTGGATATAAGCCTTTAAGGCTAGCCAAACGAGGCCTTAAGAGGAGTTGGGGGCAGTTAAACCATGTATAGAATAACTGACCTCAACTCTGCGCATAAAGGGTCAGTTGCTTTGTTTTACATACTTTCTTATTAAGTGTTCAACTGAGAGTCAGAGAATTTAGAGAGAATTCAGAGAAATTGTGGGAGAAAATTCTGTGATTGAAGTAGTATCTGAAAAAGGGATTATTATTTTTACTCACTCTACGCTCTAGGTAATTCTCTCCAACCCAATTCTCTTTTTTTTACGTCATTAAGCTTTTAGGAAAATGGTTTCCAATCTCTTTGTTAAATCTCTGTAAATGGGAAATTATGTTATTATATGGATATATGTGATAATATGATTAGCATAACATGTTTTATTATATATTATATAGGTTTCCATATCATCAGTTTCATAATATTAACGTATGTTATGGCTTCAAAAGTTACAGAGTATAGAATATGGCCATATAGCCCGTATACGTGATTTTAATATGTCAAACATAAATTATTTTGTAAAATTTCCACTTGTATATAATTATGCATGCTAAAATAAAGAAAATAAAATTTGAATGGATGGATTTGGTGTTATAACGAATCCGTAGTGTTAAAATTTTATGTTTTTGTTCAAAACCTTCAAGAACAATGAAATTTGCATGTTTTAATTCTGTAATTATGTGTTTTAATTTGTTAAAATCAATCTATAAATGTTGAGTAATGATTATATACGAATTCTAACATGTGGGTATGTTTAATCTGGTGAATTCAATGACCATGTAATGTTAAATTCGGCTATTTCTGTGTTCTTCGCGAACTGGAAATTCAGAAACTGGAGTTTCGCATCGCGGCGCCAACTCCAGGCCTAAGACTCGCGTAGTAAGAAGCGCCACTTCACAAGACAAATACAAATACCCATGTGTTGCGGCGCTTAAGACCTAGTATAAAGTGGAAAGCAGCAGCTACCACTTAGCAGAATGGTCCAGAAATTAGTTTTTAAAATGTTTAAGTCTAGCAATGTGTTGGTAACTTAATCTAATGAACATAAAAACTTGTTAGACATATAATGAGGTGTTAAAATAAATTCTTAGCATGTCAATAACATATGCACGTGTCAATTGAATGATTGAATGCATAGTTAGCTTATTGTTCATGAAGTGTTAATTATGACAATGAATGTAATAATTTGACTAAGTATAGTCATGAATTTGAGTTAGACAAAAAGAATGAACTTGTGATGACTAGTACGTTATAATTGACTGGTATTGTGAACATAAATGATATGTAGGATTTAAATCAAGGAACGAGTTTAATTAACGTGTAATCTACGCACGAGGCAAGTTTCCTGACCCTACTCGTTATCTTTATATGAGCTTATAATTTATCACTTTACGTCGAACAAATTCTCGTTATTATTGATCAAGTCCATTTTATTATATTAAAATATATTAACCTTTCAAAGTATGATTCTGTTATACAATAATTGTTTTATTGTATACCTTTTCAAATTGCTATTCAATTTTAAACTATCAGTTACTGTTGAACTTTGTTAGACTAGTGAACACTTAATAATTCGACTAGTCCATAGTTGATCAGCGTTCTAAATTTTAGAACCCTTGATGAAATATTCCAAACCAAACTTCCTTTGGTGCGGACTCTAATGTCAAACTGAGATGAACAACCCTGTATAGGGAATTACTTGTGCGTTAGCGTTAAGATATTGTGCACAATATGGTACTAGGGCTGATCCCCCTAAGTATGAGAAGAAGAGTCCATAGTCTTATGATTGTTAAAGGTTTCAAGTATAAACACTTGACAACCTAGGACATAGTTCAAGGTCTTATGACCCTCAGAAGTTCTTTTGTTTCTTGTTACTCATTCCTGATTTAAAAGTTGAGTTTCCTATTTCAGAAGTCTTTGATTTATAGCAATCGTGCTCACTCTTGCGTAATAATAATATTGCAGTTAAGAACGAAAGATCATACGAGCCTTCCACTAGTAAAGGCAAAGGCAAGATTAGCAAGTAATGAACACTGGTTATTTATGTGTTTCTGTAATGATATTTAGGATTTATGTTATTTAAAGACTTATTATTTGTTTATGATTCCGCACAAATGTTTAAGGTTAGACCAACCTGGGATTTTATTATTATGCAGTTGATGTAACCCCATAAGGGGAGATTTATTTATTATTTCTATCTATTGCATGGTTTGTATTTATTTATGGGTAGATAGATAGATGATATTTCTATAGTGAACACCAAATCCTGTGGAAATGGAAGTACTAGATTTGGGGGTGTCACATTATACTTCAAGTCAGAATCGTTAGGAACACAAAGTCTGGAGTTGACTCAAAGTATTCCTTCTTCATCGATTCTAGCTTCCGGAATAGCACCTTCTTCAACTTTCTTCTTTATATACATCAGCTCCAGGTCTGTAGCTTGAGCAACTTTAACTTTATCGATTAAAGTCGGTTCTACTCGTATATTCGTCATCATCACATGGGTCCCTGGAGTCTTTAACTCTATCTTCGTCCTTTGCAGGTCACACAAAATGGGCCTTTGCGTTGACAATATCACACTCGTACCCACATATGATCTTCTACTCAATGCGTCACCTACTATGTTCGCTTTTCTAGGATAGTATTGGATGGTATGATCATAATCTTTCAACAGCTCAATCCAACGTCATTGCCGCATGTTGAGTTCCTTCTGAGTGAAGAAATATTTGAGGCTTTTATGATCCGTATAAATCTCCACCTTCTCTCCATACAGGTAATGCCTCCAAATCTTAAATGCAAAAACGAAAGCGACCAACTCTTGATCATAAGTAGGATAATTCCTCTCATATTCTTTGAGTTGTCGGGAGGCATAGGCTATGACTTTCCCATGTTGCATTAGAACACATCCTAATTCTTTGCCTGAAGCATCACTGTAAATGACAAATCCCTCCATGCCAGATGGTATTGTCAGAACAGGTGCTGAAATAAGTCTACTCTTGAGTTTTTGAAAACTCTTCTCATATTCCTCACACCAACCGAATTTTGTATCTTTCCGAGTCAGCTGAGTTAATGGAGTAGCGATTCGAGAAAACCCTTCTACGAATCTCCGAGAATAACCAAACTAAGTCGAGAAAGCTACGATTTTGGTCACTCGACTTAGGTTGCTCCCAACTTTGAATTGTTTCAATCTTTGCCGGGTCAACAGATATTCCATGACTTGATACTACGTGCCCAAGGAATGCTACTTCCACAAGCCAGAACACGCATTTCTTCAACTTGGCATATAGCTTATTTTCATGAAGCTTTTAAAGTATCAACCTCAAGTGTTGCTCATGGTCTCCACGGGTTTTGGAGTATATGAGTATGTCATCAATAAAGACGATCACAAAGTGATCCAAATATTCCTTGAATACTCGGTTCATCATGTTCATGAAGGCAGCAGGAGCATTAGTCAATCCAAAAGACATGACTAGGAATTTATAATGCCTGTACCGAGTTTTGAAAGCAGTCTTTGGAATGTCATCAGTTTTAATCTTCAACTGATGATATCCAGAACGAAGATCGATCTTTGAAAAGAATTTGGCGCCTTGCAACTGGTCAAACAGATCATCAATACGAGGTAACGGGTACTTATTTTTTATGGTGACATGATTCAACTCCTGATAATCAATACAAAGTCGCATACTTCCATCTTTCTTTTTCAAGAATAGAACAGGAGCACCCCAAGGAGACGTCTAACAATTCCTGTAGTTGGGTTTTTAACTCCTGAAGTTCAATAGGAGCCATTCGGTATCGGGCTTTAGAAATAGGTTTTGCATCGAATTCAAGGTCGATACCAAATTCAATTTCACGATCTGGGGGTAGGCCAGGAAGTTCTTCAGGGAATACGTTAGGAAATTCATTAACTATAGAAATATCATTCAAAACTAACTATTTTTGTGTAGATCCGTGACATGAGCTAAGAAAGCTTGACATCCATTTTTCAATAAACGAATAGCTTTATGGCTTGAGATGACAGTGATGGATTTTAATGTTTTGGTTGCTTGAATTCGCATAATAGGTTGGTTAGGAATATGAAAGATAACAACCTTACGAAAACAATCAATTTTAGCATGATGAGTAGTTAACCAATTAATCCCTAAAATCACATCAAATACAAGTATTTTCAAAGAAATAAGATCGACAGGTAACGTGCGTTTACCGATATGAATTAAACAAGACTTATAAACCATTGATGTAATGAAGGTTTCTCCCAACGGAGTTTCAACAGATAAGTCAAAGTCTAACTTCTCCGGAGTCAAATTTAAACGTTGAACGCAAGCAAAAGAATGGGTAGAATCAGTAACTAATAAAGTATAGACTTCGCTAAAATTTATAATTAACTAACATGTGCTAACTTCGTTTGGGTTACTCACTTTTTGAGAAGTCACAAAAAATGCTCTTCCTGAAACCACCGACTTTGTTTTGTCTGTATCCGCCTTTGGTGCCATCGTCCCACCTGGACTTGACTTCACTATACGACAAAATCGAGCTAAATGACCTTCTCTTCTTGAAATTTTCAGTTCTATTATCTTGGCCATGATTACCACCGAAGTGGTTACCGTTCTTGGCATGATAATTTCCCCCACGATGGTTATCATTCTTCCGATGGTCGTTGCCACCGGTACGATTATTATCGTGTTGTTGGTCGTTACCTTTTGGTTGTGCTAACTCATTATTGCGGTCCAATAACTGAGCCATATTCACAACATCTGAATATAAAAAAGTTTATGAGAAATGATGTATTGACGTATATAGGGTTTCAAACCTCTTAGAAACATTCGCGTCATTCGCTCCTCATTATCGATTAAATGGGATGCAAATCGGGATAACTCTGCAAACTTAGCCTCGTACTGTGATACGGTCATATTATTTTACTCCATTGCTTATCTCAACAATTTTAGATGCCATTTTCAAACACTGTCACAAAACAATGGTTAATTAACATATTACATATTATCCCTATACTCTGACTGACCAATTAAATACCAAATAAACTTATGTAGGTCATACTAGCAAAGGAATTCCCCATCTCTCCCCTCCTAGTTCTTATCTCACATCTCAGCCAGGGATCATATCCCTAAGCTTTGATACCAACTGTGACACCCCCAAAATAGGTATACATCATCTATTCTGAGTCACCAAATACATGGTACAAAAATACAAATACAACTTAATAATACAACTGTCGTGTAAAATACAACAAAACATAAACTGAGAGTTTTAATAAGAATATTGTCATCTAAACAATATCCACACTCAATGGAGTCCTCATTACATTTATTGTCACACTATTTAACAGAATAATGAGGACTAATAATGCTATCATCTGGACCATCACTCCTTTCCCCGACTCGTCCTAGCTATATTCTCATTTCGTGAAGAGAACAATGAAAGAAAGGGTGAGCTCAACTAGCCCAGTAAGAAATATTATGACTATGATAATACAGAATAAATTATCAATAGTCTTCAACAATATTAAACTGATAAAATACAATAGACATCAAGTTTAACTGCAACGGAACAAGCAATCCATTAGAAGAGTCAAGTAGAGAATAAAATCAACTATCTTCTATGGTATAAAATGTTTTCATCAATTTTTATCGCTGAGACTCAGCTTAATAAATAAAACACATCATCTAATCATCCCTGTACTACGGGCCAAGGATATTAATTAAATCATCAATGGTCATGACTATACCGAACACTCCCTGGTCATAATCATACCAAAAACTGTCCATCAATGCATTACAGGCCACTAAGGACTTTTACCATATCATTTATAACATTACAGGTCATGATTATGCCGAATGATCCCTGGTCATAATCACACTAAGTCCATATATGCACGTAAGCCAAAGATGACCTTCATTATAATATAAGCATGGGGATGATGACAATGACATAATAATTCAATAAAATAAGTTCAAGAATTAATTTATCAAGAAATTAATTACGTCCAAATTGTCAACATGATACTTCTTTGTGGAGTAAAATTCAAGAATGCTCAGAAGAATATTTCCATGAAAAGATATTGGATGAAGTGCAAATATCAAGGATATTCCACTAATTTCATGGAGTATAGAAGCCAAAACTTTAACCAACTGAGTATAACAGAATATATGAAACTGCAAATGGATTTTCACCCGCTATGCGGTAATCCACGTATATAGATCATTTCCACAATTTAATAAGGAATGAATACAAAGGATCATTCACCATGCATGTGGTAATCCACATAGACAGGTTATTCCAACAGAATAATAAAGAATGGAATAATAGAAGGATTCACAATGCGTACGATAGACTACACAGATAGGTTATTCCCAACAGAATAATAAATAATGGAACGAAGTCCGGCGTAAACGCACAGATAGGATATTTCGACAGAATAATAAATAATGGAACCAGGTCCGGCGTAAACACACAGACAGGATATTTCGACAGAATAATAAATAATGGAACCAGGTTTGGGGTAAACGCACAGACAGGATATTCGATGCGAGAATAGTAAATAATGGAACCAGTCCAGTAGTAAACGCATACGCATGTGAAATTCGATAGAATAATAAATAATGGAACCCGGTCCGTAAATGCACGAGATAGGATATTAAGCGTAATAATAAAGAATGGAATAACAACTGAAATCACCATGCATGCGATAGGCCGCATGCATGAGTTATTCCAACGAATAATAAATAATGGAACTGTGTTGGCGAAAGCGCTATGCATGTGATATTAAACGAGAATAATAATGAATGGAATAATAGAAGAATTTCACCATGTATGCAGTACTTCGCATAAACAGGTTATTCCAACATATTAATAAATAATGGAATAAAAGAAGAATTTCACCATGTATGCAGTACTTCGCATAACATGCTATTCCAACATAATAATAAAGAATGGAATAACAGAAGTTCTCTTCATAAATAAAAAAGAAATAATACCCCTTACCCTAGAAGAACTGGATATTGGAAAAGTGAGGTAGCAGAATACCTTTCTTCTTTCTCTCTCTAATTTCTCTCTCTAGAGTTTCAGTGAATTCGTAAGAAATAATGAAGGAATGAGCTTCTATTTATAGGATAATGGACTGAATAGTAACTAATTTATGAACGGTCCAGATTGATTTACTTTTAAACGAACGGTCCATATTGATTTACTATTAAAACTTAAAGCAACGGTCCATACTGATTTACTATTAAAACTTTAAACCAGCGATCCATATTGATTCACTATTATAACTTTCCACCAGCGGTCCATATTAATTCACTTTTATAACTTTAACCAACGGTCTGAAAAATTAGCACATCTCGCCATGGAATAATATTGTACCCAAAAATGATTTGGACTAAAAAGAAATATATGTTTTGTGTGAATAGCACCCAGTGAATAGTAAATCATGAATAGTAACTCATGAATAGTAACTCGTGAATTGTACTCCGACACGAAAAGTGCCCCGAATACCCGATTGAACAATATAACCTCTAGACATTAATTCTTATTGAAATAAATGTCGATTTCCACTAACACAAATAATTTCAACACAATGGAACTATTAATTTCATCTTTAATCAACACGAGCTTATTCATCATCAATATTATAACTCACAATATTTAACAACTAGGTCATTCCCAGGAAAGAGGGGGATTTCCAATAAGAATTTCTCCCTATTGGCGCGCAATTAGGTGACCAAACCTCTCATTGACAGAACTTCTAGACATTGTAAATATTGCAATTTAATAATATGAACAATCGTGTCATCTCAATTATTGATTTAATAATATATTATATTATGCAGATGATACTGTGACAATAATCGAATCAATAATATGAGAGATATGATGCAGCAATTACTGTAGTAATAATTGAGTATAACTGAGTGACTTCTCACGTAAGCGTCAATAACTAATATTGTGTGCTACTATGCAACCACACGTATTACTGTACTTTTACTACTGGGTAGTTCAACAATTTTAACGGTAACACTTCCGCTGTTTTTTTAAAAAGATAATTATGTCGTTTTCTAACTACGACAATACTTCCGTTGTGGGGTCCACCAATGATTGTGTCGTCGTACGAATGGAGAAACCAATGGAGAAACCCATGGAGCATGTGGGCCAGCCACTTGGCCACCAAGTAAAGTGCATTTACTTGGTGGCTAAGTAAATGAATAGTAAGAAGGTGAATAGTAAGGAGGTGGACATAATGACGAAATTTCCCTCCATTGGATTTTTTATATAAAGAAGCTTGGCTCGTTCATTTGTTACTTTACAAACATTAACCAACATATTTGAGAGAGAGAAAAGAGCTAGAAAGAAGTAATCAAGTGATCTTGAAGCAAATCATAAGAGTTTATAACAAGAATGCGAAGAACATTAAGGTAATATTTCGTAAACATTCGTCTTTTATCTTTTTCGATTTCTTTTTCATAGAGAAGTATGAATTGGTGGAGCTTGTCTCATCTTGAGTAATAAAGAGGGCTAATAGTGGATTAAAACATTATAAGTCATGTAATCGTAAGCATTTAAGTAAGTTATAATCAAAGAAAACCATTGAACGTTGACTTGGTTGTTAATGGACAAATTGAAAACCATCATTGATAGGGTATGTGCATATTGCTTGGTTAGGATGTAGACAATGAATCAATGGATTGGTTCCATTTGATTTGGCATAGAAAATACGAGTAACGAAATTATGGAAAATTTTACGAAATTAGACGTTAAACGTGGAAATCGTATAATTCCGGATTAGTAGTCAAAACTTTTCGTTTAGTTTAGAAACCTTGGTTTTCAATGGCATAGCGTAGTTTAATGTATTCAAGAGTTGTGGATTCAAGAATGGTCAAATTCTAACTTATAACGAAGAAAATGAGCTTTGAACGCTCAAGAACATATAACGAACACGTTATTAGGACATTAATAGTGAATTCATCGTTAACAGATTTGAAAACTAGTTTTGTCCGGATGAAATCGTAGTATATGTTATGTGTAAGAAAATGGATTTTTAACGAGCCAATTCCAACTTAAAACGACTAAGTTATAAGTCCGGGGAGAATCGTAGTTGAAATTAAAAAAAAATTCAAAGGCTCAGGTGAGGCGACACAGCGCCAACCCCAACACAAATGGCCACGCCGCAGCGCCAGTAATAGTGTCTTTATCTACTGGAGAGTGGCACCGCAGCACCACTAGTATAAAGGATTGGCACGCCGCAGTGCCGGGTTCGGACTTTAGCCACTGTTAGTTGGCGCCACAACGCCAATGGTGTATTAATGTGTGGCGCTGCAGCGCTAGTAGTGGGATTTTGTTGGACAAGTTGGTTTTTAATCCTAAGTGATTGTAAATCAATAGTGGAGCATATATGTATTTAATATCCATGCAAGACCAATCTTAGATCACTTATTTAGTGATGACTTTAGGAATGTAAAGATTGTTTAATAGTAAGTAAACGAAGAACGCGAAGTATAAGTAAGTAAACCGTGAACGGTATTCAATAAGTATACTTAACCAATGATGATCGAGTTTTGGTTAGTAACATAAGAACGTTAACAAGCCGTAAGGAAGATTAATAAGTTGAATTGACATTTATTAATGAAATAAATTCACTTAAGACATAAAAGAGAAAGAAGTTGGTAAAAATAATGTGATTAGATTGTTTGGTAGCTAATTACAGTGTGCTATGTGAATAAATCATGTAGATACTCTAAAGACAAATAATTATTGAATATTATATTCGAAGACGCTTGAAGGCAAGTTTTCTAACGCTTGTCTAACCTTCGTGTTAGCCATTTTTTCTGTGGTTCATGTTTTGAGATGCATGAATTTTTTTACGAAAGGGTCTATGTCAGTTTTAATTAGGTTAGACTATTCTTAAGAGTTAGATTGATTTGTTTACAAGTCATTCGATGTAGAATTATTAACGTTATCCTATGCCAAGTATTTGGTACGGATTCAAGGTAAGTTTTTATATGAAAAAATAAATGTATTTCCATCGATTATTCGATGGGCACGTGAGGTTACCAAAATTTAACGTAAATACGTTTAACGGATGAGTATTGATCAACATAGTGTACTATAGGCTGATCACCTAGAAGTGCTCGTAAGATATATCGGATGTACGGACTTAGTGTCGGGATGTCCTTTTCATGTATGAAAATGAAAAGAGTATGTTCATGGTCTTTCGACCAGTTCATAATTCCTAAGCTATTATATATACTTTGGAATTGTTGTTATGAAATGAGAAGTGCTAGTCAATGTTTCATAGTACTTCATATCTATTTGTTCAGTTATGGAAGATATTCATATAATTCTCAACATGGTATTTATATTAGCCTTTGATAGACTTGTTGAGCTAGTTATGCTCACTTCTTGCTTGAATTATATGATTGCAGCTAAGGCCGAACGAATTGAGGATTCTAAGAAAGATAAAGGCAAGGCTAAGATGGATAATTAGTTATCCTGTAATAGACTAGTATATTTGTACGTATTATACTTATGAACAAATAATAATGTATTCGGTTTTCGAACCTAGGAAATGATTTATTATAAATGTAATAAGAATGTAATTAATACACTTATTGTGTTGTTGTTTCAAATGAATGAATATGTGATTTTGAGTACCGTGTAGCACCATCTGTCAGGTTGGAAGATACCCGGATTTGGGGGCGTCACAGGTTGGTATCTGTGACACCCCCAAATTCGGGTATCTTCCAACCCGACATATAGTGCTACACAGTACTCATAACTATACAATCATTCCATTGAAAATACAACACAATGAATGTATTCACTATCTTCTTATTACAAATATAATAAAATTCTTTCACAGGTTTATAAACCGATTACATCATTCGTTGTTCGTAAAGTATGATACATACCACCATACTAATCTATTACTTGATGGTTAACTATCCATCTTAGCCTTTCCCTTATCTCTCTTAGCATTCTCAGTACGTTCATCCTTAACTGTAATCATATAATTCACGTAAAAAGTGAGCATAACAAGCTCAACAAGTTTAACAAAGAATAATATCAATACCACATTCGTGAATTATACGAAAATCTTCCATAACTGAACAAATAGTCATGAAGTATTATGAAACATTAATACATAACAATTCATAGCATCAATTCCCAAAGTATATATTAGTTTAGGAATTCGGAACCGGTCGAAAGACCATGAACAGTATCTTTCTATTTTCATACTTAACAGCACTAAGGCTGTACATCCGGCATTACTTACGAGCACTTCTAGGTGATCAGCCTATAGTGCTCTATGTTGATCAACATTCATCCGTTAAACGTATTTACGTTTATGTTTTGGCAAACTCGTACGCCCATCGAATAATCGATGAAAAATACTTTTGTTTATACATAAACAAACGTACCTTTGAATCCGTATCAAATACTTGGCATAGGATAACGTTACCATTTCTATATAGAAAGATATGTATACAAATCAATCTATCTCTTACGAATAGTCTAGCCTAGTTAAAACTGGCATTGACCCTTTCTTTAAAATCATTCATGCAACTCAGTACAATGAATCACAGAAAACTTGGCTAACTCAAAGGTTAGACAAGCGTTAAGAAAACATGCCTTTAAGCGTCTTCAAATAACTTAATCGACTGTTCTCAGCCTTTACAAAATCTACATGATATATTCACATAGCACACTATAATTAGCTACCAAACAATCAACCACATTATTTCTACCAACTTCTTTCTCTTCTATGTCTTGGTTGACTTTATATCATTAATATTGTCAATTCAACTTACTACCCTTCATTCCGGCTTGTTAACGTTCTTACATTACTAACTGGACTCAATCATCATTGGTGAAGTACCAATGTAGATTACCGTTCATAGTTTATTATTAAAACTTCATGTTCTTCGTTAACAAACTAATAACTTACGTTTAATTCCTAAGTTCATTACCATATACATTAGTATATGTAACATAGGAATAGTCTTAGTACATTCATTTAGTATATAAACTAAACTCATATAGGTCTCAGAACAACTAAAGTTCAAAACCTAGCTTCTCTAACAAAAGTCTTGTCTCAGCACCGCGTCGTGGCCCTTATATTCTAACATCAAGGGCGTGTGGCGCCAATCTGATAGCTAAGTCCTAGTTTTAGTTTTGCGAGACGAAACTCCTTCATATGAGTGGCACTGCGGTGCCACTCTCTAGTAGGTCATTACATTATTCTGGATCTTTCATGGCATGAGCATTAAGCCTTGTCTCAGCGCATATTTGACCTCAAACACTGTAAATTTTTCTGGACAAAAATTTTAGTGAACTTCCCGGACTCATAACTTCTTCGTTATAAGTCCGATTTAGTCCATTCAAAAGCCTACAACTCATAAATTACATACTCTACGCGTTCATCTAAGAATTTTATAATTTTGAATCCGTTAACTCAAAATTCACTTTTAAGTTCATTTTCGAGTGTTCGTTAAACGTTATTGAGAGTTCAATACTCGTTCTCTTTGTTTTAAGTCGAAATCCGATGATTCTTGAGCCCACAACTCTTAAATACCCTATCTCACGTGTTGACATTGAAAACCAATGTTTTCAAGTCTTACGACAACTTTTGACTACTAATCCAGAATTTCTACGTTTTCGACGTTTAACGTCTAATTCCGTAACGACAACCACGTTCTCTATCTCATATTCAACTCCTTCTATCTGAAGATATATTTTAGACTTTTATGGTCCGTATAAATCTTGCACTTCTCATTGTACAGATAATTCCTCCATATTTTTAAGGCAAAAACTACAGCTGCCAATTCTAGATCACGAGTAGGATAGGCCTTCTCATAATGCTTTAATTGACGTGATGCATACGCAATGACCTTGCCATTTTGCATGAGCATGCAACCCAGTCCTCTGTGCGAAGCATCGCTATACACTAAAAAATTCCCTGTATCATCAGGCAAAGACAATGCAGGTGCCTCACTTAACCTCTTTTTTAGCTCTTGAAAAATGTTCTCACATTTTTTAGTCCCCACATATTTCACTGATTTCCTCGGTAAATTTGTCAGCGGAGTAGCTATCTCAGAAAAGTCATGAATGAACCTCCTATAGTATCCCGCTAACCCCAGAAAACTCTGAACCTCAGTTGGCCTTTTCGGTTTCTCCCACTCATTTACTACTTCTACTTTTGCTGGATCCATAGAAATGCCATCTTTATCAATAACATGTCCTAGAAACTTTCGCATACAACTTTTCCTTACGTAGTGTTTCCAACACTATCCTTAAATGTTCAGCATGATCTTCTGACGTCTTAGAGTAGACTAAAATATAATCAATGAACACTATGATGAACTTGTCCAAATACTGTTTGAACACTTTGTTCATCATATCCATAAATGTGGCTGGCGCATTAGTCAACCCAAACGACATTACCAGAAACTCGTAATGACCATAACGAGTTCTGAACGCCGTTTTAGGTAAATCTTCCTTCCTCAGTTTTAACTCATGATACCCCGTACGCAAATCTATCTTAGAAAAATATTTTGCCCCTTTCAACTGATCAAATAGATCATCAATCCTGGGCAACAGGTATTTATTCTTAATCGTTAAACTTGTTCAACTCTCGATAATCGATACAAAGTCGTAACGACCCATCCTTTTTCTTTACAAACAATACAGGTGCTCCCCAAGGAGACACAATCGGTTGAATGTACTTCCTGTCTAATAGTTCTTATAATTGAACCATTAACTCCTTCATCTCAATGGGCGCCATCTGGTAGGGTGCCCTTGAAACTGGTCCCGTACCCGGTAACAGGTCAACCACAAATTCAACCTCCCTATCCGGTGGAATACCCGGTAATTTCTCCGAAAATACATCCACAAACTCTTGAACTATAGGTATCTGGTCCAAGGATGCTCCCACTCTTTGGGTATCCACAACATGGCACAGATAACCTATACACCCCTTTTTCAACATCTTCCTAGCTTGTGTCATCGTTAGACAACAAGAGCGCCTCGGTGATTTACTACCGAAGAACACTACCTTGGTTTTCTTAGAAAGCCAAAGGTTTACACTTTTCCTGTGGCCATCTATTATTGCCTTATAGTTAAGCAACCAATCCATACCTAGAATTACATAGAATTCTTTTAACCTTATCGGTACCAAATCTACCGATAACTTATTACCTCTAATATCTACGAAACAATCCTTATGAATATGTTCAATGGGGATTATCTCTTCGTTTGCTACCTTAACGTCTAAAGGTATTGCTAACTTTTCAGGGATTAAACATAATCGCTTAGCAAATCCACATGCTATAAAAGAACAAGTAGCTTTTAGTGTGTCAAATACCACATAAGCATTTATTTCATTGGTACGGAATGATACACCGCCATTACATGATGATGCAACCGTATCTTGCATAGTCATATTAAACATACGGGCTGAGGGTCTACCCACAGATGGTATTGGTCCAGTAATGGCTAATTTACCACCACCAGAACCCTTATTTCTCTCTAATACTTTCTTCGGACAATTTCTTGCCATGTGGTCTAACGATCAACAAACAAAACACTCATAATTTTTCTTAGGGTTAGGATAGTTGTAACAAATTGATTTCCCCTTTAAACAGACTCTCAGATGAGTCTTTCCGCATGTTTTTCATGCCTCCATCCTACGTTTAGGATCTCCTTATTTCACCCCAGTATTCCCAGGGTTAAAGCTCTTCCTCTTTGGCATATTGCCACTACCACTGGCAACCTCCGCCTTATTTCCTCTCTCTACTTTTTTCTTATTCTTCCTTTCCTTGTGGTACTGAGATAACCCCTAACCACCACCCTCTGCTATTATCGCTTTTTCTAGAATGGTCCCGTAGGTAACTCTTTGAAACATCGAAATCCTACTGTAGAGCCATGGTTTCAAGCCCTGCTCAAACCTACGAGCCTTTCTCTCTTCTGTGTCCACATAATGTGGAGCGAATCTTGCTAATTCATTGAATTTGACGGCGTACTAGGGAACGGTCATATCCCCTTCTTTAAGTTCCAAGAACTTAATCTCCATTCTACCTTTCATGCTAGTGGGGAAGTAGTTCTCGAAGAATACCTTCTTGAATTGTTCCCAGGTAACTGCCTCCGTTCTAGCCCCACCCCGGTGAGCCTACCACTAGTAGTTGGCCTCCCCCTTCATCATGTAAGTCATAAAAGAAGTCTTTTGCGCCTCAGCCACATTTGTAATAACAAACGTCTTCTCTATTTCTTTCACCCATGTCTAGGCCTCTAATGGGTCCGTCGTTCCTCGCAACTCTGGAGGACCCACACTTTTAAATTCCTTAAAGGTAGTTGTTCTTGCTACCCTAGGTGCTACAAGAATTCCTCCCCCAACTTGGTTAAATGCTTCCGTTAATAAATTAACAAACTCTTGCATAGGGTAATTAGGACCCCCCTAATTCTCATTATGTGACTCAGCCTCTTGGTTACGTTGTCTTCTTCTTGACGGTATAATTCTGATTAAATAAATAAAGTTTCATTATTATCTATTTAACTGCTTAGTTATCATTCCAAAATAACAAGTCATACCACAACACACACATTAAATAAAAACTTCATTATATTAATATGCTTTCATAGTCAAAACTATTTACACTTTGCTTCTTTAGCCAAAAAGCTATTACATTACTATCTCGCGATTGACTTCTACAAAAATTGGGATTTACAAAAACACTACCATTTACTTATACAAAATAGGGTTTTACGTCATTACCATATACAAAAAAGATCTAATGATCTACTAACACTGCCTTACGGCATTCTCATGTTTCTGATTTACTAAAATCGAAATAATATCTCGACTAATTGTATGTCGAGTCTGCCTTGGCTCAATAGAATAACAAGCAATTTCCAGCTTGAAATCCTCGTGAGCACATTCATGGATGTACGTCATCCTAGCAATCTTTTGGTATTTTTTAACCAGTTTCTTTCGAAGCTCTACAGCCTCTTCCTTATAATCTCTCGCCTTATCCGTCATGAACACTTTCTCATCGTGCTCTGACTCAAAATCCGCCTCTGCAGATTCCTTCGCATCATATGGGGCGGTAATCTCCTCATTTTGTGTCTGCACCACAATGCGCAGATGCACATTCCTATCCAACACTGCCAGGTACAATGATCTCATTGCATCCAGAGGTGTTGACTCCTGAGTAGGTACCACCGTATTAATCGATGTTACCTCCATCTCCTCCTCCACATCTATCATCATATTCAGATATGATGTTATTACCATTGTTTCCTCAGGGTGATCCTCCCCAGACATGTACTCTTCTAGATCAGAATGTTCTAGAACCACTATCGGTACCTCCGCCACGGGCATAGGTACTATCTCCACTTGGTTCACTGACTCTTCAATTAACACGTGAATGTCTCTATACATCAAGCTATCGTTTGACATCTACAAAACACATAACATGTTGATTAGTACATAATACACAATATTATAAGCACAAATCACATTTAATTTATTTAGGATTAATACCTAATGCTTTGACTCGAATTTCTTTCTTCGGACTTTACCTTCCTTACGAGGTTATTAGCCTAAGGTTCTTCCCCCCCCCCCCCCTTAAGTTTTATAAACTAATGCTTTGATACCAACCTGTGACGCCCCCATATCCGGGTATCTTCCAACTCGACATATGGTGCTACACGATACTCATAACTATACAATCATTCCATTGAAAATACAACACAATGAATGTATTCACTATCTTCTTATTAAAAATATAATAAAATCCATTCCCAGGTTCATAAACCGATTACATCATTCGTTATTCATAAAGTATAATACATATAACCATATTAATCTATTACATGATGGTTAACTATCCATCTTAGCCTTGCCTTTATCTCTCTTAGCATTCTCAGTGCGTTCAGCCTTAACTACAATCATATAATTCACGCAAGTAGTGAGCATAACAAGCTCAACAAGTTTAACAAAGAATAATATCAATACCACATTCGTGAATTATATGAAAATCTTTCATAACTGAACAAATAGTAGTGAAGTATTACGAAACATTAATACATAACAATTCATAGCATTAATTCCCAAAGTATATAATAGTTTAGGAATTCTGAACCGGTCGAAAGACCATGAACAATATCTTTATGTTTTCATACTTAAAAAGGACATCACAACACTAAGGATGTACATCCGTCATTACTTACGAGCACTTCTAGGTGATCAACCTATAGTACTCTATGTTGATCAACATTCATCCGTTAAACGTATTTACGTTTAAGTTTTGGCAAACTCGCGTGCCCATCGAATAATCAATAAAAAATACTTTTGTTTGTTCGTAGACGAACTTACCTTTGAATCAGTACCAAATACTTGGCATAGGATAACATTACCATTTATATACAGAAAGATATGTATACAAATCAATCTATCTCTTACAAATAGTCTATCCGAGTGAAAACCAGAATTGACCCTTTCTTTGAAATCATTTATGCAACTCAATACAATGAATCACAGAAAACTTGGCTAACTCAAAGGTTAGACAAGCATTAAGAAAACTTGCCTTTAAGCGTCTTCAAATAACATAATTGACTGTTCTCAGCCTTTACATAATCTACATGATATATTCATATAGCACAATGTAATTAGCTAATAAACAATCAACCACATTGTTTCTACCAACTTCTTTCTCTTCTATGTCTTGGTTGACTTTATATCATTAATATTATCAATTCAACTTACTACCCTTCATTCCGGCTTGTTAACGTTCTTATATTACTAACTGGACTCAATCATCATTGGTGAAGTACCAATGTCGATTACCGTTCATAGTTTGTTATTAACACTTCATATTCTTCGTTACTAAACTAATAACTTGCGTTCAATTCCTAGTTCATTACCATGTACATTAGTATATGTAGCATAGGAATAGTCTTAGAACATTCATTGAGTATATAAACTCAACTCATATAGGTCTCGGAACAACTGAAGTTAAAAACCTAGCTTCTCTAACAAAAGTCTGTCTCGTGGCGGTATGCGTGGCTAAGTTATACCTAACTACGCTTAGCTGCTAGTCTAGTACGCACTAGCTAAGTCACGGTTCAAGTGCTGCGAAGACTGAAACTCCTTCATACGAGTGGCGTTGTGGTGCCACTCTCTAGTAGGTCATTACATTGTTCCGGCGCTGCGGCGCAGAACATTAAGCCTTGTCTGGCGCCGTGGCGCCAAACTTCAGCACCAGAAAATTTTTACAGACAAAAATTTTAGTGAACTTCCTGGCCTCATAACTTCTTTATTATAAGTCCGATTTGGTCTGTTCAAAACCCTACAACTCATAAATTACATACTCTACGCGTTCATATAATAATTTTACAATTTCGAATTCGTTAACTCTAAATTCACTTTTAAGTTCATTTTCGAGCGTTCGTTAAATGTTAATGAGCGTTCAATACTCGTTTTCTTCATTTTAGGTTAGAATCTGATGATTCTTGAGCCCACGACTCTTAAATACCCTATCTCACGTGTTGACATTGAAAACGTCTAATCCGGAATTTCTATGTTTTCGATGTTTAACGTCTAATTCCGTAAAATTCGCCATAACTTCGTTACTAGTGTTCTATAAGCCAAATCGAATGGAACACTCCATTGTTTTCATATCTATATCCTAACCAAGCAAGATGCACATATATTAATATTGATGGGGTTCAATTTTTCATTAACAACCAAACTTATCAATCAATATTTCCTACGGTTTAAACTTACGCAAACCCTTACGATTTCTATTTCCACGTGACTTATAATGGCTTAAGTCTAACTCTTTCTCTCTCTTTATATATGTTAGATAACTCTTGGAAAACCAAAAATAACCAACATTTGCCTTCTATTTATAGGCAATTCAAACGGAGGGTAATTTGGTCCTTTCTCCCACCTGCTTACTATTCACTACTTCATCACCAAGTAAAATACTTGGTGATCAAGTAGTGCACTTTATTTGGCCACCAAGTGGCCGGCCCACATGCCCATGGGTCATCCCCATGGGTTGCCACATAGTTTTTACCCATTCGGTGACCCACCAGTTCGATCGACGATTCAGTTTCTTGGATTAGGCTTAATTAATCCTAACATTGGGCTTAGACTTGGGCTTAAACACATAATTCTTTGGGCTTGATTTCTTAATCACTTGGGATTGATTACTTAATCACTTGGGCTTGATATAATCCAAACCCAATTGTATTATACTAAGTCCTAAACTCTAAGTCCATTACACCAATTGCATTCTACACGTATAATTTACGAATTCTCTTCGTATAATACTTGTACGATAATCGTATTGTACTTTGCATTAAATCTTCGTATTATATTTGTATACTAAATAGTATCATACTCGTATATCGTACGCATAATCATTATCTTAATGCATTATACGCGTCTCATTTCCTTCTCGAAAATCATTCTACTTAACCCTTAGGTTTTAAGTCCGCAGGCAAAAACTTCGTTTGCCATAAATGAAATATTATTAAATATTCCATCTCGTCTTCATATTATATCATTATGAGTTTCTCGGAATTTCAAACTTAATTCCCAAGCAGAAATGGATGAATAGTGTTTTTATAAAAATTTCTCGGAAACTTTTATTTTCGTCTTGGAAATTCAAAACAATTAATTATAGCACGTAGCCAAAATACTAACCACATTCGCACATTCTAGGTCATAGAACGACCTTCACATAGCTTACTCACATAAGTAATCAATTAAATTAATTTAATTCACATAATCAAATAAAAATTTAATTCTCATATAAATCTGATTTTCTCGAGCATTACAGTATCAAAGCATTAGGTTATAAAACTTAAGGGGGGGAAGAACCTTAGGCTAATAACCTCGTTAGAAAAGGAGAAGTCAGAAGGAAGTAAACTCGAGTCGAATTGAGGAAACTCAGTACCGAAAGATTTAAAAGATGGAAATTAACCCTAAATAAATTAAAAGTGATTTATGTTTATATTATTGTGTATTATGTACTAATCAACATGTTATGTGTTATTGTAGATGTCCATCGATAGCTTGATGTATAGAGATATACACGTGGTGAGGGAAGAGTCTGTGAACAGAGTAGAGCCTATACCTATGCCCATGGCGGGAATACCAGTAGTGGTTCTAGAAGAGTCTGAGCTAGAGGAGTACTTTTTTGAGGATGACTACTCCGAGGGAGTTATAGGATTGGCGTCACACCCTAAATGATGATCGATGTAGGGGAAGATATGGAGGTAACTGATAAGTGGTATTTTTTTACCTACTTTCTCCTTGTCAGACCGGCGATAGCAACAAACACTTTTGAGATTAAACCAGGCATTATTCAAATGGTGCAGAACTCAGTTCAATTTGGTGGTGCTGCTACGGATGATCCAAATGAACACTTATTGAGTTTCATACAGATTTGTGATACATTCAGATACAATGGTGTGACGGAGGATGCCATTAGACTACACCTATTTCCATTTTCATTGAGAGATAAGGCTAGAAGTTGGTTACACTCTTTGCCGTCAGGGTCAATAACCACATGGGAGGACTTAGTGCAGAAATTCTTAGCCAAGTTTTTCCTAATGGCTAAGACTGCAAAGATGAGGAAGGCTATCTCTCAGTTTGAGCAACAGCAGGGCTAGTCCTTATATGAGGCATGGGAGCGTTACAAAGAGATGCTCAGAAAATGTCCGCATCACGGTATGCCAGACTGGATGGTGATAATTTCCTTTTACAATGGGTTAGGATGGCAGTCGAGACCGATTGTGGATGTAGCCGCAAGAGGGGCATTGTGGGCAAAGAGATATGATGTGGCCTATACGCTTATCAAGACTATGGCCGCGAATGATTATCAGAATCCTACAGCTCAAATGCCACAGCCCAAGGTTGCAGGTGTGTTGGAGGTTGATGCCATTACTCAGTTGTCAGCACAGATGGCAGCTATGGCTAAGAAGATAGATTCTTTGGCAGAAAGTAAAGTGAACACAGTTTCCTTCATTTGTGAGATTTGTGCGGGGTCACACTCCATAGATCAATGTGCCATCAGCTCAGAGTCAGTACAGTATATAAGCAATTACAAAAAAGACCAAGGTCAATTCCAGAACACATACCACCCCAACAACTGCAATCATCCAAACTTTAGTTGGTCAAATAACCAAGGACAACAACAACATCAGTTTCAGTAGAACCAACAGTTTCAACCACAGTCATCTCAGCCACAGTTTGCACAAAAACCACCGTTTTCACCTGGATTTTCTCAACAACAACAACACCACGCTCCAGCTGCACCACAACCAGAGAAGAAATCAGAGATGGAGGAGATGATGTTGAAATACATGGCAAACACTAAAGTCATGATCAAAAGCCAAGTAGTGGCTATCAAGAATTTGGAGACGCAGATGGGGCAGATGGCGAGCATGCTTAATAATAGGCCCCAGGGTGCATTTCCAAGTAACACAGAGACAAATCCTAGAAGAGACGGGAAGGAGCAGTGTCAAGCAATCACATTTAGATCTGGAAAAGACTTGACAGACACTGCAAGTGGCGTTCCCGCACGTGAGTTACAAGGGGACATCGCGTGGCCGCGTGAGGCAGAACAGTTTGATGGTGATGAAGAAAAGTTAAAAAAATCTGAGGTTCAGCAGGAAGAGATGAACAAGGCAGGTTCAGAAGAGAAGGTCAAGAGTCCAGTACAACCAATGCACCCTCAAGTACCATATCCGCAGGGGTTAGTTAAGAAGAAGGAAGATAAATAGTTTAGTAAGTTTCTTGAGGTGTTCAAAAAGTTGCAGATCAACAAACCATTCGTCGAGGCATTGGAACAAATGCCAAGCTACATAAAGTTCATGAAAGGTATATTGTCAAGGAATAGGAGATTAAACGAGCTTGAAACGGTAGCCTTGACAGAGGAATTCAGTGCAGTGCTCCAATAGAAATTACCTCCAAGGCTGAAAGATCCGGGCAGCTTCACAATTCCGTGCACCATTGGGAAGATGAACTTTAGCAAGTGTTTATGTGATCTGGGGGCAAGTATAAACTTGATGCCCTTGTCAGTGTTTAATTAGTTGGGAATGCCGGCTCCAAGATCGACGAACATATCACTACAGGTAGCTGACAGATCCATCAAATATCCACGGGGAATTATTGAAGATGTGTTGGTAAAGGTGGAGAAGTTCATTATTCCAGCTGACTTCATCATTCTAGACTATGAAGAGGACAAAAGTATACAAATCATACTAGGGAGAACATTCTTAGCCACGGGCAAGACTTTGATAGATGTGTAGAAAGGGGAGCTCAATATGCGCATTCAGGACCAGGAGGTCACCTTTAACGTCTTCAAAGCCATGAAGTTCCCAATAGATGAAGAAGAATATTCTCTGGTTGATTTGGTGGATCGAATTGCAAAGAATGAGGTGCAGAGTTTTGCAGACTATGAACCTTTGAAGAATATCTCTAATGAGAGTTCAAATGTGTAGGATGAGGAATTCAATGAATCTGTGCAATATCTGGATACAGCCTCATAATTCAGGAGATTTTTATTACCTGCAGAGCTATTGACAACAACTGAGGAAGCCTCAGAAAAGTTAAACCCATCTTTTGAGTCACCTCCAGAGTTGGAGTTAAAACCACTCCCCAAACATCTCAGGTATGCATTTTTAAGTTCAGATTCAAAATTACATGTGATTATTGCATCTGCACTAACATTTTATCAGGAGGAAAATTTGCTACGAGTGCTTCGACAGTTCAAGTCAGCTATTGGATGGACTATAACAGATATCAAAGGGATTAGCCCTTCCTATTGTATACACAAGATCCTGATAGAAGATGGTAGCAAGCCAACAGTTGAGCAATAAAGGATTCTTAATCCGATAATGAAAGAAGTAGTTAAGAAGGAAGTGCTGAAATGGCTAGATGCAGGAATAATTTATCCGATCTTAGACAGTTCATGGGTGAGCCCAGTACAGTGTGTTCCAAAAAAGGGTGGTATGACAGTCGTTACCAATGAGAATAATGAGTTAATTCCAACACAAACAGTAACGGGGTGGAGAGTTTGCATGGATTACCGCAAGCTCAAAAAAGCTACGAGGAAAGATCATTTGCCACTTATATTCATTGATCAGATGTTGGACAGGTTAGCAGGTCATGAGTATTATTGCCTTCTAGACAGATATTCAGGCTACAATCAAATTATGATAGCTCCAGAAGACCAAGAAAAGACTACCTTCACATGTCCGTATGACACTTTTGCTTTCAGAAGGATGTCTTTCGGACTATGCAATGCGCTAGCCACGTTTCAGAGATACATGATGGCTATATTTTCAGACATGGTGGAACAGAATATGGAGGTATTTATGGATGATTTATCAGTCTTCGGGGACTCATTTGACCTATGCCTTGAAAATCTGGTTATGGTTTTGAAAAGATGTGTTGAAATGAACTTAGTGCTAAACTGGGAAAAAATGTCACTTCATGGTACAAGAAGGAATCATATTGGGACACAAAGTTTCAAAGACGGGACTTGAGGTGGATAAGGCGAAGCTGGCAACTATTGAGCACTTGCCACCACCCACTTCAGTAAAAGGAGTTCGCAGTTTTCTGGGACATGCCGGTTTCTACCGCAGATTCATTAAGTATTTCACCAAAATAACTAAACCACTATGTAGTCTATTGGAGAAGGATGCACAGTTCAACTTCGATGAAGCCTGTATGTCAGCATTTGAACACTTGAAGAGGAAACTTATTTGAAAGATGATGATTCTTTGCAGATTGGACTTTGCCATTTGAATTGATGTGTGATGCCAGTGATTACGCCGTAGGAGCTCTTTTGGGGCAGCGGAAAGAAAAGATATTTCATGTGATTTATTATTCTAGCAAGACCCTAACGGATGCACAATTGAACTATACCACCACAGAGAAAGAACTATTGACAGTGGTGTACGCCTTTGATAAGTTCCGAGCATATCTGATTGGCACAAAGGTGATAGTGTATACGGATCACGCGGCGATTCGACATTTAATGGCAAAGAAGGATGCAAAACCTCGGTTGATTAGATGGATTTTATTATTGTAGGAATTTAATTTGGAAATTAAGGACAGAAAGGGGACTGAAATCCAAGTGGCGGACCACTTGTCGCGACTCGAGAATCCAGACAGGGAAGTAAACAACAAAGTTCTGATCAACGATTCCTTCCAGATGATCAGTTGTTTGTGGTGAAAGGTGAAGTGCCATGGTTTGCAGACTACGCGAATTATCTAGTAAGTAAGATGGTACCTTCTGACTTGGTGGGTTATCAAAAGAAGAAATTTCTACATGATGTCAAATGGTATATATGGGATGAGCCATACTTGTTTAAACAACGCTCTGATTAAAGTGATCAAAAGGTGTATTCCATATAGCGAGACCAAGGAGATTTTACAAGAGTGTCATTCTACGGTGTATGGAGGTCACTACGGTGGAGAATGAACAACGACTAAAGTGCTACAAGCCGGATTCTACTGGCCGACAATTTTTAAGGATGCATACAGTTTTGTTCAGCGGTGTGATAGATTTTAGCGAGTGGGCAACATCTCTAAAAGAAATGAAATGTCGTTGAATACAATCCTCGAAGTAGAAATTTTTGATGTATGGGGGATTGATTTCATGGGACCCTTGGTCTCTTCCTGTGGAAATCTCTACATCTTGCTCGCAGTGGACTATGTCTCAAAATGGGTTGAAGCTGCAGCTCTTCCAAATAATGATGCCAAGGTCATACTCAGATTTCTACACAAAAGCATTTTCCAGAGGTTTGGGACCCCAAGGGCTATCATTAGTGATGAAGGCAGTCATTTCTGCAACAGGCAGTTTACAACCTTGCTGGCTAAGTATGGGGTGAATCATCACATTCCTACAAATATATCATAAACAAACAAATGGTCAAAGTGAAGTGTCAAATCGCTGAAGTAAAAGAATCACGGAAAAAGTTGTGAATCCACATGGAAGGGTGGTCGTTGAAATTAGATGATGCCGTATGGGCTTATCGAACAGTATACAAAACTCCGTTAGGCATGTCGCCTTTTCAACTCGTGTATGGCAAAGCCTGTCACCTCCCTATGGAGCTAGAGCATAAGGCATATTGGGCAATACAAAAGCTCAATTTTGATTTGACGTCTGCAGGGGAGAAACGTCTACTCCAGCTCAATGAGTTAGATGAATTTAGATTACTGGGCATATGAGAATTCGAAGTTGTACAAGGAGAAAGTTAAGAAATGGCATGACCGACAGATCATCGAAAGGACATTTGAACCGGGACAAAGGGTTTTGCTCTATTATTCCAGACTTAAACTTTTTCCCGGAAAGCTGAAATCAAGATGGTCAGGTCCATTTACAGTGAAGACTGTCTTTCTGCATGGTGCAATTGAAGTATATGATCAGTTTCCAAACAAGCCTTTTAAAGTAAATGGCCAGCGATTGAAGCATTACTTTGGTGGCGAGGTGAATGATGAAACGTCACCTCAATTCTCTAAATCGACATGAGATTCATAGACAGTCAAGCTAATTGACTATAACTTAGCACTGGATGGGAGGCAACCCATTATTTTCACTCTTACTTTCTTTTCATTCCTTTACTAGAGTAGTAGTTAAATCAATTTTATTCCATGCCTGATGAATAATTTGTGGCGCATTCTTGTTCATGTAGGTGTTTTCAATTGTACTCATCACTAATATATAAATTGGGTGTACACAGTGTGCATTCATGAAGTTACATCGGCGTGGTAAAATGCAGGAACGGCGCTTTGGAAGATAGTAGCTCATAATTCCGAGAAAGTTACTCATGCCTTTGGTACCCCTGACGTCGTATGAAAATTCCATGCCTTATGTGTAACATAGTGGGTTGAAATTTTTTTAAAGTTTAAGAATCCGATTGGTGGTTTACTCGGTCTCTCACATGCCATAATATAAGTGTATTCTTCTGTTCTCCCATAATTATACAACTCTCTTCACCGCTCATATACACAGTTCTCTCTCCATTAACATAAATCTATGGTTTTTTCGGGGAGTGTCACAAGCAAGTTTTGGGGTACTCTCATCTGTAGTAGAGAATCTATATTCTCTACCTATCATCTGCTCATGGGACCAAAAAGGATACGTTCCATCTCCATCTCTTCATCATCTGACTCATCATCCAGTGATCACGACGAGAATATCATGGAACACAGAAAATTTATCAGCAGGGAAGCTCAAAGAAGATTATTACCACCTCTCTTATTGAAATCGGTTGTGAAGGAATGAGGATTTAAACGATCTGAAAAATGGACACCTATGGAATATCTTTTTGAGAAAAGAAATTTGGGTTAGCCTATTTTGCAACCCTATGCCTATTCCCATGGGAGTTGTTCGGGAGTTCTCTGTGACGCAAAGGAGATGAAATTGAAAGGAGGGATAACTTATTTGGTTACGCCAGTGCAAGTGGATTTTCGTCCCTCGGCCATCGGACGAGTGTTTGGAATAAGCGATACACAACCGATCGGGTTCTACTGAATTGGGTTCTGGTCCACATTTGATGACGGACTTGGACGTAGTAATTTCGGATTTGTGCATCCAAGGAACCAAATGGAATTATAAACCAGGGACGACAGAGCCTCAATCTTTTCTAGCGTCTTCCTTGAATCATTATGCCCAAGCATGGAATCTGTTCATATGCACCAAATTAATTCTGTCCCCTCACAAGCATGAAGTACCTACTGAGACAGAGATCATTTTATCGGGCATTATCACCGACAAGTATATCGACGTCGGCCACTTAATTCATCAAAACATGTTGCGTTATTGGTGGGAGAGCATCACTGGGAGTATTTTTCATGCATCGGTGGCAGCCATACTTTGTAACCAACAAGGAGTCTCGTGGAATGACAAGCAACTGCAGAAACCGAGCCACGACATCACTACGACCACAATCGCCAAGTTCAAGGAGTGGACGGGTGGTGAACCACACCCGCGAGGATTGGATTTTATAATCCACCCCACCTTCCCAGCCCCTTCTCAGCAGCCCCCTCAGCCCGATGAGGCCGTCCCATCCACCCGAGCACACACGGTTCCTTGCGATCGACAACTTCGAAGGTCAAAACGCAAAGTCGACGCCATGTATGCCAATCTTAGAACGTTTTCTCCGGGACTCACATGGGCCTTGGCCGAAGCATTCGCGCAACAAAGAACAATGCTAGAGTGGCCACAGTTTGGCACTGCAGTGCCATATCCACCACCAGATTCACCACCCGAGGAGGGTGGTCAAGCTGATCATTAGGGGAGTTTTTCTGTACCCTTTACCTTCATTCAATGTTTGGGGGTATTGGGGAGCATATCATAGTAGTTTATTTTTATTTAATTATTGCATGTTTATGTGTTTAGTTAAATTTTTGCAAAAAAAATTTAATTTTTATTCATTATGGATTGTGATAGTATGTTTTAGTTGCATGTCTCACACAAATTCTTGTAATAGCATTTTTTTCCTATTGATAGCGATAGTGAATTGTGAAGGATTTGAGAATGTTTGGGATAACATGAAGTGAGATATAATGTTTTACGATGAGATTCATGTTCTTTGTGTAAATGCTTTTGATATGCACAAACGTGTTCACAATTACTTGTAGGTTTAAGAAATGTGTGTTGCATTGCTTGATAGAACATGTAGTTTAAAAAAGAGAAACATGTTGAAAGTGTTGTAGACTGTATGAGCCATTGACATGCAAATTTTGGGAAAACATGGGTATGTTATGTATATAAAAAAAATCAAATAGCAATAACATTGGCTAGTCTTAATTGGGGAATACAGCTACTTGAGTAAGTACGCCCGAGGGGATTGTCTCTACACCTAGCACCCTAAGGTCTTTCATGGTCTGGGAATCATTGGTTGAAAGCTCGCTAAGGGGTAGCAGTGTGCCTAATGGATTGAGACATTGCATAGTCATGTGAAAAAAAATAAAAAAGGAAAGAAATATAGCAATAAACACCGCAGGAAAGTGCAGAAATCGCCCTCGTGAGTAGCAATAAAGCAATAAACCCATTGTTGAACCTTAGTTTGTGTTGATATGTTGAAACAGTCTGTGTTACATGAATATACATGAATCTTTCTTTAGACTATAATTTTCTATTTGGAGAAGTGTAGCATATGTATTCTTTGCTTAGATCAAGTTTTGGTGAAAATCACACACACACACAACATCTCTATATCATATATGAAATTATCTGAGTGTATGATGTTATGTTTATAGTTTGGTTTGAAATCATATTCTTGGATCTCGATGATTCACTGAGGTAATTTGGGATGAAATTCTGTTATGGCAGGGATTTTGTGAGACTAATTTGCATCATAGAGTAGTTGCATATTTTTGTAGTTACATTTTCATTATTCATTAGTATGCATTGCTTGAGGGCAAGCAACAGTTCAAGTTTGCGGGTATTTGATAAGTGGTATTTTTACCTACTTATTGAATACCAATTCATACGAATTGTGCCCATCTCAAGTACATTTTATTGTGTTTTAGTTGTATTTCACGTTATTTTGCGTTGCATTTACTTAAAATTCCTTTTGGTGAATAAGTGCAGGAATCGGCTTAATTTTGGTGGTATTAGAAGGCACGTGGCGAATAGATGCGTGAAGGCGAGGCAAAAATGAGGATGTGCATGGCATGGAGGTACAATGGAGCAAGAGATCAAGCATGAAAAGAACAAATAGCAGCAGTAGCATGACAGAAGCAAAAAAAAAAAAATCCAGAACCATAACTTGCGGCAAAGAAGGCATGCAAGTATATGACTTGGGGAGGCCTTGGCATGCCAGTACTTGGCGCGACGATGATGACTGCTTTGCAAGTTGTGCGGCCAGAAAGCGAGGAGACGCGCGCCCGCATGATAGGTTGGTTGGACAGGCGGGATTACGTAAGTCTCGCGCATGGCGAGACACATGAAATTTGAGAGGGCTTGGCACGCTGCGATCTTGATCTTTGTAATTTTGTTTTAATTTTAATTTTTAATTAATTGAATTATTATTGGTTTTTAAACGATTTTGACGGGTGTCAAACGAACAACGTGATAACTTTAAGCGTATTTTCATCATAGTAACTAGGGTTTACACCTTGGAAGAGATTCCAACGTAGAACGAAGCCTTAACATCTACTTTTCCAATTCTTCTTGGGATTATCTACCATTGTGGATTTCTATTCTTATTTACTGGATTTCTATGAGGATTAAAATGTTGGTCATTGATTTCTATTCAGCGATTTTGTTTGATTTTTCTATCTTTCTTATTTCAATTGTTTGCTTATTGATCATGTTTAGCGTTGATCCCATAATGGCTTTTGGTTCAGCCGTGAACTAAATTCCATTATGGGATTCTAACGGATTTTAATATGTAGTTTGGTTGAACATTTAAATGCTAGGATTGTCTTGCATATCAAATGGAATATCTGTCATGGTTGTTTTACATGTATGAATGCTTGATCACCATTCGTCTCAATACTTGTATGGAATTGACAATGAACACATAGGTATGGATTGTAATCATGATAGCATGCGAATATGGGGTTGTTGTATATGGCTTGCGTATTTTGTGAACCAGATAGACATATACTGTTTCACCGTATGAGCTAGAATAAGGGCATGAGCTTAAAATGAATATAATTGCAATTTCACATAGACATATAGTGATTTTGGTTGTATTGATGATTACATAGAGTCTAACATTTGTAGATAATGTGTAAGTAGGTTATAGTGCATTGAAAAATGGTTATAACTCTATTCGTGCTCTTGGCTATTTTCTTGTGATATGTGAACACTTCTTGCATGATAGTGGCGATTAGATGAAATATTAAATGAAGTTAGGGTCCCATTATTTCCAGATTATATTTATCCCATTTGTATTATTATTTTCAGTTGTTATTCACAATTAGTTTAATTCAACACTTTTAGTCATTAGTCTAGGCATATAAATTTGGTGAGTTAATTTATGCATGATAGTTTGAATTTAACAACTTTCTCTGTGGGATCGATACTCTACTTACTCTGTATTACTTGTTGACCCGTGTATGCTTGCATGAGTTAGAGCTTTTTAATTAGAACTATAAAAGAGGCAACAGTAACATCGATTAATACGGTGGTACCTGCACAAGAGACAACACCTCCAAATGCAATGAGGGCATTGTATCTGGTTGTTCTTAACCGGAATGTGCAACTACGCACTGTTGTACAAAACCAGAATGAAGAGATTATTGCTCTTTATGAGGGAAAGGAGTCTGCAGAATCATATTTTGAGTCAGAGCACGATGAAAAAGTGCTTATGACAGATAAGGCTAGGGATTATAAGAATTGGGTCATAGAGCTTCGTAAGAAACTGGTGGATAAGGACCAGAAAAAAGGACGGATGTCCTACATCCATATTAATGCTTATGAGGATTTTAAGCTAAAAATTGCTTGTTATTCTATTGAGTCGGGACAGACTTGACATACTATTAGTCGGGATATTGTTTTGATCCTAGCGAATTAGAATCATGAGAATGCTGTGAGGCAGTGTTAGTAATCGATAGATCTTTTTGTATATGTGTAGTGACGTAAAACCCTCTTTTTTATAATTAAAGGGTAGTCTTTTTATAAACCCCATTTTTTATAGAATTCAATCGCGGGATAGTAATGTAATAACTTTTGGCTATTGAAACAAGTTATAAATAGTTTTGAACTATGAAGAAGCATATTAATATAATGAAGTTTTTATTAAATGTGCTTTGTTGTGGTATGAGTTATTATTGTGGAATGATAACTAAGTAAGTAAATAGATAATAATTAAACATTATTTATTTAACCAGAATAATGCCGCCGAGAAGAAGATAACGTAATCAGGAAGCAGAATCATATAACGATAACCAAGGGGATGAAAATAACCCTATGCAAAAGTTCGTTAATTTATTAATGGATGCATTTAACCAAACTAGGGTAGAGCACCCGCAATACCTAGGGTAGCTAGAGCGACTACCTTCAAAGAGTTTAAAAGTGTAGGTCCACTGGAGTTCAAAGGAACGATAGACCCAATAGAGGCCCAGACATTGGTGATGGAAATAGAAAAGGCGTTTGTTATTACAAACTTAGCTAAGGCACAAAAGACTTCTTTTGTGACTTACATGATGAAAGGAGAAGCCAAATTTGTGGGAGGCTCACCAAGGTGGGGAAAGAATTGATGCAGTTACGTGGGAATAGTTTAAGAAGGTATTCTTTGAGAACTATTTTCCTACTAGCATGCAGGGGAGAATGGAGATTAAGTTCCTAGAACTTAAACAAGGGGACATGATGGTTCCCTTATACGCAGCCAAATTCAATGAATTAGAAAGGTTTGCTCCACGCCAAGTAGACACTGAGGAAAGGAAGGCTCATAGGTTTGAGAAGGGCCTGAAACCCTGGCTCTATAGTAGGATTTTCGTTTTCCAGAGTGCCTCTTATGGGACCATTCTGGAGAAGGTGATCATTATAGAGGGTTGTAGTGAGGCGTTGAGCCAATACCACAAGGATAGGAAGAATAAGGTGAAGGGTGAAGGAGGACCCAAGGTGGAGGGAGCTAGTGGCAGTGGAAGTCTGTCTAAGAGGAAGGGTTTTAACTCTGGGAATAATGGGGTGAAACAAGGGGATCCTAAGCATAAGATGGACGCATGTAAGACATGCAGAAAGACTCATCTAAGAGTCTGTTTGAAGGGGAAGTCAGTTTGCTATAACTGTGGATATGAGGGTTATATATCACCCAATTGTCCTAATCCTAAGAAAAACCATGGCTGTTTTGTTTGTGGGTCGATGGAGCACATGGCAAGAAATTTCCCGAAGAAGGGGTTGGAAGGTAGTAAGGGTTCTAGTAGTGGTAAGTTAGCCATTATTGGACCAACACCATCGCCGGGTAGACCCTCAACCCGTACATTTAATATGATTGTCCAAGATGTGGTTGCATCGTCAGATGTAGTAGTAGGTATCGTTCCAGTCAATGAAATAAATGCTTATGTGTTATTTGACTCGGGTGCTACTTGTTCTTTTATAGCATGTGAATTTGTTGAGCGATTAGGTTTATTCCCAGAAATATTAGAAATATCTTTAGATGTTAAGGTAGCAAATGAAGATATAATTCCCATTGAACATATTCATAGGGATTGTTGAGTAGATATTAGATGTAACAAATTATCGGTAGATTTGGTACAAATATGGTTGAAAGAATTTGATGTAATTCTTGGTATGGATTTGTTGATTAACCATAAGGCTATAATAGACTGTCATAGGAAAAGTGTGAACCTTCGGCTTTCTAAGAAAACCAAGGTAGTGTTCTTCGGTAGTAAATCAGTGAGACGCTCTTGTTGTCTAACGATGACACAAGCTAGGAAAATATTGAGGAAAGGTGTATAGGATACCTATGTCATGTTGTGGATACCCAAAGAGTGGGAGTATCATTAGAACAAATACCTATAGTTCAAGAGTTCGCGGATGTATTTTCAGATGAATTACCAAGTCTTCCGCCGGATAGGGAGGTCGAGTTTGTGATTGATTTGTTATCGGGTACGGCACTATTTTCAAGGGCATCTGATAGGATGGCCCCAGTAGAGATGAAGAAGTTAAACTTTTAATTACAAGAACTATTAGACAAGAAGTACATTCAATCGAGTGTGTCTTTGTGGGGAGCACCTGTATTATTTGTAAAGAAGAAGGATGGATTGTTACGAATTCTTATTGACTATCAAGAGTTGAACAAGTTAACGATTAAGAATAAATACCCATTGCCCAGGATCGATGATCTATTTGATCAGTTAAAAGCAACAAAGTATTTTTCTAAGATAGATTTGTGTACGGGGTACCATCTGTTGAAAGTAAGGAAGGGGGATGTACCTAAGACGGTGTTCCAAACTCGTTATGGTCATTACGAGTTTTTGGTTATGTCATTTGGGTTGACTAATGCGCTTGCCGCATTCATGGATATGATGAATAGAGTGTTCAAACAGTATTTGGACAAGTTTAATGTAGTGTTCATTGATGATATTCTAGTCTATTCTAAGACGCCGGAAGATCATCCAGAACATTTAAGGGTGTTAGAAACACTAAGGAATGAGAAGTTGTATGCGAAATTCACTAAGTGTGAATTTTGGCTTGAAATAGTGCAGTTTTTAAGACATATTATTGATAAAGATGGCATTTCTGTGGATCCAACAAAGGTAGAAGCAGTTAATGAGTGGGAGAAACCAAAAGAGCTAACTGAGGTTCATAGTTTTTTGGGGTTAGCGGGATAATATAGAAGGTTCATCAAGGATTTTTCTAAAATAGGTACTCTGTTGACGAATTTGACGAGGAAGTCAGTAAAGTATGTGTGGACGGAGAAGTGTGAGAATAGTTTTTAGGAACTAAAAAGGAGGTTAAGTGAGGCACCTATATTGTCTTTGCCAGATGATACGAGGAATTTCATAGTTTATAGCGATGTTTCGCACAGAGGACTAGGTTGTGTGCTCATGCAGCATGGCAAGGTCATTGCGTATACGTCGCGTTAGTTAAAGGATTATGAAAAGGCCTATCCTACTCATGACCTAGAATTGGCAGTGGTAGATTTTGCCTTAAAAATATGGAGACATTATTTATATGGGGAGAAGTGTGAGATATACACGGACCATAAAAGTCTGAAATATATCTTCACACAGAAGGACTTGAATATGATGCAGAGAAGGTGGTTAGAGTTGATAAAAGATTGCGATTGTGATGTCTTATATCATCCAGGGAAAGCAAATGTAGTAGCCGATGCGCTAAGTAGGAAGGGTAGAGAAAAGTTTTCAATGTTAACGACTCAGAATGAGTTAGTAATGGAGATGGCGATGATAGTTAGAAGTTAAGTTACCGGGTGAAGCGGTAGAAATGTTATTCGCAATGGAGAACCAACAAACCATAGTGGAACGGGTTAAGGAAGTGCAATTAGGCAATGAGTACTGCGAACGAATGAAGAAGAGGATGGAAGATGAAGAGAAGACTAAGTATAACCTCGACAAAGAGTGATTGCTTCGTTTTGAAGGAAGAATTTGGGTTCTAGATAATTCCAAGTTAAAAGAATAGATAATGAGTGAGGCTCATAGTTTGAGGTACTCGATACATCCAGGTAGTACTAAGTTATATCAAGACCTTTGACAGAACTTTTGGTGGCCAAACATGAAGAGGGAGATAACAGAATATGTTAGTAAGTGCTTAACTTCTCAGAAAGTTAAGGCTGAACACCAACGACCTAGTGGGTTGTTGCAATCACTAGAAATTCCAAAGTGGAAATGGGAGCATATCACAATGGACTTTGTGGTGGGACTTCCAACAACAAGAAAAGGATACGATGTTATTTGGGATCAGTTGACGAAATCGGCTCACTTTCTACCAATAGGAGTTAGGTATAACCTAGAATAATTAGCTAAACTTTATGTCAAAGAAATTATTTCAAGACATGGAGTGCCTGATTTGATTGTGTCAGATTGATCCACGATTCACATCAAATTTTTGGAGGGGTTTACTAGAGTAACTGGGGACGCAGTTGACGTTGAGTACAGCGTATCATCCTCAGACGGATGGACAAAGTGAGCGAACAATCTAAACACTAGAAGATATGTTATGATCTTGCGTTATGGATTTTAAGGGGAGTTGAGACGAACATCTACTTTTGGTGGAATTCGGGTACAATAATAGTTTTCACACTAATATAGGCATGTCGCCGTATAAAGCGTTATATGGGAGGAGGTGCAGAACTCCACTGTGATGTGATGAAGTAGGGGAACATCAAATGTTGGGACCTGAGATGGTACAACAGACGGCAGACATGGGAAAGATAATACATACTCGCTTGGTAGTGGCTCAAAATAGGCAAAAGAAATATGTAGATCCTCATCGTGAGAAGAGAGAATTTGAAGTAAGTTCATATGTCTTTCTGAAGATTTTGCCTTGGAAAGGGAAGATACATTTTGGAAAGAAAGGGAAGTTAAGTCCAACGTTTATAGGACCTTTTGAAATTTTAAGAAGGGTAGGAGAGGTAGCTTATGAAGTAGCTTTACCTCCAGAGATGGAACGTATACACAATGTGTTTTACGTGTCAGTGTTACATCCCTATAAATCAGACAACAAACACGTAATAGAGTACGAATCTACTTAGATAGAAAAAGACTTAACGTATGAAGAACTTCTAGTTCAGATTGTTGATAGGAAGAACAAGTCTTAAGAAATGAGATAATACATTCGGTCTATTGACCTAATTTTAGGATATGTTTGCATGGTCTCATGAAGACATGGACGGTTGTCAACTGTCATCGTTATTCATCGCCTTCCCATCAAAGAGGGATTCAAACCAGTCAAACAGAAACTCAGGCGATTAAAACTGAGTGGAGTATGAAAGTCAAAGAATAAATTATGAAACAATTTCAAGCCGACATCATCATGGTATCACATACCTTGAGTGGCCATCCAACATAGTCCTCGTGCCTCAATCTAGAGATAAGGTATGAGTTTGTGTGTATTACAGGGATTTGAATAAAGCATGTCTCAAAGATAGCTTTCCAGTACCGTTCATCCATATACTCATTGACCATATAGCTCAGTATGGCATGTACTCCTTTGCAGACTGCTTTGCTGGGTACCATCAAATCATGGTTGCTGAAGAGGATTGTGAAAAAACTTTATTCATCACTCCTTTGGGAACCTTTTGCTATATACGGTTGTCATTCAGCCTCATCAATGCCAGAGCTACCTATCAGCAAGCTATGATGGCTCTCTTCCATGATCTAATGCACAAAGAGATAGAGGTCTATGTGGATGACATCATTGTCAAGACCTGAAGGGAAGAAGACCACCTGGATTATCTCAAAAAGCTCTTCAACCGGTTGCATAAGTACTACTTGAAGCTGATCCCGGCCAAATGCGCCTTTGGTATTAAATCAGGCAAGTTGCTGGGATTCCTAGTAAGCCACAAAGGAATTGAGTTGGATCCTGAAAAAATCCAAGCCATCACTAAAAAGCCCATACCCTAGATAGAGAGGGAAATACGGGGATTTCTGAGCAGTATCAATTTCATCAGTCAATTCATCTCCCAACTCACAACAACCTGTGAACCCCTCTTCAAGTTGTTAAGGAAGAACTCCTCCAAGAAATTGAATGACGAGTGTCGAAAAGCCTTCATTTCCATCAAAGAGCAACTAGTAAAAATGAATGTTTTGGTACCTCCCAGGGATGATGTTCCCCTGTTTATGTACCTGTCAATTAATGATAATGCCCTGAACTACATGCTGAGATAAAAAGATGATAGAGGAAAAGAAAGAGCTATCTATTACCTCAACAAAAGATTCAGCATCAGTGAGCACAAGTATACTCTGATTGAGAAAATTTGATATTCTTTAACATGGGCTTCCATGAGGTTACAACAATATCTTCATGGTCACACAATCCATCTCATATCCCGCATGGATCCTCTCAAGTACGTGTTCAGAAAACCAATATTGAATTGTCAACTGTCCAAATGATAGTTGATCCTACATCAATTTGACATCATCTACATGACTCAAAAGTATATCAAAGGTCAAGGAATTATGGATCAACTAGCCTCCGCACCTTTAGGGGATTTTAAACCCTTAGAAACATATTTTCCCGATGAAGGGGTAACGACAATTCAACAACACCATCAGGATAATACACACCAAATATCGAGGATGTATTTTGATGGAGCTATAAATATGGAAGGCTTTGGAGCTGGAGCAGTTCTAGTATCCATCTCGGGAAAGAAGTATCCCGTTGCCATCAAATTGTAGTTTATCAACACCAACAACACAACTAAGTATGAAGGCTACACTATGGGCTTGAAACTAGCCCAATCCATGGATGTAAAATGGTTATTTGTCTTTGGAGATTCCGAACTGGTAATCAGACAAACCACTGGGTTCTATCACACCAAAGAATTACATTTGTTGCCTTATGATGAGTAGGTTTTTAACCTATGATTTATGTTCATTTGGCTTGTTATATTGTTAGTTTTTGGCACTTTCATGTTACTTTTGATGGGTTTTGTGCTTATTGCAGGATAATCAGGTTGATCCATCAAGATGTGAGCATTGGAGGAATTTTTAAGCAAATTGCAACTTTCTGACTACATAACGCGGACCGCGCTGTGATGATGAGCAACGTAGCATGGGGCGCGCTGGAGCAGGAATGGCTACTGACTTGATAACGCGGATCGTTCTGTAGAAGACCTATGCCTAGCGCGAGGAGCGCTGTTGTGGGAAATTTAGTTGGGCAGTTTTGTTTAACAGGGAGAATGTGTAGTCTTATGAGCCATAAATTCCTTATGTAATACATTTATATTAGGATTATGCTATGGTGATTTTTTCATATTCTTGGGAGTCTTTGGTTTACGTGTTGGTATTGATAAGAATTTTGATTCCTTAAAGTTTCTCTTGGGAATGAGTTAGAGTTTGATTAGGAGTTATGGCATGGAGTGGAGGAAAGTTATATGGTGTGTAAAAATGGGAGAAAGAAGGATGAATCAATACATTCACTTTTGAGAACAAGATTGGAGAACAAGAATTTGGAGGATTAAAGAAGAGGAGGATTTTCACGAAGATTGCAAAATTGAATTTAGAGAAGGGTGGTGTATTATTATTCTTCTTTAATTTTAATTTGTGTAATTGGGATGATGTTTTCTTTTATTTATTCAGTAGTTAATTGATTTATTATGAACTGATTTACTTTTTAGGCGAATGATGGATCCTTGAGTGGAACAATGAATATGTAGCTTTTATTTCCAATTTAATAAAATATTTTCCAGTTTACCTATATTAATTTGAGCTTGAATTTATGAATTGCCTGATCAAAAATTCTTTGTGGATTTTTAGGAAATCGAGATAGGATATTCGAATCTAGACTTAGTTAATATAGCATGTTTCATGAGTTTTGTGAATAGCGGAATCCTGATGAATGTTAAGGAAGAGATATGCTTGACATCGCATGTAATCGGATAGAGAACTTAATCTTAAACATTCTTTGATTATAATTCACATAGAGATATAGTGAGTTAGTTGATTAAGGTGTTTAACTTATTTTTATCTAATTTGTGGATTTACGTTAATACGATATTAGTTCATCGAGAGGTGGTTAGTACTACATTCGTGTTCTTGATTAATAAACTGGGATATTAAGTTGAACTGGAATAAAGGTGTATAAATCAGAGTGAAGCTTAGGGTGAAATCATGAGCTTAATTCTCCAATAATTGTTTAAAAATTCAATTTTTATTAGTTGTGAGTATTTTGCTATAATTTATTTAATAATAATTTAGATTTTATAATTATTAAATTGAATAGTTTAATAAAATTAGGATTAATAAGGAATTGATAATTGTAAGGTTAAGTTTCTTATTAATTTGTCTCTGTGGGAACGATACTTTACTCATTACTATATTACTTGGTGACCACGTATACTTGCGTGTTATGCATAATTAAATTTTACCCAACAAGTTTTTGGCACCGTTGTCGGGGACAATTTAGTATAGATCTTAAAATTTTTACAATATCAATTAAATTAATATATTTTTACTTAAACTTTTTTATTTTTGTTTTGTTCATCTTATTTCAGGTATCTAAAGCGGTTTATGCAAACTCGGTCCAAAAATCCAGACCTGCTGCCTTTTGAGGACGACATTGAGAAAAGGTTCCAGAGGTTAAGTAAGTGGATCAAGGAAACGAGATAAGAATTTGAAACATCTGAGAAAGATGAGGAAATGGCAGCTGAAGATCATAAAGCGTTAAGGGATTTCTCCACACCCAAGGTGACTGAACTGTAGTCAAGCATCATCAGGCCCGCAATTGCTGCAAATACATTTGAAATGAAGCCTATGATGATTCAAATGATTCAGAATTCAGTTCAGTTTGGTGGATTGGCAAATGACGATCCGAATGAACATCTAGTCAGCTTCTTAGAGATATGCGACACCTTTATGTATAATGGGGTGTCGTATGATGTGGTGAGACTTCGCTTGTTCCCACTCACTTTATGGGACAAGGCGAAGAGTTGGTTACACTCTCTCACGGGATCGATCACTCATTGGGAAGACACGGCTCGAGAAATTCTTGCAAAATTCTTCCCACCTGGCGGCGCAAAAATGAGGAATGAGATACTTTTGTTTGAATGTTGACAACATGGGGAGTCACTGTATGAGGTATGGGAAAGATAGAAAGAATTGCTCCGAAAGTGTCCACATCATGGGTTACCTAAGCGGCTCCAAATGAACATGTTTTACAATAGATTGAATGGGAACCTCAGAACCAGCATTGATGCAGCTTCGGGTGAAGCGTTTATGGCAAAGAGCTATGAGGAGGCCTACGAATTAATAGAGTCAATGGCAGCTAACAATGACTAGTGGCCCACAACAAGAATGACTAAAGCAAAGGACGCAGGAGTGTTAGAAGTAGATGGTATGATGGCAATACATGCGCATATTTCAGCACTTTCAAAGAACTTTGATTCTATGACAGGGATGTAAGTACAACAGGCATAACAAGTGGCAATTATATGTGAATTGTGCACGGGAGAACATCCTACAGATCAATGCGCAATAAATCCAGCATCCGTGCAATTTATGGGCAACTATAACAGAATTCAACAGAATACATACCAGAATGCGTACAATCAATGGAATAGGAATCATCCGAATTTTTTGTGGAGTAATAACCAGCAACAACAAGCTCCAAGACCATCATATCCCGTAGGATTTTAGAACCATCAACAACCAGCTCAACATCAAGAAAGGAAATCAAATCTAGAGGAGTTGGTGACAAAATACATAACAAGCAATGAGGTGGTTGTGAAAAATCAAGCAATGACAATGAAATCACAAGAGATGGCCATCAAGAATCTAGAGAATCAGATAGGACAAATTGCGTTGGCATTGAATAATAGACCACAAGGAAAGTTACCAAGTGACACCGACAAAAATTCGAAGGGTAATCACGAGCAATGTCAAGCTATTATGTTGAGAAGTGGAAAATAGCTTGAGGGTCAAGAGACAGAAATTTCGGTTACAAAGGAGGCTAAAACAGAGAAAGAAAATACAGCGGTTGAGATAAAGCAGGGGGGTGAAAAACTAGTGGAAAAGAGCAAACCAGTTAACGAACTAGTTGTCTATCCTCCTCCACTGTTTCAGCAAAGAGTTCAAAAACAGAAATTAGACAAGAATTTTGCAAAGCTTTTGGAAGTTTTTAAGAAACTTCAAATCAACATCCTGTTTGCAGAAGCCCTGGAGCAGATTCCTAGTTACGCAAAATTCATGAAAGGGATTTTGTCCAGGAAAAGAAGTTGGAAGATTTCAAGACAGTGGCATTAACTGAAGTGTGTAGTGCGGTGTTACAGTGGAAGTTTCCACCACAATTGAAAGACCGAGAGAGTTTCACCATTCCTTGAAAGATTGGGAATATGGAATTCAACAAATGTTTGTGTGACTTGGGAGCGAGTGTGAATCTTATGCCATTATCAGTTTATACAGAATTGGGTTTGCCCGCGCCAAAACCTACGGACATCTCATTGCAGTTGGCAGATAGGTCAGTCACATATCCGAGAGGCATTGTAGAGGACATATTGGTTAAGGTTGACAAGTTCATATTCCCCGCAGATTTTATTATTCTAGATTTTGAGGAGGATAAGAACATCCCAATTATCATAGGGAGACCTTTCTTGGCTACTGGTAGGACACTCATCGACGTAAAAAAAGGAGAACTTACTATGAGGGTCCAAGATCAGGAAATTAAATTTAATGTGTTTAAGGCCATAAAATTCCCAATGGATGAAGAAGAATGTTTTAGGATGGAACTTATTGACCAAATAATTAGTGAAGACATGAACAAGAGTTTGGTTAACGATCCATTGGTAACGACATTATTGGGGGATGAAGAGCTCGATGATCCGGAATTTGTGGACTATTTGCAGATGTTAGACTCCTTGCCACGAGTTAGCAGATTTAAAAAACCATTTGAAACATTGCACACGGAGGAGAAAGCCGCAGCAAGGATGAAATCATCATTGGAGGAGCCACCAACTCTTGAGCTAAAACCACTACCTAAACACCTCAAGTATGCGTATTTAGGCAATTCAAATTCTTTACCTGTTATTATCTCTGCCACACTTAATGAATTGCAGGAAGAAAAGCTGTTGAGAGTGCTTAGGGAACATAAATCGGCGATAGGATTTACAATTGTTGATATTAAGGGAATCAGTCCATCTTTTTGCATGCACAAAATTTTGATGGAAGACGATGCAAAACCGACAGTGGAGAAACAGAGACGGCTCAACTCTATGAAAGAGGTAGTCAAGAAGGAAATACTGAAATGGTTGGATGCGGGTATCATTTACCCGATTTCAGATAGCAAGTGGGTTAGTCCGATGCAATGTGTGCCAAAAAAATGAGGAATGATCGTGGTTCAGAATGATGACAATGAGCTGATTTTGACAAGGACTGTGACTGGTTGGAGGGTCTGCATGGACTACAAAAAGTTGAGTAAGGCAACCCGCAAAGATCACTTCCCTTTGCCCTTTATCGATCAAATGTTGGACAGATTGGCGGGACATTAGTACTACTACTTATTAGATGGATACTCGGGTTCTCGTCAAATCATCATCGCTCCTGAGGATCAAGAGAAGACTACGTTTACATGCACATATGGTACATTCGCATTCAAGAGAATATCATTCGGGTTGTGTAATGCGCTCGCTACCTTCCAGTGGTGTATGATGGCCATCTTCTCGGACATGGTGGAGAAGAATGTGGAAGTCTTTCATGGACGATTTCTCTATCTATGGGTATAATTTTGATGCGTGCTTGGAAAACTTGGTAATGGTCTTTCAAAGATGCACCGACACAAATTTGGTCTTTAACTGGGAAAAATGCAACTTTATGGTGGAAGAAGGTATAATTTTGGGGCACAAAGTCTCGGCTCAAGGATTGGAGGTTGATAAAGCGACGCTGGAAACAATTGAGAAACTACCTCCACCAAGTTCAATTAAAGGAATTAAAAGTTTTCTGGGACATGCTGGGTTCTATAGGAGATTCATAAAGAATTTTTCTAAAATGGCAAAACCCTTGTGTAGTCTTCTAGAGAAGGATTCAATTTTCAATTTTGATGAGGAGTGTAAGTTGGCTTTTGAGTTTTTGAAGAAGAAGTTGACTACAGCCCCCGTGATCGTCGCACTAGATTGGAATATGTCGTTCGAACTAATGTGTGATGCAAGCGATTATGCAGTCGGGGCTGTTTTGGGTCAACGTCGAGATAAGATATTTCATGCTATCCATTATGCAAGTAAGACACTCATAGATACTCAACTGAACTACACAACTACGAAAAAAGAATTACTTACAGTGGTGTACGCGTTTGATAAATTCCGGGCCTATTTGATCAGAACAAAGGTGATAGTCTTCACGGATCATGCGGCTATTCAGTATTTGATTATGAAAAAAGATGCCAAACCACGTCTTATCCGATGGATTCTGCTTTTACAAGAGTTTGATCTAGAGATAAAGGATAGAAAGGGGACGGAGAACCAAGTTTTTAATCATTTGTAAAGGTTGGAAAATTAAGATAAACAGAAAGAGGACAAGTGTGTAATCAACGAGTCATTCCCGAATGAGAAACTGTTCGGGATACAGTCAGAATTTCCAAGGTATGCGGACTTCGTGAATTATCTAGTGAGCAACATTCTACCTTCTAATCTTACATGACAACAGAAAAAGAATTTTTGCACGATGTCAAATGGTATATGTGGGATGAGCCGTACTTGTTCAAACAGTGCACCGACAAGATGATCAGAAGATGTGTGCAATATAGTGAAGTAAAGAACATCTTGCACGAGTGTCACTCATCTGCGTATGGCGAACATTATGGTAGCGAGAGGACAACAACAAAGGTGCTGCAAGCCGGGTTTTATTTGCCTACATTACTCAAGGACGCCCACCAGTTAGTCAAAACATGTGATCGATGTCAAAGGGTGGGCAACATTTCGAAAAGGAATGAGATAACACTACAAATAATTCTAGAGGTTAAAATTTTCGATGTATGGGGCATCGACTTCATGGGGCCATTCCCTTCGTCTCTTAACAATCAATGCATTCTACTCACAATGAATTATGTATCAAAATGGGTTGAAGGCGCAACACTACTATCGAACGATGCCAAGGTGGTTCTAAGATTCCTACAGAAAAATATCTTTACGAGGTTTGGGACGCCGAGGGCTATAATAAGTGATGAAGGTAGTCACTTCTGCAACACAACATTTACAGCTCTACTGACAAGATATGGGGTCAACCACAAAGTATCGACGACTTATCATCCCCAAACCAGTGGGCAGGCTGAGGTGTTGAACAGGGAAGTCAAGAAAATACTGGAAAAAGTAGTGAACCCAAATCGTAAGGATTGGTCGCTTCGGTTGGATGATGAATTATGGGCATACCAGACTGCGTATAAGACACCGATCGGCATATCACGATATCAACTATTATATGGAAAAGGTTGTCACTTACCGGTCGAGTTACAACACAAGGCTTATTGGGCTATCTAGAAACTGAACTTCGATCAAGCAGTGGTGGGGGAAAAGAGACTACTTTAGTTAAATGAGCTTGACGAATTCCGACTACAAGCCTACGAGAATTCACAATTGTACAAGGAAACGGTTAAAAGATGGCACGACCAAAAAATTATGCACTGAACATTCATGACAGGTCAATCAGTACTTTTGTTCAACTCAAGACTAAGATTGTTCCCAGGAAAACTAAAATCACGGCGGTCGGGTCCATTCACCATAAAGACAGTTTTCCCGCATGGCGTCGTTGAGCTTTACAGAAGAAATCCATTGGAGACTTTCAAGGTTAATGGCCAAAGATTAAAGCATTACTTGGGTGGTGATTCAAACTGGGATGTCATCAACATTACTCTCACTGACACTCAGTGATACAAGAGGCACCGTCAAGCTAGCGACGTTAAAACTGGCGCTACTTGGGAAGCAACTAGAGCTCTAAACTCTTCCTCTTAATTACTATTTACATCTTAGTTTATAATTTAGTTCAAATACACGTTTTAATACGAGATTAAAGACATCTGTGGAAAAATTGTAGAAAATTCATAAAAAATCATTCACGCACTCTATCGCCCACACTGATGTGGCACGCTTACTCATGACTTAATCTCAAAGACAGAGCACGCTTTAGCATTCCAGCAGACTATTGTCCCCATAAATGGTAGTGCTATATGTAATGCTTAGACCGGTAGCAAGGGCACGCTATCATCTTAGGAAGAAAATGCATCCATAGCGTGTACCGCGCCACTTCGCCGATCTGACAACATGGAACGCCACGTTGCCTCATACTCTGGCCCTTAGCAACATGACTGCGCCATGCCTATGCCTATGCCAAGCGAGAATGAGCTACCGATCCGTAATTCATCGTGATACCTAACGCGAGGTGCACTACGCCATGCCTATACCTAGCATGGACGCTTACTCGGGAATTTCGGTATTTGATGCATTTAATCGACGTGTTCTAGATTGATCCAAGCTATTTCTCCTTAATACATGCAACTACTCCACTTCTCCTACACCCATTACACTTCCAATGTTCTATAAACCCAACTACACAATCTTTACCTCTCTTTCTCCTTTTCAACTTCTATTCCCATTTAACCCATCCATCCCTATCTTCTAAACCACATTGGTCTTCCACCTCCTATATGAACTCCTACCATCCAAGAAGTTAATGTCCTATCAATCATAAACACAACACTCCAATCCTAAATCTAATCCACTCCGTGCACACATTCATACAAATTGGGACATCTTTACAAAGTGGGAAACCCAAACTCATTAAAGGTAAGCACAATTCACTTCATCCTCCATACAATTCTCTATTCTTGATATCAATTTGAGTAAAAAAATCTTGGGAATTGTGTGCCCAAGGAGTGGGCTGTGTGTTTCTAAAAATTTGGCTAGCAAAGTAACATCAATCAACCAAATTTGGATGAAATAATCAGTCCGCCCACCAACTGTTTGATAAAAGTCCAGAACCAGATTTTTGTGCCCAACCTCACCGGAAACAACATGTCTTCCCACAAAAGACAACGTCCATCAAACTCCACTACTCGACCTCCATATGACCATACGAAATTTATTAGTGAAAGGGTCGCGGAAAGATTCAAGTCATCCATCGACAAGAAGAACTTGGTGCTAGAACGAGGATTGAAGACGAATGCTAATTTGAATGGCGACATGGTCCTGCAAATTGTAGAGTGTAATTGGTTTAAGTTAGTCGAACAACAACTTCTAGCGGCGATCAACATAGTAAAAGAATTCTATGACAATGCAATGGAACATGTCAATAATGTCGCCATGGTTCGAGGCAAACTGGTGGTGTTTCACACCGATGCTATCAACGCTTATTTTGGGTTAGAGGCACCACAAGCTGACCGATATGAAGATGGGTTGCCCGAGCTAGATGAGTTGATTGCCCGATTATGCAAACCAGGGACTCAATGTGTAATTCAAGCTAGAATGAATGAAAAGATAAGTTTTCCCTAATCAGCACTTAGTCGATATGGTAAATCATGGCATGCATCTATGTGTGCTTGTCTAACGCCCACTCGCCTCCAAACGATGTAACTAAGGCACGGGCTCGGCTATTATATGGGATTTTTCACCACCACTACGGTGTGCATAACTCAACTGCATTCTACAATGTTGATGTGGGGGAGTGTATTCAAGAATCCATTGACCGGGTGTTATGTGGGAGTACTACGGGAGGTCTGCTTCATGGGTTCCTAATCACTGATTTATGTCGTAAAGTTGGGGTGCATTGGAAACCTTTTGAGCCAATCCAACAACCAATGGCCATAATTAATCATGCTACTATTGAGAGGTACAAGGCATGGGATGGGGCGCAATCATACCCGCGTGGTGAAGGCTATATTATGATCCGCCAACCCTGACCCCCAGTTGATGCAGAACAATCGTGGGGCCCAAGGAATTAATTTATGTGGTTGGCCCAACGTCAAGATTTAATGCATCAGCACAGTGCAAATGAATTCAACATGCTTGCTGATGCGTTTTCCCATGGCAATCTTAATGCTTAATCGGTGGTTATGCCTGTTTCTCCTATCCTGCCAACATATCCTCCTTCGGACGATGACGAGCAGTAACTTGTTTTTTCAGGGAAGTCCTCATCCTTTTATTGAGCTTATTTAACTTAATGAGGGCATTACTTGATTTAAGTTTGGGGGATTATGTTTTCTGCCTAGTATTTTGCATGTTTAGTTTTTAGTTTTTAGTCTTTATAATTGTGCGTATTCATGGCATATCATATATTTAAAAAAAAATCATGTAGTTGCATGAATCCAGTTGATAGATTGTATATGTTTGTTCTTGGCCAATGATGAAATTGGACTTCAGTAAACAAGTACAATGCCAATTAAGGGAACTTTGATGTAATTTCTTGTTATAAGTTGAATCTCTTTTCTATTTGAAACTATTATAATAAGGAATGCACAAGAGAAACAAACTTGTTAATTGATTGCGTTTCAATTTATTCATAATAAAACTCTAAAGGATATTGCTAGTTTAAATGAAAGAATAACACGAACATGTTGTGATGGCTAAGGTTAGATAAGAACCTATGTTTGGGGGAATATTTGGGGTATATAAGCTATATATATATATATATATATATATATATATATATATATATATATATAAACACCGTGGCGTACTTGTCTAGTTTTGTGGCCTTTGTTACTTGTTGGGTAAAATCTAATTACGCAGTTTGTTGGGTTAAATCTAATTACGCACAACACGCGAGTATACGTTGTCAACAAGTAATATAGTAATGAGTAATGTATCGTTCCCACAGAGACAAATTAATAAGAAACTTAACCTTACAATTATCAATTCCTTATTAATCCTAATTTTATTAAACTATTCAATTCAATAATTATAAAATCTAAATTATTATTAAATAAATTATCGCAAAATACTCACAACTAATAAAAACTGAATTTTCAAACAATTATTGGAGAATTAGGCTCATGATTTCACCCTAAGCTTCACTCTGATTTATACACCTTTATTCTAGTTCAACTTAATATCCCAATTTATTAATCAAGAACACGAATGTAGTACTAACCACCTCTCGATGCACTAATACCGTATTAACTTAAATCCACAAATTAGATAAAAATAAGTTAAACACATTAATCAACTAACTCACTATATCTCTATGTGAATTATAATCAAAGAATGTTTAAGATTAAGTTCTCTATCCGATTACATGCGATGTCAAGCATATCTCTACCTTAACATTCATCACAATTCCGCTATTCACAAAACTCGTGAACACATGCTATATTAAGTAAGTCTAGATTCGAATATCTTATCTCGATTTCATACAAATCCACAAAGAATTGTTGATCAGGCAATTCATAAATTCAAGCTCAAATTAATATAGATAAACTGGAAAATATTTTGTTAAACTGGAAATAAAAGCTACATATTCATTGTTCCACTCAAGGATCCATCATTCGCCTAAAAAGTAAATTAGTTCATAATAAATTAATTAACTACTGAATAAATAAAAGAAAACATCACAATTACACAAATTAAAATTAAAGAAGAATAATAATACACCACCCTTCTCTGAATTCAATTATGCAATTTTCATGAAAATCCTCCTCTTCTTTAATCCTCCAAATTCTTGTTCTCCAATCTTGTTCTCAAAAGTGTATGTATTGATTCATCCTTCTTTCTCCTATTTTTTACACACCATATAACTTCCCTCCACTCCATGCCATAACTCCTAATCCAACTCTAACTCATTCCCAAGAGAAACTCTAAGGAATCAAAATTCTTATCAACACCAACAAGTAAACCAAAGACTCCCAAGAATATGCAATAATCACCATAGCACAATCCTAATATAAATGTATTACATAAAGAATTTATGGCTCATAAGACTACCCATTCTCCCTGTCAAACAAAACTGCCCAACTAAATTTCCCGCAACAGCGTGCCCCGCGCTAGGCATAGGTCTTTTACAGTGCGGTCTGCGCTATCCAGTTAGTAGCAATTCCTGCTCCAGCGTGCCCCGCGCTACGTTGCTCATCATCACAGCGCGGTCCGTGCTATGTAGTCAGAAAGTTGCAATTTGCTTAAAAACTCCTCCAATGCTCACATCTTGATGGATCAACCTGATTATCCTACAACAAGCGCAAAACCCATCAAAAGTAACATGAAAGTGCCAAAAACTAACAATATAACAAGCCAAACGAACATAAATCATAGGTTAAAAACCTACTCATCACCTTACCATCGACAAGTTATCCAGATAGCTTAGGAGTTTGAAGAAATATCCTTCCTCCACATTCCTAGGAATAAGAATAACTTTGCAGATGCACTAACAACTTTTGCCTCCTTGATCAACATACTTGACAAAGAAGACATGCCAAATATTAAATTTGATCGACAAAATGTACCAGCCTACGAGAACTACATTGGCGAAGTATCGGATGAGCTTCCTCCCATCCAACACCCTTGCTATCAGCATATCAAGGAATATTTATGAGATGGATCTATACCCACTGAGGCAATTCAAGCTGAAAGAAAGCGGATCCATCGAATGGCTATGAAATTCTATCTGAGTGGAGACACACTCTACAAAAGAGATGCAGTACTAGGCCTTCTCAGATGCCTAGACAAAGACCAAGCTCAGAGGCTCATGGATGAAATCCATGGTGTAGTATGCGGCCCACACATGAGCGGCGCTCTACTTTTCAAGAAAATCCTAAGAAAAGGGCATTTTTGGCTCTCTCTCAAGGCTGACTGTGATGATCACGTCAAGAGATGTTACCAATATCAAATTCATGAGAATGCTATCCACACCCCTCTAAGGGAGCTCCATAATATGAGTTTTCCTTGGCCCTTCTCAATGTGGGGAATGGACGTGATCGGGCCCATCGAGCCTAAAGCCAGTAATGGTCATCAGTTTATCTTCACTATGATTGACTCCTTCACCAAGTGGGCAGAAGCAACCTCTTCCCCCAGGGTTACTAAAGAGGTGATCATTGGTTTCATTAGAAATAATGTCACTTGTCGATATGGACAACCAGAGGTGATTGTATCAGATAATGCCAAAAACCTTAACAACTAAATGATGGAGGAGTTATGTAGTAAATTCCACATCAAACATCTTAACTCTGTCATCTATCGTCCAAAGATAAATAGTGCTATTGAAGTGACTAATAAGAATATCAATAAGATCATGTAAAAGATGTTCGCCAATCACAAAGGATGGCCTAACTTGTTGCCTCTGACTCTATTAGCCTATTGAATGTCAATGCGCACTTCCACTAGGGCAACCCTTTACTCATTAACCTATGGCATGGAAGCAGTGCTCCCCATGGAGGTGGAAATGGAATCCCTCAGAGTGTTAATAGACCAATGCTTACAAGATCGGTACCACCAATTGTCTCTAATAGATGAAAGGCGGACTGTATCCATCTTCCATTGTCAGTTATACCAATAGAGGATCGTTCGATCCTACAACAAGAAAGTCCAGTTATGGCAATTTAAAGAATATGACTTAGTCTTAAAGAAGGTTCTTGACAACCAATATCAATCTAAAGGAAAATTCACCCCTAACTAAGAAGGCCCATTTGTTGTCAAGGAGGTATTGACAAGAGGAACCTTCAGATTAAAAGAGATGGATGGTGAGGAATTTCCTCAACTCATCAATTCGGACACCGTGAAACGGTACTATGTGTGAAGTTACCTACAAACCAGCATCCTGGTTCTGGAGCATCATATCCATCCATTAATTCAAGTTTTAAAAACCTTTCTCACTATATACAATCCTCACCACTTAAGTTCGTCCCACTAGGGATAAAACCTTTCACAACTTCAGTTTGTCCCACTAGGGATAAAACACTTCCTCACAAACTTTAGCTTATCCACTAGGGATAAACCTTTCACAACTTCAGTTTGTCCCAGTAGGGAAGAAACACTTCCTCACAACTTCAATTTGTCCCATTCGTTGTGAACTACGTAGACCTGATCTCCCCAATACACGGGAGTACGTAGGCAGCCATTTGTATGGTCCGATCTAACTACAAAAAAAAACATTTCTACACCCTATTTGCCACCTACAACTTTCAACCTTTTCATGCTAGGTTGGAACTACGTAGACCTGATATCCCCTCATTAATGGGAGTGCGTAGGCAGCCATTCACGGTGCGGTCTCACCCCTACCAAAAATATAAAGCCTTTTTAATGGTACTGGGACCATCTTTCCACTTTCAAACCAAACCATGAGAGATGGAAATACCTGATCTCCCAAATATAAAAGAGTATCGGTGACCATCTGTGGGGTGGTTAAACCACACCTCATCGGCTTAGACCAAAGGGATGGAATTACTTGGTCTCCCCACACAAATGGGAGAACGGGCGACCATCTAAGCTACGGTTGAGTTTTTAAAGAGAAACACTAATCCATAAGAGATGGAACTACCTGGGCTCCCCAATACAAGGGAGTACTAGCAACCATCTATGGGGCAGTCAACCTCAGAGAGGAAAGCCACAGTACTCTCCATAACCACATACAAAACCCAGTCCTAAGACACCAACGAGTAGGGGAATAAAAGATCAACAATCTATTCTGAAAGATCCTGAGACATATCAATGTCCATCCATCAAGGAGGAGTTCAGAATACATCAAGATCACAAGCCCTGAAGAAATGGCAAATATCAAGCAAGTAACAAGGCATAACTAAAAAGGAAGTGAACCAAAATATATTTCATTGCCATATAATACTGTTTGATATATACAATGTGTTCTGTACATGACAGAAATGGCTAACCTAGTCTATGTAGGAAAATCAAAGGTAATCTACAAACCAGTGGATAAGCGAGCCATTAAGTCTAACATGGCATCCCTCTCAGAAGATGGGGGTAACTATATGAGCTCCTGCCTAAGGGCATCTACATGAGCTAAGAGATATATGGCCATCTGTATGGTGACACTATGATCATCATTGAATGTGCTCATCTCTGCAATAATGTCACTAAATGAGACCTCAATGCAATACAATCTATAATGGCAGCATCTCGGGTAGCTAGAGCACCATCCTGCTCAATAAAAGTTGCATCCCTAGATGATCGAGCCTGATCCCGCTCATCAACAGCAGTATACGTGCGAGTTAGAGCATCATCTCTCTCAATTAAAGTGTCATCTCTATCATAAAGAGTTGTCAACATCAAGGCTCTAGCTTGATCCCTCTCACACGTCATCAGATGTAGACTTTGCTCTAAATACTCTGTAGAATGTAGAGTCATAGCAGTAGGAAAACTGGGAGAATCAAGGTCCTCTATAGGCTCCCCACTTTTAGAATCAGTACCTGGCTTTGAGGATACAACCTTAGCTGATGCAATCTCTGCCTCTAACCATGCAGAATACTCTGTAGAACAACTTGGATGGCTAGTATAAAAATCAACCCTTTTATGCTGGGTCCAACATGTATAAATCCTGGACAATCCTCTGCCGATAGAAGTCAAGATGAAAAACGTTGACCCAATGCCCCGTCAAAGGGATGAACATCCTGAAACTAGTCAAACTGTGCCATCACAGCTAGTGGATGATAAGTGGTCACACCCCTCAAACCAGCCAGAGGAAGATAACCCATGCCAACTGCATGAGTGATAAACCTGTAGGGATAGTTGAGCCCTAAACACAGTAGAATATCAAACAGATCCTCGATTCCTGACAAGAAAATTGACCAAGAAGCTGCATCTGTACACTCTGCCAGCTGAAAGGAGTAAGACATGGCTATCTCATAGGAAAAATAATACCCATAACATTGGAAAGTGTCAATCAGTCTCAAGTGTGTAATAAACCACACGTATAACAAGACCAAACTGCCTGTAAATAATCCTGTAGGATGGGTATGGCAATACATGGCTGACCTCAAGGTCTCTGCCAGAATCATTGGTAAAATGGTATATCCCTCCCGCATGAACTACCATAACCATGCCGATGTCCAAGTGGTCCATGTACAATGGCATGTACGGATAAGCCACCATACACATCAAGAATACATCTACTCTGGCAAAACGCCAATCATCCTCCAAAGTGGTGAAATCCCCAGAGTGGTAAAAATAACTGTCCAATGAGCCAAATCTTTCAATCAAAAAATGCATGGACACTACATGCCCTAAGGAGATCTCATCCATGGCAACTCTGTGCCTCAAACATGTGAGGGTCATAAACTATCGGCTCATATCGTTGACAGCCATCCGAGCATAAGGCATATCCAATGGCAAATCTGTCAGACGCTCATACTCCTCCAAGGTAGGAGTCAACTCCTGGGTCTCAAACCGGAACACCTGCCTATCTGGTACTCAATGCTCCAGCTTGTCCTCTACAAAGCCCAATGGAACCTGGAATGTCACGAGGATCATCGAGTGATGCATCAGCTAATCAATATCAATGAAGATACCATCAATACTGGTGGGGTATGATCAATGCAGATAACTGTCGATGAAGACATCTGTAGGGCCGTATCATAAGACCATCCAGGGGTCAATGCTAAACTCATCTCTGGAAATGTATGTCCATAAACATAATGCATTCATAATACACAATAGATGACAATATGATCTAGGGAATAGAAAACAATATACATACATTCCTAAGTACATCATCATCAAAATACATCATCACTGTATACAACTGAAAAATATAGGGAAATGGGGCATAGCCGCCCAATAACTAACAGAGGCCTATCAAAAGATATAATGAGAATGGGGCATAGCCGCCCAATATCTAATAGAGGCCTATCAAAAGATATAGCGAGAAACACATTAGAAGAAGTCAACAGTGTTGATGTCTACATCATCCAACCTATCCATCTGATGTAACTCCTCCTGAGTCACTGAATCTCTGCTAGTACGGATATCAGGTCGATGCAACAGAGGATCTACACTGGCAAAACCATCTGAATATAGGCCACCTAAAGGGCCAGCCCCAAAGCTGGAAAGATCAAAATAATCCGCGTCGGAGGGATCTTTGCCCAAATGCTGGATAAAGAAATGTGCCTGGTCTAACTGTTGGGTCAAACTATCAATCTGCCTCAGATGAGTAGGCTCTCGGACGTAGGCAATCCAATCTACCATCATGACGGAGCTAGGAACTATATCCCCCATAAATTGTTTAGCGCGGGTCTGAGCTCCAATGGTGCGAGGGAACCACCAGTGTTAGAATTCCTCCTGAGTGAACGGTCCCTCTCACAAACTGAAGCCATAAACTCCCACCAATGGGATATCAGTGATCGGTGGCTGCAACACAAGCCAATAACACCTGGCAAGAGGACAGATCGGTATACAAATCTCTCTTATGGTGCTCCTGATAGCACGCTCTCCTAAATAGAGCTCCCAACCTCCATCTATGAAGAGAATGTTGGGAAATTACATATTTAAATTTGATATTAAAAATAAATATTCATGCTTATATGTAAAGTCCTTCAAGGAATACATGTTCAAGGACTTAGTGGTAGATCAAACTTGTTAGGTTGATCTGAGCTTTAATGTTTATCGTTCTATAAATGAATTTATAGAAGAAAAGATCAAATTTATTAGGTTGATCTATCTCTTGAGATGTAATAGATAGGCTTCAACAGAATCGTAGTCTATCGAGCTAGTCAAGAGATTGCAAAAGCCAAGGCAGAATCGTAGAGCATCGAGAATCATAGTCTGTCTACTTTGGATGGCCTCTCCCATAATCGTAGAGTGGTCTAAATGTTTGCCAAGCCAAGTCAAAAATCGTAGTGTGCTTTTGAAAGCGTAGAGTCTACAAGTCAAGCAAGCAAAGATCGTAGTCTACCAGTGCTTAAGAGAAATCATAGTGTTCTCTTCTGTCAGTATCGGATCAAGTACCAATGGGACAAGACACCACGATCATGATCATAGTGTATCATCTGTCTATATCAAAAGCATCGAGCCTTGTCCATTTGTTTAAGAATAAATCACAACAAATATAGAATGGATTATAAACTTTGAAATCCTCAGAAGTCCCAATGACCCAACACTAATCCTTAGTATATAACAAAGAAACGTATTAAAGAAGCTAAGAAAAGTACTATACGTCAGATGAAAACACCTTTTCAGGTGTTAGGTGAGACAACAGTCTGCTGTGTCAGTGGGACCAGACGGATCAATAGAAGATTTGTAGAAAGTCTCCATTAGTGCTCAAAAACATCAAATATAATTAATACTTTAATGGATGCCTTCAAATGGATACATTTCAAAGGCACCTTATATAAAAATCAGATGAAGCTGGAAAGATTAAGCAAGAACAGAATAAAAAAGTTGAAGAACTCTCAACACCCAACTCTATGATATGAAAAGAAAGCTTGTTCAGCACTCAGTTCTTTTGAACATAAGCTTAACTATAACTGAGTAACATCATTCAAGAACTCAACTATCATCTAGTGAAGTAAGAAGTTCCAAGTCTGTTGGACTTGAAGAGTTCTACGTGAACTAAGAAGTTCCAAGTCTGCTTGACTTGAAGAGTTTTAAGTGAACTAAGAAGTTCCAAGACTGCAGGTCTTGAAGGAATCTCGGAGATTCAAACATTGTAAAAATATCCTTAGTGAATTTCCTACTCAAGGAGTAGAAAAGTGGACTAGGAGCCTTGAGTGCTCTAAATCACTTAAAAACACTGTGTCTTTTATATTCTTGCTATAACTGCTATATTTATCATAACTATTTATCTCCTAATAACTCACATTACCTTAAAGGGAAATAAACAAATCTCAAATTCCACTATGATTAAATCATTAACATATCTGACAAGAACTTTTGTAAAAGAAATTTTAAAATATCTATTAACCCCCCCCCCCTTTTAGATAACTATTGTGCCTCTGGGAACTAACAATTGGTATTAGAGCAGGTTCTCTCAATCAGCCTACAAAGCTGGAGTTGATCCAATGGCATACTGATAAGCAAATCAAAGGCTAGAGGAGGCAGCATACCACCAATATGCAACAAAGAAAAATTCTCCAACTAGAAATTTCGTATGCAAGTCTACATGGATTCAATAGATGAAGATTTATTTGAAACTATTCAGAATGGGCCCTATATTCCAACAAATCTTGCACCAAATCCAGATGATCCAAATAGAGTTCAACTTTAGAAGATGTCCAACTTGACAAAAAGGCCAAAAAAAATTTGTTCCAATCTTTAGAAGATGATCTGTTTGAAAATGTGGTCAACAACAAAACTGCAAAGGAAGTATGGGAAGCACTGCTCATTATGCACGAAGGAACTGAAGAAGTCAAAGAAAAAAAACAATCTCTTTTGACTCAACAATATGAAATGTTTGCCCATGTTCCAGGTGAAAATGTCACCTCCACCTATAAAAGATTCAATGTTCTGCTCAACTCTCTTCGAGCTTTTGGAAAGATCTATCCAAATAAAGATTTGATCATAAAGTTCATGAGAGCTTTACCTTGTAAGTGGGATGCCAAAACCACTGCCATCAGAGAATCAAAGAATCTCCATGAAATGACTGTTCAACAATTATATGACAACCTTCTCACCTATAAACTAGAGCTGACTCAGCGAGCAGAGACTCAATCTAAAGGAAGAAAGAAGGACAAAGGAGTTGCTTTCAAAGAAACAAACAACATCTCCAAAGCTACAAACAACATCTCCAAAGCTAACACTAAAAATGACTCTAACTCTGAGGAAGATGATGATGAGGATATTGAAATGCTTGTAAGAAGACTCAAAAGGTTCATGCATAAAGGCAGAAGCAGCAGACCTAAGAGATTCAACAACACCAACAAGCAGGAGTAGATAAATTACTTATGCTACAACTGCAAGAAGCCAGGCCATTTCATTGCAAACTGCAACAAACCTCTTAGAGAAGAACTAAAAAGGAAATCAAATTCAAATAAAGAATTCAAAGGCAACAAGAGGCTCCAAAAGAAAGACAAAGGTCTTGTGGCCAGAGGATCATGGAGTGACTCAGACAATGACACAACTCCTGAGTTTGGAGATGATGAAGATCCTCAAGTAGCAAATCTATGTCTAATGGCCAAACATACAAACGATAAGAAAAGCCCTTGACAATCATGAAGTAAGTATAGATGAGGTATTTGAATTTAACTCTGCTGATGTAGATATTGATGATTTAAGAAATGCACTACATGGCATAACATCTGATCTGCATCAATACATGAAATGGTTCCCAGTTCTATCTAAAGATTATTCTATTTTTTCATAAAGAGAAAGAGAAAGTTCAGGAAGAACTGGAAATAGCTCTTCTAAGCACCAACTCTCTCTCCAAATTTGAAGCGAGAATAAACTCTTAAAACAGAAAAATGAACTTAATACACAAAGAGAGTCAACTCTAACCTCCAAGATTGAGGAACTAGAAAAGACAATCTCAATATGGAATAGATCCTCTTCATCCATGGACTCCCTGATCTCCAGTCAGAGAAGTGCATCTGACACAACATGTTTAGGTTTTGGGGAATCCAACTCAGAACCATATGTGGAAAAGATAAAGAAAACTAACTCTAGTGATGTTTCAAATTTAACTAGAAGCATTACATTTGTGAAATCCTCACAGAAGGAAGAACCAGTCCATCCCTGCTCTTCTAATCCAATCCATGTTCCAAGGCATAACGGATCCCATGCTGGCCTAGGATTCAGAAAAGAGAAGAGTAACTTAGTCACTACTCTCCAACCTCGAAGGGTCGTAGATTCGAGTAAAATCAACTCCACAAACCAACTGGGTAGGAACAGTAGAGTTAAGTTTCACTCTTCACAAATCATGAATCACAAGGAAACATGGAAAAAAGAAGAACCAATATTAAGGGAAGATTACCAAGAACCCACATAAGTCCAAATGGAGAAAGACATACACACACAAGCATGCATTATCTTAGATGTTTTGTATGTAATAAAATTGGTCATAAGGTTGCATTATGATATAATAATTCTCTGCATGTTAGACCCAAAGTCAAGCAAATCTGGGTTCCCAAGTGTACTAACAAGGTAGGACCCATGCAAGTATGGGTACCAAAATGAAAGTTTAATCTTACCACAAGAACAAAGCTCCACGATCAGAACTTGGTATCTGGATAATGGATGCTCAAGGCACGTGTCCTTCAGTAAAGTAGCCTATGTGGAAGGACTGAAACAAAATCTTTTGACCATAAGCCAACTCTGCAACAATGGTCATCAAGTCACCTTCCTCAAAAATCAATGTCAAATCAGAGATGTGAAGACCTCTTCTATAAACCTGACCGTAACAAGAGAAGGGAACGTCTTCATGGTTAATCTTGGTCAACTGAATTCTGACGAGACAATATGCTTTCTGGCTAAAGCTTCTGAAGAAATGAGCTGACTATTGCATAAAAGATTGTATCATCTCAACTTCAAAAACATGTCAAAACTGGCCTCCAAGGATCTAGTAGCAAGCTTACCCAAGCTCAACTTTGTCAAAGAAAGGCCATACAATGCCCGTCAGCTTGGAAAACAGACTAGATGCTCATTTAAAAGCAAAACTGTTAACTTAATTGATAAGCCTCTACAGTTACTTCACATGGATCTATTTGGGCCAATTCCAACAACAAGCCTTGGACGGATGAGATACTCATTCGTCGTAGTGGATGACTATACAAAATTTATATGGGTGTTCTTTATAAACTCAAAACATGAAACAAGCTCCCAACTCAACAAGATGTTCAACCTAATAATGAACGAGAAAGGGGAGAAAATCAAGGATATAAAAAGTGATCATGGTAGAGAATTTGACTTCTCTGAGATTGTAATAACCCGATATTTTCTATATAAATAAATCAAAAATTTTGCATATAATTTTTTTTTTTTATTAAAATAAATATGGGGAATATGTGTAAGTCAAAGCGTATGTATTTATGTGATAAATGAAAATATATTTATTACATGTAAAATTGGGAAACCCTAATTGCTAATTTAGAATGTTTAATGTTAATTAGTGGACTTTAAACACTAATGTCCGTGTATGATGTAATTAGAAACCCTAATTACAAATTGTTATTCCTAATTATTAAGTTATTAACACTAAATGCTAAATGGGTAACCCTAATTACTAAATATAAGCCCTAATGTAAATTATTGGATTATAAAACTTAATTTGTGGGTCTAAGTATTTAGAAAACCCAAACTAATCAAGAAATTATAATTTTTATTTTTAGAAACTAAATTTTTTATTTTAAACCCTAATTAGAAATCCTACCATTTTTGTGTTAAAACCTTAGGGTTAAACCCTAAGGGTTTGCTATATTACTAGTTTGCCATTAAATTTGTGAGCAAAAAGACCAAAATAGCCTTTTTGATATTTCTTTATATGTAAAATACAAAGTTTGACAAGTGTTAGAGTTGGTAACCTAAACTAACAACCCCATGTGACCAAAATCTCTAGCAAATCAAGCAATATTAGCCATTCATGTATCTATGACTTGTATATATAGATTGAGAGAGAGAGAATTACATTGGTTAGCTTATTTTTGTCCCAACACTCAACCATTACCTCTCTCTTTGAAACCCACAAAATTTTTCAAGTATATCAGTCACAAACAAAGCCCCACTAATACCTCTAACAAATCAGTAGTCTAGAATTAAGGATTTGATCAAGAAAGGTATAACCCTAAGCCTAAAAAAATTGATCTTTGATTCCATGTTAGATCTTAGGTTTTATTGTTTAAACATGTTATATGTTGTAAGACCCCAACTTTTATGAATAAAAATGAATTTTCTATAAATATAATTTTTGAATATTATGGAATAAATTTGATATAATGTTATAGTTATGGGTAATATTTATAAATTTTGCAAAGTACGGAAGTTGTTATATAATATTATTTGGTCAAGGAATATTAAATGCAAAGCACAATTATTGGTGGACCCCACAACATAATTATTGTCGGATTGAGAAAACGACAAAAATATTTTTATAAAAATAATGGGGGAAGTTTTTACCGTTGATAATGTTGAACTACTCGGTAGTAAAAGTACAGTAATATGCGTGGTTGCATAGTAGCACATGGTATTGATTATTAATGCTTATGTGAGAAGTCACTTAGTTTGATTCAATTATTGTCGATATTTTATATGTTATTAAATCAATAATTGATATAACGAAGTTGTTAATATTATTATTTGCATTATTAATGATGTCTAGAAGCTCTGCCAATGAGAGGTTTGGTCACCTAATTGCGCGCCAATAGAGAGAAATCCTTATTGGAAAGCCCCCTCTTTCCTGGGAACGACCTAGTCGGTTAATAGTGTGAATAATTATAATGATGATGATGACGTTTTGTTTTATTCGTATTATTAACGTAATAAAATAGAAAAACTTTTTATATTAAACAGAATACTTTTATAAAGTTATTCGTTTTATTAGGCTAATAGTAAAATCTTTTTATATAAAACAAAACACTTTTATAAAGTTATCTGTTTTATTAGACAATAATTAGAATATATTATATTTTATTATGCATAGTGTTTGCATAGTGCTTGTATAGTAAAATCTTTTTAAAAGTTATTCGTTTTATTAGATTATAAATAGAATATATTATATTTTATTTAAAAGATTTTGCTTTAAATATGGACCGTCCGATTAAAGTAAATCAATCTAGACCGTTCATGGATTGGTTACTATTCATTCCATTCTTCTATAAATAGAAGCTCATTCCTTCATTATTTCTTACGAATTCACTGAAACTCTAGAGAGAGAAACTATAGAGAGAAAGAAGAAAAGTATTCTGCTACTTCACTACTCCGATATCAAGTTTCTTTTACGGTAAGGGGTATTATTTCTTTTGTATTCATGAAGAGAACTTCTATTATTCCATCTTTATTATTACATTGGAATAACTTTTTGTATCTGTGAGGTACCCCATACTTGGTGAAATTCTTCTATATTCCATTCATTATTATTACATTAGAATATCACATACATGCTTTCTGTGGGACACAGTTACGTCTTTATTATTACATTTGGAATATCATATATATATGCGTAACTTCTGTGGGACTGGTTAAAATCTTTATTATTCTATTGGAACATCTGTTGGTGTGAATTTTACGACACTGGTCCGTCATTTAGTATTCATTAGAATAACTTTGTCTATCACAATCTGCATGAGCATGGTGATTTACGTTGTATTCCATTCTTTATTATTACATTTGGAATATCACGCTTGGTGCGTATTAAACTTGACACGTTAGTTATTTATTATTCTTATGGAATAATGCATACATCTGAGAAATGCAACAAGCATGGTGATTTCTTTTGTTATTCCATTCTTTATTATACTTAGTTGGTTAAAATTTTGACTTATACACTCCATGAAATTAGTGGAATATTCTTGATAGTTGCGTTTCATCTAGTATCTTTTCATGGAAATATTCTTCTGAGCATTCTTGAATTTTACTTTACAACGAAGTATCATGTTGACAATTTGGACATTATTAGTTCCTGAATAAATTTATTCTTGAACTTGTTTTATTGAATTCTTATATCATTGTCATCATCCTCATGTTTATATTATTTTTGAAAGTCGTATCGTATGTTTTGTAGTGCATAGATGGACTTGGTATGATTATGACCGAGGATTATTCGATTGTAACCATGGTAGTAATGTTACAAATGATGTGGTAAAAGTCCTCATAGGCCGAAGTGCATTGATGGGCCAGTTGTTGGCATGATCATGACCATTGATGAATACACAAATATCCTTGGCCCGTAGTGCATGGATAATTTGTGGCCGTGACCCTAATGAATATCCTTGGCCGTAGTAGTGTAGGGATGATGTTGATTATTTATTAAAAGTTGAGTCTAAGCGATAAAAGTGATGAAAAACCTTTTAAATCATAAAAGATAGTAGATTTTATTCACTACTTGACTCTTTTAATGGATTGCGTATGTTCATTGCAGTTAAACTTGATGTCTATTGTATTTTATCGGTTTAACCTTTGTTGAGGACTAATGATAATTTATTACGCATTATCTTAGTCATAATATTTTCTTCTTTGGGTTAGTTGAGCTCACCCTTTCTTTCCTTTATTCTCTTGAAATGAAAGCGTAGTCGGGACTTGTCGGGGAGCGAAGTGATGGTCCAGAGATGGTGTCTTAGTAGTCCTCACTATTACATTAAATAGTGTGAAAATAAATGTAATGAGGACTAAATTGAGTGTGTATATTGTCTAGATGACAATATTTGTATTAAAACTCATAGCATGTATTTTTGTCGTATTTTTTTACATTGTTGTATAATCAAGTTGTATTTGAATTTAGTACCATGTATTTGGCGACTCAAGATGGGTGATGTATACCTATTTTGGGGCGTCACGGTTAACATCAAAGCTTAGGGATATGATCCACGGGCGATATGTGAGATAAGAACTAGGAGGGGAGAGACGGGAAATTACTTCGCTAGTATGACCTACCTAAGTTTATTTGGTATTTACTTGGTCGGTCGGAGTATAGGGATAATATGTGATATGTTAATTAACCCTTGTTTTGTGACAGTATTTGAAAATGGCATCCGAAAATGTTGAGAACATCAATGGAGCACAAGAGACTGTTGAGTCTCCGCAGATCAATAATTAGGATAATGTGCATCAGGAAGGCGACAATCCTAATGCAAACAATAACACTAGCCAAATGATGAACGATGGAATGTTCCGAAGCTTCATGCAATTCATGCAACATCAAAGTGAGGCGGCTCATCCAAAATGCGGTGGAAACACTGCGGCAACTCTCGGACGATCACCGCTGTGAAGCAGTGTAAGGAATTTGGGACCACGAGAGTTTTTGGAGAACCAAACCCACTTAAGGCGGAGACGTGGATAAAGCAGATCAACAAGATATTTGATGTCTTGGGTTGCTCCGAGGAGCAAAAGGTTCCCTTTGCCACTATCATGTTGTGGGTAGACACAGATTACTGGTGGGAATCTGTAAAGCGTATTCAACCTGCCTCACTAAAGATGTCTTGGGAGAAGTTCTAAGAACTGTTCAACGACAAGTACTTTCCTGAAAGTATTCGTCACATGAAATAGGTATAGTTCATTAAACTGGAACAAAAAAACATGACCATGTCACAGTATGAAGCCAAGTTTGCCGAGCTGTCCCAGTTTGCGTCCCATTTGGTTGATAATGAGGAGAGAATGGCGCGAATGTTTCTAAGAGGTTTGAAACCAGAGATACGTCAATATCTTATCTCTCATAAACTGTGTTTGTATTCAGATGTTGTTAATAGGGCTCAGTTATTGGAGCGCAATAATGAGTCAACCCAACCAAAAGAGAGTAGCCGGAAAAATGATAATACCAGTGATAGCAATCATCGGACCGGTGACAATAAGGGTGGAGGGAATCAACATGCCCGAAATGGTAACCACTTCAGTGATAAACATGGACAAAACAATAATAATGGACATTTTAGGAAAAGAAAATTCAACAATGATGGAAAGACATCAGCATCAGCACCTGTCGTTAAGGAAGGAGAACGACCACCTATTATATGCTTTAAATATGGAGGGGTGGGACACATCAGTCCAAACTGTGCGATGCCCTCCAAAGCATGTTACAATTGTGGAAGAGAAGGACACTGGCCCGATTTTTGTCGCGGCAATCAAGACAAGTCCAGCTGCGATGGAAGTAGCAAAGGCCGTCCCAGACAAGATAAAACCGATTGTTCAAGGGAGAGCATTTGTCATGACCTCCCAGAAAGCAAGGAACCCAAACGAGGTCATCATGGGTAAGCTTATCATAAATTCTAGTGAAGTATATACCTTATTTGATACCGGTTCTACCCATTCTTTTATTTCTCCTACTTGCGCTCAACGTTTAAATTTGACTCCGGAGAAATTAGACTTTGAATTATCTGTTGAAACTCCGTTGGGAGAAACTTTCATTACATCCACTATTTATAAGCCTTGTTTGGTTCAAATCGGTACCCTCACATTAACTGTCGACCTTATTTCATTGAAAATACTTGCATTTGACGTAATTCTAGGGATTGATTGGTTAACTACTCATTATACAAAAATTGATTACTTTTGTAAGGTTGTTAGCTTTCATATTCCTAATCAACCTATTATGCGAATTCAAGCAACCAAACCATTAAAATCAATCACTGTCATCTCAAGCCATAAAGCTATTCGTTTATTGAAAAATGGATGTCAAGCTTTCTTAGCTCATGTCACGGATCTAAACAAAAATACGTTAGTTTTGAATGATATTTCTATTGTTAATGAATTTCTGACGTATTCACTGAAGAACTTCTGGCTACTACCCCCAGTGTGAAATTGAATTTTGTATCGAGCTTAAACTGGTACAAAACCCATTTCTAAAGCCCCATATCGAATGGCTCTATTAAACTTGAGATTTAAAGACCCATTTGTAGGAATTGTTAGACATTGGCTTTATTCATCCTAGTACTTCTCCTTGGGGTGCTCCTGTTCTATTCGGGAAGAAGAAAGATGGGAGTATGCGACTTTGTATTGATTATCGGGAGTTAAATCATGTCACCATCAAAAATAGGTACCCATTGCCACGTATTTATTGTGATGCCCCCAAAATAGGTCCATTCAACCCAACCAATTCTGAGTCGCCAAATACATGGTACATAAATTACTACAACTTTATTATTACAACAATAAAACTGTGAGTTTGAATACAAATATTATCTTCTAGACAATATCTATACTCAAATAAATCCTCATCACATTTATTGATACATTATTTTACAAAAATGGTGAGGACTACTAAACAACTCTCTCTAGAACCTTCACTCCATACCCCGACTCGATCCTTCTATGTTCTCACCTCCTGAGAAGAAAAATGGAACAACAAGGAAAAAGGTGAGCTCAACTAGCCCACTAAAGAATATTATGACTAAGATAATATACAACAAATTATCGTTAGTCTTCAACAGGGAAAAATCTAATAGAATACAATAGACAACAAGTTTTAGATCAACAAATGCGTGGAAGCAACAATCCATTAGAAGAGTCACGTAGAGAATGAATTTCTCATCTTCTAAGATTTAAAGTCCATCATAAATATTTCATCCTGTAACAACAATCAATATACATCTTTAATCATCTTTGCACTCTGAGGCCAAAGATATTCATTTGTATCACCAGTTGGTCATGTTCATCTCAACACTGTTCATCTTTACACTACGGCCAAAGAGATTCATCGGTTTAATCATTCATCTTTGCACTTCTGGGCCAAAGATATTCATCAAAGTATCACCATTAAGGGGTGAGGATGATGAAAAACATTTTTAAGAAAGAATCCGGTGAGATAGAAGGACAAATATTAGGGATTAGTTTAGCGGTTTATCCAAGATCGATAATACTTCATAATAAGCGATTTTGAAGCGAACTCAAAATAACGATCAAAACATGGATACAATCAAAGATAGTAGCCAAAATAGACATCTCGGACAAAAGAAAAATTTTCATTTTTAGGTGAATAGTCTTCGTAAGTATTCGTGAATAGTGCCGTATATGTGAATAGTAATCCCGACACAAAAAGATAGAAATTTCACAAAAAACATCTTCACGCTACATGAATAGTACTCGTGAATAGTAACTCATGAATAGTAACTCATGAATAGTAACTCGTGAGTAGTAACCCGACACGAAAAAAAAGTTCCAAATTTGATAAAAAGTTCAACCAATATTTTGGCATAATGATATTGAAGAAAATAATATCATTTGCGAAAAGAAATAACATCCTTTACCTCAAAATAACCGTAGTACTTGATTTGAATTTTGGTATAGTCTTTGAAAAACTACTTTAGTATAGCAATACTCAAAGTATACTCACAAGAATCGCTCGATAATATAGAGAGAGAAAGAGAAAACTTAGTTTACGGTGTGATTTTCAATTCTAACTTAGCCCTCTATTTATAGGAAAATGTTTGAGCATGAAAGGAGACTAAATTAATAAAATATATTATTATTTATTCAAAATTCCTACCCACATGTTTTGAAAACTCTAGCATGCCTTCTTTGGTCAAAAACATCACCCACCCATGTGCCAACAACCACAAAAATGTTTTTCTTATATAAAATAATTAAAACTTCCAAAAATCAATTATTTCGGAACTCCGGAACTTCAATAATTCATGATAAATAGCCCTTTTGTCAGAAAATTCGAATCTCGCGTCTTTTTATAGGAAATTCAATTCTCTACAACTTTGTAGAAGGAAGTTTTTCCAAATTCCAAACAGAAATTATCTGAAATCCATAAATGAGAGATTTTACAGTCTATAATCAATTTTTGGTCAAGAATTGTGTCCACCGACACACAAAACATATGTTAAACATTTAATGCCACAAAAATACTCTTCCTCCTCATATACTCATATATCCCACATTCATTGTAAAAATATCACCATTAATATATTATTAAAATAATATATTTAAATGAATTATTTTATCGAGAAAAAGATAAAATATTAATTTTCAACAATTGTCACATTAAAATTTTCTCCATCTATATCCACATAAAATAAATATTTTCTTTATCATAATAATCAATAATTAATTATTTAAAATAATATTGCGAGAATCACGATCTTGTGACGGTAGTTCTAGGAAAGAGGGGGCTTTCGATAAGGATTTCTCCTTCTTGGTAGCGTAATTAGGTGACCAAACCTCTCCTTGAGCAGAACTTTCTAGACGTTGCCAATAATGTTATCGATAATATTATTATTCAAAAATATGAATTATTGATCGATAATGGAAAATCTTGTGTGCGATGACAATTATTGAAAGCGGTAATAATATAAACTAGCGTATGACAATTATTGAATCAATAAAATATTGAGCGATAACTCTTTGTAATAATTATTGAGTAGTGCCTTCTTATGTAAGAATCAATAATTCAACAATCTGCATGCAATACTGGTGTACTTCTTGTACAACCACGCGTATTACTCTATTTTAACCACCGGAGTAATCCAAGCGGTGTTACAGTAACAACTTCTGTAGATTATTTATAAAAGCTCAAACTTGTCATTTTCTTCATAAATGAGTTATTTTGTTATGGGGCCCCATTTGGCTGCGTCGTAAATACGAATATTCCCCGACAGCAAGAATATTCCACGACCAAACTAATATTCCCCGACAAAAATAAATATTTTAATAACCACTTGTTTATTTTGCAAAAATTGTACATTTCACCCATAACCAAAGCATTATATCAAATTACCACCTTATTAATCAAGAATAATAATTAGAGGAAATTCGATTTTTATTTATAAAAATTTGGGGTCTTACAACCTCCCCTCTTTATGAAATTTCGTCCTCGAAATTGACGTACGTACCTGGTGTATCGAAAGATGAAGATACCTCGCTTTCATTTCCGTTTCCAACTGCCATGTCATTTCCTCAATAGCATGGTTTCTCCACAAAACTTTAACTTGTGGTATGACCTTCAGACGTAGCACATGCTTCTTCCTATCAAAATCTTGGCAGTACCTCCTCGTATGTTAATTCTTGACTATCTAAATGCGGTTCTAACTCGATAATAATGTGGTTGAATTGGTCGTCCAAATATTTACGTAACATCGATACGTGAAAAACGTTATGAACACGCGTCATACTTGGCGGTAAAACGAGTCTATAGGCCACAGTTCCTACTCGATCGAGGGTTTCAAATAAACTAATAAATCGAAGGTTTGAGCTTTCCTCACATCGCCAATTCTCGCTTTTGGAATAACAACTTCTTGCACCTCCTTCTTCATATTCATCAGCTCCAGTGTGTAGCTTGAGCGATTTTAACTTTATCGATAAAAGTCGATTATACTCGTATATCATCACGTGGGTACTTAGAGTCTTTAACTCTATCTTCATCATTTGTAAGTTATACGAGATGAGTCTTTGACAATATCGTACTCGTACTCGTATACGATCTTTTACTCAACACGTCAGCTACCACGTTCGCTTTTCCAGGATGGTATGGTCAGAACATGTGCCGAAATGAGTCTCTTCTTAAGTTCTTTGAAGCTCTTCCCACATTAGTGCTCCATTGAATTTTGTATCTCTCTGAGTCGGTTTGAGTTAATGGACTAGCGATTTGAGAAAATCTTTCCACGAATCTCGATAATAACCAACTAAGCCTAAAAAGCTACGTATTTCGATTACTGACTTAGGTTGCTCTCAAACTGTGACTCATATCCCAATCTTGGATGTACGTCACAATGACACCTATCGGTTTACTCTTGCTTGCGAATATGGCGTCCCCTACGGAGAATGCGGTTTGGTGTATTCCACAAAGGAAGTCACCATACAAAGGCTCGGGTACTAACTCTTGTACTTGGGTTTTTAACTCCTGAAATTCAATAGGAGCCATTCGATATGAGATTTTAGAAATGGGTTTTGTACCGGATTCAAAGTCGATACAAAATTTAATATCAGGCTTTGGGAGTAAGCCAAGAAATTCTTTAGGAAATACGTCAGGAAAAATCAATAACAACAGGAATATTATTCAAATCGGCGTGTCTTTATTTAAATCCATAACATGGACTAAGAAAACTTGACATCTGTAATAAACGAATGACTTCATGGCTTGATATAAAAATGTTTGACTACAATGGTTTGATTGCTTGAATTCGAATAACAGGTTGCTTAGGAATATGAAAACTAACAACCTTACGAAAGCAATCAATTTGGCATGATGAGTAGTTAACCAATCAATCCCTAAAATCACATCAAAAGCAAGTATCTTTAAAGAGATAAGATCAACAGGTAATGTGATAGTGCCAACTGAATCAAGCAAGATTTCCAAACAACGGATGTAATGAAAGTTTCTCTAACTTGGGTCTCCATAAATAGGTCAAAGTCTAATTTCTCCGTAGTCAAGTTCAAGCGTTGAGCGCCAAGCAAAGAGATAAAAGCATGGGTAGAAACCGATTATCTAGTAAGGTATAAACTTCGCAAGAATTTATAATTAACTAACCCATGCTAACCGTTCGGGTTCCTCGCATTTTGATAAGGTCGTGACAAAGCGCTCTTCGAGAACCGTTGACTTTGACTTTTACGGGACATCTTTTGAGTCACCATTCCCACTGAACTAGGTTTCGCTACCGTACAATCTCGAGCGATATGTCCTTCCTTTCCACAGTTGTAACATACCTTGGATTGTTGCGGACAGTTTGGGTTGATATGTCCCTCCTTCCCGCATTTGTAGCATATGACCGGTGGTCGTTTCCCTCCCTTGGAACCAGTTGCTGCTGGCGCTAACGTCTTCACATGGTCGTTGTTGAACCTTCTCTTCTTGAAATGTCCACTTGAGTCACCTCTCCTATTATCATGGCCACGATTACCACCCGAATGGTTACCGCCTTTGTCCGTATTCTTTCCTCCTCGCTGGTTATCATCGTTCTGATGACTACTGTCACCGATATGACCCTGGTTGTGGTCCTTCGGTTGAACATACTCGTTATCACGCTCTAATAATTGAGCCCTGTTTACAACTTCTAAATATAAAGAAAATTTATGAGAGATAAGATATTGTCGAATCTCTGGTTTTAGACCCCTCGAAACATATATCGTCATCGTTCCTCATTTTCCACCAAATGAGGTGCGAACACGACAACTCATGAAACTTCGCCTCGTCTTTGAGACACTTGAAATCATGTTATTACGCTCTCGATCTAATAAACTCCACTTCCTTCATATAGCCGAACACTTTCGGGAAAGTATTTGTCATTAAATAATTCTGAAACATCTCCCAAGACATGCTAAGCCAGCGAAATTTGGATGGATGCGCTTCACGATTCCCACCCGAAGTGATGCGCTTGCCATACGAAACATAAAGGTTGCGAATGGAACCTACATTCCTCCGTGCATCCCAAGACATCGAATATCTTGGTAATTTGCTTGACCCACGTCTCTTCGCCATGATCGGATCGGGCTTTCCTTTAAATTACGGTGGTCCCAACTCTTTGAAGCTGCTTGGTTTGTGACAACCCGTGAATTGCTATCATTTCCTCCTATGTTTTGAACACGAGTCTCTCAAATGCGATTTTGCATGAGCTGCAAAAAGCTTCTAAACATCCCTCGTTCATCATACGCTTCCGTGGTGTTGTTCACGGGAGGAACATTGCCGACTGTTGCGTTTTCCTCATTGATGAGTACAAAGGCGTCTCACGGTCTCATTTCCATTATTAATATTCTCGATCGACATTTTCAAATCACGTCATAAAACAAGGGTTAATTAAACAAATTAACGTATCACATAATATCCCTATATTATAATAGACCAACAAATAAGCTTAGGTAGGACACTTTAGCGAAGGATTTACTCGTTTCTCCCTCCTAGTTCTATTCTAGATCTCGCGGTGATCATATCCCTAAGATCTGATACCAACTGTGACGCCCCCAAAATAGGTCCATTCCACCCAACCCATTCTGAGTCGCCAAATACATGGTACAGAAATTACTACAACTTTATTATTACAACAGTAAAACTGTGAGTTTGAATACAAATATTAACATCTAGACAATATCTATACTCAAATAAATCCTCATCACATTTATTGATACATTATTGTACAAAAATGGTGAGGACTACTAAACAACTCTCTCTAGAACCTTCACTCCATACCCCGACTCGATCCTGCTATGTTCTTACCTCCTGAGAAGAAAAATGGAACAACAAGGAAAAGGGTGAGCTCAACTAGCCCAGTAAAGAATATTATGACTAAGATAATATACAACAAATTATCGTTAGTCTTCAACGAGGGAAAAATCTAATAGAATACTGATAGCAATGACAAGTTTTAGATCAACAAATGCGTGGAAACAACAATCCATTAGAAGAGTCACGTAGAGAATGAATTCTCTTGTCTTCTAAGATTTAAAAGTCCATCATTAATATTTCATCCCTGTAACAACAATCAATATACATCTTTAATCATCTTTGCACTCTGAGGCCAAAGATATTCATTTTATATCACCCGGTTGGTCATGTTCATCTCAACACACTTTCATCTTTGCACTACGGGCCAAAGAGATTCATCGATTTAATCATTCATCTTTTTTACTTCTGGGCCAAAGATATTCATCAAATATCACCATTAAGGACCGAGGATGATGAAAAACATTTTAAGAACGAATCCGGTGAGATAGAAGGACAAATATTAGGGATTAGTTTAACAGTTTATCCAAGATCGATAATACTTCATAATAAGCGATTTTTGAAGCGAACTCAAAAATAACGATCAAAACATGGATACAATCAAAGATAGTAGCCAAAATAGACATCTTGGACAAAAAGAAAAATTTTTCATTTTTGAATTGAATAATAGTTGAAGATATCGTGAATAGTAAACCAGACACAAAAGATTGAAATTTCACAAAAAAACATCTTCACGCCGTGAATAGTACTTATGAATAGTAACTTCGTGAATAGTAATTCATGAATAGTAACTTCGTGAATAGTAACTCATGAATAGTAACCCCAACATGAAAAAGTTCCAAATTTGATAAAAAGTTCAACCAATATTTTGGCATAATGATATTGAAGAAAATAATATCATTTGCGAAAGAAATAACATCCTTTACCTCAAAATAACAGTACTTCTGACATTTGAATTTCGGTATAGTCTTTGTGAAACTTCATACCATATAGCAATACTCAAAGTATACTCACAAGAATACGCTCGATAATATAGAGAGAGAAAGAGAGAAAACTTAGTTTCTGGTGTGATTTTCAATTCTAACTTAGCCCTCTATTTATAGGAAAATGTTAGAACGCCAAAGGAGACTAAATTAATAAAATATATTATTATTTATTCAAAATTCCTACCCACATGTTTTGAAAACTCTAGCATGCCTTCTTTGGTCAAAAACATCACCACCCATGTGCCAACAACCACAAAAATGTTTTTCTTATATAAAATAATTAAAACTTCCAAAAATCAATTATTTGAACTCGGAACTTCAATAATTCATGATAAATAGCCCTTTTGTCGGAAAATTGAATCTCATTTGCTTTTTTATAGGAAATTCAATTCTCTACAACTTTTCGAGAAGGAAGTTTTTCCAAATTCCAAAGCAGAAATTATCTGAAATCCATAAATGAAGCGATTTTACGATCATAATCAATTTTTGGTCAAAATTGTATCCATTGACACACAAAACATATATGTTAAACATTTAATGCCATAAAAATACTCTTCCTCCTCATATACTCATATATCCCACATTCATTGTAAAAATATCACAGATTAATATATTATTAAAATAATATATTTAAATGAATTATTTTATCGAGAAAAAGATAAAATATTAATTTTCAACAATTGTCACATTAAAATTTTTCTCCATCTATATCCACATAAAATAAATATTTTCTTTATCATAATAATCAATAATTAATTATTTAAAAATAATATTGCGAGAATCACAAAGATCTTGACAACCGGTAGTTTCTAGAAAAGAGGGGCTTTCAATAAGGATTTCTCCTCACTTTTGGGCGCATGATTAGGTGACCAAACCTCTCCTTAGGCAGAACTTTCTAGACATTACCAATAATGTTATCGATAATATTATTCAAATAATATGAATTCTTGATCCGATAATGGAAAATCTATCGTGCGATGACAATTATTGAAGCGGTAATAATATAAACTAGCAACGCAACAATTATTGAATCAATAAAATATTGAGCGGTAACTCATTGTAATAATTATTGAGTAGTGCCTTCTTACGTAAGAATCAATAATTCAACAATCTTGTGCAATACCGTGTAATCTTTCTGCAACCACGCAGCGTATTCATCGTATTTTAACCACGGGTAATCACACGATTGTTAATCTGGTAACAACTACGCCTTTATTTATAAAAGCTCAAACTTGTCATTTTCTTCATAAGCCAGTTATTTTGTTATGGGGCCCTGATTAATCGATCTATGGCTGTCGCATTTACGAATATTCCCCGACCAAGCGGCAAGAATATTCCACGACCAAACGAATATTCAAAACAAAAATAAATATTTTAATAACCACTTGTTTATTTTGCAAAAATTGCACATTTCACCCATAACTAAAGCATTATATCAAATTACCACCTTATTAATCAAGAATAATAATTAAAGGAAATTCGATTTTTATTTATAAAAATTTGGGGTCATACATTTATGACCTGTTAGTCTAGTTGCAAGGCGCCAAATTCTTTTTAAAGATTGATCTTCATTCCGGATATCACCAATTAAAGATTAGGCAGGATGACATTCCAAAGGCTGACTTTCGAGAACTCGATATGGGCATTATGAATTCTAGTTATGTCTTTTGGATTGACTAATGCTCCTGCTGCCTTCATGGATATGATGAACCGAGTATTCAAGGAATATTTGGATCACTTCGTGGTCGTCTTTATTGATGACATCCTTATTTATTCCAAAAGTCGCGAAGATCATGAGCAACACTTGAGACTGATACTCCAAAAGCTTCGTGAATATAAGCTTTATGCCAAGTTGAAGAAATGCGAGTTCTGGCTTGAGGAAGTAGCATTCCTTGGGCACGTGTTATCAAGTCATGGAATATCTGTTGACCCGACAAAGATTGAAGCCATTCAAAGCTGGGAGCAACCTAAATCAGTGACAAAAGTACGTAGCTTTCTCGGCTTAGCTGGTTATTATCGGAGATTCGTAGAAGGGTTTTCTCGAATCCCTACTCCCTTAACTCAGCTAACTCGAAAAGATACAAAATTCGGTTGGAACGAGGAATGTGAGAAGAGTTTTCAAGAACTCAAAAGAAGACTCATTTCAGCACCTGTTCTGACAATACCATCTGGCTCGGAGGGATTTGTCATCTACAGTGATGCTTTAGGCAAGGGGTTAGGATGTGTTCTCATGCAACATGGGAAAGTCATAGCCTATGCCTCTCGACAACTCAAAGAATATGAGAGGAATTATCCTACTCATGATCTAGAGTTGGCAGCTGTTGTCTTCGCACTTAAAATTTGGAGGCATTACTTGTATGGGGAGAAAGTGGAGACCTTTACGGATCATAAAAGCCTCAAATATTTCTTCACTCAAAAGGAACTCAACATGCGACAACGACGTTGGCTTGAACTGTTGAAAGATTATGATTAGACCATCCAATACCATCTTGGAAAAGCAAACGTGGTAGCTGACGCATTGAGTAGAAGATCATATGCGGGTACAAGTGCGATATTGTCAATGCTAAGGCCCATCCTGTATGACTTGCAATGGATGGAGATAGAATTAAAGACTCCAGGGACCCATGTGATGATGGTGAATATACGAGTAGAACTGACTTTAATCGATAAAGTTAAAGCTGCTCAAGCTACAGACCTGGAGTTGATGCATATGAGGAAGAAAGTACAAGAAGGTACTATGCCAGAAGCAAGAATCGATGAAGAAGGAATACTTCGAGTCAACTCCAGACTTTATGTTCCAAACGACCCTGATTTAAAGTATAAAATCATGATGGAGGCGCACAACACACCGTTTGTAATCCATCCTGGGAGTACCAAAATGTATCATGATATTCGTCATACATTTTGGTGGAGCAATATGAAGAGAGAGATAGCGTTGTTTATCTCAAGGTGTCTAACTTGTCAACGAGTCAAAGCGGAGCAACAAGTACCAAAATGTCTATTGCAACCACTTGAAATTCCAGAATGGAAGTGGGAGCACATTACTATGGATTTCGTTACTGGTCTTCCCAAGGTTTCTCAAGGCATAGATGCAATTTGGGTCATTGTTGATAAATTGACCAAGTCTGCTCATTTCTTACCAATACGAGAAACTTATACACTTGAACGTCTTGCTAGTATGTACATAAACGAGATTATAAGACTACATGGTATGCCAGTATCCATAGTTTCTGATCGAGACCCAAATAGTTCAGCTTATCATCCTCAGACAGACAGGTTATCAGAGAGGACTATTCAAACTCTTGAAGATTTATTAAGACTCTGTGTCCTTGACTTCAAGGGACGTTGGGACAAGTTCTTACCATTGGTGGAGTTTTCCTACAACAACAGATATCAAGCAAGTATTGGCATGGCTCCATTCTAGGCGTTGTATGGAAGAAAGTGTCGTTCTCCAGTATGCTGGGATGAGGTGGGTGAAGCAATGTTGTTGGGACCGGAGTTGGTACGTATAACTATAGAAAAGATTCAAACGATCCGACAACGTATAAAAACCTCACAAAACCGACAAAAAAGTTATGCTGATCTTCATCGAAAGGACGTGGAATTCGATATTGGAGATCATGTGTTGTTACGTGTTTCTCCATGGAAAGGAGTTTACGAGATTTGGAAAGAGAGGAAAGCTCAATCCTCGATTCATTGGGCAATTTTAATCCTCGATCGAGTAGGATCAGTAGCCTATAGACTTGCTTTGACCAAGTATGTCTCATGTTCATAACGTTTTTTCATATATCCATGTTACGTAAATATGTGAAAGACCGAACCATATTATTGAGTTAGAACCCGGACGAAATAGCGGAAGATTTAACGTATGAAGAGGTTCCTGTTCAAATCTTGGATAAGAAGGAACATATTCTACGCTCCAAGGTTATACCTTAAGTCAAAGTGATATGGAGGAACCACGATGTTAAGGAAATGACCTGGGAGTTAGAATCTAAAATGAAATCAAGGTATCCTTACCTCTTGACATACCAGTGCGTCACAGTAATTTAGAGCAAAATTTCATAAGAAGGGGAGATTGTAAGACCCCAACTTTTATGAATAAAATGAATTTTCTATAAATATCATTTTGAATATTATGGAATAAATTTGATATAATGTTATAGTTGTGGGTAATATTTATAAATTTTGCAAAATACGCAAGTTGTTATATAATATTCGATTGGTCGGGGAATATTAAATACGCAAGCACAATCATTGGTGGACCCTACAATGTAATTATTGTCGGATTGAGAAAATGACAAAAATATTTTTATGAAAATAACGGCGGAAGTTTTCTTTGTTAATCTTGTTGAACTACTCAATAGTAAAAAATCTGATAATATGCGTGGTTGCATAGTAGCATTACGGTATTGATTATTAATGCTTATGTGAGAAGTCACTTTTCGGTTTGATTCAATTATTGTCGATATTTTATATGTTATTAAATCAATAATTGAGATGACGAAGTTGTTAATATTATTATTTGCATTATTAACGATGTCTAGAAGTTCTGCCAAGGAGAAGTTTGGTCACCTAATTGCGCGCCAATAGAGGGAAATCCTTATTGGAAAGTCCCCTCTTTCCTGAGAACGACCTAGTATTTTAATAGTGTGAATAATAATAATGATGATGACGTTTTGTTTTATTCGTATTATTAACGTAATAAAACAGAAAAACTTTTTATATAAAACAGAATACTTTAATAAAAGTTATTCATTTTATTAGGCTAATAGTAAAATCTTTTTATATAAAATAGAATACTTTTATAAAGTTATCTATTTTATTAGACAATAATTAGAATATATTATATTTTGTTATGCATAGTGTTTGCATAGTAAAATCTTTTTAAAAGTTATTCATTTTATTAGATTATAAATAGAATATATTATATTTTATTTAAAAGATTTTACTTTAAATATGGACCGTCCGATTAAAGTAAATCAATCTTGATCGTTTATGGATTGGTTAGTATTCATTCCATTCTTCTATAAATAGAAGCTCATTCCTTCATTATTTCTTACGAATTCACTGAAACTCTTGTGACAACTGCAATTTTATAATTTAATTTTAATATTTAATTAATTGAATAAATATTTTTGATGAATTAATTATTAGATTAAATAATTAATTGATGAAGTTGTGATAGATTAATTTAATTATATGTGTTACATTTATTAATTTAATGTGGGAATTTTTTATTATTGAAATATGTGATTATGTGAGCTTATTGAATTAAAAGAAATATTTAATAAGCCTATGTTATTTTAATTAATTTAATTATTAATTAGAGATTTAATAATTTGACATTATTAATTAAAGAGAATTTGAATTATGTGACTATGTGTATTAATGAGAAATTATTATATTTTATTTAAAGTAAATTAAATAAGATATTAGATTTATTTTATATGGATATGACATTATTTAAACTATATGATAATGATTTATTAAATTAAATGATTTTAAACCCAATTCTTGCTAGCCAAACATGGCATTAAGAGAGGTTGGGAGCAGCTACCCATGATAGGTAACTGACCTCCATCATGCGCATCAGTTTACCTTATGTATTAGTATACGCCTACTTTTCTTTTCCTTATTATTTCTAAGTCTGACAAAGTTTAACAAAGAGAGAGTTTGAGAAAGTTTGAGAGCGATTGGGAGAAACTCTGTGATTGAGGTAGAGAGATTTCTCATTTTATTTAATCTACGCTTTGGGTAATTCTCTTCAACCCAAATTCTTATTTTACGTCTTTTAAGTTTTCATAAAAATTACTTTCATACCTCTGTAAGTCTTTGTATTTGGGAAATTCTGTTGTTATGAGAATATATGTAATAATTCGAGTTGTATGACATGTTTTATATATATATTGTGTGTTTCTATATCATCAATTTCATAAGATTACAACGTATGATTATGGCTTGTTATTTCAAAAATTTACAGAGTACGTGAAATGGCCATATGGCCTTATACGTGATTTTTTATATGTCAAATATAATTTATTTTACAAAATTCACACATTGATATGATTATGCATGTTAAAATGAACAAAATAAAATTTGAATGGTTGGATTTGGTCTTATATCGAATCTATGGCGTTGAATTTTAGAATTTATGTTCAAAACTTCAAGAACATCAAGAATAGTCCAATTTGCATGCTTTAATTCTGTGATTATGTGTTTTAATGGGTGAAAATCACTCCATAAATGTTAAGTATTGATTATTTATGAATTCTAGCATGTGGGTATGTCTAAATTCGTGTAAAAATAAGTTGATTTGAAATTTTTAGTCGTGTTCAAGACAATTTTTAATTCATGAAAGCTGGAATGGAGTCTCGTGCATGCCACCTCAACTCCTAGTTATTTTCACCGCATGATGCCGCACCTGGCGCCAAGTGTCAAGGTCATCAAGCACGCTTGCATGACGCCAAAGCTAAGAGTCCCGATAAAAAGGCGCCGGAGCGCCACTTAGCAGAATGTCCAGAAAATGCAAATATTTAACGTTCAAATATAGAAATGAGTTAGTGACCTAGTCTAATGATCATAAAAACTTGTTAGACATATAATGAGATATTAAAATGAGTTTTTACCAAGTCAAGAAGACAATTACATGTTATTTAAATCGTTGATTATGTAATTAACTTGTTGTTCGTGTAGTATTATATTATGTGAAAACAAGTATGGTAATTTGACTAAGTATGGTCATGAAGTCGAGATTAGACAACGAATAACTTATGATGTTTAGTACGTTGTTATTGACTGGTATTGTGAACGTAATTGATATGTAGGATTTAATTCAAAGAACGAGTTTGTTTAAGTGTAATCTACGCACGAGGCAAGTTTTAAACCTTATCTTGTTACATTGAGCAAGTTTTCTAACTCTACATTTACGTTGAGCAAGTTTCTTACCCTAAACTTTCGTTGAGCAAGTTTCTTAACCTTACTTGTTATCATTATATAAATTGATTAATTCCTCTTTCGATATTGAGCAAGTTCTCATTATTATTGATCAAGCCTGTCTTGGATATTAAAGTTTATTAATCTTCAAGCATGATGTTGTTATACAATAATTATTCTATTGTATACCTTTTGATATGTTATTCAAGCTAAATATTTATTTACTGTTAAACATTATTAGACTAGCGAACCCTTATTGATTCGACTAGTCCATAGTTGATAAAGCGTTCTAAATTTGAGAATCCCTTGATGAATTATCCAAACCAAACTTCCTTGATGCGGACTTGAATGTCAAAGCGAGATGAACAACCACATATAGGGGATTATTTACGCTTTAGCGTTAAGATATTGTGCACAGTATGGTACTAAGTGTTGATCCCCCTAAGTACGAGAAGAAGAGTCCATAGTCTTATGACTGTTAAAGGTTTCAAGTAAAAACACTTGATAACCTAGGACATAGTTCAAGGTCTTATAACCCTCAGAATTTCTTTTGATTCTTGTTATCCATTCTTGATTCAAAAGTTGAGCTTTATATCAGAAGTTATTATTTCTCTCGCATGTTATTATTCATTGTTATATTGTTATACTTGTGGGCAATCGTGCTTACTCTTGCGTAATAATAACATTGCAGTTAAGAAAGAAAGAGCAGACGAACCTTCCACTAGTAAGGGCAAGGGCAAGCTTAGCAAGTAATGAAGACTGTTTTATTATTGTGGTTATGTGATGTAATTAGAATTGATGTTACTAAGACTTATTTGTTTATGTTTTCTGCACAGATATTTTAAGGTTAGAGTAACCTGGGATTTATTATTATTAAGTTGATGTAACCCCATAAGGGGAGAGATTTTATTATTATTTCCATCTATTGTATGGTTTGCATTTTATTTACGGGTAAATAGATAGATGATGTTTGTACAGTGAACATTAAATCCTGTGGAAATGGAAGTACCAGATTTGGGGGTGTCACAGGTTGGTATCAAAGCTGTAAGGTTATGAACCTTAGGTGGGGGGAACAACCTTAGGTAGTAGCCTTGTATGAGATCGAGAACATAGTAGTGGTAAACTCCTATCGAGTTCTAAGAAATGAATTTCTAAATTAATTGAAGATAATAAAATACTTTATGTGCTTATGTGTTAATCTATGTGTTCGCTAGCACGGATTAGTAACTAAAACTTAAAATTTTGTTGTCGGGGATGTGGGATGTTGGAGGAGCTAGTCGAAATTTGGAGAGGAGGTACCCCAGTACCTACAAAGGAGGAGGCAAGAGACATTCATATCGATTAGGGAGCAATTTGGTGCGAGAGAGAGCCATCTCCTTTGATCTTTGTTGTTGGTCGGGGAGCATGAGCACGAGGCTGATCGGAGGAGGATCACGAGGAAGAAGAGGAAGAAGAGGAGTTCCCCCGAACTCGATTGATCTTTGAGATGTATGATGCACTTTATGATCGTAACATAGAGTTGCGAGGACATTATCAGAAGCCGATCGAGTGGGCGGTTAGTCGGTGATTACTATTGAGCGAGGGATAGAGATTGTGACTCTTTACACATGTTTGGGAAGCGTGGGTGGGATGCGGTTCACGAGAAGGGTAAGACCAGAGGATAAGTCCAGAGAAATAGAAGTTAAAGAAGGATCTGAAGGAGAGCTTAGAGAGGCTTGCCATAGAGGAGGAGAATTTGGAGTGCGAGAGTCACGTCGTCTGGCGATCTTGCAGAAGATGATCGTCGTTCGAAGAAGGCTAAACTTGAAGAGACGTACTCTACACTACAAAATGCAATGGATGCGGTCCAAGATCGAGTTAGGAAGTATCCAATCCAGTTTGAGGATCTACCATCATATATGCTAGATCGCAGAACGATGTGTCGCATCATGGAGGAGGAACGTAGCAAGGCCATCTAGCGCCTTAACAGACAATGATAATATTAGTTTAAATATGTGAAAACTATTTGATAGTTAATGATGTAGATTTCGATGTGATTATAAACAAACGAATATGTTGATGTTTTAAATCCTGTAGATTCCTTATCTTGGGATAGTTGATGTAAATAGCAGTGACGCTATCTTATGATGTTAAAACTTTTGAATTTAATGAGAATGTCAAAGTTTATTTGAGTTGATGTGTTAAGTGAGTTATGATTAAACATTTTAGTTAAGTCTTAAAAGTTTAAGAGATTGAATAAAGACCTAATAAGCGTATATTCTTAACAGAAATATGCCGCCTAGAAGAAGACAAATTAAATCAACAAGCCGGGAAGATCAACAAATAATAACAAATGGCGCTAATGCTAACCTGATTCGACCAATTGGTGAACCTTTTAGCTGGAGAACTTAATAATCAACCACAAGCTCCACCAAACACCTCGTTTAAGGACTTCAAAGCGGTGGGACCGCCAAAGTTTAAGGGTTCCATAAACCCAATCGAAGCTCAGACCTGGGTTATGGAGATGGAGAAGGTGTTCGATGTTGCTAAAGTAAAGAAAGACCAGAAAACCGCGTTTGCGACGTTAATGCTGAAGTCCGAAGCCATCTATTGGTGGCAGGCAAATAAAGTATGGGGAGGTGAAGGTGTAATAACCTGGGAGAGATTCAAAGAGATGTTCTTCGAGATGTATTTTCTGGCTAGTTCACAAAATCAGATGGAAGTTCAGTTTCAAGAGTTGAAACAAAGGAGTATGTCACTAGCTGATTATGCGATAAGGTTTAACGACTTGGCTAGGTTCTCTAAATACCAAGTGTACACCGACGAGAGGAAGGCAAGACGATTCGAACAGGGACTGAAGCCCTGGTTTTATAGCAAGGTGTCAATGTTTCAATTGAACACTTTTGCTGGAGTGTTAGAGAAGGCCATACTCGCTGAGGGTGGAAGCGATGCAGTAACTAAGTACAATCAGGATAAGAAGAAGAAGAAAAGTGAGAATGAAGGCAACAACAAAACTGGTGGGAGTAGTACTGGGAGTAATCATAGTCAGAACAGGAAGTGTTCTGATAATTCATCGGCTAGAAGTCAACAGGGAGGGCAGAAGAAGAAGATAGAAGCGTGTCCAACCTGCGGAAAAACTCACTTGGGAGTTTGCATGAAAGGGAAGCAAGTTTGCTACAATTGTGGTCAGGAAGGCCAAATAGCACCAAACTGTCCGAACCCAAAGAAGGGTGCCTACTTCACATGTGGCTCAAAGGACCATCTTGCAAGAGATTGTCCTAAGAAGGGATCGGGAGGGACGAGTTCAGGAGGAAATAGAGGAAATACTGGTGGAAGCACTCTGACCATTACAGGACCAACCGTAAACCAATCGGTAAACTGACCCGAGCGTTTAACTTCGACGGTCTGAAGATGCGGTGCAGTCTCGCGATGTGGTGCCAGGTATCATTCCGATCAATAAAGTTAATGCGTATGTATTATTTGATTCGGGTGCTACTTGCTCATTTATATCCGATGACTTTGCTAAGAACTTAGAATTTCTAAAGGATGAGTTAGAATACCCCATGAACATAAAAATTGCGAATAGAGAAATAATCCATGTTAAGTATGTGCACAAGAACTGTAGAGTGGATATTAAGGGTAATATCATGAACGTAGATCTTATCCCTATCCGACTCGGAGAATTCGATGTTATTTTGGGTATGGACTGGTTATCCAGTTATGGTGCGGTAATTGACTACCAAAAGAAACGTATCAACCTTATGACTCCGTCAAAGGTTGTGTTTTATGGTAGCAAGTTGCCTAGACAAGCGAGTTGTCTGACAATGATGCAGGCCAAGAGGTTATTAAGGCAAGGCTGTGTTGGATATCTAGCTTATATAGTCGATAGTCGTAAAGAGAATCCAAAAATAGATGAGATTCCAGTAGTGAGAGATTTCGCAGACGTATTTTCGGACGATTTGTCGGGACTTCCTCCAGATAGGGCAGTTTAATTCGTTATCGATTTGGCTCCAGGAACGGCCCCAATATCGAAGGCACCGTACCAAATTGCACCGGTAGAGATGAAAGAACCGATGGTCCAACTACAAGAATTACTGGACAAAAAGTATATTCAACCAAGAGTATCACCTTGGGGAGCGCCGATTTTATTTGTGAAAAAGAAGGATGGGACGACGCGGCTCTACATCGACTATAGAGAACTGAATAAGGTCACGATTAAGAATAGGTATCCATTACCGCGAATCAACAACTTGTTCGATCAGTTAAAGGGAGCCAAATATTTTTCAAATATAGATTTGAGAAGTGGTTATCATCAACTAAAGGTGAGACCAGAGGATGTACTGAAGACAATGTTTAGAACACGATACGTTCACTACGAATTTCTGGTAATGTCATTGGTCTAATGACTGCTCCTACAGCATTTATGGGCTTAATGAATGGAGTATTCAAGCCGTTTTTGGACAAATTCGTAGTAATATTTATAGATGACATTTTGGTATATTCAAAAACCAAGGAAGAACACGAAGAGCATTTGAGGTTGACATTAGAGACATTGAGAAGAGAGAAGTTGTATGCTAACTTTTTAAAATGTGAATTCTAGATTGAAACAGTACAATTTCTTGGACATGTGATTGATAGAGACGGAATTTCAGTGTATCCCTCCAAAGTCAAAGTTGTGATTAACTGGGATCAGCCAAAGACGCCGTCGGAAGTAAGAAGTTTTCTTGGATTGGTGGGTTATTACAGAAGATTTATTCAGGATTTTTCCAAGATCGCAACTCCGCTGATGAATTTGACTAGGAAATCGGTGAAATTTGTTTGGACGGAGAAGTGTGAGGAAAGCTTTCAAGAATTAAAGAGGAGGTTGAGTTCAGCACCTATGTTATCTCTTCCAGATGACACAGGAAATTTTGTGGTTTATAGTGATGCATCGCATAAAGGACTTTGTTGTGTGCTTATGCGAGAATGGCGAGTCATTACGTATCGTCGCGACAATGAAAAGATTATGAGAAAGGGTATCAGACCCATGACTTGGAGTTAGGCTGCGATAGTTTTGCTTTTGAAAATTTGGAGGCACTATCTCTATGGGGAGAAGTGTGAAATATATACTGAGATCATAAGAGTCTCAAATATATTTTTACACAAAAGACTTGAACATGCTTCAAAGAAGGTGGTTGGAGTTAATTAAGGACTACGATTGTGAGATTCTATACCATCAAGGGTAAGGCAAATGTGGTGGCCGACGCCCTAAGTAGAAAAGGTGGGAGAAATTGATGATGTTGGACCGCTTAGGAGGAGCTAATTTTAGCAATGGAGAAGCTAGAATTGGAAGTGAAGTATCCTATGGAGATTGGACGAGAAGTCGCATTTCGAGATCAGTTGGTATAACCTTCTTGGATAAGGTTAAGGAGGCTCAACTTCAGGACGAAGAAAGTGAGAAAGTGAAGAAGAACATATCTGAAGGGACTGAACCTAGATTCAAAATAGACAGTGAGGGACTACTAAGATTTTAGAGCAGAATTTGGGTACCGCCAGTACCAGAGATTAAGGAAGAAATTTTGAGCGAAGCTCACAACTCAAGATATTCGATTCACCTTGGTAGCACCAAGATGTACCAAGATCGTCGACAACACTTTTGGTGGCCAAATTTAAAACGAGAGGTTGCAGAATGTGTTGCCAAATGCTTGACATGTCAGAAAGTAAAAGCAGAACATCAGAGACCGAGTGGATTACTACAACCTTTAGAGATTCCAAAATGGAAATGGGAACATATTACGATGGATTTCGTGGTTGGCCTACCAACGACTCAGAAAGGCTACGACGCAGTATGGGTTATTGTTGATCGATTGACGAAATCCGCACAGTTCCTTCAGATCAGAATCAGATTCAACCTAGATCAGTTGGCAAGGTTATATGTGAAAGAGATTGTTTTAAGGCACGGAGTTCCGGTGTCAATTATTTCTGATAGAGATCCGCATTTTATGTCGAACTTCTGGAAATGTCTACAGGAATGCATGAGTACACAGTTGCGAATGAGCACAACATATCACCCTCAGACAGATGGACAGAGTGAAAGAACAATTCAGACATTGGAAGATATGTTAAGAGCTTGTATAATGGATTTTAAAGGAAATTGGGATGACCATTTACTGCTTGTAGAGTTCGGTTACAACAATAGTTACCACGCTAGTATTGGAATGCCGCCTTATGAAGCGTTATACGGTAGAAAGTGCAGAACTCCACTATATTGGGATGAAGTTGGCGAAAGACAATTACTAGGACTAGAATTGGTACAACAAACAGCAGAGATAGTCAAAGTGATTCGAGCGAGATTGATAGCAGCCCAAGACAGACAGAAGAAATACGCCGATCCACACCGTAAGAATGTTTAGTTCGAACCAGGTAGTTATGTGTTCTTAAAGGTATCTCCTTGGAAAGGAAAGATTCGATTTGGAAAGAAAGGGAAATTTAGCCCAAGATTCATTGGACCCTTTGAAGATTTGAGAAGGGTCGCAGAAGTTGCTTATGAGGTAGCCTTACCTCCATCTCTAGAGAATGTCCACAATGTTTTCCATGTCTCAGTCCTACGACCCTACAAACCCGATTACAAGCATGTGATTGAATATGAACCCCTACATTTTGACAAAGACTTGTCTTACGAAGAAATTCCTGTTCAAATTATTTACCGAAAAGAACAAGTTCTGAAAAATAAAGTAATACCTTTTGTTAAGGTAATTTGGAGGAACCACAACGCTGAAGAAGCTACGTGGGAACTCGAAGAGAATATGATGAAGAATTATCCTCATTTATTTACTTAAATTGTAATATGCGATTATAGGACAGAATCTTTCTAAGGGGGGAGAATGTAACAGGACGACTTGTTTGAGTTATGATTCTGGGGACAGAATCCTTTTAAGAGAGGAAAGATGTGATAATCGTAATTTGTAATTTAATTTTAATATTTATTTGATTGAATAAATATTTTTCGATGAATTAATTATTAGATTAAATAATTAATTGATGAAGTTGTGATAGATTAATTTAATTATATGTGTTACATTTATTAATTTAATGTGGAGAATTTTTATTATTCGAAGTATGTGATTATGTGAGCTTATTGAATTAAAAGAAATATTTAATAAGCCTATGTTATTTTAATTAATTTAATTATTAATTAGAGATTTAATAATTTGACATTATTAATCAAAGAGAATTTGAATTATGTGACTATGTGTATTAATGAGAAATTATTATATTTTATTTAAAGTAAATTAAATAAGATATTAGATTTATTTTGTATGGATGTGACATTATTTAAAGTACTTTTATCTTTGGCTCTTGCCTTAATACCAAGAACCGATTACAAAAGTGTAAATGAAATAGCCACTTAGCAGATTGTCCAGAAAATGAAAATTTTTAATGTTCAAGTATAGAATGAGTTAGTGACCTAGTCTAATGAACATAAAAACTTGTTAGACATATAATGAGATATTAAAATGAGTTTTTACCAAGTCAAGAAGACAATTACATGTTATTTGAATCGTTGATTATGTAATTAACTTGTTGTTTATGTAGTATTATATTATGTGAAAACAAGTAAAGTAATTTGACTAAGTATGGTCATGAAGTCGAGATTAGACAAAGAATAACGTATAATGTTTAGTACGTTATTATTGACTGGTATTGTGAACGTAATTGATATATAGGATTTAATTCAAAGAACGAGTTTGTTTAAGTGTAATCTACGCACGAGGCAAGTTTCTAAACCTTATCTTGTTACATTGAGCAAGTTTTCTAACTCTACATTTACGTTGAGCAAGTTTCTTACCCTAAACTTTCGTTGAGCAAGTTACTAACCTTACTTGTTATCATTATATAAATTGATTAATTCCTCTTTCGATATTGAGCTAGTTCTCATTATTATTGATCAAACATGTCTTGGATATTAAAGTTTATTAATCTTCAAGCATGATGTTGTTATACAATAATTATTCTATTGTATACCTTTTGATATGTTATTCAAGCTAAATATTTATTTACTGTTAAACATTATTAGACTAGCGAACCCTTATTGATTTGACTAGTCCATAGTTGATGAACGTTCTAAATTTCAGAATCCCTTGATGAATTATCCAAACCAAACTTCCTTTGTTGCGGACTTGAATGTCAAACTGAGATGAACAACCCTGTATAGGGGATTATTTACGCTTTAGCGTTAAGATATTGTGCACAGTATGGTACTAAGTGCTGATCCCCCTAAGTACGAGAAGAAGAGTCCATAGTCTTATGACTGCTAAAGGTTTCAAGTAAAAACACTTGATAACCTAGGACATAGTTCAAGGTCTTATAACCCTCAGAATTTCTTTTGATTCTTGTTATCCATTCTTGATTCAAAAGTTGAGCTTTATATCAGAAGTTATTATTTCTCTCGCATGTTATTATTCATTGTTATATTGTTATACTTGTGGGCAATCGTGCTTACTCTTGCATAATAATAACATTGCAGTTAAGAAAGAAAGAGTAGACTAACCTTCCACTAGTAAGGGCAAGGGCAAGCTTAGCAAGTAATGAAGACTGTTTTATTATTGTGGTTATGTGATGTAATTAAAATTGATGTTACTAAGACTTATTTGTTTATGTTTTCCGGACAGATGTTTTAAGGTTAGAGTAACCTGGGATTTATTATTATTCAGTTGATGTAACCCCATAAGGGGAGAGATTTTATTATTATTTCTATCTATTGTATGGTTTGTATTTTATTTACGGGTAGATAGATAGATGATATTTGTACAGTGAACACCAAATCCTATGGAAATGGAAGTACCGGATTTGGGGGTGTCACAACTCTAGATAGAGAAAATATAGAGAGAAATAAGAAAAGTATTCTGCTACTTCACTACTCCGATATAAAGTTTCTTTTACGGTAAGGGATATTATTTCTTTTGTATTCATGAAGAGAACTTCTATTATTCCATCTTTATTATTACATTGGAATAACTTTGTGTCTGTGAAGCAACCCTATACTTGGTGAAATTCTTACGTATTCCATTCTTTATTATTACATTTGGAATATCATGTTTGTGTTTTTACTTTGGACTGGTTCCGTCTTTATTATTACATTGGAATATCACATGCATGCTTTTACGCTTGGGACTGGTTAAAATCTTTATTATTACTCGTTGGAACATCTTGTTGGTGTGAATTTCACGATTCGGTTCCGTCATTTAATATTTACATTGGAATAACCTATCTATTCAATACCGCATACATGGTGATTTACATTTGTATTCTATTCTTTATTATTACGTTGGAATATCTTGTCGGTCGTATTACGCTTTGACACAGTTCCGATATTTATTATTACGATTGAATAACACATACATGGGAAGTACCGCATGCATGGTGATTTCTTTTGTTATTCCATTCTTTACTATACTCAGTTGGTTAAAGTTTTGACTTCTACACTCCATGAAATTAGTGGAATATTCTTGATATTTGTGCTTCATCCAGTATCTTTTCATGAAAATATTCTTCTGAGCATTCTTGAATTTTACTTTACAAAAAAATATCATGTTGACAATTTATACGTTATTAGTTCCTGAATAAATTAATTCTTGAACTTGTTTTATTGAATTCTTATATCATTGTCATCATCCTCATTTTTTATATTATTTTTGAAAGTCATCTATGGCCTATAGTGCATAGATGGACTTGGTATGATTATAACCATGGATTATTCGGTGTAATCATGACCATAATGTTACAAATGATGTGGTCAAAGTCCTCATTGGCCCGAAGTGCATTGATGGACAGTTGTTGGCATGATCATGACCATTGATGAATACACAAATATCCTTGGCCCGTAGTGCATGGATAATTTTGGTCGTGACCCTAATAAATATCCTTGGTCGTAGTCTTGGGGATGATGTGGATTATTTATTGTTGAGTCTCAAATGATAAAAGTGATGAAAAACCTTTTAAATCATAAAAGATAGTATATTTTATTATCTACTTGACTCTTTTAATGGATTGCATGTTCATTGCAGATTAAACTTGATTTCTATTGTATTTTATCAGTTTAACCTTTGTTGAGGACTAATGATAATTTATTATGCATTATCTTAGTCATAATATTTCTTACTGGGCTAGTTGAGCTCACCCTTTCTTTCATTGTTCTCTTCAGGAAATGAGAACGTAGCCTGGACTAGTCGGGGAACGGAGTGATGGTCCGAGATGGTGTCTTTGTAGTCCTCACTATTCTGTTAAATAGTGTGATAATAATTGTAATGAGGACTAAATTGAGTGTGGATATTGTCTAGATGACAATATTTGTATTAAAACTCACAACATGTATTTTGTCGTATTTTACACGACTGTTGTATAATCAAGTTGTATTTGAATTTAGTACCATGTATTTGGCGACTCTAGATGGGTGATGTATACCTATTTTGGGGGCGTCACATTATCGATTAAATTCGATTCTACTCATATATTCGTTATCTTCACGTAAGTTCGTATATTCGCACTCGTAAACGCATAAAATCTTCTACTCAACGCGTCAGCTGCCTACGTTCACTTTTCCACGATGGTATTGAATGGTATGATCGTAATCTTCAATAGCTCGAGCCAACGTCTTCGGTGCGTTATACGTTAGTTTTAAGTGAAGAAATATTTGAGGGTTTTAGAAATTGGTTTTGTACTGGGGTTAATACAAAAGTCGATTTCACGCTCTAGGGGTAGGCTAATAATTCTTCAAGAATACGTTAGGAAATTTATTAACAATAGAAATATCATTCAAAATTGTGACTCTCATCCATGACTTGGATAGTACGTCACATTGATACCTATCAACTTGCCATCGTCATTGACGACGTTGCCTACAAAAAGTCTGGCTTCGATGCATTCCACACAAGGAAGTCAACAACTAAAGGATCGACACTCTTTACTTATGACTTGATATGACAATGATTGACTTTAGTGGTTTGGTTGCTTGAATTCGCATAACAGGTTGGTTAAGAATATGAAAGCTAACAACCTTACAAAAAGCATGATGAGTAGTTAACCAATCGATTCCTAAAATTGCATCAAAGGCAAGTATTTTCAAAGAGATAAGATCGAAAGGTAACGTGAAAGTGTCGATTTGAATCAAACAAGACTTATAAATAGTGGAGGTAATAAAGGTTTCAACTAACGAAGCAACCTGTACAACCTGTATCTATTAAGGCATAGACTTCCAAGAATTTATAATTAACTAACCCATGCTAATTTCGTTCAGGTTACTCGCTTTTTTGAGAAGTCACAAAAAACGCTCTTCCTGAAACCACCGACTTTGTTTTGTCCGTATCCGTCTTTGGTGCCACCGTCCCAGCTGGACTTGACTTTGGTGCATGACAAAATCGGGCTAGGTGACCTTCTTTTCCACAATTGTAACATGCTTTGGACTGCATCACACAGTTTGGACTGATGTGTCCCTCCCCTCCGCATTTAAAGCATACAATTGGTGGTCGTTCTCCTTCCTTGAAAATGGGTGTTGGTGCTGCTGTCTTTGCATTGTTGTTGAACCTTCTCTTCCTGAAATTTCCACTCCTATTATCTTGGCCATGATTACCACCGAAGTGGTTACCATTCTTGGCATGATAATTTCCCCCACGATGGTTATCATTGTTCAGATGGTCGTTGCCTTAGTATGATGATTATTATCATGTTATTGGTCGTTGCCTTTTGGTTGTGCTGACTCATTATCACGCTCCAATAACTTAGCCCTATTCATATCTTAATACAAACAAAGTTTGTGAGAAATGAGGTATTGACGTATATCGGGTTTCAAACCTCGCAGAAACATTTGCGTCATTCGCTCCTCATTATCAACCAAATGGGATGCAAACCGGGATAACTCCGTAAATTTAGCCTCGTATTGCAACACGGTCATATTGTTTTGCTCCAACTTGATGAATTCTACCTCCTTCATGTGACGAATACTTTCAGGAAAGTACTTGTCGTTTAACATCTCTTGAAACTTCTCCCAAGACATCTTGAGTGCTTCAGGCTGGGTATATTTTACAGATTCCCACCAGTAATCTGCCTCTTCACGCAACATAAAGGTGGCAAAGGAAACCTTTTGCTCCTCAAAGCATCCCAAGACATCAAATATCTTGGTGATCTGCTTTAACCACGTCTTCGCCTTAAGTGGATCTGGCTTTCCCAAAAACTCCGGTGGTCCCAACTCCTTGAACTGCTTAGCGGTGACCGATCGTGGGTTGCCATTATTTCCACCTATATTTTGAACAGGAGTCTCTCTTACCTTATGTTACATGAATTGCATAAAGCCTCTTAACATCTCATCATTAATCATTTGATCGGTGTTGTTATTTACCTGAGGATTATTGTCTTCTTGTTGCACATTATCCTGGGTATTGATTGTTGGTGACTCAACGGTCTCATGTGTTTCATTGTTGATCTCAACATTTTCAGATGCCATTTCTAAACATTGTCATAAAACAAGGGTTAATTAACATATCACACATTATCCCTATACTATGACCGACCAATTAAATACCAAATAACTTAGGTAGGTCATACTAGCGAAGGAATTTCCCGTCTCTCCCCTCCTAGTTCTTGTCTCACATCTCAGCCAGGGATCATATCCCTAAGCTTTGATACCAACTGTGACACCCCCAAAATAGGTATACATCACCTATTCTGAGTCGCCAAATACATGGTACAGAATACAAATACAACCTTAAATATACAACAGTCGTGTAAAATACGACATAACATAATCTAAGAGTTTTAATAAGAATATTGTCATCTAGACAATATCCACACTCAATGGAGTCCTCATTACATTTATTGTCACACTATTTAACAGAATAGTGAGGCATACTAATGCTATCATCTGGACCGTCACTCCGTTCCCAGACTAGTCCCTGATACGTTCTCATTTCCTGAAGAGAACAATGAAAGCAAAAGGGTGAGCTCAACTAGCCCAGTAAGAAATATTATGACTAAGATAATGCAGAATAAATTATCATTAGCCTTCAACAGTGTTAAACTGATAAAATATAACTAACATCAAGTTTAACTGCAGTGAAACAAGCAATCCATTAGAAGAGTCAAGTAGAGCATGATATCTACTATCTTCTATGATTTAAAATGTTTTCATCAATTTTTATCGCTGAGTCTCAGCTTAATAAATAAACCACATCATCGAATCATTCATTCACTACGGGCCAAGGATATTCATTAAATCATCAATGGTTATGACTATACCGAATAATCCCTGGTCATAATCATACCAAAAACTGCCCATCAATGCACTACAGCACTAAAGACTTTTACCACATTATTTATAACATTACAGGTCATGATTATACCGAATAATCCCTGGTCATAATCATACCAAGTCCATCTATGCACATAAGCCAAAGTTGACTTTCATCACAATATAAGTATGAGGATGATGACAATGACATAATAATTCAATAAAATAAGTTCAAGAATAAATTTTAAAGATTTATAAGTTAATCTATCTTGAACTCAATAATGTCCAAAATGGCAACATGATATAGCTTTGTGGAGTAAAATTCAAGAATGCTCAGAAGAATATTTTTATGAAAAGATTACGGATGAAGCACAAATATCCAGGATATTCTACTAATTTCATGGAGTATAGAAACCAAAACTTTAACCAACTGAGTATAATAAAATATATGAAACTGCAAATGGATTTTCGCCCGCCATGCGATAGTCCACATAGACAGATCATTTCCACAATTTAATAAGGAATGAATACAAAGGATCATTCACCATGCATGTGGTAATCCACATAGACAGGTTATTCCTATAGAATAATAAAGAATGGAATAACAGAAGAATTCACCATGCATGCGATAGATCGCATGATAAAAGTTATTCCAGCAATGAATAATAAAGAATGGAACCAAGTCATGCGAATCCGGACCGACGGATATTCCAATGAATAATAAAGAATGAAACCGGGTCGTGCGTAATCCGCAGGCAAGACAAGGATGTTCCAACGAATAATAAAGAATGGAATAACAATAGAATTCACCGGGCATGTGATAGACCGCATGCATACGAGGTTATTCCAATGAGAATAATAAATAATGGAATCGTGTCATGCGTAATACGCATGCATGTGATATTCCAAGAATAATAAAATTGGAATAATGAAGAATTTCACCATGTATGCGGTACTCCGCATGAGCAAAGTTATTCCAACATAATAATAAAGAATGGAATAAAGAAGAATTTCACCATATATGCGGTACTACGCATAGGCAGGTTATTCCAACATAATAATAAAGAATGGAATAACATAAGAATTTCACCATATATGCGATTTACTGGCATATAGGCGAGTTATTCAACATAATAATAAAGAATGGAATAACAGAAGCTCTCTTCATGAATATAAAAAAAATAACACCCCTTACCTTATAATAAAACTGGATACTGGAATAATGAGGTAGAAGACTTCTCTTCTTTTTCCTCTCTATAATTTCTCTCTCTAGAGTTTCAGTAAATTCGTAAGAAATAATGAAGGAATGAGCTTCTATTTATAGGAGAATGGACTGAATAGTAACTAATGCATGAACGGTCCAGATTGATTTACTTTTAAATGGACGGTCCATATTGATTTACTATTAAAACTTAAAGCAACGATCTATACTGATTCACTAATAAAACTTTAAACCAGCGATCCATATTGATTTACTATTAAAACTTTAAACCAACGATCTGAAAAATTAGCACATCTCGTCATGGAATAATATTGTACCCAAAAATGATTTGGAGCGAAAAGAAATATATTTTTCGGGTGAATAGTACCCTGTGAATAGTACCCCGACACGAAAAGTGTCCCAAATACTCGAGTGAACAATACTAGAGTGAATAGTAACTGGGTGAATAGTAACCTGTGAATAGTACTTCGACATGAAAAATGTCCCAAATACCCGAGTGAATAATACTAGAGTGAATAGTAACCCGTGAATAGTACTCCGACACGAAAAGTGTCCCAAATACTCGAGTGAATAATACTAGAGTGAATAGTAAATGGGTGAATAGTAACTTGTGAATAGTAACCCGTGAATAGTACTCCGACACGAAAAGTGTCCCGAATACCCAATTGAACAATATAAGCTCCAGACATCAATTATTATTGAAATAAATGTCAATTTTCACTAACACTAATAATTCCAACACAATTGAACAATCAAATTCATCTTTAATCAACACGAACTTATTCATCATTAATACTATAACTAACAATTTTTAACAATCAGGTCATTCCCAGGAAAGAGGGGGCTTTCCGATAAGGATTTCTCCTTATTGGCGTGCAATTAGGTAACCAAACATCTCATTGACAGAACTTCTAGACATTGTAAATATTGCAATTTAATAATATGAATAACTTTGTTGTCTCAATTATTGATTTAATAATATAACATATTATACAGATGATACTGTGACAATAATTGAATCAATAATATGAGAGATATGATGCAGCAATTACTGTAGCAATAATTGAGTATAACTAAGTGACTTCTCACGTAAGCATCTATAACCAATATCGTGTGCTACGATGCAACCACGCGTATTACTGTACTTTTACTACAGAGTAGTTCAACAGTTTTAACCATAAAACTTCCGCTGTTATTTTCATAAAAATATTTTTGTCGTTTTCTCAATTCGACAATAATTCCGTTGTGGGGTCCACTAATGATTGTATCGTCGTACAGATATTCCCGGACAAAAAGAATATTCTCCGACCAATCGAATATTATACAACTTGCATACTTTTCAAAATTTATAAATATTACCCACAACTATAACATTATATCAAATCCACACCATAATATTCAAAAAAAATACTTCGAGACATTTAAATCTTTATTCATAAAATTTGGGGTCTCACACTAGATCCATAACATTAATATGCTCAAAATCAAGTTTTTACAAAATTTGGAATTTTTGTTTTTGGTTGTCTGACAATGAATGTCAGGCCCTGTACATATGTGCTTGTTTATTGTTTTGGTGATTTAAAGGTTTATACTTGTAGTGTGTCATGTGTTCTATAATCTACAACTTGAATCAGGGTCAGATCTAACATATATTGAAAGATATTTGTGGTCAAAAGTCGTTAACTGGTCATGACTGGGCATTTCTGTGTAACCCAAAAACTGCCCAGAAAGGGCTTGACAACATATTCAAGCTCCAGGATCTTTCTTGTGTTTGTTAAATTATGTTTATTGTTGTATTCAATCTATAGTATGGTAGTTACACTACATATAAATGCTTTTAGATCTCTCATATTACAAACAGATTGGATTTGGGTGATGGTCAAACCGAGCAGAAAGATCACGGATTGCGTTTTCTGGGTAACCCAGAAAACTCAAGATCGTGACTTCTGACAAGGTTTAACCGGACAAGATCTGGCTATTCTATTGATGTTATGGTGCTTTTATGCAATAGACGTACTCTCTTACATGTTGGCTACGCACTGAAAGTTTTAAATCACATAAACATCAAAAGGATTGCAAGTTGTGGAAGCCCAAAGTGGACAGGTCGAACTGTTCTTCATTTCTGGGTAACCAAGAAAATGAAAACCAGTTCTAACAGTAAATTTGAAGGCTTATATGTACTTATTGTAATGTTGTTTGAACATGTTTGTTGTTGGGTCTTGTAGTGTTGTATTTGTACTACACGATCTGATCAACAACATGTCCAGAAACACTTTGTGTGAAGAATTAATCATGGTCAAACATGCTCACTCGGTCACTGCACATGAATATCTGGGTTCATGAAGAACACTTATAGCGACGGTTCTGTCGCTATAGGTGGTCTTTAGCGACAGTTTATTTATAAAAATTATATTTTTATTAAATAATTATAGAAAATTAGTTTTTAATTATAAAAAATACATAATAAATTATTTTAAAGTCCAAAAAATTAGTTTATAATTATTTTAAATAAATTTCATAAATATTTAATATTTTTGAAATATTAAAGGTATTTAATTTATTTAATTATAATATTAAATAAATTATTTTAAAATGATTTTAATACATGAAAAATCATTTAAAATATATTATGGTATAAGAAAATATTTGAAGTTATTTTTAATAACTTTTAATATTATGTGATGAATTTCATTAATAAATTAATATTAATGATAATTATTTTATTTAATAACTATATTAAATAAATTATGGAAAAAATAGAATTAATGATTTAAAAATAATATAAAAATTATTTAAGTGTTATAAAATATTTTAAGTTATAAAATATAACTTTTAATATTTAAAGGTAGATTTTATTAATAATTTAATAATAATGATATTCAATTTATTTAATAATTATATTAAATATATAGTTTAAAAATGGTTTTTATTGATTTAAAAATTATTTAAAAGGGATATAAATGAATTAAAATATGTTAAGTTATAATTAATGACTTTTAATATTTGGATAAATAATACATTAATATTTTAATATTAATGGTAATTAATTAAAATGATTTTAATTGTTTTAAAAATCATTTAAAGGTAAAATAAATACTTTAAAAATATTTTAAGTTATTTTAAAATAACTTAATATTTTGCAATGGTTTCATTAAGAATTTAATATTACTTAAATATTAATGATAATGAAATTATTTAATATTTAAATCATTTAATAATGATTTTGGTGTTTCAAAAATAATGATAAATTGTAATAATTATTTAAAAATTATTATAAGGCCATGAAAAATAATGCGACTGATATATAAGTTATCTAAATGGATATTGAACTACTGTTTAGAGTCTTAGACTCGATAATTACCCGATAAAGATATCGGTACATCGACATGTTTTAGAAATTAATCTGGACTTAGATATTTTAACTGTATTAATGTTTGTTTATGATTCAATGACTGTTAAATATGTATGACAATGTGACTTGGTTATGTGCTGACTGCAATAAGCAGTATTATGTGTTACAATATGTTATGCTAATCAGCAGAATAATCTTATTACTGATAGGTTGGTATATAAATGATAAAACTAAGTTGCATAACTGTAAGCAGCAGACAAGGCAAGTATCTAACCTTTTGCATTTACTTTATGCAATGGACATGAGTAAGACAATATCTGAACTATTTTTTTTCATTGTTCAAATATTTCAACCTTTGTATATACTTATGCAATGATTCTATATAAGTAAGTTATTAAATTATAATTTGTTGTACAAGATCCTTAATTATGTTATTGTAGATCAAGATATGTATTTTGTTCATTAATTTCTAAACATGGTTATACAAGTGTCCTCACTTGGATAATCATTATATTTTATCGCATGTTGATACATATTTATCGGTGTCCAATATGTATACGTAAAATTAAAAGCCGTCTAAGCTATTTGATCCGGCTAGACACAAATTTAAAGTTGTTGTTAAACAAGATAAAACTTTATTATTATCCAACCGAATTGTTTTGGTTTGGATTCAAGACTGTTATGAACATCCCAAATATGGGAAATTTTTATGCGCCAAGGCAAACAAAGTGAACGATAATATCATTCTTGAATGTAGTATTGATCAATACAGGGCATAATGGGCTGATCACCCCCCGTGCCCGTAAGTTATGACGGTTTACAAATGAAGTTCTGTTTAACCTTTTCGAAAATAGAAAACAATGTTCATAGTATGTCAATTGATCCTCATTTATAGTCAGTACGTAGTTTCAAAAATTGAAATCGAAATGATATGTTGTTTATTATTGGCTCAGCTTACTTCACAACTGTTGATTCGTTGTAGAAGTATCGTTCAAAGAAAATATTTAATTCTTTCAGCTAACTGTTATTGATTGCGATTACTTGTTGGGCACTCAAATGCTCATCCTTGCTTATTTTAAATGTTTTCAGCTAAGTGTGAACAACCTGAAGGATCTGCCAAGAACAAGGGAAAAGGGAAGGTCACTTAATGAATGTTTAAGTTATACTATGTAATAGTTTGACTTTATGATAAGAATAATATATATTAATTATCATGTAATGTAACGAATGTTTAAAGGTTTCGTACTTGGGATTGAAAACTATGATAATATGTAAATTAAATTTGATAATCTATATTATTGTTATTATTATTAGTATTATTCCGCTCATAAAAATGGTATCGTGAACCACCAACTTTGGGTTTCAAGTACCTGAATTTGGGGGCATCACAGAGATGGACCAGTTCTTTACAGACAATGGCATCAGTCATAACTTCTCAGCTCCACGAACTCTACAGAAAAATAGAGTAGCTGAGAGAAAGAACAGAACGTTTATTGAGGCTGGAAGTTCTCTTCTAGAAGTTGCCCATACACCTGAATACTTTTGGGCAGAAGTTGTCAACACTGCATGCTACACTCAGAACAGATCTCTTGTACACTCTACGTTAAAGAAGACTCCCTACGAGTTGTGGAGAGGAAGAAAGCCAAGTGTCAGCTACTTTCATGTATTCAGTTGTGCATGTTATATTCTCAATAATGGATAGCAGTATCTGACTAAATTTTAACCAAAGTTAGACGAAGGAATATTTCTCGAATATGCCATAGATAGTAAGGCTTATAGAGTGTTCAACAAGAAGATTCTAAGTGTTAAAGTCTCGATTCACATCATCATCGATGAAACAGACTTAGACAAAACTGTGTCTCAAGACACTACAAACGACAACTTAGACACTATGAACGAGGCAGTCGAGCTCAACACCATGATCATAGTCCTAGAAAATGAAATTGTCGAGCCTAAAGAGGATATCGTAGAAAGAACTACTCCAGACAATGAACCTCCGCATCAAGAAGCAGAGGTTGATCATGAAGAATTCAGACAAGAAGGTATCAGGTCAGATGTTTCAATAGGAAACCGATGGGCAAGAGACCACACTCAAGACCTAATCATTGGAGATCCAAATGCAAGAGTCAAGACAAGATCTGCCACCCAGAATGAGGGTTTCAATCTAAGCTATCTGTCACAAATGAAACCGAAAAAGATAGAAGATGATATGGAAGACTCAAGTTGGATAGAAGCCATGCAAGAGGAATTAAATCAGTTTAAGAGAAGCAGTGCATGGATTAGAAGCTATCAGGATATTCCTTGCCTTTGCTGTACAAATTAAGTTCGAAGTCTTTCAAATGGATGTTAAAAGTACATTTCTGAATGGTGAACTTCAAAAAGAAGTATATGTGGAGCAACCTCCAGGTTTCATCAATCCAACTCTCTCTAATTATGTCTATAGATTAGACAAAACCCTATATGGACTTAAACAAGCACGTAGAGCATGGTATGAAAATTTAACTAACTTCCTTATTGAAAATGGTTTCACTAGAGGTAGAGTAGATATCACATTATTCCTTTTAAAGCACAAAAACAAAATCCTATTAGTTCAAATATATGTTGATTACATTATCTTTGGCTCTACTGATGAAAAATTGTGCAAGAGATTTGCTAAGCTTATGCAGAGCAAGTTCAAAATGAGTATGATGGGTGAGCTGAATTTCTTCCTTGGATTACAAGTAAAGCAGATTTATGAAGGTATCTTTATAAACCAAGCCAAGTACATTAAAGACTTACTTAAAAAGTATGGCATGGAATCTACCTCTACCATGAAAACACCAATTGCTCCAACAACCAAGCTTGACAAAGATGAGAAAGGTAAAAGTATTGACATAACTCAATACAGAGGTATGATAGGCTCTCTTCTATATCTAACTGCCAGTAAACCAGACATAATGTTTGTAACATGCATATATGCTAGATTTCAAGATAATCCTAAGGAATCACACTTAACTGATGTAAAAAGAATTTTTAGGTATCTCAAAAGCACACCTCACTTGGGACTTTGGTATCCTAAGGAGTCCTCCTTTAAACTAACAAGATATACATAAGCCGACTTTGTAGGCTCCAAGATCAATAGAAAAAGTACCAGTGGCACCTGTTAGTTGCTAGGAAGCAGACTTATGTCCTAGTTTAACAAGAAGAAAAACTTAGTATCTACATCCACAACAGAAGCTGAATACATTGCTCATGGCAGCTGCTGTGCTCAAATCTTATGGATGAAAAATCAGCTAGCAGACTATGTGTTTGATTTCAAATCTATACCTGTTCATTGTGATAACACGAGTGCCATAGCAATAACACATAATCCTGTCATGCATTCTAGGACTAAAAATATAGAAATAAGATATCATTTCATTAGGGACTATGTTTAAAATGGAACTATATCTTTACAATACATCCCTATTGAAAATTAAATTGCTGATGTCTTTACAAAACCTCTAGATGAATACAGATTTAATAAATTGATAAGTGATTTAGGCATGCTAAATTTGCAACCATAAACACTATGCTCTAGTTTGTGCTAACCCTGCAGATAAGAAGGCTATGTTTAAAATTGTAGAGATAACTAAAGAAGGAACCACGATTGTAGCATCATGCTTTGACATGGCAAAAAAGCATCATGTGATGACATTATTTCTATCAAATCCAAGAAACCTCTCTGATAAGTGCCTTAGGGATAAACCTGACCCTTAGTTCAATCTAAGAGGTTGGTTCTTCCTGAGCTACCTTAACCTAGATGGAATGCTATGTCAGAGTTCATCACACGGACCAGGACAAACAATGATTCTATGGAAGAGTCAGAAATGAACTCTACCATCATAGTTCAACCTCGACGATCGTAGTCCTCCCAAAGAATACACTAGCTTAGGGGGAGCTAAGGGTAGATTAGTATTTTCAACATCATTTAAAATTGTGGAGCCCAATAGAACTCAACATGTGCCCCACTATGCATATTGAGCGGAGGGAAGTTACAAGTATAATATGAAAAGGTTTTTGAAAATTCATCTCAAAATTTTAAAGAGCTCATTTCTCTGTTTATCTCTCTACCAGTAGAAACCCTAGCCTTTAGAACGAACACTCAATCAACCTCAGTTCAAGAAAATTAATGGGTGTTTCCAATGTTATCTCTGGTTACCAACTCTACTTTGACAAGTTCAAGATGGCTGACCCTCAATTTCACAAGATTATGTCTCTTCTGAAGAAAGCTAGTCTTGAAGAAGCTCTGAGCACCAGCACATGGATATACCCAAAGTTGGTGAAAGAATTCTACAGCAATGGAGTCTTTGAGAACGACATCATCACCACAAGGGTTAAGGGGGTACAAATTAAACTCAAAGCTAAAGATATAAACCTAGCCCTAGGTTTCAAATTAAAGGGACTTGTATCTATGGAGGTCATCGACTTTCATGAAGGTCTGAAGAAGACGCGTCACACAAAGTTTCAGAATGTCAAGGCATACAAGAAGAAAAAGTTTCCCCAGATGTATGAGTTTCTGGATGACATTGTTGGGAAATACATATGCTATAAATGCTCTGGCCACGACTCTGTGAATGAAGTTCAACTAAAGCTCATGACAACAATCTGCTTCAAGATTAAACTCAACTATGGGGCCTTACTTATTGATTGGATTGGGAAGTGGATATCCAGTTCAAAGAAATTAAAGAGTTTTGGAAAGATGCTCTATGGGCTGTTCATAAGCATGATTCTGCAATCAGCTCTAGTGACAAAATTGGGGATAATAAAGGAGAATCTATCAACCCAACCAAAAAATGACCCAGCAACTGTTTCAAAACTGGAACAAAAATCCTACAGAAAATGTCTGAATGATGTCCGAATCCAGTGGAAGGACTGGTGAAGCAAAGGAATCTAGACTACCAAGAAACATGTCAGTTGTGAAGGAAACTGATGAAGAAGAAGAAATTAATAAAGTGGAACCCATTGCCTTGATCAGAAAAAGCAAGGGTAAGAAGAAAATGAAAGCTCAAACTATAGAAAAGCCTCAAGGCTCAACTACTGATGCACCCCAAGAGAGTTCAGGTATTGAAACTCGGAAGGAAATGAAGAGGAAAGAGCAGAAGTCTGAGGAGGAAGAAGACATAGCTACCATCTCTCAACTATTTAAGAAGGAAAAATGCAGCCACAAAACAAAGAAGTCTTTGCTCTTTTTGATCGTAGAGTCACTACCGATCGTAGAGTCCAGACTTGACATCACTCCAGAATAGGATGGTGCAATAGTATCAATCGTCAGAGCTACAGATGAAGAAAATACCAAGGTTGAAACTCAACCCAAAAAGGCAAGGAGAAAGCTCATCAAGACATGTGTACTCAAAAATGTAAAAGCCTTGAAGGAAGAAAAAAAGAAAATAACTGCAGAAAAGGACCTTCCTGAAGTTGTTACACTAGAGAATGCTCCAGCTGAGGGGGAGCTGCTTGAAATTTAAATAAATGATCAAATTGAGGGGGAACCTTGAGAAGTCCGTGTGTCAGAAAAGGCTATAGCTGAGGAGGAGCTGCAAAGAGATTATCATGAACCTCCCTCAGTTCCTCAAGAGACCTTAGTTCTGAAACTATACAAATGGAGAGGGTTGAAGCTATGGAGGTGGAAAGGGCAGAAGATCAGAGAAGAGAAGTGGAGATGATTGATGTGGTAAAAATTTCAAATGAAGAAAATGAAAATCGGGAAAAAGAAGAGGATGACGAAGTTGAGATTATTGCAGTAGGATATGATGGATATAGGAGAGCTAACTCTAATCACTTATTCTCTTATTTGCTTATGATGCCCTATCACATAACCCAAATTTTCAACTCCTGGGATCACATGTTCTCGGCCTTCAAAGCTTATCCAACAATCTCAGTGCTAGCTCATGGATTCCCAAGAAACCTCACTTTTGCTCAAAAGCTGATCATTGACTATCCCACTTCAGAAAATGGGCGTGAGGTATAATATATTCCCATATCTTTCTAAGTTAGTCACTGTCATCCATCAACTTTCAACCAATTCTATGAATTAGAAAGATGGTTGGAAGTGATACTTCATCCATTAAACCAATTTCCAATTACAAAATCCCAACATTCTGTAACTGATGAACCAAATATGCCTAATTTTATATTGATATAGTCTCCTACCATCTCTCAATCTATAAACATTGATTCTACTCCGATCGTAGAGTCACCCATTCAGCATGCACCAATATCACCTCCTCTTGAAACTCAACCTCACACATCTACCTCTCTTTCAGATATCCCCTCATCATGAACGAATAATTATTTTGATCTTGATCTAGTTCTCTACAATCTGCACGATCAAAATACTAGAGCCATTCCTCCAAATACTCATCAACTCCTTGAGCTTATCTCATATCTTCCTACCAAAACAAAGTTATCTAATGCATCCTAGAAGGTGACCAAGGATATTTAAGAAGATCTTAAAATCCACTTTGAGCTCATTCATATGAGGTTGACCCATTTGATAGATACTGCCAATACCCTCCCCAAAAATCTAAGTACTGAGCTTATAAAGAAGCTCAGGGAGATCATCAAGGAAATGATCCAAAGTATCAATGAAGGGGATCAAATTCATTTTTAGGCTGCCAAGAAGCACAATGAAGCAGTTCTCCTTTTGCAGAATACACGGGAATCTCAAAAAAAACTTATGATGGAAAGTCTCTCAAGTCTACGAACCTCAATGAAAGAATTCCAAGCATTCTCAATGGGTCAAAAGCAACAAACAGACATTGTCTTGGCAATTCTACAAAAGAACACATCTCGAACTGATTCTCTGGTTCAAGAAAACTGTGAAGACATTGCTCAATCCAGGAATCCACTCCACGAGCTCGTCCAAGGCATGAATCGCCTGTCTAAAGACATTCAAACCCTTGATGCTGACATAAAGGGGTAGAATAAAAGGGAAGGAGAGAAAGGCAAAGAAAGAGGAAAACTCATTGCTTAATCTTCAAGGAGCCCTCCCTCAAGATAGCCTCGCCATTAGACTCCATGATCTGAATAGCAGAAGCGCAAACTAATTCTAATGCCGCAACCACTAAGGAGTCAAGGGCCATCTCCTAACTCACAAGTAGTAACCACTACTAGTCTAAACATGCTAGTTGGAGATCCTACATTCATGAACAGACACGATCATGGAGAAAGGCTAAGTCAAAGTGAGCTGGAAGATATTGCATGGAGAGACGAAGCCAATAGGAGAAAGAGAGTTGTAGAGCATGCAAATCCTCCAAGGAACAAAAGGCAGAAGAAATAGAGATAAGTTGGAATTTATTTCTTATTGATTTAACTAAACATTATTATAATATCTATCCTTACAAACATCAATAAATTAATGCTTATTCTCTAGAGATTTTAGCTGCTCACTGAAACACTAAGTCATATTTACTTTCTAGCAACTACATCTAGAAATTAATGATCATGATACAAATCTCCTTGGTTATCTCAACATCAAATAGGGGGAGATTTTTGGGAAAATGCATATTTAAATTTGATGTTGAAAGTAAATATTCATGTTTATATGTAAAGTCCTTCAAGGAATATATGTTCAAGGGCTTACTGATAGATCAAACTTGTTAGGTTGATCTGAGCTTTAATGTTTCTCGTTCTGTAAATGAATGTATAGAAGAAAATATCAAATCTGTTAGGTTGATCTATCTCTTGAGATATATTAGATAGGCTTCAATAGAATCGTAGTCCGTCGAGCTAGTCAGGAGATTGCAAAAGCTAAGGCAGAATCGTAGAGCATCGAGAATTGCAGTCTATCTTCTTTGGAGGGCCTCTCCCATAATTGTAGAGTGGTCTAAACGCTTGTCGAGCTAAGTCAAAAATTATAGTGTGTTCTCAGAAGCGTAAAGTCTACAAGTCAAGCAAGCAAAGATCATAGTCTACTAGTGGTTAAGAGAAATTATAGTGTTCTCTTCTGTTAGTACCGGATCAAGCACCAATGGGGAAAGACACCACGATAATGATCGTAGTGTATAATTTGTCTATATCAGAAGCATCGAGCCCTGTCAATTTGTTTAAGAATAAATCACAACAAATATGGAATGGATTATAAAAGTTGAAATCCTCGGGAATCCTAATGACCCAACACTCATCCTTAGTATATAACAAAGAAACGTATTGAAGAAGCTAAGGAAAGTACTATAGGTCAGCTGAAAATAACTTTTCAGGTGTTAGGTGAGACATCAGTCTGTTATGTCAGTGGGATTAGACGGGTAAACAGAAGATTTGCAGAAAGTCTCCATCAGTCCCGAGGTTGGATTGGATCTCCTTGGTTATCTCTTGGGTTGCAACTTGATCTCCTGGGGTTGTCTCTAGGACTGGAACTTGGATCTCTCGGGGTTATCTCCGAGATTGGAATTTGATCTCCCGAGGTTATCTCTGGGGTTGGAACTTAAATCTCCTGGGGTTGTCTCTGGGGTTAGAACTTGATCTCCAAGGGTCATCTCCGGGGCGGGATTGGATCTCTTGGGATTATCTCTGGTGTTGGATGAGATTTGACTTCTAGGGTTGTCCTTGGAACACGATTTTTCACCCTTGCATGGTTAGTAACAGGAATGCAAAATTTTGACTGTCTACAAATGCCCCTATTTATCATGTTTATGCAATGTAATGACATGGACATGATAAAGACTACTAGACACTTGAAATATGATAACATTAAGATGATGCAATGTAACATGATGTGATGTTATGAATGTTGGATGCTTTTGTTGTTAGAATGATTTCCAATGGGATTTTTTAATTGCCTGCTCCTACCATTTCTGTTAGGATGGAGTTATCGATGACGGCTTCTCTTGCACCGCTTTGATGACTACTCGAACGGTAGTCTACAAAGCTTTCATCATCGGGTCTTTTGATCCTACGCTAGGGTTATTGCCAGCGGCTTGAAATGCCCATTAGTACTATTTAAGCCTGATTCGACGACCAATAGCATAAATGCCCATCAATACTATTTGATGTTTTATTCGACGACTAGTCCCTGCTGTGGAGGTTTTTGAATTTTTGAGACCATCATATTTTGGCATTGGGGTTATCACCAACACCCTTGATCTTTTGGATGTGCTTTCCACTGAAGATGTTCTTCACTTTTGCGAGTGACTCTCGGGTATTGTTGATGTTTTATCCTGATGATAGCTCGGCTTGGTTGCCACCATTGTATATTTCTTACCATTATGCTTGCATTATCATTATCGCATTGGGTTTTTTCCAGGTAGATGCCGATAGTTCCGTTGGGGATAAAATTTTGACTTCTTACTTCTAAAGAATCTTGACAATACTCACTCGCACGATAGTGTTGTGAAGGTTGACCATCACTGACTTTCCACATTGCCTACTTGCACAGTAGTTTACAACGGTCTAGAAATCACCGACCCTTTGTGCTATCTCGGCTGAGGATCTGTATAACAGATGTTGTCGCCAATGGTTTTCAATATCAAATACTCTGATCTTTGTTGAAATAGCTTTCAACGACTTACATCAATGGAACATTCCCGATGACACACTGGAATTATCGCCAACAGTTTACAGTGTTAGGTATGTCTGACCTTCATTGAAGTAACCTTCAATGGTTTACACCACCAGACCATTTTCGATGCTACGTTGGAGTTTTCACCAATGGTTGGCAGTGTTAGGGATATTAGACCGTCGTTGAAGTAACCTTTCAACGTCTTACGCCACTGAACCATTTCTGATGCTACGCTGGAGTTGTCGTCAATGATTTGCAGTGTCGGGGATGCCTGACCCTCGTTGAAGTAACCTTCAACGACTTACACCACCACACCATTTTTGATGCTACGCTAGAGTTATCGCCAACGATTTGCAGTGTCCGGGATGCCTGATCTTCGTTGAAGTAAACTTCAATAACTTACACCACCGAACAATTTTTGATGATACACTGGAGTTTTTGCCAATGGTTTGCAGCGTCAAGGATGTCTGATATCTCTACTAGGGATATCTTTCTGACGCATTACACCCCTGAACGAGTTTGGATGCTTTGATTGCAATTAAGACCCCCGATTCATGGCATTAGACCTTCACAATGCATTGACAAGGGCCGCATTCAATAACTTGTATCATTGGACTTTTGAAAACTCCACCTGGGCGAATACCAATGACTTGCATGTAGACCCGCAGTTTTGTCTCTGAATTTAGGATTTCAGGCATTTTTCGCTCAATCGTGTAGCACCTTTTTCCCTGATTTAACTTTTCAGCTTCTGGCACCTTCGTTGCAACTCAAATTTGATCGACGGAGGGGGTGTAGACCACCTTGGGTAGCCACAGGTAAACCCGTAGCTACCGCAGATTGACCTGCGACTACCCATTGGTATATATACTCCTCTAATCTCTTTCATAAGTCATTTTCAAGTTGAAGCCACACAAAAAATTCGAAATTTCTTCTTAAGATCTATTGAGTTCGGGCTGCTTTCTGCAAAATCCATTATCGTACAAATGTTTTGTACTATTTTGGTAATGTTTACATGTTTTCTTTTCCAATTTTGACTGTTAGAATGTGAGATATCATATAGAATGTTTCTAAACACATAATAATGAATATACATGCTCATATGACCTGATAAAAATTATTTAACACAGTAAATGTTAATGTTTTATCATGCTTAATGTATTGATGTGAAAAAATTTAACTTTTGAAACTGTTATTTGGCACCCTTTTTGCTATTTTATTCATCTTATTTGAGGACAAATGAGCAAAGGTTTTGAAGTAAATCACACGTGGAAATTTGGCTGCCATGATGGATTTAAATTTGATGTTTTTTCATGCATATGATATGTTCATGACTTTGAGTTGGTGTGCTACTGAATGCCCACCTAGTCATGCCTACGTGCATGTGGACAGTCCATTTTACAAAGGATACTATGGCAAAAAAAAATCATGAGTCTAGGAATTTAATGAACATACAATGCATGTATGCATGAAGCTATGATTTGAATTTAATGAGCTTCAGTTTAGAATTTACCTCACCCTTTCTGAGGTGATTTAGAGACTTTTGCCTAGATTATGGATCCAGACAAGCCGAGTAGCTCTCGTAAGGCCTCTTCAGGTGTGAGGAGGAGAGCTTCAGATGTTCCTCTACCTCGCAAACACTGACAAATTTCATGGCCTTTGTTAATCGAGTCGATTATTTTCCTATCCGGGTTGAGAGACCGGATGTTGTGGACGAGGAGGAGGACGTTCCCATTGCCGATCCTGCTCCTTCTTCGTCCATTCCCCGTAGGAAGCCTCTAGCTATTAGTGTGACGATTCCGCTTCCTTTTCCACTTTTGGGGAAAAAGTTTTGATCTTGGTTTGCAATTTGACTAACGTTCTCAAATCAAGTCCACAAGCGAAAAATTATGTTTTCCATACTCGAAATATTATTACATAATCAATCTCACCTCGATATTTTATCGTTACATATTTCTCATAAATTCATAAATAATTCCCTAGCAAAAATCGATGAATAGTGTTTTTTGAAAATTTCTCGAAAAACTTTTATTTTCGTCTTGGAAATTCAAACACTTTAATTTCTTCACATAGTCAAAATACTACGATGTTCCGATGTTTCTAGATTAAAGTACAACATTCATCTTACTAACACATAACAATAACAAATAATATAATTTTATTTATTATTTTAGAAAAAAAATATTTTACAATGGATTTGAATTTCTCGGTCGTTACAAATCTAAAACACCTCAATTAACATAATTGCATGAAATTATACATAATTCATACAAGAGACACAGAGAGCTGAAAACAAGTAGCTACAATATGTCCAACCAATTGCATAGAACTTAGAGCATTTATGTTTGTAATTAAAAAAAACTGGAAACCACCAAATTAAATAGATGTTCAATTATACAAACTAATATTAAAAAAATTTGAAAATACGACCAAAAGATCCTTGCATAAAATAAAGTAAAAATAATAGCTTAGCAATTACAATTGATTAACAACTCAGTCCCACCAACAATTAATACCCAAATAAGTAGAATCATATTTAATCATTGATACATAGTGCAATTTTTTGCAATAGCCCAGGTCGGTGAAGTTTGAGATTTTAAGATGGCTGCCTGACAATTTTAACAGAGAAAAAACAAAAACAAAAACAAAAAGAACAAAAAAATAAGAAACCAGCCTTTGAGAATAGAAGTTTAGAAGCAGAGATATAAATTTCAAATTGCAAAAGGAAAAGAAGTCATCTGAATCGAATCCCTTATCGAATCGAAGTGTGGAACCAACAAAATCGAAGTGAGGGGTTCAATTATAGGGCTTTTCCTTTCTGTAACTCAATTTTATTGAAGGAAGTCTGGACTACTTCGATTCGATAAGGGCTTCGTCTACAGAGTTGGAGAAAAGGCATGTTTTGTGAAAGTTCGTAGGAGAGAAGAGAGTTATGACTATTTTGCTCTCAGTCGTGAAACAGAAACCAAATGATGGGTGAGATTGGGAAAAACACTGAGCCTCTTAAATAGTAATGCTCTTTAAGGAATATTTCTATTTAATAGTAATGCTCTTGAACGGGACTCATTATACCATTACCATTCTGTGTTGACTTCGGAATTCATATCCTTTTCTTATTAGGTCATGCGTACACACATCACATATCATGTCCACCGCCATGTTAAGTCTTAATCCCATATCTTGGTAGGATTAGGATTTTATTCACGATTTTATGCAGATCTTGGATGTAACGCCCCAGAAAAATTCAAATTTTAAGAGAATTAAATTTTTATTTGATTATGTGGATTAAATGAATTTAATTGATTATTTATGGGAGTAAGCTAAATGAAGGTCATTCTATGACCTAGATAGGTCGGAATTTCATAGTATTTTGGCTACGTGGTAGAATTAAAGTGTTTGAATTTCCAAGATGAAAATAAAAGCTTTTCGAGAAATTTTTTGAAAAATACTATTCACACATTTCTGCTCGGGAATTATTTTTGAACTTTCAAGAAATACGTAATGATAGAATATCGAGGTGAGATATAATATCCAATAATATTTCAGTTATGGCAAACGCAGTTTTTCGCCTGCGGACTTAAAATCTAACAATTTGGGAAAATTAATTCCGAGAAGGAATTTAAATACGTATATTGAATTAAAGCAATGATTGTATACTACGTAAGTATTGTACGAGGAAATGAATATGAGTATAATACGATGTATTATACGAGCAAGTATGAATGATGGAATGTCGTATATTAAATAAGTGTATGAGTTAGAATACGAGATTAATACGTAAATTATACGTTATAAGGCTTTAAGCCATATGTAATGAATTTGCAGGAATGTGTAGGAGATTGTAATGTCCAATTGGGACAATAAAGCCCAATAAGAATTAATGTTAAAGTCCAAATGTAGTAATGGTTAAGTCCAATGTAATTTAATGAACAAGCCCATGTGTTTGTTTAATTGCAAGCCCAATGTATAAGATAAGATAATTAAGCTAATTGAATGAAAAGCCCAAGATAAGATCCAATGGGTTAAGCTTGATCCATGGGGAAACCCATGGGTGAATTGGTGACCATGAATTAAGTGTGTTGAGCAAGTAGACTTAAGTGTTAAGCAAAGGATAAGTTGAGTAACTTAAAGGCTAAGTAAAGTGCTTGTGTGATGAATAAGTAAAGTGCTTATGTGTGGTAACCAAGTTAACTTAATGGCTAAGTAAGTGTGGTGAACAAGAAGACTTAATGACCAAGTGTTGTGGGGAGCAAGTTAACTTGGTGGTTAAGAATGGAATAGTAAGGAGATTGCTTAAGGAGGTGGAGTTAAGGAGGTGGCAGTGGTTTATGGACCATCATACCCTAACCTAGCAAATCCTATAAATACCAAGCTTAAGATTTCATTTTTTGCTTTTTAAAATTTCATCCAACAACTTCTCTTATAAAGTAACTTATTTGTTAGAGAGAATAAGCACTTATAAGTCAAACTTCCATTATGAGATTTTCAAGAAGCAAGAAGGAGATTAAATCTTAGTCAAGTGATATTCAAGGGTAAGAACTTAAACCATGAATCTCTTTCTCTTCCATTGGTAGGGAGATGGGTAGTGGTAGAACATGTATGCTAAGGAATGATAGGAATGAGTAATCAAAGAACTTAAGACTTAATAAGATGTATAAGTCATGAATAAGCTATTCGTAATCATATAAGTTATGAAACAAGGAAGAACTTGTAGGAACTTGTTTTATGTTGAAATAATAAGGTTGTATGATAATAAGAAGTAAGGATGATGGTTAAAAGATTTAAGCTAAGATAAGAAATGCAAAGTGAATTCATAAGTAGTTCATACTTTTACAAGTTATAGACTAATGAAGAACAATTAATAACTTATCATGTCAATAAGTTAATGAAGTGTGTATGTCAAGATGTTAATATGATGGATTGAATCCATTTAAAACGATGAACAAATCATAAGAAATGAAGTTACGCCGGAATTCACATGATTAGACAACATTTGTCGAGTTCGTAAAATTCTTGGAATGGAAGTCAATTTTTGATATTGAGCTTGGAAACATTGGTTTTCAATAGAGACAAGTCATATTTGTCATTATAGAGTTGCGGACTCGAAAATGACCGAATTCCGACTTAGAACGAAGAAACGAGCGTTGAATGTTCACGAACGTTTATCGTTTTCGTTAAAAATGAACTAATAGGTGAATTATTAGCAAACAAAGTAAAATAGATAAAATTCTTGCATTAACGCGTAGAGTATGTAATTTGTGAACCGTAGGCTTTTGAACAAGCCAATTCGGATTTATAACGAAGAAGTTATGCGTCCGGGAGTTTCACCAAATTTGCAAAAGCTGTAAATTTTCTAAGGCACAGAGTTGGCGCCGCAGCACCAACCCAAGGCTAAATGATGGCGCTGCAGCACCAGGCATAGTGTCATTACCTACTGCAAACTCGCGCCGCGGCGCGAGAATGAGAGCTATGTGTGGCACCGATGAGCCAGTCCTAGGGTTTCGACAGACAAGAATGTTTACAAGTATAGAATGAAAGACAATTCATTAGCAATGAACTAAGGTATAAATATAACATTGTTAAGACATTGTTAGACACTTAATGTATGATGATTGAAGGTTAATAATCAATTGAAGATGAACGTAATAAGAATAACGTAATGTGTTAAGCCGGCTATAGAAATTTGTTGACCAGGTTGATTATGAATCCAATGGTTTGCAATACAAGTATGGGTCATGTAATTACTTAATGAACATGATAAGACCTTTCTGAAATCACTGTTATAGTGATGTCTTTTGGAATTTAATGTTGTTTAATGAGTAGTTAAATGACGAATGCAAAGTATAAGGAACGTGAACTGTATTCAATACTGATAATGACTATAACATTGAGAGTTATAACTAAATGTTGTTAAATATTACGTGAACGTAAACGGAATGCAATAAAGTGTACTTAACAAATGACGATCGAGTTTCGATTAATAATGTAAGGATGTTAGTAAGCCGTTACGAAGGATGATTAACTCAAAACGAGTTAGATTAATGAAGTAAATCTACATAAGACATAGAAGACAAAGAAGTTGGGAAGAATAATGTAAAATATAATGGCTAGCCGGAACCAATAGTAATAAATCTAATATATGATTAGATTGAGAAGAAGGGTAAGATTCATTAGGAACCATGTATGTTCATTCATGACCTAATGTGGTATGTTATGTGGTTATGTATTGTAGAAATCGTAAAGACTGAAAGGAAAAGTTATTTTTACTATAGCGAATATATCAAGGCAAGTTTTTCTTAAATGCTTGTCTAACCTTCGTGTTAGCCAAGTTTTCTGTGATTCATGTTATGAGATGCATGAATAGTTTTACTAAAGGGTCGATGCCAGTTTTATCTCGGCTAGACTAATCTTGAAGAGTTGATTAATTTATATACAAGTCTTTCAATATAGAATTGCTAACACTATCCTACGCCAATTGTTTAGTACGGATTCAAGGTAAGCCTTAGTATAAATAAACAAATGTATTTTCATCGATTATTCAATGGCACGCGAGGTTTTCAAAACTTAAACGTACATATGTTTAACAGGATGTAGTGTTGATTAACATAGAGTACTATGGGCTGATCACCTAAAAGTTCTCATAAGATATGTCAGACTTACGGTCTTAGTGTCGGGTTGTCCTTTTCAAAGAAATTATGAAATGTTCATGGTCTTGAGCCAGAATTGATGTTTTACTGAATATTGTTATTGTAAAACATTTTGAAGGAAAAAAAATGCTATTTTAAATTATTGATAGTACTTCATAACTATTATCCAATTATTGAAGATATATGATTCCTATGTCTCAAGCATGTCGTTTAAAAGAAATTGTTGTACTTGTTGAGCTTGTTATTCTCACTCTTGCTTGAACCATATGAATGCAGCTAGGACCGAACGAACCGAGTGATTTAACAAGGATAGAGGCAAGACAAAGCTAAATGATTAGTTTACCTTGTAATAAACTAGTAAGTTGTATATATTATAGAATGATGAACAAAGAATGTAGTGGTTTTAGAACCTGGGAACGAGATGTAATATTATCAATGTAATAGGAATGTCGTTGATACACACATTTTGATGTCGTTTCAATAGAATGAATGTACAGTTATGAGTACCGTGTAGCACCATCTGTCGGGTTGGAAGATACCCGGATTTGGGGGCGTCACAGGTTGGTATCAAAGCATTAGGTTATAAAACTTAAGGGGGGGGAAACCTTAGGCTAATAACCTCGTTAAGGAAGAAAAGTCTGAAGGAAGTAAACTTAAGCTTTACTTCAGTCAAATGAGTTAATAAGGTATTGAGGAAACTCAGTACTGAAAGATTTAAAAGATGGAAAGTAATCCTAAATAAATTAAATGTGATTTGTGCTTATACTATGGTGTGTTATATACTAATCAACATGTTATATGTTATTGTAGTATGTCGATCGATATCTTGATGTATAGAGATATACATGCACTGAGCGAAGAAGTTGTGAATAGAGTAGAGCCTGTACCTATGCCGGTGGCGGAGGTACCATTAGTGATTCTAGAGGAGTCAAAGACAGTGGAGTACTTTTCTGAGGAGGACTACTCCGAGGGAGATATGGATATAGCGTCATATCTTAATATGATGGTCTATGAGGAGGAGCAAATTGAGGTAACATCGGTTAATACGGTGGTATCTACACTAGAGTCAATACCTCCAGATGCAATGAGAGCATTGTATATGGCAGTGCTTGACAAGAATGTGCAACTGAGTACAGTTGTGCAGAATCAGAGTGAAGAGATTAATTATCTCCATGAAGCTAAGGTGTCTGCAGAAGCAGATTTTGAGTTAGAACACGATAGACAAGTGCTTATGATAGAGCAGGCTAGGGACTATAAGAAGGAGGCCGATGAGCTTTTTAAAGAATTGGGGGAGAAGGATCGGATGATAGAACAGATGTCTTACATCCATAAGAGTGCTCATATAGATTTCAAGCTGAAAGTTGCTTGTCATCCCATGGAGTCAGGGCAAACTCGACATACTATTAGTTGGGATATCAGAATGACGATCATGAATGAGAAAACACGAGGACGTTGTTATGCATTATTAGAAATCTAGAGTTATAAATATGTGTGTAATGACGTAAAACCCTCTTTTGTATAAAAGGGTAGTCTTTTTGTAAATCCCAACTTTTGAGAAGTTCAATTGCGGGATAGAAATGTAATAGCTTCTGGCTATGGGAGCAGAGTGTAAATAGTTTCAAACTATGAAGAAGCATATGAATATAATGAAGTTTTCATTTAATAAGCTTTGTTATGGTATGAGTTGCTATATGGCGAATAATAACGAAATAAGTAAATAGATAATAATAAAATTCTATTTAATCAGAAAATGCCGTCAAGGAGAAGACAACGTAATCTGGAAGCGGAATCAAGTTATGATAATCAAGGGGGTCAAAACAACCCTATGCAAGAGTTCGTTAATTTATTAACGGCTGCATTTAACTAAACTGAGGGTAGAGTACTCGCCGAACCTATGTTAGCCAGAATGACTACCTTTAAAGAATTTAAAAGCGTAGGTCCGTCGGAGATCAAAGGAACGACGGACCCATTAGAAGCCCAGACATGGGTAATAGAAATAGAGAAGGCATTTGTTATTACAAAACGTGGGGTGTAGCAAAAGACTTCTTTTGCAACTTACATGATGAAAGGGAAGCCAACTTTTGGTGGGAGGCTCACTAGAGTGGGACTAGAATAGATGCGAACGGGGAACAATTCAAGAAGGTTTTCTTGAGAATTATTTCCCTACTGAGTATGCTGATGGAGGAGAGGAAGGTCAGAGGTTTGAGCGAAACTCAAACCCTGGCTCTATAGTGGAATTTCTGTGTTCCAGAGTGCATCCTATGGGACCATTCTGGAAAAAGCGATTATAGCGTAGGGTGGTAGTGAGGCGTTAACCTAATACCACAAAGAGAGAAAAGATAAGACCAAGGGAGAAAGAGGAACCAAGGCATAGAATGCTAGTGGTAGTGATCATAAAATTCTTCTAATAAATTTTCCTCAGGTTCTTCTTCTTCCTCTTCTTCCTCATTCTCAGCTGCTACCTCTACGACTAGCTCGGGTGCAACTATTAGTTCTTCACTCACCACGTAGATATCTCTAATTTCTTCTTCGTCTAACATCACATTAACCTGGTTAGTGATTAAAGGTGTCTCAATGGTCTCATTCACTCTATAGCTAACATTTTCAGCTGCCATTTTCAAACACTGCCACAAAACAAGAGTTAATTGACATCTCACATATTATCCCTATACTCTGACCGACCAATTAAATACCAAATAAACTTAAGGTAGGTCATACTAGCGAAGGAATTCCCCATCTCTCCCCTCCTAGTTCTTATCTCACATCTCAGCCAGAGATCATATCCCTAAGCTTTGATACCAACTGTAACGCCCCCAAAAATAGGTATTCATCACCCATCTTGAGTCGCCAAATACATGGTACAAAATCCAAATACAACTTAATAATACAACTGTCGTGTAAAATACGACAAAACATAATCTAAGAGTTTTAATACGTATATTGTCATCTAGACAGTATATAACTCAAAGGAGTCCTCATTACATTTATTGTCACACTATTTAATCAGAATAGTGAGGACTACTAATGCTATCATCCGGATAGTAACTCCTTTCCCAGGACTCGTCCCAAATTTATATTCTCATTTCCTAAAGAGAATAGTGAAAGAAAGGGTGAGCTCAACTAGCCCAGAAGAAATATTATGACTAAGATAATGCAGAATAAATTATCAATAGTCTTCAACAATGTTAAACTGATAAAATACAATAGACATCAAGTTTAACTGCAGCGGAATAAGCAATCCATTAGAAGAGTCAAGTATAAAATAAAACCTACTATCTTCTATGATTTAAAAAATGTTTTCATCAACTTTTATCGTTGAGACTCTGCTTAATAAATAAACCACATCTTCTAATCATCTCTGTACTACGGGCCAAGGATATTCATTAAATCATCAATGGTAATGACTATACCGAAAAATCCATAGTCATAATCATACCAAGTCCATCTCTGCACGTAAGCCAAAGATATACAACTATAAAACCAACAACCAACAGTCCATCTTTGCACGTAAGCCAAAGATATACAATTCAATAATCCACAGTCCATCTTTGCACGTAAGCCAAGATTACTTTTATTACCATATAAGCATGAGGATGATGACAATGATATAAACATTAATCAACTACAAACAAGGATAAATATTAAAGACTTTAAAATTATCCAAATATTATCAACCACTCATAATCTAATAATATTAATATCATAACAATATTTTAATTATTTCTTAAACTTATAAACAATTTATTTTAATTGTTTACACTTTACCAAATAATGCATTTAGTAATTCAAAAATGCTATACTCATAAGATTTCATCACCAATGATCAAATCCCTTATCAAAAATATTCATATACCTTATATAGGATTTCCAAGTCACAAAATCCTATTTTCCAACTTTATTACTTCACATAACATATTTAACTCATATGTTCGTAACTAAACCATTTTCATGAAAAATACCAAATCAGTTCCAAAAATATTTCTTTTCTGAGATTTAGCAGAATATAGTCCCATAATGAACATATATTTTTCTCAGAATTTTTAAAATTCATTTACTATTTTTCAAAAAATAATTTCTAATTAATTCCTTAAGAAATTAGCTACCTCAAGGTTAACTCCAGAAATTCCCAAATCTTGGCAGGATCTTACACATGTTAAGGTGAGCCTCCAGTTTAAATTTCATGGTCATCAGAGTTATAGAACTCCGGTTATAGCATTTTTCGTCAAAAAAACATAAATATTGAAATGGTTATAACTTGCTCATTTTAAGTCGGAAATAGCTCATTTTTAGACAGGAGGTACCTTATACCATATAGTTTCATGTCCCAAAAGGCCAGAAGTTTTCTCACAAATTAAGTGGACAAAACAACCCTTCTAAAAATCTGGACAGTAGCATTTCAGTAATTTCCAGCTTTTGACTCCTTTGCTAAAATCAGTAGACACGAAAATCTACAACACCTTTTCTAGTGATTCCACTTGGATAAGTTATATAAATCATAGATCTAACTCTAGAATTTGACCACACTCAAAAATTCAAAATATAATAGGAGATATGGTCAGTTGAATTTTATGTTCCATTTTTACCAAAATCTGATTTTCAACCCTTTGTGATTTCTAAGAAACTTTCATGTTTTCACATAATAACCAACATAACTCATCATGACAATAACATAATAATTCAATAAAACAAGTTCAAGAATAAATTTTAAAGATTTATAAGTTAATTTATCCTGAACTCGATAATGTCCAAATTATCAACATGATACTTCTTTGTAGTGTAAAATTTAAGAATGCTTAGAAGAATATTTTCATGAAAAGATATTGGATGAAGCGCAAATATCAAGGATATTCCACTAATTTCATGGAGTATAGAAGCCAAATCTTTAATCAACTGAGTATAATAACGAATATATGAAACTGCAAATGGATTTTCACCCGTCATGCGGTAATCCACGTATACAGATCATTTCCACAATTTAATAAGGAATGAATACAAAGGATCATTCACCATGCATGTGGTAATCTACATAGAGCAAGTTATTCCAAATGAATAATAAAGAATGGAATAACGAAGGATTCACCATGCATGCGATAGATCGCATGCATGAAGTTATTCCCAATGAATAATAAATGATGGAATCAGTCCCACAGAAGCGCATACGTATGAGGATATTACGGCGAGAATAATATATCTGAAATAATAAATAATGGAACAAGGTCCCAGTAAACGTAAGCGTATGATGAGGATATTCGACAAAATAATAAATAACGGAACGGTCAAGCGAAATTGAACCAAGTGAGGATATTCCAACAGAATAATAAAGAATGGAATAATAGAAGAATTTCACCATGTATGCAATACTTCGCATAGATAGGTTATTCCATCATAATAAAAAGGAATGAAATAACAATAGCTCTCTTTATAAATACGAAAGAAATAATACCCCTCACGAGTACAACAAATAATATCCCTTACCTTAGAATAAAGCTGGATACTGGAATAGAAAGGTAGCTGACTTCTCTTCTTCTTTCTCTCTATAATTTCTCTCTCAAGAGTTTCAGTGAATTCGTAAGAAATAATTAAGGAATGAGCTTCTATTTATAGGAGAATGGACTGAATAGTAACTAATTCATGAACGATCCAGATTGATTTACTTTTAAACGGACGGTCCATATTAAAACTTTAAACCAACGGTCCATACTGATTCACTATTAAAACTTTAAACCAGCGGTCCATACTGATTCACTATTAAAACTTTAAACCATCGGTCCATACTGATTCACTATTAAAACATTAAACCAACGATCCATATTGATTTACTATTATAATTTCAACCAACAGTCTGAAAAATTAGCACATCTCCTCATGGAATAATATTGTACCCAAAAATGATTTGGACCGAAAAGAAATATATTTTGTTCAAGTGAATAGTATCACGTGAATAGTAAATCGTGAATAGTAACTCATGAATAGTAACTCCTGAATAGTAACTCATGAATAGTAACTCGTGAATAGTACTCGTGAATAATACTCCGACACAAAAAGTGCCCTGAATACCCAATTGAACAATATAACCTCCAGACATAAATTATTATCGAAATAAATGTCGACTTCCACTAACACCAATAATCCCAACACAATGGAACTATCAAATTCATCTTTAATCAACACGAACTTATTCATCATTAATATTATAACTCACAATATTTAACAAACTGTGTTGTTCCCGGAAGAAAGAGGCGGCTTTCAATAAGGATTTCTCCCTATTGGGCGGCGCAATTAGGTGACCAAACCTCTCCTTAATGTAACTTCTAGACATTGTAAATATTGTAATTTAATAATATGAACAACTTTTGTCGCCTCAATTATTGATTTAATAGTATATCATATAACGCAGAGATGATCTTGTGACAATAATCGAATCAATAATATGAGAGAGATATGATCAAAGAATTACTATAGCAATAATTGAATATAACCGAGTGGCTTATCATGTAAGCATCAATAACCAATATTGTGCTACTATACAACCACGCCAGATTATTATACTTTTACTACTGAAAGTAGTTCAACAGTTTTTAACAGTAAAACTTCCGCCGATTATTTTCATAAAAATATTTTTGTCGTTTTCTCAATCAAACAATAATTAATTTGTGGGGTTCACTAATGATTGTGTCGTCATTTGAATATTCCCCTGTTAAAACGAATATTCCCCCACCAATCGAATATTATATAACAACTCATGTACTTTGTAAAATTTATAAATATTACCCACAACTATAACGTTATCTCAAACCCACACCAAAAATTTTGAAAAAAATATTTTGAGAAAATTAAATCTTTATTCGTAAAATCTGGGGTCTCACAGTAACGCCACGGAAAAAATCGAATTTTATGAGAATTAAATTTTTATTTGATTATATGAATTAAATGAATTTAATTGATTATTTATGGGAGTGAGTTAAATGAAGGTCGTTCTATGACCTAGATAGGTCAGAATGTCGTAGTATTTTGGCTACGTGATAGAATTAAAGTGTTTGAATTTCCAAGATGAAAATAAAAGCTTTCCGAGAAATTTTTTGAAAAACACTATTCACGCATTTTTGCTCGGGAATTATTTTTGAACATCCAATAAATACATAATGATAGAATATCGAGGTGAGATAGATTATCCAATAATATTTCAGTTATGGCAGACGCAGTTTTTCGCCTGCGTACTTAAAATCTAACGATTAGGGAAAATGAATTCCGAGAAGGAATTTAAATACGTATAATGACTTAAAGCAATGATTGTATAATACGTAAGTATTGTACGAGGTAATGAATACGAATATAATACGATGTATTATACGAGCAAGTATGAGTGATGGAATGTCGTATATTAAATAAGTATACAAGTTAGAATACGAGATTAATACGTAAATTATACGTTATAAGGCTTTAAGCCATATGTACTGAATTTGTAGGAATGTGTAGGAGATTGTAATGTCAAATTGGGACAATAAAGCCCAATACGAATTAATGTTAAAGTCCAAATGTAGTAATGGTTAAGTCCAATGTAATTTAATGAACAAGCCCAAGTGTTTGTTTAAATGCAAGCCCAATGTATAAGATAAGTTAATTAAGCTAATTGAATGAAAAGCCCAAGATAAGATCCAATGGGTTAAGCTTGATCCATGGGGAAACCCATGGTTGAATTGGTGACCATGAATTAACTGTGTTGAGCAAGTAGACTTAAGTGTTAAGCAAAGGATAAGTTAAGTAACTTAAAGGCTAAGTAAAGTGCTTGTGTGATGAACAAGTAAAGTGATTATGTGTGGTAACCAAGTTAACTTAATGGCTAAGTAAGTGTGGTGAACAAGAAGACTTAATGACCAAGTGTTGTGGGGAGCAAGTTAACTTGGTGGTTAAGAATGGAATAGTAAGGAGGTGGCTTAAGGAGGTGGAGTTAAGGAGGTGGGAGTGGTTTATGGACCATTATACCCTAACCTAGTAACTCCTATAAATACCAAGCTTAAGATTTCATTTGTTGCTAGTTAAAATTTCATCAAACAACTTCTCTTATAAAGCAACTTATTGGTTAGGGAGAATAAGCACTTAAAGCTTAGTCAAGTGATATTCAAGGGTAAGAACTTAAACCATGTATCTATTTCTCTTCCATTTGGTAGGGAGATGGGTAGTGGTAGAACATGTATGCTAAGGAATGATAGGAATGAGTAATCAAAGAGCTTAAGTCTTAATAAACCGTATATGTCATGAATAAGCTATTCGTAATCATATATGTTATGAAACAAGGAAGAACTTGTAGGAACTTGTTTTATGTTGAAATAATAAGGTTGTATGATAATACGAAGTAAGGATGATGGTTAAAAGATTTAAGCTAAGATAAGTTATGCAAAGTGAATTCATAAGTAGTTCATACTTTTACAAGTTATAGACTAATGAAGAACAATTAATAACTTATCATGTCAATAAGTTAATGAAGTATGTATGTCAATATGTTAATATGATGGATTGAATCCATTTAAAACGATGAACAAATCATAAGAAATGAAGTTACGCCTTAATTCACACGATTAGACAACATTTGTCGAGTTCGTAAAATTCTCAGAATGGAAGTCAATTTTTGATATTGAACTTGGAAACATTGGTTTTCAATAGAGACAAGTCATATTTGGCATTATAGAGTTGCGGACTCAAAAATGACTGAATTTTGACTTAGAACGAAGAAACGAGCGTTGAATGTTCACAAACGTTTATCGTTTTCGTTAAAAATGAACTAATAGGTGAATTTTTAGCAAACAAAGTCAAATAGATAAAATTATTTCATTAACGCGTAGAGTATGTAATTTGTGAACCGTAGGCTTTTGAACGAGCCAATTCGGATTTATAACAAGGAAGTTATGCGTCCGGGAGTTTCGCCAAATTTGCAAAAGCTGTAAATTTTCTAAGGCACAGAGTTGGCGCCACGGCGCCAACCCAAGGCCAAATGATGGCCCTGCAGTGCCGGGCACAGTGTCATTACCTACTTCAAACTCGCGGCGCGGCGCGAGAAGGAGAGCTATGTGTGGCGCCGCAGAGCCAATCCTAGGGTTTCGACAGACAAGAATGTTTACAAGTATAGAATGAAAGACAATTCATTAGCAATGAACTAAGGTATAAATATAACATTGTTAAGGCATTGTTAGACACTTAATGTATGATGATTAAAGGTTAATAATCAATTGAAGATGAACATAATGAGAACAACGTAATGTGTTAAGTCAGCTATAGAAATTTGTTGACCAAGTTGATTATGAATCCAATGGTTTGCAATACAAGTATGGGTCAGGTAATTACTTAATGAACATGATAAGTCCATTCCTAAATCACTGTTATAGTGATGACTTTAGGAATTTAATATTTTTTAATGAGTAGTTAAACGACGAACGTAAAGTATAAGGAACGTGAACTGTATTCAATAATGATAATGACTATAACGTTGAGAGTTATAACTAAATGTTGTTAAATATTACGTGAACGTAAACGGAATGCAATAAAGTGTACTTAACAAATGACGATGAGTTTCGATTAATAATGTAAGGATGTTAGTAAGCCGTGACGAAGGATGATTAACTCAAAACGAGTTAGATTAATGAAGTAATCTACGTAAGACATAGAAGACAAAGAAGTTGGTAAGAATAATGTAAAATATAATGGCAAGCCGGAACCAATAGTAATAAATCTAATATATGATTAGATTGAGAAGAAGGGCAAGATTCATTAGGAACCATGTATGTTCATTCATGACCTAATGTGGTATGTTATGTTGTTATGTATTGTAGAAACTGTAAAGACTAAAAGGAAAAGTTATTTTTACTGTAGTAGACGCTGAAGGCAAGTTTTTCTTAAACGCTTGTCTAACCTTCGTGTTAGCCAAGTTTTCTGTGATTCATGTTATGAGATGCATGAATTGTTTTACTAAAGGGTCGATGCCAGTTTTATCTCGACTAGACTAATCTTGAAGAGTTGATTGATTTATTTACAAGTCTTTTAATATAGAATTGTTAACGCTATCCTACGCCAATTGTTTGGTACGGATTCAAGGTAAGCCTGAGTATGAATAAACAAATGTATTTTCATCGATTATTTGATGGGCACGCGAGGTTGCCAGTACTTAAAAGTACATACGTTTAACAGGATGTAGTGTTGATCAACATAGAGTACTATGGGTGATCATCCGAAGTGCTTAAGTAAGATACGCTTCGGACTTACGGACTTAGTGTCAGGTTGTCCTTTTCAAAGAAATTATGAAATGCTCATGGTCTTGAGCGTAATTGATGTTTTCTTGAATATTGTTATTGTAAAATATTTTGAAGGAAAAGAAATGCTATTTTGAATTATTGATAGTACTTCATAAATATTATCCAGTTATTGTAGATATCTGATTCCTATGTTTCAAGCATGTCGTTTAAAAGAAATTGTTATACTTATTTGAGCTTGTTATGCTCACTCTTGCTTGAACCATATGATTGCGACTAGGACCAAAACGAACCGAGGGATCTCGATGAGGATAGAGGCAAGACGGTTTGAGCGATTAGTTTACTTTGTAATAAACTAGTAAGTTGTATATATTATAGAATGATGAACAAAGAATGTAATGGTTTTAGAACACAGGAGCGGGATGTAATATTATCAATGTAATAGGAATGTCGTTGATACACATTTTGATGTCGTTTCAATAGAATGAATGTACGATTATGAAAGTAAGTGTATCACCATCGTCGGGTTGGAAGATACCCGGATTTGGGGGCGTCACATTTGATACTAATTAATTTGGTTTTGATCCCATGTAGCTTTCACTATATAAAACATAGTACACCACCAATTAAATTTTGATACATCTCATGGGTTTGGACACCACAAACCCAATAATTTCCCCCTTTAAATCCATGAGAGGGAGCTTTCATCGTAACCACGTCACTTGTAGTCCATCCCGACCAACTCCTTGCAAAACTACAGTTTATCGCACGTTATAACCTTTGTTAACATGTCTGAGGGGTTCTCGTTGGTATGAAATTTTTTAACATTCATCAACTCCTTTTCCATCACTTCTTGAAGCCAGTGATAATGAATATCAATGTTATGAGACCCCAAAGTTTATGAATAAAGATTTATATTTCTTGAAATATTTTTTTGAATATTATGGTGTGGATTTGATATAATGTTAAAGTTATTGGTAATATTTTTAAATTTTGCAAAGTACGCAAGTTGTTATGTAATATTCGATAAGTCGGAGAATATTCGTTTTAACAGAGAATATTCATATGACGGCACAATCATTGGTGTTATTGTCGAATTGAGAAAATAACAAAAATATTTTATGAAAATAATGGCGGAAGTTTTACCGTTAACTGTTGAAAAACCTGGTGTTAAAAGTACAGGAATACGCGTGGTTGCATAGTAGCACACGGTATTGATTATTGATGCTTACGTGAGAAGTCACTCAGTTTTGTTCAATTATTACATCAGTAATTGTTGCATAGTATCTCACGTTATTTGATTCAATTATTGTCGATATTTTATATATTATTAAATCAATAATTGAGATAACAAAGTTATTAATATTATTATTTGTAATATTAACGATGTCTAGAAGTTCTGCCAAGGAGATGTTTGGTCACCTAATAATTGCGCCAATAAGGAGAAATCCTTATTGGAAAGCCCCCTCTTCTCAGAACGACACGATTCGATTAATATTGTGAATTATAATAATGATGATAAATGTTGTTAAATATATTGAGGTGTCTTTTTATGAAGTTACGGAAGTTTATATATATATATATATATATATATATATAAATTTTATTTTATTAGTATTATTAATGTAATAAAATGGAAAAGTTTTTATATAAAAGCAGAATACTTTTATAAAGTTATTCGTTTTATTAGACTATAAATAGAATATATTATATTCTATTATGCATAATGTTTTGTATAGTAAAATCTTTTTATATAAAAGCAGAATACTTTATAAAGTTATTCGTTTTATTAGACTATAAATAGAATATATTATATTTTATTATGCATAGTGTTTGCATAATGCCTGCATAGTGTTTGCATAGTAAAATCTTTTTATATAAAATAGAATACTTTTATAAAATTATTCGTTTTATTAGATTATAAATAGAATATATTATATTTTATTTAAAAGATTTTGTTTTATTAAAATATTTTATAGTAAACCAATCTGGACCGTCCGTTTAAAAGTAAATCAATCTGGACCGTTCAAGAATTAGTTACTATTCAGTCCATTCTCCTATAAATAGAAGCTCATTCTTTCATTATTTCTTACGAATTCACTGAAACTCTAGAGAGAGAAACTATCGAGAGAAAGAAGAAAAGTGTTCTGCTACTTCACTACTCCTATATCCAGTGTGTTCTAAGGTAAGGGATATTATTTGTTGTACTCGTAAGGGGTATTATTTCTTTCATATTCATGAAGAGAACTTCTGTTAATCCATTCTTTATTATTTTGTTGGAATAACCTGTATACGCGGTCTACCTTATACTTGGTGAAATTCTTACATTATTCCATTCCTTATTATTACTCATTGGAAAACAGATATATGAGAAAGTACCGCATACATTGTGAAATTCTTACGTTATTCTATTATTTATTATTACATTAGAACATCCAATCGCTTGTGAATTTTGTGCGACTTTGGTTCCGTTATTTATTATTCTCATTGGAACATCACAGCGGATGCAATTTAATTTCACCGACCGGTTCCGTTATTTAATATTCTGTTGGAATATCATGTCTATACATTTACGCCTGACCTGGTTCCGTTATTTATTATTCTGTTGGAATATCATGTTTGTGCGTTTACGCATGACCTGGTTCCGTTATTTATTATTCTATTGGAATAACCTGTCTATACGGTCTATCGCATGCCTAGTGATTTCTTTTGTTATTCCATTCTTTATTATACTCAGTTGGTTAAAGTTTTGACTTCTATACTCCATGAAATTAGTGGAATATCCTTGATATTTGCGCTTCATCCAGTATCTTTTCATGGAAATATTCTTCTGAGCATTCTTAAATTTTACTCTACAAAGACGTATCATGTTGACAATTTGGACGTTATTAGTTCCTGGATAAATTAATTCTTGACCTTGAATTCTTATATCATTATCATCATCCTCGTGTTTATATTATGTTGAAAGTCATCTGTGGCCTGTAATGTATAGATGGACTTGGTATGATTATGACCAGGGATTATTCGGTATAATCATGACCATAATGTTATAAATGATGTGGTAAAAGTCGTCATTAGCCTGTAGTGCATTGATAGAATGTTGTTGGCATGGTCATGACCATTGATGAATACACAAATATCCTTGGCCCGTAGTGCATGGATAATTTGTGGTTGTGATACTAATGAATATCATTGGTCGTAGTGCAGGGATGATGTGGATTATTTATTAAGCTGAGTCCTAGCGATAAAAGTGATGAAAAATCTTTTAAATCATAAAAGATAGTATATTTTATTCTTTACTTGACTCTTTTAATGGATTGCTTGTTCCATTGCAATTAAACTTGATGTTTGTTATATTGTATCAATTTAACACTGTTGAAGGCTAACGATAATTTATTCTGCATTATCTTAGTCATAATATTTCTTACTGGGCTAGTTGAGCTCAACCTTCTACTTTCATTGTTCTCTTCAGGAAATGAGAACGTAGCAAGGACTAGTCGGGGAACGGAGTGATGATCCAGTTAATAGCATTAGTAGTCCTCATTATTCTGTTAAATAGTGTGATAATAAATGTAATAAGGACTCAATTGAGTGTGGATATTGTCTAGATGACAATATTTGTATTAAAACTCACATCATATGTTTTATCGTATTTTACACGACTGTTGTATAATTAAGTTGTATTTGAATTTTGTACCATGTATTTGGTGACTCAAGATGGGTGATGTATACCTATTTTGGGGGCGTCACAAATGTGTTTGGTGCGATTATGATATGTGGCATTCTTAGTAAAGTCAATTGCACTTTGACTATCACAATAAAACACGTACTCATCTTGTGTCAAACCAAACTCTTGGAGAAACCGTTTCAACCATAACATCGCTTTGCATGCTTACGTAGAGACGATGTATTCAGACTCAGTTGTAGACAAAGCAACACACTTCTACAACTTGGACTTCCATGATATAGTTCCCCTTATAAAAGTAAACAAATACCCCAAAGTAGACTTCTTCTCTTAGAACCTGCCATGTTTGCATCTATAAAACCCTCCAAGACTGGACTTGAACTACCAAAACTGAAACACAAACTGGAAGTAGCTTTTAAGTATCTGAGAATCCACTTAACTACTTCCCAATGTTCTCTACCAAGATTTGACAAATACATGCTCACAACGCCAACTGCATGAGCAATATCTAGCTGTGTACAAACAATCGCATACATAAGACTCCCTACAGCAGAGGAGTAGGGAACTGTTGCCATATCATCTATTCCTTCCTTAATAGAAGGACACATGCACTTTGTCAACTTAATATGACTGGACAATGGTTGTCTAACTGGTTTAGTATTACCCATGTTGAACCTTGCAAGTACCTAATGAGTGGGATTTATACCCACGAATCGGATCCTTTATTGCTTAAGAAAGTGCTTGTTCTTCGTAGTTCATATAGCTTTTAAATTATTTTGGTATTATTTTACTTAATCCATATGTTGTAAGGCTTATCAGGTCTTTTCTAGCTTACAGGGGAAAAATGTTAATTTTCACATATAGTATACTGCAATACCATGCCGAGATTGAAGGCTGAGGCAGTGCTACTTCCACGCCAATTGTTGTGACATCATCACGGTCTTTGCAATGCTTCAGACCCTTTAAAAAGCAGGCAATCGCAACGCCACTTACTAACCCAAAATTTTGACGCAATGCTGTAGCGCCGCTCCAAGGCTTAATCTTGGCGCTGCAGCGTGACCTCTGGTTCCCAGGAAAAAAAGAGCTTCTTTGACCTAGCTAAAGGATTACACATGGATACAAAAGGGGGAGTAGCCTCCTTAATTGATATATCTCATATTCCCCCTCTGGTAACTATTTTTCTCTCTCTTTTGTAATTCTCCATCCATTTTTTAGTAGATTATGTTTGTACATATAGTTTAGGTAGATTAGGGAGATGTTTGGGTTTCCTTGAAGCTCAAGAGCAATTAGCAATACGGATTGGAAAGCTTGAAAGGATTGGAATTCTCGGAGACTGAAGAAGCTTTGACAGAGTTTATTCTTATCCATTTGTTTCCTTTGATTTTTTAATCCATGAATGTTGTTTATATTGCTACTAATGTCTAGTTTAAGAGCTATGAACTAAGTATTGGTTCTAAGGTTATAATTGAACCCTTTATTATTTTAAATTGAATGTCTTATCTATTTGGTTTGCACCATATGATTTGGTTCAATATATTCATGCTTAATGATTTTTGCTAAGAAATTAGTGATGATTTTGGTAATCTATATGATATTGAACGAAGGATTGTAGATTTACTGTAATGCCCCCATATCTATACTCCCACGGTATCCGATATAGTGCTTACTACGAGTCAATATATATAACGCATTTAAATCTATACACCCATGGTATCTTATTATATGCTTATATCGAATTGAGTGACTATACAATTGATAATCAGATATAATTCCCACAGATCCAAGATTTACAGTATCCCATAACAGATGATAATTCTCAAGAGAACTATTACTGTGTTTGGATACCGTCACTTGGATACATGAACTACATCTAAAAATAGTATCTATCTATCTGAAATTCAGAGTATTAGTAATAACATGAACAGTCCATATTACCAATACCCTCACTAAAATGTATAGTCTATGTCATGCGAATTACACTATCGTATCAATAGTACCTATCTACTCTAAATCTAGAGTATCAATAACAACATGAACAATCCATGTTATCAATACCCTCACTCAGATAAATAGTTCTCAAGGACCTCAAACTAGATTGAAGATTCCAAATTACATCTATATATGTAAGAAAACATGGTTACAGAAATAAAAGATGTTTATATGTCCTAAATATTAAGGTTTGATTACATGATTCTCATAAAGAATTTCTTATTACAAAGTATTCAACTAGACAGGAATATAAGTTAATCTAAGTAGGGACGCTTCCCTTTATCTACTCCAGATGTTCCTGGGTTACCATCTACTACTGCAAAGGGAATAATTTGCAAGGGTGAGCCATGACATGCTCAGTAGGTTTTATATTTATAACAATATATGACTTGAAGAAATATAACAATTCAAAATTCAACTGATAGTTGCTATGATTTCTGGAATTTCTTTTTCAACCATTTCGGGACATTTTATTTCTGTCAGTCACAAAGACTTAGAAATTTTATTTAGATATGAGATAGGGGATCAGCCTATTCAACATCCTAGGAGTATGCATCTCATCCTAATAGTGCTCCGATGCACCTAAATTAATGTCAATATTTTATTGACCAAACCTCGATCCCTTACGGGATACCCAACTTCAGAATAGGATGTCTTACCAAAACAATTTGGTTTGATAGAACAGCTTATGCTCAATAAAAAATATCATAGGAATAAACAATTCATTTCTTAGTTATGCTGAAGCTATAGCAATAACATTACAATAACTGGTAATTCAAGTTTAGGTTTGATGTATCATATCAAAAGCAAATCAAGATAGAAATCTTGTTCAACGAATAAATAGGGCTTGAGAATCTGCATAAGTAATAAGTTGGGAAAGTACTTAGGGTATAGGAAACTTGCCTGAGCGAAGATCAGTCAAGTAATGCTACTCGATTCGTTAATAAACACATAAGATGTTCATTCATATAAATCTAACACATTAGTATTGGTAAAAATACTCAAATACAAAATTTTCATATGTTCAGGTTAAGTTTATTATGGTTTCAGTGTTCAAAGACTTTATCGAATATTAAATAAGATGATACACCGACCAAATTCTATTTATAAGCATTATTGTATTTTTAGATAATTTAATTATAATTTATAATAATTTCTAGAAGCATATAATAATTTTTAGGTATTTATTTATTCTTTAAATGATTTTTAAATCATTTATTCCTATTTTTAAATAATTAATATTTACTTAGAATTTTATAAAAACCTTGTTTACTATTTTAAATAATTTATAACCATTTATTATGATTTTTAAATCATTAATAATATTTTTAAATAATTATTTATTATTATAAGTAATTATTCTAATTACTTTATTATTAACTTAATTATTAATAATATCCAAATAAAATAAAATATTTATTAAATTTATGTAAAAATATCAAAAGTTAATTATAATAACTTAATATAATTTTTAAAGCTATTTTTATATTTATTTATTAGTTATTTCTAATTTTTATTAATTAATTTCAAAAAAACATTTATTGTATGTCGCTAAAGCCCTACAAAGACAAGAAGTGTCGCTATAGGTGTTCTTGAGTTTTTGGGTTTCAGCCGATTGTGGTCTAGGGACCACTTTGACCATGATCTACTTTGTTGCTGTTAATGATTCTGGGTTTGGACAAGTATGGATGTTATAGTACTCATACAGTAGTACAACATCAGACAAATTTCATGCTTTAACCTACATATAACAAGAAGTTATAGAGGCTCAAAGTCACTATCAGAGTTGTTCTTGAATTTCTAGGTAACCCAGAACAGTGGTCAAGGTCGGCCAACGATTTTGTAGCTTTCATATCTCTGATTCTGTGTAATAGATTTGTGTTGTGTTTGTTGTAATATGAAGTCTATATGTCAAGGTACATATATATATCACTGGTTTGGACAAAGCATAATTCTAATGTCTCAATCTATGTTGGTCAAAGTACAGGCAACAGATGTTCTTCATGTTCATCAGTTTTCTGGACCTAGAAAACTTGGTCAAGCTTAGTCAACGACTTTTGACCATTAATTCCAGTAATCCTATGAACTATTTAAGTAATTTAAGATCATAGATATGTAGTAGGTATTTCAAGGTATTAATTCATTACAAAAAATCATTATAACAACAACCGGAATGCGATTAAAAGGTTGGTCAAGTAGCCGGTTCAACCTGTGCTTGAGTTTTCTGGGTAACCCAGAAAATAGAACTTCATGATCGGTCAACCATCTTTGACCACCTTTAACATGCATTATATGGGTCTAATGAACCTGTTTTCTTTTCCAGATTAAATATCTCACGTCATACTACAAATAACATACAATTAGCGGACCTAACTATTAACATACATGAATCTACAAGCTCTGACATTCGACTGTCAAGCTTATTTTTCCAAAATTTCCAAATTACTTAAAACACTTATTTGAGGCATCTATATATTTTGAAAACATGTTCTATCAACCTAATATACTTTCTAACATACTATTACATAAATCTAAACATCTAAATAACAATTTGAATAAAGCATCAAAGATCTAGCTATGAATTAGTGTTTGCACCTTTCTTGCTTGATTTTGATTTCTGGCTACTGAATTTGATGTTGCTATCACCGAGGCTTGATTTGGTATGTTTATAAGAGTGTATAGGTTTAGAGAATTCGTAGGTTTGGCCAGAGGTTGTGTTGCTATTTATATACTTAAGAAACTTAGGTTTATTGGTCATTTTTTACCCACTTGCCTCCTAAAATATCTGATCTATGACTCTTCTGGTGCTTGGGAGTTTGGAAGCATGTCATGTGATGTTTTGGAACTTGTGTAGATGACTATCAACCTACTTGTGAGCTAGTTGATCAAATTAGTAGCTTAATTATGCCCTAATCATCACTAATCTTGATTATGGTTTTGTTTTTAATGATTAGGTTTACTTAATGCTATTTATTAGTACCTAATTGAAGTTTAGTAATCATGATTAGGTGTTAGGATAACCTAATTAGGGTTTAGTTTAGCTAATTAGGGTTGGGGTTTATAAATTAGGGTTAGGGTTTGTAATTTAAGGTTAGGGTTTGTAATTTAGGGTTCCTAACCTAGATTTTACACAAATCCTAACAAGCACGACAAAGCATTTTGTTAATGTAAGCATGAAAAAGCAGCTTGTCAAAATAAATATACCGAAAAGTCTGTTTTTGGAAGAAAATTTTTAAGCATGAGGTGTCAAGCACGTTACTTTTCGGACGAAAATTTATTTGACTAAATTTGTTAAACAAAGTATAGATTAACACATAACACTTTCAGAACGGAGAGATTTTATTAATATAACTGAATTTACATATCCGAGTTTTATTAGGGTTTTGGGTTTTTACATTCAACCCCATTAATAAGAATTTCTTCCTCGAAATTATAGTACAGGTTAAGTAAACAGTTGGGGATAGTTCTCTCACATTTTATCTTTGAGCTCCCATGTAGCCTCTTCAACGTTCTGATTCCTCCAGATCACTTTGACCGATGCTATCACTTTATTTCTCAGGACTTGCTCTTTACGATGGACGATCTACACAAGTTCTTCTACATAAGAAAGATCTTCTTCAATTTGGATTGGCTCATAATTTATAACGTGTTTATAATCAAGTTTGTATGGTCGTAATACAAACACATGAAACACATTATGAATATGATTCAACTAAGGAGGTAGTGCTATTTCATAAGCAACTTCACTTATCCTTCTAAAAATCTCAAAAGGTCTAATGAATCTTGGACTCAGTTTTCCTTTCTTGCTAAAACATATCTTGCCCTTCCAAGGAGATACTTTCAAGAATATGTGGCTTCCTACGCTAAAGTTTCATTATTGATGATGTGGATCAGCGTATTTTCTTTGTCAATCTTTAGATGTTTGTAATCGTTCACGTATAATTATGATGGTTTCAGTAGTTTGCTGAATTATTTTAGCTCCTAGCATTTGTCTTTCCCCGACCTCATCCCAACACAAAGGTGTTCTATATTTTCTCCCATATAAGGCTTCATAGGGTGGCATACCTATGCTTGCATGATAACTGTTGTTATACGAAAATTCTACTAAAGGAAATTGATCTTCCCAACTTCCTTTGAAATCGATGATACATGTTCGTAACATATCCTCTAATGTTTGTATGGTTCTCTCACTTTGTCCATCAGTCTGAGGGTGATAAGTTGTACTTAATCTTAATTGTGTTCCTAAGTGTTTCTGAAGGCTCTTCCAAAAATTGAAGTAAAACGTGGATCTCGATCTGATACTATAGAAACAGGTACTCCATGCCTAGAGATGATTTCATTAATGTACAGCTTGGCAAGGTGATCTAAGTTATGGGTAACTTTAATAGGTAAAAAGTGAGCTGATTTGGTTAAACGGTCAACTATTACCCAAATGGCATTGTGGTCCTTCTGTGTAGCTGGAAGGCCTACCACAAAGTCAATGGTTATATGTTCCCACTTCCACTCAGGAATTGGTAAGGGTTGAAGTAAACCACTCGGCTTTTGATGTTTAGCCTTAACCCTTTGACACGTGAGACATTTTTTTACCCATTCAGCTATTTCTCTTTTCATATTCGATCACCAAAAGTGTCGACCTAAGTCCTTCTACATTTTAGTACTGCCAGGATGTATGGTAAATTTAGAATTATGAGCTTCGTTTAAGATTTCGTCTTTTAAGGCTTGATTTAACGGATCCCAAATTTTATCTTCATATCTTATTATTCCATCCATATCTATTCTGAATTTGTTATACTTAATATGAGTTAGATTAGACTTATACTTCTGACATTCTTCATCCTCTTCCTGCATCTCTTTGATTCTATCAAGTAGAGATGAAACTCCCTCTTTAATGAATAATTTTTGGGTTGAGGTAGTTGGACATCCTACGTCAATTTCTAGTTTTTCAAAATCTTTTATTAACCTGTCATTGGTGGTTATCGCGTTCAACTTTTCTTGATTCTTTCTACTTAACGCATTAGCTACGACATTAGCTTTACCGGGATGATATAAGATTTCATAATCAAAATCCTTTATCAGTTCTAACCATATTCCCTGCCTTAAGTTTAGTTCCTTTTGTGTAAAAATATATTTCAGACTTTTGTGATCTTTATATATCTCGCACTTCTCCCTATACAAGTAATGTCTCCAAATTATTAGAGCACAACCAACCGCAGCAAACTATAGGTCATGAGTACAAAACATCTTCTCATAATCTTTGAGTTGTCGTGATGCATAAGAAATCACTTTCCCATGTTGCATCATCATACATCCTAAACCTCTATGTGACGCATCACTAAATACTACAAGGCCTCTTATATCATCTTGTAAGGACAATACTGGAGCCATGCTCAGTCGCTTCTTCAACTCTTGGAAGCTTTCTTCACATTTATCTGTCCAGACGTATTTCACCATCTTTCGAGTTAAATTCGTTAATGGGGTTGCTATTTTTGAAAAATCTTTTATAAACCGCCAATAATAACCTGCTAAACTGAGAAAACTTCTTACTTCTGTTGGAGTTGTTGGTTGTTCCCAATTCACAACCGTTTTGATCTTAGTTGGATATACCGATATATACAAATACAATCTTTAATATACAACAAGAAAATTTGTGAGTTTTAATACAAATATTGTCTTCAGACAATATCCACTCTCGAGAATAAGTCCTCATTACATTTATTGTCACCTTTATTTAATAGAATAGTGAGGACTACTAATACTATCATACGGATGAGTCACTCAGGTTCCCAGACTAGTCCGGCTCGTTCTCATTTCTGAAGAGAACGGTGAAAGAAAGGGTGAGCTCAACTAGCCCGATGAAATATTATGACTAAGATAATGCGAGAATAAATTATCATTAGTCTTCAATGATCATTAAGCGATAAAATACAATAGACATCAAGTTTAAGCTGCAGCGGAACATCTGATCCATTAAAAGAGTCAAGTAGAGAATAAAATCTACTATCTTTTATGATTTAAAGGTTTTCATCACTTTTATCATTTGGGACTCGACAATAAATAATCCACATCATCCACACTTTTACGACGAGGATATTCATAAGTATCACAACCACAAATTATCCATACTCTACGGGCCGAGGATATTCGTGTATTCATCAATGGTCATGATCATGCCAACAAGCTGTCCATCAATGCACACTACGGGCCAATGAGGACTTTTACCACATCATTTGTAACATTACGGTCATGATTACTTAGAATAATCCTGGTCGTAATAATCATACCAAGTCCATCATACTCTGAGGCCACGAGATGACTTTCAACAAAATATAAATATGAGGATGATGACAATGATATAAGAATTCAATAAAACAAGTTCAAGAATTAATTTATTAGGGAACTAATAACGTCCAAATTGTCAACATGATACTTCTTTGTAGAGTAAAATTTAAGAATGCTCGGAAGAATATTTCCACGAAAAATCTTTGGATGAAAGCGCAAATATCGAGGATATTCCACTAATTTCATGGAGTATAGAAGATAAAACTTTAACCCGGTTGAGTATAATAAAGAATGGAATAACAAAAGAAATCACCATGCATGCGGTGCCGCATAGGCGAGTTATTCAATAGAATAATAAATAACGGAACCGGTCGAGGCGTAATAGCTTGCTGCAAGCGAGGATATTCAGCAGAATAATAAAGAATGGAATAACAACGAAATCACCATGCATGCGGTATCGCATAGGCGAGTTATTCAACGAGAATAATAAATAACGGAATCGGTCAGGCGTAAAAACGCGAGGATATTCAGCGAGAATAATAAAAAGCGAACCGATAATAAACGCGCGAGGATATTCAGCAGAATAATAATAAAAGGCGAAACCGAATTCACCATGTATAAAGCGCATAGACAGGATGTTCAACGAGAATAATAAAGAATGGAATAACAAAAGAAATCACCAAGTATAGGGTGAGCCAGCGTATCTGAGTTATTCAATGAGAATAATAAAGAATGGAATATGAAGTTCTCTTCATGAATATGAAAAAAATAATACCCTTACCTTATAAAGAAGAGTACTCAAGCGGTAGGCGGGATATACTTGAAGAAACTTGCACTACGCTCAAAGCTTTCTTAAATGCTAAAGAAATACGCTCAAGATAGAAGAATAATTCTCTCTACGGTTTCTCTCTCTAGAGTTTGATTGAATTAAGTAGAAATAATGAAGGAATGAGCTTTATTTATAGAAGAATGGGTGAATAATAACCAATCCATGAGCGGTCGAGATCGATTTACTTTAAGCAGACGGTCGATTGGTTTACAATAAAATATAATATATTTATTTATAATCTAATAAAAGCGAATAACTTTTAAAAAGATTTTTACTATGCAAACACTATATATACGGACACTATGCAAATACTATGCATAATAAAATATAATATATTCTAATTATTGTCTAATAAAATGAATAACTTTATAAAAGTATTACATTTTATATAAAAAGATTTTACTATTAGCCTAATAAAGCGAATAACTTTATAAAAGTATTACATTTTTATATAAAAAGCTTTACATTTTATTACATTAATAATACTAATAAAACAAAACTTCATCATCATTATTATTATTCACACTATTAATCGACCGAGGTCGTTCCCGAGGAAAGGGGCTTTCGATAAGGATTTCTCCTATTGGCGCATGATTAGGTGACAAACCTCTCCTTGGCGAGAACTTCTGAACATCGTTAATATTGCAAATAATAATATTAATAATCTCGATCGTCATCTAATAATATATAAAATATCAACAATAATTGAATCAATTAACGTGAGATCTATGTCAACAATTCTTTGAAGCAATAATTGAACAAAAAGCGAGTGACTTCTCACGTAAGCATCGATAATCAATACAGGTAGTGTGCTCTTTATGCAACCACAGCGTATTCTGTACTTTTAACACAAGGGTGTTTCAGCGAGTTAACGGTAAAACTTTCGTCGTTATTTTCATAAAAAAATATTTTTTGTCGTTTTCTCAATCAAATGATAATTCGTTGTGGGGTCCACCGATGATTGTCTTGCGTCGTCACGAATATTAAAGCGAATATTCCCGACCAATCGAATATTATATAACAACTTGCGTACTTTGCAAAATTTATAAATATTACCCACAACTATAACATTATATCAAATTCATTCCATAATATTTAAAAATGATAATTATAGAAAATTCATCTTTATTCATAAAAGTTGGGGTCTTACAATCTCCCCTTCTTATGAAATTTTGCCCTCGAAATTAGAAGTGCGATACACGGTATGTCGAAGAGGTAAGGATACCTTGATTTCATTTGATTCTAACTCCCGGTCATTTCCTCAACATCGTGGTTCCTCCATAAAACTTTGACTTGAGGTATAACCTTGGGCGTAGAATATGTTCCTTCTTATCAAGATTTGAGCAGGAACCTCTTCATACGTTAAATCTTCCGCTATTTAAATCGGTTCTAACTTTCAATAATGTGGTTTGGGTCTTTCACATATTTACGTAACATGGATATATGAAAAGCGTTATGAACACGAGACATACTTGGCGGTAAAAGCGAGTCTATAGGCTACGAGTCCCTACTCGATCGAGGATTAAAAATGGGCGATGAATCGAGGATTGAGCTTTCCTCTCTTTCCAAATCTCGTAACTCCTTTCCATGGAGCAACACGTAACAACACATGATCTCGATATCGAATTCCCGTCCTTTCGATGAAGATCGACATAACTCTTTTGTCGATCTTGTGAGGTTTTATCGTTCTGCCGGATCGTTTGAATCTTTTCCGTAGTCATACGTACCAACTCGGTCCCAACAACGTTGCTTCACCCACCTCATCGGACATCTTTGGAAGCGACACTTTCTTCCATCTGGCGCTTGAATGGAGCCATGCCGATGCTTGCTTGATAAGCTTGTTGTTGTAGGAAAACTCCACCAATGGTAAGAACTTGTCCCAACTTCCCTTGAAGTCGAGGACACGAGTCTTAATAAATCTTCAAGAGTTTGAATAGTCCTCTCTGATTGTCAAATCCGTTTGAGGATGATATGCGAACTAAATCGTAAATCCGTGCCCATAGCTTTTTGCAAACTAACCCAAAATCGTGAAGTGAATCTTGGGTCTCGATCGGAAACTATGGATCTTGGCATACCATGCAATCTTACAACCTCGTTTATATACATCTGAGCAAGGCGTTCAAGTGTATAAGTTTTCTCGTATAGGTAAGAAATGTAAGCGAGACTTGGTCAATCTATCAACAATGACCCAAATTGCATCTATGCCTTGAGAAACCTTGGGAAGACCGATGCTTGAAATCCATGGTAATGTGCTCCCACTTCCATTACGGAATTTCAAGTGGTTGCAATGGACCTTTTGGTACTTGATGCTCGCCTTGACTCGTTGACAAGTTAAACACCTTGAGATAAGCAAGCGTTATCTCTCTCTTCATATTGCCCCACCAAAATGTATGTCGAAGATCATGATACATTTGGTACTCCCGAGATGGATTGCAAGCGGTGTGTTGTGCGCCTCCATCATGATTTTATACTTTAAATCGGGTCGTTAGGAACACAAAATGCGGAGTTGACTCAAAGTATTCCTTCTTCATCGATTCTTGCTTAGGCATAGCACCTTCTTGTACTTTCTTCCTCATATGCATCGGCTCAGTGCGTAGCTGCAAGCGACTTTAACTTTATCGATTAAAGTCGGTTCTACTCGTATATTCGCCATCATCACTTGGGTCCCTGAGTCTTTATCTCTATCTCCATCCTTTGCAAGTCATACAAAATGGGCCTGCGTTGACAATATCGCTTTTCGTGCCGCATATGATCTTTACTCAATCGTCGGCTACCACGTTTGCTTTTCGAGGATGGTATTGGATGGTATGATCATAATCTTTCAAGAGTTCAAGCCAGCGTCGTTTGTCGCATGTTGAGTTCCTTTTGAGTGAAGAAATATTTGAGGCTTTTATGATCGTAAAGATCTCCACTTTCTCCCCATACAAGTAATGCCTCCAAATTTTAAGTGCGAAGACAACAATTGCCAACTCTAGATCATGAGTAGGATAATTCCTCTCATATTCTTTGAGTTGTCGAGAGGCATAGGCTATGACTTTCCCATGTTGCATGAGAACACATCCTAACCCTTTGCGAAGCATCTTTGTAGATGACAAATCCCCTCAAGGCGGATGGTATTGCCGAGCAGTCTTTGAAATGAGTCTTCTCTTGAGTTCTTGAAAACTCTTCTCACATTCCTCACTCCAATGAATTTTGTATCTTTAAGAAGTCAATTTGAGTTAATGGAGTAGCGATTAGAGAAAACCCTTCTCTGAATCTCAGATAATAATAACTAAGTAAAGAAAGCTACGTACTTGATCCTTGATTTAGGTTGTTCCCGACTTTGAATAGCTTGATCTTTGTTGGGTCAGCGGATATTCCATGACTTGATACCCGTGCCCAAGGAATGCTACTTCCTCAAGCGAACTTCGCATTTCTTGACTTGGCATAAAGCTTATATTCACGAAGCTTTTGGAGTATCGACCTCAAGTGTTGCTCATGATCTTCACGGCTTTTGGAATAAATAAGGATGTCATCAATAAAGGCGACCACAAAGTGATCCAAATATTCCTTGAATACTCGGTTCATCATATCCATGAAAGGCGGCGGGGCATTAGTCGATCAAAAGACATGACTAGGAATTCATAATGCCGTCTACCAGGAGTTACGAAAGCCGTCTTTGGAATGTCATCGGTTCTAATCTTCAATTGGTGATATCGAGCGAAGATCAATCTTTGAAAAGAATTTGGCACCTTATTTGGTCGAAACGGGTCATCAATCGTGGCAATGGGTACCTATTTTGATGGTGACATGATTGACTCCGATAATCAATACAAAGTCGCATACTCCCATCTTTCTTCTTCACGAATAGAGCAGAGAGCACCCCGAGGAGAAGTACTAGGGCCGAATAAAGCCGATGTCTAACAATTCCTGTGAGTTGGGTCTTTAACTCACGAAGTTCAATAGGAGCCATTCGATATGGGGCTTTGGAAATGGGTTTTGTCTGGGTTCAAAGTCGATACAAAATTCAATTTCACGTTACGGGGTAGGCGGGAAGTTCTTGGGGAATCGTCGGAAATTCATTAACAATAGAAATATCATTCAAAAGCGGCGTATTTTTGTTTAGATCCGTGACATGAGCTAAGAAAGCTTGACATCCGTTTTTCAATAAGCGAATAGCTTTATGGCTTGAGATAGCGGTGATTGATTTTAATGGTTTGGTTGCTTGAATTCGCATAATAGGTTGGTTAGGAATATGAAAGCTAACAACCTTACGAAAATAATCAATTTTGCATGATGAGTAGTTAACCAATCAATCCCTAGAATTACGTCAAATGCAAGTATTTTCAATGAAATAAGATCGACGAGGTAATGTGAGGGTACCGATTTGAACCAAACAAGACTTATAATAGTGGATGTAATGAAGGTTTCTCCCAGCGGAGTTTCAACGAGATAAGTGAAGTCCAATTTCTCAGGAGTCAAATTTAAGCGTTGGGCAAGTAGGAGAAATAAAGGAATGGGTAGAACCGGTATCAAATAAGGTATATACTTAGCTAGAGTTTATGATAAGCTTACCGTGATGACCTCATTCGGGTTCCTTGCTTTACGGGAGGTCACGACAAAGCGCTCTCCCTTGCACTCTTGGCTTTGACTTTTACAGGGGCGTCCTTTGGTGCCTCCATCCTAAATTTGAACTTGTCTTGGTGAGCGACAAAATTGGGCTAGGTGACCTTCTCTTCCACAATTATAACATGCTTTGGATGGCATCGCACGATTTGGTGATGTGTCCCTCCCCTCGCATTTGAAGCATATGATAGGTGGTCGTTCTCCTTCCTTAACAACGGGTCTTTGGTCTTGGCGTCTTTCCATCATTGTTGAATCTCCTCTTCTTGAAATGTCCATTCTTATTGTTTTGGCCATGATTACCCTTAGAAGTGGTTACCATTTACGGCATGTTGATTCCTCACGCTTATTGTCACCGCCGATTAATTTATTATCTTTGGTATTATCATTTTTTGTTTGCTCTCTTTTGGTTGGGTTGACTCATTATCGCGCTCTCAATAAGCTGAGCCCTATTAACAACATCTGAATACAAACACGGTTTATGAGAGATAAGATATTGGCGTATCTCTCGGGTTTCAAACCTCTTAGAAACATTAGCGTCATTCTCTCCTCATTATCAACCAAATGGGGATATAAGCCCGGGACAACTTCGGCAAACTTGGCCGTCTTTGCGACACGGTCATGTTGTTTTGTTCGGTTTAATGAACTCTACCTCTTTCATGTGATGAATACTTTTGGGAAAGTACTTGTCGTTGAGCAATTCTTGGAACTTCTCCCAAAGACATCTTTGATGCGGCGGAGTTGAGTCGCTTTCTGATTCCCACGATGTCTGCCTCTGCATGCAACATGAAGGTGGCAAAGGGAACCTTTTGCTCCTCGGAGCATCCCAAGACATCAAATATCTTGTTGATCTGCTTTATCCACGTCTCTGCCTTAAGTGGTTTTGGCTCTCCAAAAAAACTACGGTGGTCAGGCTCCTTGAAGCTATTTGGCGGTGGCCGTCAGAGAGTTACCGGTGTTTCCACTGCATTTTGGGCGAGGAGCCGCTCTACTTTGATGTTGCATGAATTGCATGAAGCCTCGGAACATTCCATCGTTCATCATTTGGTCGGTGTTGTTGTTTGCATTAGGATTATCGCCTTCACGATGCACATTATCACGATTATTGATCATGGAGACTCAGCGGTCTCCTGTGCTCCATTGATGTTCTCAACATTCTCGGATGCCATTTTCAAATCTTGCCACAAAACAAGGGTTAATTAACATATCACATATAATCCTATACTACGACCAACCAATTAAATATCAAATAAACTTAGGTAGGTCATACTAGCGAAAGAATTCCCGTCTCTCCCTCCTAGTTCTTGTCTCACATCTCGGCGAGGATCATATCCTAAGCTTTGATATACCAATTGTGGCGCCCCAAAATAGGTATACATCACCTATTACGAGTCACCAAATACATAGTACAGAATACAAATACAATCTTTAATATCAACAACAGAAATAAAATTGTGAGTTTTAATACAAATATTGTCTTCTAGACAATATCCACTCTCGAGAATAAGTCCTCATTACATTTATTGTCACACTATTTAGCGAGAATAGTGAGGGACTACTAATACTATCATACGGGATAGTCACTCTGGTTCCCAGACTAGTCCAGCTCGTTCTCATTTCTGAAGAAACAGTGAAAGAAAAGGTGAGCTCAACTAGCCCGATAAGAAATATTATGACTAAGATAATGCGAGAATAAATTATCATTAGTCTTCAATGATGTTAAAGCGATAAAATACAATAGACATCAAGTTTAAGCTGCAGTGGAACATACAATCCATTAAAAGAGTCAAGTAGAGAATAAAATCTACTATCTTTTATGATTTAAAAGGTTTTCATCACTTTTATCATTTGGGACTCGACAATAAATAATCCACATCATCCATCACAATCCACACTATTATCGAGGATATTCATTAGTATCACAACCACAAATTATCCATGCACTACGGGCGAGGATATTCGTGTATTCATCAATGGTCATGATCATGCCAACAATTGTCCATCAATGCACTACGGGCCAATGAGGACTTTTACCACATCATTTGTAACATTACGGTCATGATTACACGAATAATCCACAGTCATAATCATACCAAGTCCATCCCATACTTTCTGAGGAACACGAGATGACTTTCAACAAAATATAAATATGAGGATGATGACAATGATATAAGAATTCAATAAAACAAGTTCAAGAATTAATTTATTCGAGGAACTAATAACGTCAAATTGTCAACATGATACTTCTTTGTAGAGTAAAATTTAAGAATGCTCGGAAGAATATTTCCATGAAAAGATCTTTGGATGAAGCGCAAATATCGAGGATATTCCACTAATTTCATGGAGTATAGAAGTCAAAACTTTAACCAATTTGAGTATAATAAAGAATGGAATAACAAAAGAAATCACCATGCATGCGGTGCTTAGCATAGGCGAGTTATTCAACGAGAATAATAAATAACGGAACCGGTCGAGGCGTGTAACATGCTGCAAGCGGGATATTCAACGAGAATAATAAAGAATGGAATAACAAGCGAAATCACCATGCATGCGGTACTTAGCATAGGCGAGTTATTCAACGAGAATAATAAATAACGGAATCGGTCGGCGTAAAAGCGCACAGACGAGGATATTCAACGAGAATAATAAAAGCGGAAATAAAGGCGTAAAAGCTTGAAGAGGATATTCGAGAAGCGAATAATAAAGCGGAATTTCACCATGTATAAATTGCATGAACGAGGATGTTCAACGAGAATAATAAAGAATGGAATAACAACGAAAATCCAAGTATAGGGTGAAGCCAGCGTATCTGAGTTATTCAACAGAATAATAAAGAATGGAATAATGAAGTTCTCTTCATGAATATGAAAAAATAATACCCCTTACCTTATAAAGAAGAGTACTCAAAGCGGTAGAGGCGGGGATATACTTGAAGAAACTTGCACTCGCTCAAAGCTTTCTTTAAAGCGCTAAAGAAATCGCTCGAGATAGAAGAATAATTCTCTCTACGGAGTTTCTCTCTCTAGAGTTTTGGTGAATAAGTAAGAAATAATGAAGGAATGAGCTTCTATTTATAGAAGAATGGGTGAATAGTAACCAATCCATGAGCGGTCAGATTGATTTACTTTAAGCAGACGGTCAGATTGGTTTACAATAAAATATAATATATTCTATTTATAATCTAATAAAATGAATAACTTTTAAAAAGATTTTACTATATGCAAAACACTATGCGGGCACTATCAAAAATACTATGCATAATAAAATATAATATATTCTAATTATTATCTAATAAAATGAATAACTTTATAAAAGTATTCTATTTTATATAAAAAGATTTTACTATTAGCCTAATAAAGCGAATAACTTTATAAAAGTATTACATTTTATATAAAAAGCTTTTACATTTTATTACATTAATAATACTAATAAAACAAAACTTCATCATCATTATTATTATTCACACTATTATTAATCGACCGAAGTCGTTCCCGGAAAGAGGGGCTTTTCAATAAGGATTTCTCCTATTGGCGTTGATTAGGTGACCAAACCTCTCTTTTGGAGAACTTCTAGACATCGTTAATATTGCAAATAATAATATTAATAACTTCGTCATCTCAATATAAAATATCAACAATAATTGAATCAATTAACGTGAGATACTTGAATACAACAATTCTTTGAAGCAATAATTGAACAAAAGCGAGTGTGACTTCTCACGTAAGCATCGATAATCAATCTGGTGTGCTCTTATGCAACGTACTTTGCAGCGTATTCACTGCTATACTTTTAACAAGGGTGTTTCAGCAGATTAACGGTAAAACTTTCGTAGTTATTTTCATAAAAATATATTTTGTCATTTTTCTCAATCAAACAATAATTACGTTGTGGGGTCCACCGATGATTGATAATTAAATAACACACGAATATTCCTTACGTTTAAAAGCGAATATTCCCCGACCAATCGAATATTATATAACAACTTGCGTACTTTGCAAAATTTATAAATATTACCCCAACTATAACATTATATCAAATTCATTCCATAATATTTAAAAATGATAATTATAGAAAATTCATCTTTATTCATAAAAAAGTTGGGGTCTTACATGAGTATGATTGATCTCATGATCATTTGTGTCGAGACACTAATGCAAGTATGTAGGTGCTTATTAGAGAATAAGTTCACTGAACGTGGCTCGCTAAGGAATACCTAATGTAGTTTTACTTACTTGTCAATAGGAATTCTTGTAGTGATAGTAGTACAAGTGATCTTTGGACTTGAGATCATCATAGTATCTTGTGTATGATGAGTTATACTTTGACTTATTCCTAAAGACCCTTAGCGTATATCAAAGGGTATGCTTGGGTATAATAAGTTATATATGGAGATAATGTATGATAAATAAAGAATCTACCACTTCTAGTAAAAGAAGAGAAATGTCATATCTGATTTGATAAATGACAATTGAAGAGTTCTTGGCATAAGGCGTAATAAAATTAGAAAGGAGTTTCTAATTTGCATTATTTGGAGTTGTGCATTTAAGAATCGAAATACATATAATTAAATAAAATAAGACTTGACAGTAATTCCATGTCTTATATTTAATTGGGACATTTTATGGTGGAAGGATTGAATTGTACGGTAACTATTTACTCAAATGTTCTTTTATGATTAATGTTGAAATCTATATTATCTGGAAAGTCGTTGATCGCTAGGGAGGCTTATCCCTATTGTAGAATAAATATTATTTATTTAAATAAATAAATAGTTTAATTTATTTATTTAAATAAGATTAAAATTGTTCTAATTGATTTATTCACAACCGGTTTAATATGGAGAACCTAAAGGGTCACACCATAAAAAGAAGACTAATTATTTAAGAAGTTAATGGCATAATCGTAATAATAAGTTATGTATATTTAATTTAATCTATAGTGATAGAATAAATTAAATAGCTTAATATTTATTATTTAATATTTTGGAAATATTAAATATAAATTAATAAGAGGAGTCTTATTATTATTATTACTATTATTATTATTTAATTCCTAAAGGAGTTTGAAAATTAATTAATAAAAGTACTCTCAAATATCCTAATAGGATTAGGAGGCAAATTAATTAAAAGAGTTTAATTAATTATCCATAATAAGATTAAGAAGCTTAATTAATTAAAAAATTTTAATTAATTAAATAAAATCCAATTTCTTAATTGTTAAGGAGGGTTGTCCACATCTATATATAAGAAGAATATTATTATGGGTGTGGTGGTTGACATTTTCACAAAACACATGAAAACATAGTTCTAATTGTTGGAGAGTACGCTCGTTTTCTATGAGAGATAGAAAAATTGGGTTTTACCAAATACCATCTTCTTGAATTCTTCTTCTTCCTTGGTGGATCACCTCTAGAGGCCAAACACTTGGGTGGCTAACGTTGATCAAAGGAAGGAACCAAACCCGGTGAATTCAAGTTGAACGGGAAAAAAATTGGATGTGAACTTGTACCTGAGGAAGTTCGAATCTTCAAAGGTATGATTCTTATTCTTTATCTTTTCGTTTAATTAATAATTGTGTATAAAGGATGATCCGGGTATATGGTTTGTAAAATTTTAAAACTCTGATTTTTCCACGTTTCCGCTTATCTTTTGCAATTTGATTGCGTTCATGAATTTTAAAACCTAACAGTGGTATCAGAGCCAAACCTTTTATGCGAATTATTAATTGTTCTAATTTGATATGTATATTGATATGTATTTAGAATAATTTATTTGGGCATAATTTATTGTATAAAATTTATTTTAAAAAAACATACGAAATCAGTTGGCGTTTTTTTTATAAAAGTTTTTTTTTTGGTTTCGGTAAAAAAAATTCCCTCGTTGTGCCATATGCGTGGATTTACGCATGGTTGTTAACATATATATATATATAAAGTGTGAATATGATATTTGTTGGTTAATAGGATCAGGATGTATAAAGGGATGATTCACGCCACTTTTGGATTAATGATCCAGATTCCATGATCCTGTTTACTATTCGCGCATTGAAAAAAAAAATATTGTTAACATGATTATATTATATTTACGCTGAAATCCTTTCAATATGTATTTAGATGCATATGTTAATGGTTAACAGATTATGCTAGCTTTGGTTAGTGATAGTTAACGGTTAACATGAGATTCCCACGTGATGATAGTAATCATGGGTAATCACGGTAATATATATATATAAAATATATTTTTAATTATTTTATTATTAAAATAAAAGTTTATTTTAATTTTAAAATTAAATTTTATGCTAACTAATTAGAGTTGAAATTTGATTCCATGATAACTAATTGGAGTTGAAATTGAATTTCATGTTTCCTTAAATAAAGTAGTTTATTTAGATATGAAATAAGATTTCATATTATTTAAAATAAAAGAGTTTATTTATGAATAGGAAATAGAATCTTAATTTCCTTAAATAAAGGAAATTATTTAGATATGGAATAAGATTTCATATTATTCAAAATAAATGAGTTTATTTGTGAATAGGAAAGAGATTCTGTGTTTCCTCTTGTAAAAGGAGTTTTTTTTTTACATGGAATTGGATTCCATAATTAATTAAAATAAAGGAGTTTATTTTGATTAAAGATTTTGATTAAAATAAAATAGTTTATTTTATTAAAAATTGGATAAATTAAAATAAAATAGTTTTATTTTGATTTAAATTTGGATTAAAATAAAGAAGTTTATTTTGATTCGAAATTAGATTTTATACTAACTAAATTTGCCCATTAAATGATATCAATATATATATTGAATGTTTATTATTCATGAGATGAATATTATTTATTGATGCATTTGGGGATGTGTATGATAATAAATGTGATGCCCCCAAATTTGGGTATCTTTCAACCCGACATATGGTGCTCCACGGTACTAACATCCATACAATCATTCCATTGAAAAATAACAAAATGAATGTAATTACTATCTTCATATTACAATCAAAGTAAAAATCCTTCCCAGGTTCATAAACCGGTTACATCGTTCATTGTTCATAATGTATAATACATACAAACTTACTAAACAATTACACAATGCCTAAGCATCCATCTTAGCTTTGCCCTTATCTCTCTTGGCATTCACAGTACGTTCATCCTTAACTACAGTTATATAATTCACGCAAGAAGTGAGCATGAAAGCTCAGCAAGTTTAATCAATGATAACAGTAATACCACATAAATCAATTATATAACAATTCGACATAAGCGAACAATAGTTATGAAATATTATGAATCAATAATACTTTAACAGTTCATAACATCAATTCCCAAAGTATAGAATAGATTAGAATTAACCATACGATAGACCATGAACGAGAATCTTTCAATTTTCATACTTGAAAAGGAGTCCACAAAGACTAAGTGCCGTTCATCCGATAACTTACGAGCACTTCTAGGTGATCAGCCTATAGTACTCTATGTTGATCAACACTCATTCATTAAACATATTTACGTTTAATATTTTTGGCAAACTCGCGTGCCCATAGAATAATTGATGAAAAATACTTTTGTTTGTTCATAGACAAACCTTACTTTCACATCCGTACCAATCACTTGGCATAGGATAGCGTTAACATTTATATATAGAAAGATATGAATCATAATCAATCTATATATTACGAATAGTCTAGCCGAATTAAAATCTGGCACGATAATTACGAATAATCAATCGATCATTCGGAACTGGTTAGAAGATCAAGCTTCCAAAGTGTATGTTTTATAAGTCTAGCTCTCTTTCTCTCTCAAATAATCTAGGTTGGCAAATTTCAAAACTCCAAAATGAATCAACCTAGCTTTCTATTTATAGGAAATGAGAATGGAGAGTAATTTGGACAATGAACCATCACCTCCTTACTATTCACTCTTGGTCGCCACGTAAAATACTTAGTGACCAAGCCTTATGCTTGGCTTCCACTCCAAGTAGCCGGCCCAGCACTTGCAAAGTGACATCCTATGGGTTGCCCCATGGGTTTTACCCATTCGGTGACCCACCGGATCGATCCACGGTTCGGTTTAAATGAATTGGGCTTAACTAAATAAATATTGGGCCTTGACTTGGGCTCAACTCACTAATCTCCTTGGGCTTAGTCATTTAATAATTGGACTAATAGAAATCCAACTCAAATGACTTATTCATTAAGACTTAATCTTAATTCTATAATACAAATCGTATTCTACACGTACAATTCACGTATTCTTTCCGTATACTACATGTACAATAATCGATTGTATCAGATTTGCTCAACGTATTATACATAGATACTAAATAGTATCATACTTGTATAACACTCGCATTAACCTTAACACAATTCCTTCTACGCATATTATTTTCTTCTCGGAAATCAATATACTCAACCCTTAGGTTTTAAGTTTACAGGCGAAAACTGCGTTTGTCATAAATGAAATATTATCATATATTCCATCTTATTACGATATTCCATCATTACGCATTTCTCGGAATTTCAAAATAATTTCCCGAAACAGAAACGGATGAATAGTGTTTTTACGAAAATTTCTCGAAAAACAGTTATTTTCGTCTTGGAAATTCCAAACAAATAATTCTAGCACGAAGCCAAAATACTAACCACGTTAGCACATTCTAGGTCATAGAATGACCTTCACATAGCTTACTCACATAATAATCAATTAAATTCATTTAATTCACATAATCAAATAAAAATTTAATTGTCATAAAAAACCGATTGTCTCGGGCGTTACAATAAATGTGATTGATTATGGACTATTGACCAATGTGATTGGATTTTATTTTAGTTGGATGCATGAATGTATGGGTTTTATTAAATGGGGTATGCGTACCTCGTCATCTCTAATTTTTTCTTAATGTAAATTCTAACCCCCTCCTATGTACTTCCCCTTGACTGCTGATCAAGGTTTCTATTTATTTTAAATAGTTTTGTAATAGGAATAGTTAGAATTAATTTTGAAGAATTGGAGATCAAGGATCAAGGAGCGCTTGAAGACCCGTTTGTAATGGAGCCCGGGTTTAAATGTAATAGTTATATTTAAATATTAATTCTTGCACCCCTGTGGTTTGACCTTTTGGTTCTCTTGGTGGCTCTTGTGAACCAAACTAGAATAAAAGTGCATAATCAATCTAGTGTAGAATATAGTATTCTATATGTGCATGCTATATATATATATATATATATATATATATATATATATATATATATATATATATATATATATATATATTATATTATGCAAACTTGCTTCGCATGTTAATTAATATGACGCGTATTTTATATATATATATATATATATATATATGTGTGTGTGTGTGTGTATGTGTGTGCATGCACGCTAAACAAGATGAGACAAATTAATAACAAACACCTCAAATATTTTATATTAAGTTGTAACGTTCAAAGATATTTGGAATATCGAACGTCGCCTTCTAGCATGATAGAAACAATAGAGTATTAAATATTTAATATGAGTTTGTTGTGCACACATAAGGCAAGTATTAAATATTTAAGATGTTGTTTTTATTACATATGATGTTTATAAGGAATTGAATGTTACTGCTTTGTTGTGCACACACAAGGGTCAGTAGTTTTCTTCACTTATATGGAAATGTTAGTTCGACTTAACTTAAATCATTTTAGTTCGGATGTGCACACACTTGACCATTATGATTTAAGAGGCAAAATACAAAGAGTTACATAGTTGATGTAATTGACAAGAGTTGTCTACCTATTTATTTATATATAGTTTGTTGTGGACACACAAGGCTATATACATTTGAAATGGGATCCTTATTCTCACTAGCATATCTTTAATTAGATATTGCCGAACTATATATTGATGGTAATATAGTTTGATGAAAATAGTGGGAGATACCAATTTAAAACAAGACCTAAATTACTATCACTGCGAAGCATATTAGATGCTAATTAACCGGACCGAATTAAATGGATTGGTTAAGGAAATTGAGAATAGTTCTCATGGTTGGAAAGCTATCTTATGTCCTTAATAAACCTATCCCTGCAATGGTTGCAGACAATGCCTCTGAGGAATAGATTGCAACTTTTAGAAAGTGACATGATGATGCACAGTTGGTTCAATGCATCATGCTCGCATCCATGAGTAATGAGCTTCAGCGTCAACATGAAACTATGGATGCTCCTACTATATTCTTGCACATCAAGTAGTTGATGGTGAGGAAAGTAGGACTGATAGATATCAGATATTTAAGGAGCTCTTCCGATCTAGAATAACCGATGACACTACAGTACAGACACAAGTCCTTAACATAATCAATTTGATTGATCAATTAGGACAACGGGTTTTGTCTTGGATGGAGAGTTGAGCTAAGATTTGATCTTGCACTCACTCCCGGACTCCTTTCACAATTGTTGTGAATTTTTTCATATGAACAAGCTAAATATCAGCCTCGTTTACTAGCTTAACATGTTGAAAAATGTTGAGAGTCACTTTCCAACCAAGAAAGACCAAGTCTTACTGGTAGGGGCAAATGATCTTCTGAAAAGAAGAACGATTCAAAGAAGATAAATAGAAAAGGTAAAAACAAAGGATAATAAGAATAAAACTGATACGGATAGCAAAGGAGTTTGCTTCTACTGCAATAAGCCTGGACACTTGAAAGAAACTACGAGAAACATCTTGCAGAGGCTAACCAAAGAAGCTTAGTGAAGTTTCGGTTACAAAAATAGTTTTTGTTCATGATTAAAATAAATTTTTCTTTAAGTCAAGATTCTACTTGGGTATTGGATACCGACTTTGGTTATCATAAATATAGATGTATGAAGGGACCAATCAGAAGTAGAAAGCTAAATAAAGATAAGTAATCCTATGTGTGGGAAATGAAGCAAAGGTTACTGCATTAGCCATAGAAACTTATAGTTTAGCATTGCCTACGGGAAACCTATTAAGTCAACAAGTTGCTATTGTTTTCTAGTTCTTGTTAGAAACATTATTTCATTTTATTGTTGGACAATAAAATCTTTGGTATTATATTTAAGAATAATTATTGTTCTATTTATAATAATAATGTTTTGTATAAAACTGGAATATTACTTAATGAATTTTTTATACTTGACTTACGTGAAAATAATTTTATAAATTGATCAAACTAATATAAGAAAAGGAGATGATCATTCAAAGACTTGAATGTATGTATTTGTTGAAATACAAGTGTGAATTATTTGAAAGGTTCAAATAATTCAGAAGTGAAACTAATTTTAAAAGTATTAAGATTCTTTGTTTAGATCAAGGAACAAATACTTGTGCAATAAGTTTCTAGATCATCTCAAATGATTTTCTCACAATGGACGCATCTTGATACGCAATAATTGATTGATGTATCTGAAAGGAAAAATTGCACCTTGTTGGACATGGTGCGGTCCATAATGATTTTACAGATATTCCAGTATCCCTCTGGGGTAATGCCCTAGAAATGGCTGCATATCTACGAAGAAGGTAACCTCAAAATCCGCCCCCAAGACTCCATAAAATTTATGGACAGGGAGGATTCCTAATCTTAAGTATGTTAAGATAAGGGGTTGTCCAGCTTATGTGAAAAAGTTTCAAAGGATAAGCTTGGTACAAGATTTGACAAGTATAGATTTGTGGGACATCCTAAAGTAAGTTTATGGTATATATTCTATAATCCTACTTAGCAAAAGGTGTTTGTTGCGAAACATTCTACCTTCTAAGATAACGATGTTTATCATTAAAGGGGCTAGTGGGAGAATAATAGATCTTGAAGAGTTCAAAAACCATAAATCACTATAAGTCAAATAAGAGGAACCAGTAGATAGACCTATTGTACCACAACTGAATCGTAAATCTAGAATAGTACTGAAGATACCTAGGAGGTATGGATTCATCATAGATGATGATGATAAGGTACACATCATAGAAGATGATGATCCAGTTACATACGATAAGGTAAGAGTTGTAGACACTTAGAGAAATGGATTGAAGCAACCTTCTCAAATATGGAACATTCGTTTTGATGAGACAATCAAAAGAGTTTGATTTTATCAAAAACAAGAATGAACCTAGTGTGTACAAAAGGGTCAGTGGGAGCGTTGTGATATTCCTAGTATTATATATTGATATACTACGGATAAGGAATAACATACCAATGCTACAATCAGTAAAGATAAAGTTGTCTAAACATTCCTCCATGAATGATTTGGGAAGAGTATCATAATTGCGGATACAAATCTATATAGATAGATTCAAGAAGATACTCGACTTAACCCAATGAACGTATATTCATTTGATGCTAAAGTCATTCAGCATGGCAAACTCTATGGGATGTCTCATGTTGATGAGCCCTAGAGTGTATCTCTCTTAATTGTCCCCATAGACTCCTAAAAGAGAGATCGCATGAGTAACTATCATGTATGCAATGAAATATATTGTATCTCTCTTAATAGTTCCCATAGACTCCTAAACCTGATGTTGATCGGTCATATTCTGGAGAAGATCACTATAAGACAGTGAAAAACATCTTAAAGTACTTAACCGGCACTAAGGATACATGTGATCATAGTCATGGTGGGTCTGAATTAAAACTAGAGGGCTTAACAGACTCAAGTTTTTCAGACAAACCAAGACAATAGAAAATCCATTTTAAGGTAAAAGGTTACCTTGAAAAGTGGTGCAGTGAATTAAAAAGGTTCCAAACAGCAAAGAGTTACTGGTTTAGTGATAAAGACAAAGTATATAGCTATAAATGAAGCTGCAAGTTGATTGTTTGGATGATAAGTTCATTACAGAACTAGGAATAGTTCCTAAGTCTCATCTTGGATCTAAACATGTGTTGTGGCACTTTCATTTGATTATAGGAATCATTGAAAGATGGGAACTCACTATAGAGATAGTGGACTCTCAAGAACAACATTACATATCCATTAACTAAAGCTTATCCAACAACAGGATAATCGTCACTTAGAGAAGAAGGGTATGAGATACTATGAAAATTGGCTTTAGTGCAAGTGGGAGATTGAAAGTAGTATGCACACAAGCCAATCATGTTTGATGATAAAGCATATACTTTGTAACAATCTTATTTATTTATTAATAAAAAGTATTTATTTATTAAAGGCTTTTAATTATCTACGTGATGCTATTTTATAATATGTGATAAAACCATAAGTTTAAGTAATGCTTTTAGAATAATGAGGATGCTCATTCTAATGAGATCTAAATTCTTAAAAAGCTTAAAACTAAAATAGTTCCCAATCGTTGGATTACTAAATTGGGGATTAGTAAATTCGGATAGATTGGTACATATGTTGCTTGCTCATTGGATGAGGATGATTGATCTCATGATCATTTGTGTGAAGACACTAAACCAAGTATGTAGGTTCTTATTAGAGAATAAGTTCACTGAACGTGGCTCGCTAAGGAATACCTAACGGAATTTTACTTTCCTGTCAATAGGAATTCCTGTAGTGATAGTAATACATGTGATCCTTGGACTTGAGATCATCATAGTATCTTGTGTATGATGAGTTATACTTTGACTTATTCCTTAAGACCCTTAGGGTATATCAAAGGGTATGCTTGGGTATAATAAGTTATACATAGAGATAATGTATGATCAATAAAGAATCTACCACTTCTAGTAAAAGAAGAGAAATGTCCTATGTGATTCGATAAATAACAACCCAGTAATCCTTGGCCAAGGCAGAATGAAATTAGAAAGGAGTTTCTAATTTGCATTATTTGGAGTTGTGCATTTAAGAATCTAAATACATATAATTAAATAAAATAAGACTTGACAGTAATTCCATGTCTTATATTTAATTGGTACATTTTATGGTGGAAGGATTGAATTCTACGGTAACTATTTACTCAAAGGTTCTTTTATGATTAATGTTGAAATCTATATTATCTAGAAAGTCGGTGATCGCTAGGGAGGCTTATCCCTATTGTAGAATAAATATTATTTATTTAAATAAATTAATATTTAATTTATTTATTTAAATAAGATTAGAATTGTTCTAATTGATTTATTCACAACCGGTTTAATATGGAGAACCTAAAAGGTCACACCATAAAAGGAATACTAATTATTTAAGAAGTTAATGACATAATCGTAATAATAAGTTAAGTATATTTAATTTAATCTATGGTGATAGAATAAATTAAATAGCTTAATATTTATTATTTAATATTTTGGAAATATTAAATATAAATTAATAAGAGGAGTCTTATTATTATTATTATTATAATTATTATTATTATTTAATTTCTAAGGGAGTTTGGGAATTAATTAATAAAAGTACTCTCAAATATCCTAATAGGATTAGGACACAAATTAATTAAAAGAGTTTAATTAATTATCCCTGATAAGATTAGGGAGCTTAATTAATTAAAAGAATTTAATTAATTAAATAAAATCCAATTCCTTAATTGTTAAGGAGGGTTGCCCACATCTATAAATAAGAGGAGTTTTATTATGGGCGTGGTGGTTGACATTTTCACAAAACACATGAAAACATAATTCTAATTGTTGGAGAGTACGCTCCTTTTCTATGAGAGATAAAAAAACTAGGGTTTTGCCAAATACCCATCTTCTTGAATTCTTCTTCTTCCTTGGTGGATCATCTCTAGAGGCCAAACACTTGGGTGGCTAACGTTGATCAAAGAAAGGAACCAAACCAGGTGGATTCAAGTTGAACGCGAAAAGGATTGGAGGTGAACTTGTACATGAGGAAGCACGAATCTTTAAGGGTATGATTCTTATTCTTTATCTTTTCGTTTAATTAATAATTGTGCATAAAGGATGATCCAGGTATATGGTTTGTAAAATTTTAAAATCTAATTTTTCCACGTTTCCGCTTATCTTTTGCAATTTGATTGCATTCATGAATATTACAAACCTAACAGAAAGGTGTCCCATTTGTCCACAATTGTAACATTTACTATTAAAACATACCCCTTTATGTTTTTTTCACAGGTAGAACAAGGTTTAATTGTATTATTACTAAAGTTATTATTGTTATTACCCATCTTTCTCCCTGAATTATTGGAAAAAGTAGTATCCCATTTTCATTTATTATTAAACCCACCAAAGCTGGGTTCGGTCTTAAGTTTCCCTTTATCATTTTGACTCTTTTTTTCCTGATGAAATTTAGTGAGACTTTTGTTTTCACTTTCAGCTGTAGAAGTTTTCTTGAGTATTTCTGAAAAAGTCTTTATTTGGAGTATCGATAATTTACTTCGTAGCTGAGGTTTCAAACTTTTCTGATACCTCCGAGTCTTTCAAAGTTCAGTATTGACTTGGTGAGGAGTAAACATGGATAGTTCATTAAACTTGGCTGTATACTGGGATATAGTCAGGTCTCCTTGTTTCAGTTCTAGAAATTTTACTTCCATACGATCCTTTAGAGATTGAGAAAAATAGTTTTCAATAAACAACTATTTGAATCTATCCCAAGGTACAATTTCAGTTTCTACCCGACCCTTAGTTGATTCCCATCAGTAGTTAGCCTCACCTATCTTTTGATTATTATTAACATTGGTTACAAGAAAAAAATTTCTATTTCAAGAATCCAGATCTGTGCATTGACATGTTCCGATGTACCTTTAAACTCAGGTGGACCAACTAATTTGAAATCTTTAAAAGATGTGTTTTGGGTTATAGGACTATTCATAGCTCCTAACATAAGGTCTTCTAACTGTTGGGTAGAAATATCATCATTATTTATCTCTCGTTGGGGTCTTCTGGTTGGTGGCATGATTCTATATAAAACAACAACAAAAATTCACATACGAATTTGAATAATACAAACATATAGTTTATGATATACTATTCTTATATCACAAGAGTCGTACAAAACAACTTAGTAGTTTACACCTACTACTAGCTATATTACAAACTTTAAATGCTCTTTTATTCATACTAATATAGAGCATTTATACTTCTATTCTACCCTCTAAAACTCATTAACATCATCAAAGGAATCCTAGATCATGTGGCATACCACATATCGATCAATCCGATAGGTAGTTTTCTTCTCCTCCAAAGGATATCGAACTACTCGGCGATGCAAATCATTGAAAATATCTCTAGTACCCCGAGTAGATTTGAGTAGCCTCGACTGTATTTCCTTCTTGCCCCTTTGTGCATGGTGCAGTTGTACTTTCAGTCGATTATTGGTTCCCCTTTTATGCTCTAACATTCCCTCAGCTAAGTGTGCCCTAAACTGCATTTTATTATTCTCATATTTTGTTGTCTTTAATAGTGATGCCATTGCTTCATCATGTTCATCAATTCTCATTAATTGTTTTGCTACTGGTTCTTCATCTTCCTTAGCATCTAGCAGTTGTTGGTCATGAAGCAATTCTTCATCCTCTGCATCACTAGCTATAAATGACTCAATTTGTGGTTGGTTGTTTACTATCACCATTTCTTCAGCATTGGAGTTGGCCATCTATAAAATAAAACTCCTTTAATACTGGTATAGAAATTTATACAAACATAATATTTATAAAGTTATTTTTATGTGTACTTTAAAATTTTTACAGACTCAAAGTCTATATACTAAGATTTCTCTTCCTTATATCTATAGCCTTAACAGCTTTGATACCAAGATTGTAAAGCCCACATATCAATACTCCCACAGTATCTGATATGGTGCTTACTACGAGTCAATATATATAACACATTTAAATCTATACACTCATGGTATCTGATTATATGCCATAGATCCAAGATTCACAATATCACATAACAGATGATAATTCTCAAGAGAACTATTACTGTGTTTGGATACCCTCACTTGGATATATGAACTATATTTGTGAATAATATCTATCTATCTAAAATGCAGAGTATTAGTAATAACATGAACTGTCCATATTACCAATACCCTCACTCAAATTATAATCTATGGCATGCGAATTACAATATCGTATCGATAGTACCTATCTATCCAAAATCTAGAGTATCAACAACAACATGAACAGTCCATGTTATCAATACCCTCACTCAGATAAATAGTTCCCAAGGATCTCAAACTAATTAAAGATTCCAAATTATATCTATATATGTAAGAAAGCACGGTTGCGGAAGTAAAAGATGTTTATATATCATAAATATTAAGGTTTGATTACATGATTCTCATAAAGAATTTCTTATTACAAAGTATTCAACTAGATAGAAATATAAGCTAATCTAAGCAGGGACGCTTCATTTTATCTACTCTAGATGTTATTGGGTTACCATCTAATACTGCAAAGGGAATAATTTGCAAGGGTGAGCTATGACATGCTCAGCAGTTTTTATATTTATAACAATATATGATTTGAAGAAATATAAAAATTCAAAATTCAACTGATATTTGCAATGATTTCTGGAATTTCTTTTTCAACCATTTCTGGACTTTTTATTTCTGTCAGTCACACATACTTTGAAATTTTGTTTAGATACGAGATAGGGGATTAGCCTATTCAACATCCTAGAAGTATGCATCTCATCCTAATAGTGCTCAAATGTACCCAAATTAATGTCAATATTTTATTGACCAAACCACGATCCCTTACGGGATACCCAACTTCAGAATAAGATGTCTTACCAAAATATTTTTTTTACACAATAGCTTAGGCTCAATAAATAATATAATAGGAATAAACAATTCTTTTCTTAGTTACGCTGAAGCTATAGAAATAACATTACAATAACTGGTAATTCAAGTTTAGGTTTAAAGTATCATATCAAAAGCAAATCAAGATAGAAATCTTGTTCAACGAATAAATAGGGCTTGAGAATTTGCGTAAGTAATAAGTTGGGAAAGTAATTAGGGTATAAGAAAGTTAATCTCGGTGCTGCGCAAAGTGCTTGTTGCCTCTCAGCGGATCATGCCGAATAATAAAAAAGGGTATCATGGCGTGGTCGCCCCGGTGGTCGGTCGGACCAGAATGAATGATTTGCTAATAGCATAGCTTAAAGATGTTAACTTAACATATTTTGATGATTATAAAATGACCTAAAACATGTTAAAAGACATAATAACATATTGTAATCACAACGTTGAAGCCAAAAGTTACGAGTTAATAAGTTACAAGAGTTTAGAATGTGATGTTATTAGTATTGGTATTGTTCTATAACCACCATGTTGGATACTATAATATAATTGAGAATTCAATTTCATGTTAAGTGGATGAGTAGGATAATCAAGTCTTAAGTTAAAGATTATAGACTTGACTAAAATAAAAAGTAAACTAATGAAGTTAGTATTAATATAACTAATGGGTATTGTGGTCATAATGGTATATGTAGGATAATTGGCGAACGTTTATTATACTTGTGTAGCTTACACATGTGGCAAGTTCCCTAACTTCATTCTCTTTATAATGAATGTAAGTTTCATAAACATGTTTACCTTTTGTTGTCAAGCAAGATTTCTAATCCTTGACTTGAATATCATTGTTCAGTCCTATACTATTGTGTTGAACTTTCAAATAGCAAGCAAACTATTGTGGATTGGACTAAGCTATAATTGAATAGTGTTCTAAAATTCTAGAACCACTGATAAGCTAATTCCAAATTAAACTTCCGTTAGTACGGACATCCTAAAATCAAACTGAGATGAACAACCCTAATATAGGGGATTATATACCTGTTAATGTTTAATGTTTGTGCACAATACATGGTACGAAGGGTTGATCCCCCTAAGTACGAAAGTAAAAGTCTGTATAGTCTAATGATTGTTAAAGGTTGAAGTAGAAATACTTACTAACCTCAGGACACAGTTCAAGGTCTTAAAGACCCTCAGATACAAACCTCAAACTTGTTTACTAGTTTTGTCTCGAAGAACAAGTTCTTGAAAATGTTGTATTCATTGTTTACTCTTAAATTATTGATATTATAACTCTTTATATCATTGAGCAATTGTTTGCTCACTCCTGCGTTTAACAGTACAGCTAAGGTTGAGAAATTTGATGAGCCATCTTCCAGCAAAGGCAAGGGAAAAATGTCTAAATGAAGAAGACTTGTTTAGTTTATTTACTGAACTCATGTTATAAGACTTAATTTATTTTGTGATGTATTCTGAAAACTTATGTAATAATTAAAGGTTAGATTACCTTAGAATGTTTTAAGTTGATGTAACCCTTTAATGGGTAAGATTATTGTTTCAGTTATTTAAGTTATGTCTTGATCCTTGTTATGGGTAGCTTGATATAATTGTTTTGGAAAGTGAGCACTAAATCATGTGGAAATGAAGTACCTAGATTTGGGGGTGTTACAACCTTAGCGACGTGACTAAGGATCGAGCGATCCTATTATTCGCCATTGTCACGGGTCTGGACGTGGATATCAGAGTTATCATTCAGGAGTCCATCCTGTAGGCGATCAAAAGTACCACTTCTAGGGGACTTCCACATCCATCCTTGATCACCCCGATTGTTCAAACGGGCAAGTATTCATTGGGGGCCAGAAGAGATAGCTTTGCCGCCCATGTCAGTCATCAACCATCAAGTCATCTCACACTGCAGTGTATGGGATGAGGCGGTCTCACATGTCAGAGGTGAGGGGTACGGGACACTTACTAAGCCACCTCCTATGTCAAAGGCCTGACAATCTCAGCCACCAAAGTCAGGTTCATCTTCACAATGACCATTGGAAGAGATTTTGGCATCCCTGAGCCTACTACATCATAACCAAAACGTTGTTGCTCAAAGGTAGCAGAGGCATATAACAGTGGTTGCGCAGAGGTAGGACATCATAATGCAGTATCAATCTGAACTGGTCAACACTATGTTGAGCATTTACACAGTCTATAGTGGCGAGGATGCTGATTTCACGCCATTCCAGTTCCCGGAGCCTCCTATTTTCCCAGAATACCCTCCACCATCGCCGTCCGTAGAAGATGATGAGGATGATGCTAATGTCGAGTGACCAGACTTCAGGGAAGCCCTCTTTTATTGATTTATATATGCTTAGCAATGAGGGTATTTCTCATCTTAAGTTTTGGGGTATTATGTGTGTCGACGTCGGGATTTTTATTTGTCCTTTTTCGTTACTTATTCTTTGGTGTTCTCATGTTATGTGAGATTTGCTTGAAAAAACAAGTGAAAAAGGTCTGACATGTATCATGTCGACGATTTGACTGTAAGAGTCGCTAATTGGTGTTTTTAATTGGTTGCACCAACGCAACAGAGAAAAGGTTTGCACATTGACCTAGTGATGTGACACTGCTAGACGGGTCTGTGAAACTGAGATTTATTTAGGTTCGGGGGCTTGATTATGCGATGGGAAGCTGTTAGGCACCCCCCGACATACGTGTTGCCATGGTGACTGCCAATTTTCAAGAAATTATTATATGAATGTGTGTGTGTGTGTGTGTGGATAAATGCGCAATTTATTTGGAAGTAGTGCGAGGCCTCGTTCGCACCTATATACAAAGGGTTTAAATTTATATAAAAATTCAGTTTTAAAACATGATATAGAAGTGAAGTTTTGTAAAAGAGGTTTTTCAAACCCTGTGCTCAATAGTAATTGAGACCTTTTCATACTTCCATTTTATTATTAAATGTTCGGCTTATTTGCTTTTATTTTCGAGATGCGAAGCATCTTCGAGAAAATAATATATAGCAAAGCCAAACTCCTCATGGGCATGAAAGTCATCTAAGGAAATTCAAACACCGTGAATAATTTACAAGCTGCTTACAGCTGAAAATGTCCATCACTAGAACCGAATCTAGATTCAGTGGACTGAATCTGTGATCACATGATTCCTAGGCTCGCATGATGCCACAGTTTATATGAAAAGTAGTAAGTAGTTATATACATAAAAGTTGTAAATATATATATATATATATATATATATATATACATACATGATCAACCACCACGAAGCACTTCCATGGGGATCGGAAATGTAAATATATAAGCGGTAAATATATATATATATATATAGACATGATCAACCACCACGAAGCACCTCCATGGGGGATCAGAAATGTAAATAAAGCAATAATGTGATCAACCGCCACGAAGTAAACTCCAAGCGGGACTAAATGTAAATAAAGCAGTAAAGACGATCAACCACCACGAAGTAAACTCCAGGCGAGGCAAAATATAAATAAAAAAGAAAAGGCCCACGTAAGTAAACTCCGTGAACCGATGTGAAATGTAAATATATATATATATAAGCGGTAAACGCACATGATTTTTCTCAATCCCGGCTCGGTTTATCATTTCAGCGATTTTTCGCTATATATATATATATAAGCAGTAAATGCAGCGGATATAAAATCTAGGCTCATCGAACAGAGTTCAACAACAGTTAATATATATATATATATATAAAAGTAAGTAAACGCTCCAGACATAAGTCTAGGCTCAATCGAGGCATAACTTGATAATGTTAATCCATATATATAAATATATAAAAATATAAGTATATATATACAGACAAAAATGAAAACCACGGACCGAAGTCCGGGCATACGCACACAACACAACTCTAAATGTAAAGAATAGTGTGTGCAAAGATGAAGAGAAAGGCTTTATAGAATATAAGAAGGCTTACAGTGGGCTGCCAAAGTAGACTTCTATGACTATAAATGGATGAACACTCAGCTCCCTCTGGTAAAAATATAGCTATATGTGAGCTAACTTGTGTTTAAAATGAGAAAGCACTCAATATGGGGTGTGTACAGAGCAAATTTGACAGGGCTTCCTCGCCTTTTATAGAGCTGGTACTGGCAGTCGCAGATGCACCTGCAGCTACACGGGCTCTGCGGGTCTCACCGTCTCGAAGTACGTGCACTCGTGCACTGTGATGTACATGCACTCGTACATGGGATTAGAGGTTGTACGAAGTCATGAAGAGGGGACCATGCCCATGGTCTTCAAGATTCAAATTCTATCCGGTGTGCTGCCACGCGTAATAGTCACTCGGGATTGGAACTCCTTGGCTCTTGTGGGACATTGCTATGTAGAAATCTATGTATGAAATGTTGAGACGGTGCACTAGGGTTTGAGGTGGCAAGATGATAATTTTGCCCCTCACCAAGGTTGTCTCCGGTTTGGGCTGATAGCAGACGTTGCTCAAGGTTATCTTTGAGATTGGACTTCTATAAGTGTTTGAATTCTGCAGGGTCATCTTTAAGTGTGTCTGTCTTCCCGGTGTTATCTCTGGGTCTTTGGAATAAGTGCCTCGACAAGAGGTCTGAGATTGAAGCTGATTGCATGCATTTGCAACAAGCATTTCTGGGGTTATCGCCGGAACGGCAACGGCATTCCTTGGGGTTATCTCCAAGGATGAAACTCGGGGTTATCTCCGAGGTTGGAATTGATACTCCCAGTGTGTGTTATGGGGTTGAGACTGAACTTTCAGTGGTATCCGGAATTGATGTGAGTTGTCTTCCAGGGTTATCTCCGAAAGACGAATCTGCCCTCCTGCAATGTTAGTAACAGGTGCAGAAAAATTTTGAGTGTCTACAGATGCCCCTCTTTATCATTTTCATGCAATGAAAGGCATGGATAGGATAAAAATCCTAGACACTTGAAATGCAATAAGATAAACATGATGTCATGTATAGCAACATGATGCAAATGTATGATGCATATATTTTGTTAGATTGTTTTCCAACATGATGGAATGATTGTTGGTTCCCTGTTAACCCTATTGGGGATGGCAATCAGTGATGTCTTGGACATGTGATCCAAGTCTTCTAGGATGTTAACTTTGGGGTTATTATCAAAGTCATGAATCCTTGATACAGACTTTACACTGCAGATGTGCCTTTCATGTGCAAGAGATCTGTGGGGATAAAGCTTTGTCTGTTTGAGTATGTGTATAACATATTCCATCATTGGTCCTCTCCGATGAGGATGGTCTTCTCTAGTTTGTGTCACCAAAAAATACCATGGTCTCGTTGGAGTTACTGCCAACAGTATGTATTGTCAGGGCTACCTGACCTTCGATCACCAGATAGATCCCTGTTGGGTAAATTGTCAAGGCTATTTGACCTTCATTGATGCGTGTATCAGTAGTTGCGTTACGTTGTGACCCCCGCTGGGGAACATGTTAAGGTTGCTTGACCTTCATTGACGCGAATATCAATGGTTGCATTGTGTTGTGAGCCCCGTCGAGGAAAGTTGTGGATAAGTGTAGTGATGGATGAGATCATCGAATGGCCTCCGATGCTTCGATGGGTTTACTTGACACTGTTGAAATGACGTCAAGGCTACTTGACCTTCATTGACGAGTATATCAATGGTTGAATTACGTTGTAACCCCCAACGAGGATTCGTTCATAGACGAAGAATGCATTATAACCCCCGCCGGGGATACGTGTACGAGTGAAAATCTGCGTTGTGACCCCCACCGGGGATCATGTTATAACCCCCGCCGAGGATACTTTATCAATGAATGAAATCTGCGTTATGATAAAGTATTTGGAAGCATTGGACCTGTGTAAGGCATTGCTGAGCATGTTTTACAAAAGCTGAGGTCACTGGTATAGTATACCTTGTATTCAAGCGAATATCAATGAGTAATATGTGAAGCCATAGTCTGGCACATGAAAACCAGGATTTCAGGCTATTCCGCTCAATCGCGTAGTGTTTTTATTCCTTATTTGGCCTTTTCAGCTTGTGAGACCTTCTTTATAACTCGAACTAAACTGAGCCAGAGAGATGGGACCCATGTAGGGGTGTGGCAAGTACACCTGCAGCGCCCACAGATAGACCAACGGCCAACCGTGGGTATGTAATGCCTACGGGTTGCTTTCATAAGTCACTTTTAAGTTACGTCGCGAAGGAAATCCGAGAGCTCTTCTTAAGATATGTTGAGTTCGGGCGACTTTCTTCAAATTCTGCTATGGTACAAGTGTTCTACATTGTCCTGGTAACGTATGCATGTATTCTTTTCCAGTTTCTATCCGTTGGAAAATGACTTATCACATGAAATGCGTCTAGACACACAGTAGTGAATATGCATGCTAATATGACTTTATAAAAAATATTAAACATAGTAAATGTTAGTATTAAACCATGATGAACATGTTGATGTGAAAAAAATTTAACTTTTGAAACTGTCAAATTGGTACCTTTTATTGTCATTTCTTATCCTATTTGAGGACAAATGAGTAAAGGTAGAAAAGCAAAATAATCCTGGTAACTAGACTACACTTACGGATCTTTTGTTATGATGTGTTAATGTATATATGATGTATATGACTGTGGGTAGGTGTGCTACAGAATGGCCACCTAGTCATGCCTATGTGCATGTGGATAGTCCTATTTACAAAGGGGACTATGGCAAAAATATCCAAAATGTAGGCATTGGGTAGTCATGCATTTTTAACTCTACTATAGATGTATGTTAAAATAATGCATGCATGCATATAGTCATAAAAATGCATTTTGAAAAGCTCAAAGTAAGACTTCTTTTCCATTCTTCCCCGTCGTTGTCCCTAGGGTTACCTCAGGGCTTTTATCCGAGTCTTTGGTTTCACTGCATTTCTACCACTCCATTTCATTTGGACTATGAGGTGATGATGACGCCAATGGATTGGCAGTTTATCATAGGTATGGAGTTTTAAGGGGCATCAGTGCCTTGTACGGTGGATATTACCCCTACGGCCGTCAGATCCTTGCTAGGAGTTTCGGCGGAGGTGCTCAAAGGGAGGACTATTAGTACAGGTCCTTTGAGCGTAGATGCTATGAGCGGGCTGTTGAGTGAGCCCATACCCGATGATGTGAGAGTCAGGGATTGCATTCTTTGGTGATTTTTCCTGATTATCATTAGGGGCAGCTTCATAGCAGATAACTCTTCTATGGTGTCCTTCACTTTGATTAGCGCCACTCGACACGTGGATCGTATAAGAGATTATAATTGGGGTTCCTATACCTTTGCCTACTTCCTCAGGGGAATGCACATGCGATCGCAAGGCTTTACCGAGGCTTGGTTAAGATTCTACTCATTTCTGCTGGTAAGTATTTTTCTTATCTTTTCCCATGTACAGGTTAAGAGTGTTGACTGACAGCAGATGTTTGCCTTTGTGTTGGCAGTTCTGGGCCTATGAGAGGTTCCCATGTTTGTGGCATTTGAGTGTGTTAGGCTTAGATATGTATCCACGAGGACGGAGATGGAATCATTCCATACTAGCTGGGGTCCCTATTGTTGAGGGTTTTACTCATTGCCGCCTACAACTGGAGTTATTGACAGCAGATGTCATCATGTGGGTTCCCTATTCAGGGGAGCATTTGAGCATTGGATTTAAGGATGGGTACCCGACTGGGGTTGAGCACGTGATTTCCACCCGTAGGATTCCTCTCTTCGTAGATGGAGGATGGGAGCTCAATTTAGGAGAACGTGCTATAAGGAGAAACACAAGAGAGATTCGTATGCTAATCTTGCCTCATGCCAGGTGTTACTGGCCTATTTTGCAGTCACCCGTCACTGACATCCCATTGTTGGGGGTTGATGGTTTTGCACTGTAAGAGGGTCCCTGCACTCAAGAGATATTCCAGCATTAGTGGTTCCCTCGTACCATTGGAGCCCAGACCCATGCCACTCAGTTCATGGGGGATATGGTTCCAAGATCCGTGATGATGATGGATTGGCTAGCTTGTGTCTGAGATCCGACTCATTTGACACAGATTGACAGTTTGACCCGGCAGTTTGATCGGGCACATTTATTTATCCAGCACTTGGGCAGAGATCCTTCAAAGGAAGATACTTTTGATCCTTCCAGCTCTGGCGTTGGTCCCTCAGGTGACCCATATGGCTTTGTCGGTGCAGATCCTCCCTTGTATAGGCCTGACTTCCCTGTGGATAGAGATCCGGTGATTCAGGAGGAGTTACATCAGGTGGATAGGATTGATGATGTAGACATTGACACCATTATCTTCTTCTGATGTATATTCTCATTATCTCTTTTTATAGGCCTCTGTTAGACATTGGGTAGCTTCGCCCCATTCTCGTTATATCTTTTGATAGGCCTCTATTAGATGTAGGGCAGTTTTGCCACATTTCCCTGTATTTTAGTTGTACAGAGATGTATTAGATGATGATATACTTAAGAATGTATGTACAGTTATCCATTCCCTATATCATATTGCCATCTATTATATCATGCATGTTATTATGTTATGCATATGTATGTATATCCAGAGATATTCAACATTGACCCCTGGATGGTCTTATGACATGGCCCGTACAGATGTTTTCCTCGATAGTTAGCCGTATTGATCATACCCCACCATTGTTGGTGGCATCTGGTATGTGATCATGGTATGATAGTATGTCACCATCAGACAGGGTGATTGTAGATCGTCTGTTGCAAAATACTATGACCCTGTTGATGAATCAGGTTCCCAGAAGATTCGTGGAGGGAATGCTGGAGCACTAGGTATCGGAGAGGCAAGTTTTTTTATTTGGGACCCAGGAGTTGACTCCTACTTTAGAGGAGTATGAACGTTTGACGATGCTGCCACTGGACAGACCTTGCGTGCATATGGCGATTAAAGACATGAGTAGGCAATTCATGACCCTAACTGGATTGAGGCATAAGGTGGTGCAGGATGAGCTCACATCTAGCCATGTTATATCCCAGCGTTTTCAATTTGATATATTTGTCTCGGATGATAGTTATGCACGGCATTCTGGTGATTTCACCACACCGGAGGATGATTGGAATTTGGCCAGAGTGGATGTACCGCTATTGTGCATACTTTCATATGTCTACATGCCACGATACATGGATGAGTTGGACATAGGGGTCATCATTGCAGTGAGAGCTCTCAGGGATGGTCACACCATCATACCGATGATTATAGCAGAGACTTTGAGGTCGGCTATATACTGCTGCACTTTTCCTACGGGAGTGTTTACAGGCAGCTCGGTCATACTTTATGTGTGGTTTATGTCACACTTGAGAACGATTGGAAATTTTAGATGATATGGGTATTACTTCACCCATGATATAGAAACGTCATACTCCTTTCAACATGCGGAGTGTATAGATGTTGCATCTTAGTCAGCTTTCCTGGCAGGGATCGGAGATCCATTTGATAGATTACCATGTACAAGGCTCAGCTCACCCTACAGCTTCATCACTCTTGCTCCAGGCATGGATTATCTCCCTCTAGTTGGCTTGAGAGGCATGATCACTTACCACCCGCTAGTTATGATGTGTCAATTTGACTAGTTCCGGGACTTCCATTTTTTGAGGGGGCATCGAGTCAGCGCTTCGCTTCTCGCCATTTATTAGCAAAGGATAAATCCAGGTTGTATGCCTGTTGGGATCAATGAGAGCTAGTTGAGTTTTCCATCAACCATTTGGGTTGTTCTGTAGAGTATTCCGCATGAATGGAGATAGAGACTGCATCGACTGTGGTAGTATCCACAATGCAAGGGACTGATTCCGACGATGAGGAGCCTATGGAGGAGGCTGGTATTCTCATTGAGGGGGATTTGACTACTGGGTTGCTAGCATTTGTAATGGATTCTACCACTACGAGTGTTACTGTGATTCAGCATTCAACATTTAGCACAGTATCTAGAGCAGAGTTTACATCTGATGACCTTTGAGAGAGATCAGGCTATGGCCTTGATGTTGACAGCTCTTGATGGGAGAGTCGCAACTCTATTAGAGAGAAACGAGGCCAGATCAGCTAGAGATGCATTGATTATAGAGCGGGATGCTGCCCTATCTGTCCGGGATGTGGCCATCACAGATAGTACTTCAATGAGATCCCTTACGACTGGCATCCTTGCTGATATGAGTGCATACATTAATGAGCACCATGCCACAATGCAATTAGCCTCAGATCTGCTAGCTCGTGTAGATACCATTGGGAAGGAGCTTGTAGCGTTACCTTCTTCTTCTAAGAGGGATGCTATGTTAGATCGGATAGTCCGCATACACACAGATCCGTAGATAGACTTGTATTTTCCTGTACAGACTAGCTTAGCCATTTTGTCATGTATAACAAATATTGTATATGTCAAACAGTATTATATATGGCAGGGAAATATTTTTTGATTCACTTCCCTTTTAGTTGTGCCTTGATACTTGCTTGATATTTGCATGTTTCTTTAGGTCTTGTGATCTTGATGCATTCTGAACCCATCCTTGGTTTGTGGACATTGAGACATCATAGGATCTTTTAGAACGGATCATTGATCTGCGTGTATCCCTACAATCTTTGGTGTCTTGGGAATGGTTTTTGTATGAAAATATGGAGAGAAGTGTGGCTTTTCCTCTCTAAGATTAACCGCACCACAGATGGTCACCAGTACTCCTATTTATGAGAAGCCTAGTTAATTCCATCTCTTATGGATTAGTGTTGCTCTTTGAGGCACAACCGCAGCTTAGATGGTCGCTGAATCTCCTATTTTGAAGAGAGGTTAGGTAATTCCATCCCTTTGGTCTGAAGTCGATGAAATGTGGTGGATTGAAGTTTGATCCCAGTACCATGTGACAAGTATTTTTGTTAAGGTAGGGGTTAGACCGAACCATAAATGGTTGCCTATATACTCCTATTGAAGAGGAGATCAGGTCTGCCTAGTTCGAACCTGGTGTAAGAGGTTCAACGCTAAATGTGAAAAGTGTAAATGGGTGTAGAATCTTTACTGATGAAGAAGGGTGTAGAAGTGTTTTTATTGTTTTTGATTTTTAAGAAAAAGGACAGAAATGTTTTTGTTGTATTTTTCAATTATGACCGGGCCATATAGAATATGGTTGCCTATGTACTCCCGGGTATCAGGGAGATCAGGTCGACGTAGTTCGCCCCTCAGGACGATTCGCAGCCGAAGAGAAGTCTGAATCCTATATATAGGCTATACTACGGGGAAAAAAAAGTTTGATGCCATGATTGGGACAAACTACAGGTGTGAAAAAGTTTGATCCCGTCTTCAGGACAAACTGCAAGCATAGAAAAGTTTAATCCCATCTTCAGGATAAACTACAGGTGTAAAAGGTTCAATCCCTTGGGGGATAACTGAAATTATGTGAAGGGTTTGAAATGAAGTAAAACCAGGCTGCTGGTTTGAAGTGTATTTTCCCCGAGGGGCAGAAGGGTATGTAAAAAGGGTTAGAAAACTGGAATGACTGGTGTTCTGATGATCCAAAGCCAGAATGTTTGGTTGATGATGACCTCAGACATTGTACCATTTTACGGTGTCCGAGTTGATAAGTTGTGGAAATTCATCGCCATCCATTTCCTGTAGTCTAAGAGCGCCTCTTGTCAATACTTTCTTGATGACAAACGGGCCTTCCCAGTTAGGAGCGAATTTTCCCTTAGATTAATCTTGGTTGTCAATGATCTTCTTCAAAACCAAGTCATGGGTTTTGAACTGACGTAGTCGGACTTTTCTTTTATAGGATCTGGCGATCCTTTGCTGATATAACCGACCATGGAAGATAGTCGTGGTTCGCCTTTCGTCTATTAGAGACAATTGGTGATACCTGTCTTGTACCCATTGGTCCTCATCCAGCTGAGCGTCCATCAACACTCTGAGGGATTCCATTTCCACCTCTATGGGGAGCACTGCTTCCATCCCATAGGCTGATGAGTAGGGGGTTGCCCCAGTGGAAGAATGCATTGAAGTTTTATAGGCTAATAAGTTCAGAGGCAAAAGGTCAGACCATCCTTTGTGATTGGTGGACATCTTCTGCATGATCTTCTTGATGTTTTTATTAGCCGCTTCAACATCACCATTCATCTTTGGACGGTAGATGACGGAGTTAAGGTGTTTGACATGGAATTTATGGCATAATTCCTCCATCATTTTGTTGTTGAGGTTCTTAGCATTGTCTGATACAATTACCTCTGGTTGTCCATATCGACAAATAACATTGTTTCTGATGAAAGCAATGATGACTTCTTTGGTAACTTTGGGGAAGGAGGCTGCTTCTACCCACTTGGTGAAGTAGTCGAACATAGGGAATATAAACTGATGTCCATTATTTGGCTTTGAGCTCGATGGGCCCGATCACGTCCATTCCCCACATTAAGAAGGGTCATGGCAAACTCATATTATGGAGTTCCCTTGGAGGGGCGTGGATAGCATTTCTATGAATTTGGCATTGATAGCATCTCTTGACGTGATCATCATTGTCAGCTTTGAGCGTAACCCAATAATGCCCTGTTCTGAGGATTTTCTGAACAAGTAGGGGTCCGCTCATGTGTGGGCCACATACTACACCATGGATCTCATCCATGATGTGATGCCCCCAAAATAGGTATACATCACCTATCTTAAGTCGCCAAATACATGGTACTAAATACAAATACAAACTTAATTATACATCATAAACTGTGAGTTTTAATACAAATATTGTCATCTAGACAATATCCACACTCAATGGAGTCCTCATTACATTTATTATCACAATATTTTATAGAATAGTGAGGACTACTATGACACCATCTCGGACCATCACTCCATTCCCCGACTAGTCCTGGCTACATTCTCATTTCCTGAAGAGAACAATGAAAGCAAAAGGGTGAGCTCAACTAGCACAGTAAGAAATATTATGACTAACATAATGCAGAATAAATTATCATTAGTCTTCAACAATACTAAACTGATAAAATACAATAGACATCAAGTTTAACTGCAGCGGGATAATCAATCCATTAAAAGAGTCAAGTAGAGAATAAAATCTACTATCTTTTATGATTTAAAAAGATTTTCATCACTTTTATCGCTGAGACTCAGCTTAATAAATAATCCACATCATCCCTACACTACGGCCAAGGATATTCATTAGTATCACAACCACAAATTATCCATGCATTATGGGCCAAGGATATTCGTGTATTCATCAATGGTCATGATCATTCCAACAACTGTCCATCAATGCACTATGGGCCAATGAAGACTTTTACCACATCATTTGTAACATTACGGTCATGATTACACCGAATAATCCCTGGCCATAATCATACCAAGTCCATCTATGCACTACAGGCCACATATGACTTTCAACAAAATATAAACATGAGGATGATGATAATGATATAAGAATTCAATAAAACAAGTTCAAGAATTAATTTATCCAAGAACCAATAACGTCCAAATTATCAACATGATACTGCTTTGTAGAGTAAAATTCAAGAATTCTCAGAAGAATATTTCCATGAAAAGACACTGGATGAAGCGCAAATATCAAGGATATTCCACTAATTTCATGGAGTATAGAAGTCAAAACTTTAACCAACTGAGTATAATAAAGAATGGAATAACAAAAGAAATCACCAGCCATGCGATAGACCGCACAGACAGGTTATTCCATCAGAATAATAAATAACGAAACCAGGTCATGCGAAAATGCATAGACAGGATTTTCCAATAGAATAATAAATAACGGAACCAGTTCATGCGAAAACGCACAGACATGATGTTCCAACAGAATAATAAATAACGGAACCAGGTCATGCGAAAACGCACAGACAGGATGTTCCAAAAGAATAATAAATAATGGAATAACAGAAGAATTTCACCATGTATGTGGTACTTCACATAGATAGGTTATTCCAACATAATGATAAAGAATGGAATAACACGGGTGAAACCCCGTGAACTCCTTTTTTTTCTTCTGCCACTTTTTCAAACCCACTAACATACAATAATGAAATAATACTCCTTCATATGACAATTTGATTCCCCCCCTTCCCCCACCCATTTTGACTAACACGTATATATATATATATATATAAATATATAAATATATAATACTTATATATATATATATATATATATATATATAAACAAAATTGAGATAACTTTCCACCGACAATTTTGAAAATGGGTAAGTGGGGGTCTAAATAATACGCCAAACTTACAATAAATGCTACATAAAAATCACCTCAATATTTTAACAACATTTATCATCATTATTATAATTCACAATATTAATCGACCGTGTCGCTCTCTCGGAAAGAGGGCTTTCAATAAGGATTTCTCCCTATTAGCGTTAAATTAGGTGACCAAACCTCTCCTTGGCAGAACTTCTAGACATCGTTAATATTGCAAATAATAATATTAATAACTCTGTCATCTCAATTATTGATTTAATATTATATAAAATATTGACAATAATTGAATCAAATAACCTGAGATACTATGCAACAATAATTGAACACAACTGAGTGACTTCTCACGTAAGTATCAATAATTAATACCGTGTGCTACTATGCAACCACGCGTATTACTGTACTTTTAACACCGGGTGTTTCAACAATTAATGGTAAAACTTCAGTCGTTATTTTTAAAAAATATTTTTGTCATTTTCTCAATCCAAACAATAATTACATTGTGGGGTCCAATTAATGATTGTCTGTCATTTATTTAATATTCCCCGGTAAAACGAATATTCCCCAACTAATCGAATATTATATAACAACTTGCATACTTTGCAAAATTTATAAATATTACCCACAAAAATAACATTATATCAAATTCATTCCATAATAATCAAAAATGATATTTATAGAAAAATCATTTTTATTAAAAAGTTGGGGTCTTACAACCTCCCCTTCTTATGAAATTTCACCCTCGAAATTAGGGTACGTACCTGGTATGTAGAAGAGGTAAGGATATCTTGATTTCATTTCAGATTCTAACTCCCAGGTCATTTCCTCAACATCGTGGTTTCTCCACAAAACTTTGACTTAAGGTATAACCTTGGAGCGTAGAATATGTTCCTTCTTATCCAAGATTTGAACATGAACCTCTTCATACGTCAAATCTTCTGTTATTTTGTCTGGTTCTAACTCAATAATGTGGTTCAGGTCTTCCACATATTTACGTAACATGGATATGTGAAAAATGTTATGAACACGAGATATACTTGGCGATAAAGCGAGTCTATACGCCACATTTCCTTCTCGATCGAGGATTAAAAATAGGCCAATGAATCGAGGATTGAGCTTTCCTCTCTTTCCAAATCTCGTAACTCCTTTCCATGGAGCAACACGTAACAACATATGATCTCCAATATCGAATTCCACGTCCTTTCGATGAAGATCAGCATAACTCTTTTGTCGATCTTGTGAGGTTTTTATACGTTGCCAGATCGTTTAAATCTTTTTCATAGTCATACGTACCGACTTGGGTCCCAACAACGTTGCTTCACCCACCTCATCCTAGTATACTGGAGAATGACACTTTCTTCCATACAACGCCTCAAATGGAGCCATGCCAATACTTGCTTGATAACTGTTGTTGTAGGAAAACTCCACCAATGGTAAGAACTTGTCCCAACTTCCCTTGAAGTCAAGGACACATAGTCTTAATAAATCTTCAAGAGTTTGAATAGTCCTCTCTGATTGTCCGTCCGTCTGAAGATGATATGCCGAACTAAATCATAAATTTGTGCCCATAGCTTTTTGCAAACTAACCCAAAATCGTGAAGTGAATCTTGGGTCTCAATCATAAACTATGGATACTAGCATACCATGCAGTCTTACAATCTCGTTTATGTACATACGAGCAAGACGTTCAAGTGTATATGTTTCTCGTATTGGTAAGAAATGAGCAGACTTGGTCAATCTATCAATAATGACCCAAATTGCATCTATGCCATGAGAAACCTTGGGAAGACCAGTAACGAAATCCATGGTAATGTGCACCCACTTCCATTTTGGAATTTCATGTGGTTATAATGGACCTTTTGGTACTTGATGCTCTGCCTTGACTCATTGACAAGTTAGACACCTTGAGATAAACAGCGCTATCTCTCTCTTCATATTGCTCCACCAAAATGTATGACGAAGATCACGATACATTTTGGTACTCCCAAGATGGATTGCAAACGGTGTGTTGTGCGCCTCCATCATGATTTTATACTTTAAATCAGGGTCCTTAGGAACACAAAGTCTGGAGTTGACTCGAAGTATTTCTTCTTCATCGATTCTTGCTTCTGACATAACACCTTCTTGCACTTTCTTCCTCATACGCATCAGCTCCAGATCTGTAACTTGAGCAACTTTAACTTTATCAATTAAAGTCGGTTCTACTCGTATATTCACCATCATCACATGGGTCCCTAGAGTCTTTAACTCTATCTCCATCCTTTGAAAGTCACACAAAATGGGCCTTTGTGTTATCAATATCGCACTCGTACCCGCATATGATCTTCTACTCAATGTGTCAGCTACCACGTTCGTTTTTCTAGGATGGTATTGGATGGTATGATCATAATCTTTCAACAGTTCAAGCCAACATCGTTGTCGCATATTGAGTTCCTTTTGAGTGAAGAAATATTTGAGGCTTTTATGATCCGTAAAGATCTCCACTTTCTCCCCATACAAGTAATGCCTCCAAATTTTAAGTGCAAAAACAACAGCTGACAACTCTAGATCATGAGTGGGATAATTCCTCTCATATTCTTGGAGTTGTCGAGAGGCATAGGCTATGACTTTCCCATGTTGCATGAGAACACATCCTAGCCCTTTGCCCAAAGCATCACTATATATGACAAATCCCTCCGAGCCAGATGGTATTGTCAGAACAGGTGCTAAAATGAGTCTCCTCTTGAATTCTTGAAAACTCTTCTCACATTCCTCATTCCAACCGAATTTTGTATCTTTCTGAGTCAGCTGTGTTAATGGAGTAGCAATTCGAGAAAACCATTCTACGAATATCCGATAATAACCATTTAAACTGAGAAAGGTACGTACTTTGGTCATTGATTTAGGTTTCTCCCAGCTTTGAATAGCTTCAATCTTTCCTGGGTCAACAGATATTCCATGATTTGATACTATGTGCCCAAGGAATGCTACTTCCTCAAGCCAGAACTCACATTTCTTCAACTTGGCATAAAGCTTATATTCACGAAGCTTTTGGAGTATCAGCCTCAAGTGTTGCTCATGATCTTCACTGCTTTTGGAATAAATAAAGATGTCATCAATAAAGACGACCACAAAGTAATCCAAATATTCCTTGAATACTCGGTTCATCATATCCATGAAAGCAGCAGGAGCATTAGTCAATCCAAAAGATATGACTAGGAATTCATAATGCCCGTACCGAGTTCTAAAAGTCGTCTTTGGAATGTCATCGGTTCTAATCATCAACTGGTGATATCCGGAACGAAGATCAATCTTTGAAAAGAATTTGGCTCTTGGCGAATGGCGGGTCAAAACAGTCATCAATACGTGGCAATGGGTACCTATTTTTGATGGTGACATGATTCAACTCCCAATAATCAATTCAAAGTCGCATATTCCCATCTTTCTTTTTCATGAATAGAACAGGAGCACCCCAAGGAGAAGTACTAGGACGAATAAAGCCAATGTCTAACAATTCCTGCAGTTGGGTCTTTAACTCCTGAAGTTCAATAGGATCCATTCGATATGGGGCTTTGGAAATAGGTTTTGTACCGGGTTCAAGGTCGATACAAAATTCAATTTTACACTCTGGGGGTAGGCCAGGAAGTTCTTCAGGGAATACATCAGGAAATTTATGAACAATAGAGATATCATTCAAAACTGACGTATTTTTGTTTAGATCTGTGACATGAGCTAAGAAAGCTTGACATGCGTTTTTCAATAAACGAATAGCTTTATGGCTTGAGATGACAATGATTGATTTTAATGGTTTGGTTGCTTGAATTCGCATAATAGGTTGGTTACGAATATGAAAGCTAACAACCTTACGAAAATAATCAATTTTTGCATGATGAGTAGTTAACCAATCAATCCCTAGAATTACGTCAAATACAAGTATTTTCAATGAAATAAGATCGACAGGTAATGTTGCTGACGTCTTTCCATCATTGTTGAATCTCCTCTTCTTGAAATGTCCATTCTTATTGTTTTGGCCATGATTACCACCGAAGTTGTTACCATTTCTGGCATGTTGATTCCCTCCACGCTTATTGTCACCGCTTCGATGATTGTTATCACTGGTATTATCATTTTAGCGGCTGTTCTCTTTTGGTTGGGTTGACTCATTATTGCGCTCTAACAACTGAGCCCTATTAACAACATCTGAATACAAACATATTTTATGAGAGATAAGATATTGACGTATCTCGGGTTTCAAACCTTTTAGAAACATTCGCATTATTCTCTCCTCATTATCAACCAAATGGGACGTAAACCAGGACAACTCGGCAAACTTGGCTTCATACTGCGACACGGTCATGTTGTTTTGCTCCAGCTTGATGAACTCTACCTCTTTCATGTGACGAATACTTTCGGGAAAGTACTTGTCGTTGAACAACTCTTGGAACTTCTCCCAAGTCATCTTTAGTGCGGCAGGTTGAGTACGTTTTATAGATTCCCACTAGTAATCTACCTCTGCACGCAACATGAAGGTGGAAAAGGGAACCTTTTGCTCCTCGGAGCATCCCAAGACATAAAATATCTTGCAGATCTACTTTATCCACGTCTCCGCCTTGAGTGGTTTTGGCTCTCCAAAGAACTCCGGTGGTCCCAGTTCCTTAAACTGCTTGGTGGTGACCGTTCGAGAGTTGCCAGTGTTTCCACCTATATTTTGGACAGGAGCCGCTCTTGCCTGATGTTGCATGAATTGCATAAAGCCTCTGAACATTCCATCATTCATCATCTGGTTCGTGTTGTTGTTTGCCTGAGGATTATCGCCTTCCTGATGCACATTATCCTGATTATTGATCTGTGGAGACTCAACGGTCTCCTGTGCTCCATTGATGTTCTCAACATTCTCGGATGTCATTTTTAAATACTTCCACAAAACAAGGGTTAATTAACATATCATATATTATCCCTATACTCTGACCGACCAATTAAATACCAAATAAACTTAGGTAGGTCATACTAGCGAAGGAATTCCCTGTCTCTCCCCTCCTAGTTCTTGTCTCACATCTTAGTCAAGGATCATATCCCTAAGCTTTGATACCAACTGTACCGCCCCCAAAATAGGTATACATCACCTATCTTGAGTCTCCAAATACATGGTACTAAATAAAAATCTTAATTATACATCATAAACTGTGAGTTTTAATACAAATATTATCATCTAGACAATATCCACACTCAATGGAGTCCTCATTACATTTATTATAACAATATTTTATAGAATAGTGAGGACTACTATGACACCATCTCGGACTATCACTCCGTTCCCCGACTAGTCCCGGCTACGTTCTCATTTCTTGAAGAGAACAATGAAAGCAAAAGGGTGAGCTCAACTAGCCCAGTAAGAAATATTATTACTAAGATAATGCAGAATAAATTATCATTAGTCTTCAACAATGTTAAACTGATAAAATACAATACACATCTAGTTTAACTGCAGCGGGATAAGCAATCCATTAAAAGAGTCAAGTAGATAATAAAATCTACTATCTTTTTTGATTTAAAAAGGTTTTCATCACTTTTATCACTGAGACTCAGCTTAATAAATAATCAAGATCATCCCTGCACTACGGCCAAGGATATTCATTAGTATCACAACCAAAAATTATCCATGCACTACGGGCCAAGGATATTCATGTATTCATCAATGGTCATGATCATTCCAACAACTGTCCATCAATGCACTACGGGCCAATGAAGACATTTACCACATCATTTGTAACATTACACCGAATAATCCTTGGTCATAATCATACCAAGTCCATCTATGCACTACTGGCCACAGATGACTTTCAACAAAATATAAACATGAGGATGATGATAATGGTATAAGAATTCAATAAAACAAGTTCAAGAATTAATTTATCCAAGAACCAATAACGTTCAAATTATCAACATGATACTGCTTTGTAGAGTAAAATTCAAGAATTCTCAGAAGAATATTTCAATGAAAAGATACTGGATGAAGTGCAAATATCAAGGATATTCCACTAATTTTGTGGAGTATAGAAGTCAAAACGTTAACCAACTGAGTATAATAAAGAATGGAATAACAAAAGAAATCACCAGCCATGCGATAGACCGCACAGATAGGTTATTCCATCATAATAATAAATAACGGAACTAGGTCATGCAAAAATGTACAGACAGGATGTTCCAACAGAATAATAAATAACGGAACCAGGTCATGCGAAAACGCACAGACAGGATGTTCCAACATAATAATAAATAACGGAACCAGGTCATACAAAAACATATAGACAGGATGTTCCAACAAAATAATAAATAATGGAATAACAGAAGAATTTCACCATGTATGCGGTACTTCACATAGACAGGTTATTCCAACATAATGATAAAGAATGGAATAACACAAGTTCTGTTCATGAATACAAAAGAATAATACCCTTTACCTTAGAAAGAAGAGTACTGGATATAGGAGTACTGAAGTATCAGAATACTTTTCTTCTTTCTCTCTATAGTTTCTCTCTCTAGATTTTCAGTGATTTCGTAAGAAATAATGAAGGAATGAACTTCTATTTATAGAAGAATGGACTGAATAGTAACTAATTCTTGAACAGTCCAGATTTATTTACTTTTAAACGGACGATCCTGATTGGTTTACTATAAAATATTCTAATAAAACAAAAACTTTTAAATAACATATAATATTATATATATATATATAACCTGCACAAAAAAAAATATCACGGGTGAAACCCCGTGAACTCCTTTTATTTCTTCTGCCACTTTTTCAAACCCACTAACATACAATAATGAAATAATACTCCTTCATGTGACAATTTGATTCCCACCCGTCCCCCACCCATTTTGATTAACACGTATATATATTTATATAAATATATAAATATATAATACTTATATATATATATAACAAAATTGATATAACTTTCCATTAACAATTTTGAAAATGGGTAAGTGGGGGTCTAAATAATATGCTAAACTTACAATAAATACTTCATAAAAATCACCTCAACATTTTAACAACATTTATCATTATTATTATAATTCACAATATTAATCGACCAAGTCGTTCTCAGGAAAGAGGGGGCTTTCCAATAAGGATTTCTCCCTATTGGCGCGCAATTAGGTGACCAAACCTCTCCTTAGCAGAACTTCTAGTCATCGTTAATATTACAAATAAAAATATTAATAACTCTGTCATCTCAATTATTAATTTAATAATATATAAAATATTGACAATAATTGAATCAAATAGCCTGAGATACTATACAACAATAATTGAACACAACTGAGTGACTTCTCACGTAAGTATCAATAATCAATACCGTGTGCTACTATGCAACCACGCGTATTGCTGTACTTTCAACAATTAACGGTAAAACTTACGCTGTTATTTTCATAAAATATTTTTGTCTTTTTCAATCGGAAATAATAATTACGTCACGGTGTCCACCAATGATTGTCTTGGTTGTACGAATATTCCCCGCTAAAATGAATATTTCCCGACCAATCAAATATAATATAACAACTTGCGTACTTTGCAAAATTTATAAATATTACCCAAAACTATAACATTATATCACATTCATTCCATAATAATCAAAAATGATATTTATAGAAAATTTATTTTTATTAAAAAGTTAGGGTCTTACACATGATCCTCTAAGCTTGGTCTTTGTCTAGACATCTGAGGAGACCTAATCCTGCATCTCTTTTGTAGAGTGCATCTCTGCTAAGGTAGAATTTCGTAACAAGTTAATGGATCCACCTTCTTTCAGTTGGGCTTGCCTCAGCGGGTGTAGATCCATCTTGTAAGTACTCCTTGATATGCTGATACCAAGGGTGTTGGATGGGAAGTAGCTCATCCGATACTTCTCCAACATAGTTCCCATAGGTTGGGGCCTAATGCAGGGCAAATGTGATGTTTGGAATGTTTTCCTTGTCAGGTATGTGAATCAAGGAGGCCAACGTTGCAAGTGCATCCATAAAATCATTCCTATTACAAGGAATGTGTGAAAAGGAGATTTCTTCGAACTCCAAAGTCATCTGTAATACTTGCCGATGGTAAGGCAGCAAATGTAGTTCCTTGGTTTGATATATTCCTATGGATTGTTTGATTACCGATTTGGAATCCATAAAGATAGTTAACCGCCTGATGCCCATTGAACGGGAAAGTTTTAGCCCCATAACACATCCTTCATACTTTCAATTTGTGTTGTTGGTCTTTGAAAAAGCGCAATTTGATAATGACAGTATATTGCTCCCGTCATCGGATACGTAATCGCTCCAGCTCCATAACCTTCTGTGTTAACAGCTCCATCAAAATATATTTTCCATGTATGGCATGCATCGTACTGATGGTGTTGCTGAATTGTCATGACCCCTTCATCGAGGAAGTATGTTTTCAAGGGTTTGTAATCCCCTGCGGATGCGGCGGTCAGTTGATCCACAATTCCTTGACCTCTGATAGACTTTTGCGTCACGTAGATGATGTCAAATTGCTGTAGGATCAACTGTCATCTAGTCAGCCGACAATTCAGTATGGGCTTACTGAACACATACTTGAGAGGATCCATGCGAGATATGAGATGGGTTGTGTGACCATGAAGGTAATGTTGTAACCTCATGGAAGCTCATGCTAAAGCACAACAAGTCTTCTAAATCAGAGTGTACTTGTGTTCACTGCTGCTGAATCTTTTGCTGAGGTAATAGATAGCTCGCTCTTGGCCTCTATTGTCTTTCTATCCCAGCATACAGCCCATAGCATTGTTATTAATGGACAGGTACATGAACAGGGGAACATCATCCCTGGGAGGTACCAAAACAGGAGCGTTAACCAACTATTCTTTGATTGTAAGGAAGGCTTTCTGACACTCATCATTCCATTTCATGGAGGAGTTCTTCCTTAATAATTTCAAGATAGGCTCGCAGGTTGCTGTGAGTTAAGAAATAAACCTGCTAATGAAGTTAATTCTTCCTAAAAATCCCCATATTTCCTTCTCTGTCTGAGGAATGGGCATTTCCTTAATGGCCTGGATTTTGCTGGGATCCAACTCAATCCCTTTATGGCTGACTAGGAAGCCTAACAACTTGCATGATTTAACGCCAAAGGCGCACTTGGCTGGATTTAACTTCAAGTTATACTTACGCAACCTGTTGAAGAGCTTTTTGAGAAGGTCTAAGTGGTCTGCCTCCCTTCGGGACTTGACAATGATGTCATCCACGTACATCTCTATCTCTTTATGCATTAAGTCATGGAAAAGAGCCATCATAACTCGCTAATAGGTTGCCCCAGCATTGATGAGGCCGAGTGACAACCGTCTATAGCAGAAGGTTCCCCAAGGCGTGATGAATTTTTTTTTCTCACGATCCTCCTCAATGACCATAATCTGATGATACCCCGCGAAGCAATCAGTAAAGGAGTACATGTTGTATTGAGCCGTATTATCAATGACAATGTGGATAAATGGCACGGGAAAGCTATCTTTAAGACAAGCTTTATTCAAATCCCGGTAATCCACGGGAACTATATTGGATATCCATTCTAGATATGTAGACACCATGATAATACCAGCTTGAAATTTTTTCATAATTTTTTCTTTCACCTTTAAACTCCACTCAGGTTTTAATCGCCTAAGCTTCTACGTGACTGCTTTAAATCCCTCTTTAATGGAAAGGCGAAGAAGGATAATGTTAGTGGACAAACCCACCATGTCTTCATGAGACCATGCAAACACATCCTAAAATTGAGTTAGTAGCGCAACCATGTCATTTCGTTGGTTTGGGGTTAGGTCTGAACCAATTTGGATTAACTTAGGGCTTTCTAAGGTTCCTAGATTGAAAGAAATGGTTTGATCAAGATTAGGTTTAGGCTTCTCTTTGACCCATTCCTTAATCTCTTGAGGTATCTCAATGTCCTCTTGTATTTCCATCAAGTCTGAGTCCAACTTTTCATCAAAGTTATAGTCCTTGTGGAGAAAAGGCACCTCATCAGCAAGTACAAGCACATCTAAATTCAAAGTCCTGAAACAAAATATGCTTTCACTTAATATATGAAACTATTTAATCATATAAAAGTGTTAGCATGTATTTATAAAATAACTGTTAATACTGTTCAGAAATGTAAGCAATTAAAGTTATCTACAGGGCATAGGGATTTCTACCCATTTTACCCTCGTCGACCAATGCATGAAGTGCTGCTCCAATTATCTAGAGTAAAGTCCTGATGGACTGCAGTGATGGAGGGGCTATCATCGTCCTCCTTTTCTCGAATGATGACCATAAAATCTAGGCAATCATCGTCTTGGGTGTATCTGTTTATATGTTAATCATGGACAATAATGCGTATGCCAGACATCATCAAAGAGATGTCATATTTATGTTTCTGTTCCCTTTCTTCCACTTCAGGATCAGGAATTAGGACCTCTTTTGCTTTAAATGGTACTGGTTTGGGAAACTGCATAGCCATAACATGGGTTAGCAACCTTACCAGAGACTGTATCATCTCATGAGGTGCAGGTGGGGAAAATCGTCGTGTGGCAGAAGCTTTAGGAATCTGCTTGTGTTTATAAGGATTCCTATGACTGGAACTGGCAGAATAGCCTAGTCCGATTGTCCCGGTTTGACTGGACATTTGAATTGGGTGCTTAATACCCTGCTGATTTTTACCCAGCCCTTGTCCCGGCTGATGACCTAATGACATCATTTCTTGGGTAGCTGCCACCACTTCGGTAGAAATCTTGGGTATGGGAAGTAGTGCTCTAATAGGATGGTATTGTGTGTTGCTCACTTCCAAAGTATAAAAACTAGCTAGCTCAACTTCTGAATTGAAGCTGATGAGTGGTAGGTTTCCTTGTTCAGGACAATCCGGCTCAGCGTTGACAGTGACTAGGCTAATGTTGATAATATATTTAAGTTGTTGATGAAGTGTAGAAGGAACAGCTCCATCCATGTGGATCCATGGTCTCTCTAATAGCAGGTTGTATCCTGAATATATCTTGAGGACGTGAAAGGATACATTGAATGTATTCAGACCAATCTCAATTGGCAGCTCAATCTCTCCAATAAAACTTCACCGGGATCCATCAAAAGCTTTGATAACCGTATGGCTACTTCGGATCCGCTTAAGATTGACTGTCATCTTCACCAAAGTGGCATAAGGACAGATACTCAGAGACGAACCTCCATCTATCAAAACTCCAGCTAACATATACCTGGAGGATAAAACTGCAATGTGCAATGGCTTTCAATGACCGTTCCCTTCGGGTGGTATATCGTCATCAGTGAAGGATATTAGATTGTTCTTAAAAATGTGATCAACCAGATGTTGAAATGTTTCCACGTCCACTGATTTTGGCAAGTAGGCTTCTTCCAAAACCTTTAATAAGATCTTTCTGTGATCCTCGGAAGAGAAAACCAAGTCTAGTATTGAGATTTAATGTGGAGCTTCTCTTAATCTTAGAACCACCTTGGCTTCATTATGGCCCATAGTGCGGAGGAATTTCTCAATCTTCTCCATGGGAATCTTCCCATTTGCTTTTATGGTGGGCTTCATTACCCGTTGAGAAAGATACAGTGGATTTTCCTTCGACATTATAGCAGTAGTATGAGACGTGGATCCTTCAGCTTCTCCATAATTCCATGGGACTTTGTGTAAGCTGACAACAGGATATTGTGGTCTGAAGGGTAAAGAAATTGGCTCTGGTGCAGCCATTTTCAAAGGATTATCACCACCTTTGAGTTGAATTGTTTGTATGGGAAATGGTTTGATAGTCTCATCAGTTTCAGCGGATATAACTGCTACTAATCCCTTCCATTTGGTAGGACATGTATTCCCACTCTCGAGTAACACAGTGTCATCGTCTGCCATTTGCAGGACACCGCTGTCAATTAAATTCTGAATAAGATGGCGGAGTGCCCAACATTCTTCTATGTTGTGACCGCGAGAATGTGAATGATAATGACATACTCCATCAGAGTTGAACCGTCTTGAATGGGGATTGATTGGAGGTAGAAGGGAGGTGATTCTTCCTTCATTGATTAGCATCTGAAATATCTCCTCCATAGATTGGCCTAGGTATGTAAATTCCCTTTTATTAGCAAAATCCCGACGGGCTTTAGCACTTGCTCTCTTCACAACTTTGTCCTCCAGTGCTTCATTTTCTGAAGGTGGTGATAAAGCATTCATAACAAAAGGAAGGAGATAGGCATGTTGTTTGCTGACTAACTAGCGTGTGACTTGATGCTGATGGGTCACCAATTCTGCCAATTGTTCAACTTACTTACAAAGAGCTTACATCTTGCGTTCAATAGCAAAATGGAACTTTGTGTAATCCCATTGTCAACACCGTCTTTGATGGTCTGGGATGATTCACCATTAAAATTGGAACTCTGTCCACTGCTCCAACTAATCATATTGACCTCTTCTTCTTTGTGTTGAGGAAGAGGGTTGTCTTGCACATGAGGTTGACTTGGTTTGGTAACCACGATCTCACCGTTGTCTATCAAATCTTGGATCTTGTGTTTCAAGGCCCAACAATCTTGAGTATCATGTCTAGGTGCCCCGGCATGATAAACACACTTTCGAGTAGCATTGAAACCCCTCCCTTTAGGGTTGGCTGGTGGAAGTAGATGCGTAATTTTCTTCTGATTAGTTATAAGAGAAAGAATATTCTCGAGTGATTCCCCTAAGGGTGTGAACGTTCGAGGGTGCTATGCTTCTCCACCTTTAGGTAATGGAGGGTTTGAAGACTGTGCTTGGAAAGGGGAGTAGTTTCTCCTCTATATAGGCATGTTCTGAATACCTTTTTGACCTTGTAGTTTCAAGGAAACATCCTCCTATTTCTTTTTATGAACCCTCTGGGGGTTGTTTCCATGAGATCCGGACTGGATGTGCTCAGCAACTACTTTAAGAGCGGCTAGGTCTTGAATCTTTCCTGACTTCAATCCCATCTCAGCCATTACCAGCTAAGACTCTCTCATAGAAAGGAGCTTCTTGTATATCTATGAGAGTTATGACCATTTCTGACTCTGTCATAGAAGGAATAACTTGAGCAGCAAGGCGCCTCCACCTTTGAGCATACTCTCTAAAAGACTCATTAGACTGTTTCTTGACCTTGGTAATCTGGTACCGATCAGGAGCCATCTGAGATTAAAAATTGTACTGAGTGAGGAAGGCATGAGCTAGCTCTCTCCAGCTATGGATCTTTGAGTTGTCTAATCTGGTATACCATGAACAGGCTTCTCCAGTCAGACTTTTCTGGAACAACTGCATTCTGAGCTTCTCGTTTTCTGCATAAGATTCAAGTTCTCCAATGAATACCTTCAAATGTGTATAAGGATCCCCTAATCCATCATACTATTCAAAGTCAGGGGTTTTGAATTTCTCTGGATAATGAACACTAGGGAATATGCAAAGGTCAGCATATGAAACACTCCCGTGTGTTCCAATCCCTTTGAGTGAGCGGATAGGTTCTTCCATTTGAAGGACCTTCTTCCTGATATCACCGGTGTCTGGATCTCCTTTGAGATGAGTGTTTTCAAGGTCTTTGTTAGTCGTATCCAACAGAGGTTCTGGATTTGTTTTATCCAAACCTTGTGTTCCTCCTCGTGTAGAGGATTTTGTATGTGTAGGCATATTTGACCCCTGAGTAGACTGATGTAATTCTTTCAGCAAAACAGCCAAATCTATAATTTTTTTACTTAGTCTATCAAATTCTTCTTGAGAAACGGGATTAGACTGGTCAGAAGAAGACATTATTGGTTGTAGGCTCGTGGCCTTTTTGGATTTTGAGCGAGTAACAAGCCCAATTGTTTCTCTACAAAAACTTATGTAGTTTAGTCTTAGGGATAATGTAAATGTTTACATGCTATCATAACGTGTCCATTTTAGGAATATTATCATGCAAAAATGGGTATCATTTGATAGCATGTCATGTATGTGCAAATATTCTTCATATTTTCCCTTATATAAAGATGAACATGGAATAAAATTACAAGTAAATGTTTTTACAAGTACTTGAGAATAGAAAGCATGAAGAGACTTTCCTCCGTGTTTGGTTTATCAGAGGCTGACCTATCTTAGGGTTACTCTCGCTGCTTTTTGGCATGAAGGTTCCCAAATCATCGCAATCTACTTGACGGGAAGTTAATCCGGTCTTTCAACTGGAGTGAATCTGGGTGGTGCCTTTCATGAGCCTCATTGGAATTAGTCTCCCTACGAGTCCAGTAATCAAAAAACGACAGGATAGCCTCCTGGTGGAGGAACCACACAACATACATTCACATGTAATGTGTCTCACCGTTTATGAAAATGATGACATGTGCGAAGCACTAATATCACAGATAGATATTTTGCAGTGCAGTAAGTAAAATGCATTCGTACACATTCATGATAAATGTAAATGCAACATTTTCACACAAGCATATAACAGTTTTGAAAAGCTTATAGTAGCGGCTTAAGCCCTCTTACTGGTGTCCCTAGCCGAGTCGGCGCCTGTCAACGTCGGGATTTTTATTTGTCCCTTTTCGTTTCTTGTTCTTTGGTGTTCTCATGTTATGTGAGATTTTTTTGAAAAAACAAGTGAAAATGTCCGACATATATCATGTCGACGATTTGACTGTAAGAGTAGCCTGTTAGTGTTTTTAACTGGTTGCACCAATGCAACCGAGAAAAGGTTTTCACATTGACCCAGTGGTGTGACACTGCTAGACGGGTCTGTGAAACCGAGATTTATTTATGTTCGGGGGCTAGATTATGCGGAGGGAAGTTGTTTGGTACCCCCCGACATCCGTGTTGCCACGGTGACCGCCACTGTTCAAGAAAATGTTATATGAATGTGTGTGTGTGTGTATGTGTGGATCAATGTGCAATTTATTTGGAAGTAGTGTGAGGCCTCATTCGCACCTATATACAAAGGATTAAAGCTGAAAATGTCCATCACGGGATCCGAATCTAGATTTAGTGGACTGAATCTGTGATCACATGATTCCTAGGCTCACATGATGCCATAGTTTATATGAAAAGTAGTAAGTAGTTATATACATAAAAGTTGTAAATAAATAAATATATATATATATACAGACATGATCAACCACCACGAAGCACTTCCATGGGGGATCGGAAATGTAAATATATAAAAGTGGTAAATATATATATATATAGACATGATCAACCACCACGAAGCACCTTCATGGGGGATCAAAAATGAAAATAAAGAAATAAATGCGATCAACCGCCACGAAGTAAACTCCAGGCGGGACTAAATGTAAAGAAAGCAGTAAAGACCATCAACCGCCACAAAGTAAACTCCAGGCGGGACGAAATGTAAATAAAGCAGTTAAAGGCCACGAAGTAAGCTCCAGGCCTGACAGAAATGTAAATATATATATATAAGCGATAAACACACGTGATGTTTCTCAATCTCGCTCGATTTATCATTTTAGCGATTTGTCGCTATATATATATATATATATATATATATATATATATATATATATATATATATATATATATAATAAATGCACCGGATATAAAATCTGTGGTCATCGAATAGAGTTCGATAATAGTTCATATATATATATATATATATATAATCGGACACGATCCATATATATATATATATGTATATATATATATATATATATATATATATATATATAAGCACGTAAACGTTCGGCATAAAAGTCTAGGCTCAATCGAGGCATAACTCGATAATGTTAGTCCATATATATAAATATATACATATATAAGTATATATATACAAACAGAAAAAAAATCACAGCATCAAGTCAAGGGCATTCACACACAACACAACTCTCAATGTGAAGAATAGTGTGTGCAAAGATGATGAGAAAGGCTTTATAGAATGTAAGAAGGCTTACAGTGGGTTGCCAAAGTAGACTTCTATTACTATAAATGGATGAACACTCAGCTCCTGCCGATAAAAATATAGCTATATGTGAGCTACCAGGTGTTTTAAATGAGAAAGCACTCAATATGGGGTGTGTACAGAGCAAATTTGACATGGCTTCCTTGCCTTTTTCTCTCTTATAAATGGCCACCCCAAGCTCTATATTTATAAAGCTAGTGGTCAGTAGTGTACCAATGGCAATACTGCAGATGCACCGCTGGCAACTTGCAGATGCACCTGTGGGTACTGCTAGATGCACACTGTGTACCTGCAGATGCACCTGAGGCTGCCCGGGATGCCTCGAGATCCCTGAGTCCTGATGTTTCGAATTACGTGCACTCGTGCATTGTGATGTTCGCTCGAACTTGCAGAACTTTAATCTGAGCATCCAAACGAGGTGTACAAGACCTTCTTCGGACTTCTTTTATCTAGAGTTACGCAATGACATGGGATTAGAGGTTGTACGAAGGCAGGAAGAGGGGACCATGCCCATGGTCTTCAAGCTTCAAATTCTATCTGGTGTGCTGCCACGCATAATAGTCACTCAAGATAGGAACTCCTTGGCTCTTATGGAATATTGCTGTGTAAAAATGTATGTATGAAATGTTGAGACGGCGCGCTGGGGTTTGAGGTGGTAAGATGGTGATTTTGCCACTCACCAGGGTTATCTCCGATTTAGGCTGATAGCAGACGTTGCTCAGGGTTATCTCTGAGATTGGACTGCTGTAAGTGTTTGAATTCTGCAAGGTCATCTTTAAGTGTTCCTGTCTTCCCGGTGTTATCTTCGGGTCTTTGGAATGAGTGCCTCGGCAGGAGGTCTAAGATTGAAGCTAATTGCATGCATTTGCAACAAGCATTTCCGTGGTTATCGCCAGAACTGCAATGGCATTCCTTGGGGTTATCTCCAAGGACGAAACTCGGGGTTATCTCTAAGGTTGGAATTGATACTCCCGGTGTGTGTATCGGGGTTTGTACTGAACTTCTGGTGGTATCCGAAATGGATGTGAGTTGTCTTCCAGGGTTATCTCCAAAAGATGAATCTGCCCTCCTGCAATGTTAGTAACAGGTGCAGAAAAATTTTGAGTTCTACAATGTGTTATCAGTTTTATTTTGTCTACTGCCATGATAGGTTTCCATCTTAGTATTTTCTTTATGTGTTAGTAGTATTGTAGTGCAGTCATATATGAACTGCGGTTTTGACATTATTTTGGGCTTGGTTAGCCTCAGATTTATTATGTTTCGGTATTATTATAGATGGATGCCATGAACAGTTTTGTTATTATTTATGGAGGCTTTTATTATTCTCATCATGTATGTTTGGTTTATAGCTATCTTTTGGGATTTATACAGATTAGTATGCTTATGTATGTTTTGGCTTTACCCTATTTTGAGCTAGTATTAGTGCAAGGGTAAACTTTAACTCTTAGCTTTAATACTATGGTTTTTGTTCAACCCTGTTGCCCTTTATTTAACTGTTGTTACGCTAGGCAGGGGTTTTAGAGATTATATTTTTTTATTATGGCTAATGATAAGTGCCAGATGATTATGTCTATTTCTTAGAGTTTGTGTCAAGCATGTATGGATGAGGGGTTAGTTTAGTTGAGAAGTTGAGACTGTTATTGTATGTTCTTCTTAGCGAGCACCGACCAAATGTTATAATTATTATATTTCTGATATGGTTTGCGTGGTTATTGTTTTGAAAATGTGTTCATTCGGTTGAACTTATATGAATACAAGGTAATAAAAGACTTAGACTCTTATACAGTTTCAGATCTTGGATTCTGGAATGTTTTCATATTAAAAAAAAGAGTAAAAGTATAAGCCTTAGTTAACCAAATTTGATTATGTGGCCTTTGTTGCTTGAGTCATTAGATCCTTAGGGGTGTTCTACATCTAGTGCCCTAAAGCCATCTTACTTAGGAGTCATTGATCAAAAGCTCATTAATGGGTAACTCTGAATAGCCTAAGGTAATTAAGCATTGCACGGTCTTCCTAAAGGTTTTGTTTGTTAATGTATAGAATAAAAGTGTAATTTGGCTTAGTTTGATTACGTGGCCTTTGTTACTCAAGTTATTTGATTCATAGGGGTGTTCTACACCTAGTGCCCTAAAGCCACCTGGCTTGGGAGTCACTGATCAAAATCTCATTAATGGGTAGCTCTGAATAGCCTAAGGTAATTAAACACTGTATAGGTCATTTTTTAATGTCTTCATGCTAGTACCTTTAGATCCTTTATTACATCTACGCCTTGGTCTTAATCCTTTATTACATATTATTTATTACAATCGATTGTGTGAGCTTATTTTGAGCTATGATAGTTAGGATGGTTGGTCTTCACACACACACATAGAATGGATCGAATACAGTCTTATGCTTGAAATTGATTGAACCCTTATTCATATATGTATTTGTCCTGTTCTTTGTGAGTAGTTATGATTGAGCTTAGAAGCCATTATGCTAGTACATAGTTTTTACTTAATTTTTGTATTTACTTTACTGTTGTTATTTTTGTGTTACATAGTTTTGCTTGAGGAAAAGCAAAGGCTTAAGTTTGGGGGTATTTGGTGAGTGGGATCCTTTATTGCTTAAGAAAATTATTGTTCTTCGTAGTTTATATAGCTTTTATATTATTTTGGTATTATTTTGCTTAATCCATGTGTTGTAGGGCTTATCAGGTCTTTTTCATCTTGCAGGGGCAAATATGTCAATTTTCATATACCGACACTGCAGCGCCCATGCTAGGCTTGAAACTGGCATTGCAGCGCCACTTCCTGGCCAACTGTGACATAATCACATCGCTGCAGCTCCCCAGTCCCTATACAAAATGGCACTGCAGCGTCACTTATTGACCCTGGATTTTGACTCAGCGCTGCAGCGCCACCTCCGGTTCCCAGGCAGAAAAGAGCTATTTTGACCTAACTAAAGGATTACACATGGATAAAAAAGGGGGAGCAGCCTCCTTAATTAATATATCTCATATTCCCCCTCTAGGAACTATTTTTCTCTCTTTTTTGTAATTCTCCCTCCATTTCTTAGTGGATTATATTTGTACATATAGTTTAGGTAGATTAGGGAGATGTTTGGGATTCCTTGAATCTCAAGAGCAGTTAGCAATACGGATTGGAAAGCTTGAAAGAATTGGAATTCTTGGAGACTGAAGAAGCTTTGACAGAGTTTCTTATTGTCCATTTGTTTCCTTTGATTTTGTAATCCATGAATGTTGTTTATATTGCTACTAATGTTTAGTTTAAGAGCTATGAACTAAGTATTGGCTCTAAGGTTATAATGGAACCCTTCGTTATTTTGAATTGAATGTCTTATCTCTTTTTGACATCATATGGTTTGGTTCAATATATTCATGCTTAATGAATCTTACTAAGAAATTAATGATGATTTTGGTAATCTATATGATTTTGAAAGAAGGATTGCAAATTTAAACCTTAATATATTGGCATGTGATTATGAGTTGTCGACTTGATTCGACTGCCTAATTATGTATAGAATGGACATATATATGTGCACCATGTGTGACCTCATTGAGAACTTAAGCTTTAAATTCTTGTTATGGTTAATTCGCATAGACATGTGTAGGATTATTGCCTAGCTTGGATGTTCTTTTCTGTTCTATTCTCTATCGGGTTGATCTAGAGAGGATATGTTTGTACATACATCGGAAGAGGTGTATGAGCACTTGTGTGTTCTCGGTCGACTAAGTGTCGTGACCACTAAGACCAAAGAGAGAAGGGTAGGAAGTTTGATGAAACATAGCACACCAGGTGTTTGACAAAATGCCAATATGGGGTGAAGTTATGACATTAGCTCATAGCACCTTCAATACCATTTGTTATCCATTTACTTGATTTGATAATTAGATATAAGTAGATTAGTTACACATCTGTATTTCTGCTTTTCGAATAAGACTTAAGTGATACCAAGTCGGTATTTGGTAAATATTAGTGATAGTTCCTCGTGGGTACGACAACTCTCTTATCATTATATTACTTATTAACCGCGTATACTTGCTCATGTTTATTGATCGTGAAAATGAGCAACAGTACACGTTCAACATACTTCTCTTGTGACAACTACAACCGCTTGGCTTTCCTATCATGAACAATCTTCATGTCCAAAATCTGCTTAGTCGAGCCTAAGTCCTTCATATAAAAGGACTTGAACAACTCACCATTGAGCCTACGAATCATGTTAGCTTCTTGCCTAAATATCAACATATCATCTATATACAGCAAAAAAAAATAACAAAGTTACCATCCGGAAACTTTTTGACATACACACAATGATCTAAAATTATTTTATTGTATCCTTGATCTATCATAAATGAATCAAATTTCAAGTACCATTGCCTTAGTGCTTGTTTCAGGCCACATAAACTTTTCTTCAATCTGCAAACCAAGTGCTCTCTCCCTTTAACTTCAAATCCCTCTAGCTGCTTCATGTAGATTTCCTCCTTCAAATCACAATGAAGGAATGAAGTTTTCACATCTAGTTACTCAAGCTCAAGATCCATACTAGCTACTAACCCCAACACTGCTTGAATAGAAGTCTTATTCACAACTTGAGAAAAAATATTATCGAAGTCAATACCTTGTGATAAGTAGGTTTTATACCTACTTATCCGGTATATGTTACTTAAATTAGTTGCTTAAACTCATGTTTCTTAGTTACTTTTCATGCATTTTGTGTTCATTTTGAAGATCATATGCTTGGGAGCTATGTGAGCGACTATTGGTATAAAAACACAAGGAAAAACAATCCGGACATCGTTTGGGCTTTTATGTTCATTTCATGTTCTTGGCTTAGACCTTGGATTATGTTGTAGAGCTTCTTCTTAGCTCTCTGGAACATCTTGAATCATTCCAATCGGAGTTCGGATGCAAGAGTTATGACATTTGTACCAACGGACGTTGAACTTCAATATTTTGGGTGGTCATTTGCATAGTATTCACTTCCAAACCAATTTCGACCTTCATCCAATCATTAATTTTCAATTCTCAAAGAATGAACGTTGTAGAGCTCGTCGAGAGCTTTAATTTGATAGTTGGCAGGCCCCGAAACTCCTCCCGATTCAAACATTATGGCCGTTTTACCGGAGGATACTACAGAAGAAAACCAACAGCGCAGGTGCACAAATTTGTAATGCATTTTGAGCGTGGCCGCGCCATTCCCTGGACTAAAAAAATGCCATATGCTACTTGAGCGCGGGCGCGCCTAACTCCAGGCCATTCCCAGCGCGGCCGCACCACTTTGATAGTTGACTAGAGCTAACTTTTTCACTAAACAATGGAATTGGAGCATAACTAGGAGGGGGGTTCAATTAGGGATTAAAAAGAGACGTATTATCAGTATATAAATGACACCACCCCTTGGGGGGATCACTGAACTACTATTATTTTATTTCTTTAATTTGAATAAGTAGAATAAAGTAGATTAGAGTAGTTATTTCTAGATTTGATTAGATCTGAAGACTGGAAGCAATTGGAAAACATCAAAGAATCCATCTTGGAGCAGGAGAACAGATTTGCATTTCAATTCTCTATTCTTAACCTCTCTTTGATTCCTATTTGTAATTTTATGATGTTTATTCAATATGTGGATGGTGGATTTGATTCAACTATGATCTAAACTCTATTCTGAGATTGCAATGGATTCTATTGATTATTTATCCTGATATATTTCATTGTTAACGTTATTGATTGCTATGGGATTGTCTATTAAGATTCATGCTTACTTGCTTAGTTGATTGGTCATCAATTACTGTGATAATCCATATGGACTTGAGAGATGAAGTATGGGTTTAGATCTGATCTTATTAGCCTGTGATTCTATGTTCTACATTGTGATGGGATGTGTAAAGCCCCCAAACTCGGGTACTTGAAACCCGAACTCGGTGTTTCACGATACCAATTCTATGAGCGGAATAATACTAATAATAATAACAATAATAAAAATATTAAACTTAATTTACATAATTATAAGAGTCTATTCCCAAGTATGCAACCTCTAATACATTCATTACATGATAATATATATATATATATATATATATATATATCATCCTTATCATAATAAAGCAAACTATTACATAACATATCATAAAAATTCAATCAGCAACCTTCTCTTTTCCTTTATTCTTAGCCGAACCTTCTGCTTGACTACACTTAGCTGAAAACATTTAAATTAAGCAAGGATGAGCATTTGAGTGCCCAGCAAGTAATAGAAATTATATATATAAGATGAAAGAATTTAAATATTTTCTTTATAGTACCCTTCTACAACGAATCAATAGTTGTGAAGTAATTATAAACCAATAATAATAACATAACAACCCTCTTCCAAATTTTTGAAACTATATACTGACTATAAATAGGGTTAAGGGGACATACTATGAACAGTGTTTTCATTTTCAAAAAGGTTAAACAGAACTTCATCTGTAAACCATCATAACTTACGGGCACGAGGGTGTACATCCCATGGACCTTGTATTGCTCAATACTACATAACAAGAACGATATTATCGTTCCCTCTGGCTTCCTTGGGCACATAAAAATTTTCCCATGAATGGGATGTTCATACCTGTCGGGGTTCCAAACCAAAGCAATTTGGTTGGATAATGGTAGGTTTTATCTTGTTCAACAATAATCTAATAATTCAACCTATATATATATACGGGTAATTGACAAAGGTGTATCAACATGTGATCAAATACAATGATTATCCAAGTGGGGACACTTGTATAACCATTTATAGAATTAACGAACAGAATATATATCTGAATTACCATATACTAACATGTTGATAATCAATGAGCATATATAATATAGGGTTAATAATGTGTAAAGTAATAATATAATTCTGAAACATTCTTACTCATGTCCATTGCATAAAGGAAATGCAAAGGTAGGATACTTGCCTGATGCACTGCTTACAATACGCAACTTAGTTTTATCTTTTATATCACGACCTATCATTAATCAGATCATTCGTTCGATTAGAACAATATACTATAACATATAATCGCATTTCGCAATGAAAGACATAACCTAATCACATTATCACACATGTTCAACAGTCATTGCATCACAAACAAACATTAATGCAGTCAAAATATCTAAGTCCAGATCAATTCCTAAAATATGTCGGTGAACTGACAGCTTTATCGGGTAATTGTCGAGTCTAAGACTCTATTCTGTAACTCAATATCCGCAAATATCAGTCATATTATTCTAAATGACTCAATAAACATTTATTATTATTTATCATAAATTTTCAAACATCAGAATCATCATCAAATGATTTAAATATCAAACAATTCTATTATCATTAATATTTAATTAATATTAAACTATTAATGAAACTATTGCCAAAATATTAAAGTTATTTATAACAACTCAAAATACTTTTAAAACATTTGTATTACTCTTAGATGATTTTTTAAAATATTTTAAAATTATTTTAAATAATTACCATTAATATTAAAATATTAATGTACTATTTATCCAATATTAAAAGTCATTAATTATAACTTCAAATATTTTTAATTTATTTATATCCATTTTAAATGATTTTTAAATCAATAAAACCATTTTAAAACTATTTATTTAATATAATCATTAAATAAATTTAATATCATTAATGTTAAATAAATATCATTAATATTTAATTATTAATGAAATTATCCTTTAAATATTAAAAGTTATATTTTATCACTTAAAATATCTTTAGACACTTTATTTTCATTTAAAATGATTTTTATAATATTAAAATCATTTTTAAACTAGATTATTTAATATAATTATTTAATAACTTTAATATCATTAATAATAATTAGTTAATGAAATTCATCATAAAATATTAAAAGTCATTAAAAAATAACTTAAAATATTTTATAATTCCATAATATAATTTTAAATAATTTTTGAAGTATTAAAATCATTTTTAAATAATTTATTTAATATAATTATTAAATAAATTAAATACCTTTAATATTTTAAAATATTAAATATTTGTGAAATATATCCAAAATAATTAAAATATAATTTTTGGACTTGAAAATGATTTTTAATAATTTATTATGTATTTTTTATAATTAAAAACTAATTTTCTATAATTATTTGATAATAATATGATTTTTATAATTAAACTGTCGCTAAAGACCACCTATAGCGATAGAACCGTCGCTATAGGTGTTCTTCATGTTCTTCATGAAAACCCAGAACCTTTATAGCCGGTTATCAAGTGACCTACTTTGACCAACAATAAACCTTGTTTCATGATGTCTCTGGGAAAACTAATCATCATAACTTGTGGTACTAGTTCAGTACTACAATATCCAAGAACAAACATGCTCAATAAACACATAAACAAAGAGATCTAAGCCCCTAAAGTGGCTGTCAGAGCTGTTCTTCATTTCTGGGTTTGCCCAGAAATGAGGAACAGTGCAACACGCTCACTTTGGGCTCCCACTACATGACGATCGTGTACTGTTTTTGTGATCTAACAACTTCAGTGTCTAGCCAACATGTAACTAAGTAGATCTGTCACAAAACATTACCAAAACATCAAAACAAACACAAGATCTATTCTGGTCAAACTACGCCAGAACACATGGCCAAAGGTTTTCTGGGTTGCCCAGAAAACCGGATCCGTCATCAAGCTACCCAATTTGACCATCAATTAAATCAAATCAGTATGTTATTTACGTGATCTATAAGCCTTAATCTGTAGTTCATATACCATACAACAAACTTGTTACAACAAAAGAAACAAAACCATAAACAATCAACAGATCGAAGCCCATGAAATCGTTGTCAGACCGACCTGGGAGAAATCTGGGTTGCCCAGAAATGGCCCGGTCAATGCCGGTCAACGGCTTTTGACCGTTAATAACAACCAATATATACATCAAATGACTCTTATTCTTTTTGAAGATTAAAGACTACACTACAAGCTATACATAACAACTTAAAAACAACAGAAATCATAACCGACCAAAGATTTGTGGCCACTGACATTCGTTGTCAGACCATAGAACAAACTTTTTCCAGATTTTGAAGATCTTCAAATCAGAGCTTCTAGATGTTATGGATCTAACATCTAGCAACCCAGATCTTCATTAGACACTACTAACAACATATTTAGACACTAAAAACTAACATTCAACAACAGATCAAAGATCAGATTATAGCTTAGAGTTTTATACCTTTTTGGGCTTAATCTTGATTCTAGCTTCTGATTTGTTTATGGTAATGGTGGGGCTTTGTTTGGGACTGGTCTTAGCAATGAAGTTCGTGGGTTATGAGTTGAGAGAGATTGGTTGAGGGTGTGTGCACAAAATGAGCTAGCAAATGGTTTATTTCTCTCTCTAATCTATTTATAGAAGTCTAGCAAATGTGGGATTTAGCTATTATCCCCTATACATGTGTTGTCTATTAGACAAAACTCCTTATCTCTTCCAATTAAGCCTAATCATGTGATTAAGGGTGCTAAGTAGATTTTCAACCAATGGAAAATTGACACACATGTACTTGATGTAAGAGTTACCATTTTAAAGAACTTGATTAGCTTTATTTGTTGCCTTTAAAGGCCTATTGTGGCCAGCTATATATATGCCACTAATTCCTTTATTTAACTTTTATTTTAATGCATAAATTAGATAAATCAAAGGTCTAGAATACCCTTAATTATGTGGGCTAAGTTTGGGCTTGAATTTGATTTCTTTTTGGGCTTCTCCCATAATTGTTTTGGGCCATGCAATAATCATAGTCTAACAATTTTAATATATGTTACCCAAATTATTTATTTAGGGTTTAAAATAAAATATAATTAGTTTGCAAAATTTATAATTAGGGTTTTCTTAATTTGATTAGGGTTCTAATCATACATGAACATTAGGGTTTATTATATAATAATTATAATTATCCTTGCTAATTTAGCAATTAGGGTTCATAATTTTTGGTAAATAGGGTTACCAAATCACAATTAGGGTTTATACTTAATAATTAAGATTTCAAAAATTAATATATATATATATATATATATATATATATATATATATATATATATAAATGCTAATTAGGGTTGACCTAGTTAATCATAAAAAATTATATAAATACGATTATATAATAGTCTTGAACTCACAATTGAATTTCAAATTAGGGTTTTTCAAGTAAAATTAGGGTTTGACATAATATACCATAATCGACCAATCATTGTCGGTCCACATACATCTGAGATATAATTATACTTAATGGAAAATCAAAATGTAAATAATATTATATTATTATTCTCATTCCTTGATCAAAATCCAAAATTAGGGTTTGGATTCCATATCCGATTTATCGTCATTATATACTTAACATTATTAATTAAGTTAAGATAATTAACTTAATAATCGAACAAAATTCATATAATAAAATAATTATTATAATAATTCTAAAAATCATTTCATATATTATATAAATAATACATGATTATATTTTCATGGAAAATAAGTAATAAAACATTTCTACTATAAAATTAATTATTATAAGAATATAATTTATACTGACCAATAATTCTAAAATAAAATTATTTAAAATCATTCATGTAATAAATATATCACATAAACACATACACACATTATCTTGGCATATATTCCCCATATTTAAAATAATAAAAAAATTATACGCAAAAATTTCTAATTTATTTGTATAGAAAATATTGGGTTGTTACATTCACCCTCCCTTATAAAGATTTCGTCCCCGGAATCACCGTTTTAAAACCTACACATACAAATGTACGTAGCATATACAATCATTGCAAGTAGATCTTGATCATAAATGATCGTACTGATCTTTAACCAATTCACGTAAAGTTTGTCTATCTGATTAAACGGAAATTTGATTTCTAAAAGAACTCAAATTCCTTCTTCAAAATTTCTTTATAAAATAATTCATTATATATATACGAAAATCATATATAAGAAAGTAAAATTTGATTAGAATAATACCTGTAGTTGCATCCTTCGCCACCACCGTATCTTGAAATGTCATACGGAAGACTTATATGGTTGGTTCTATTGTTTCGTTTATTGAAGTTGGTCCCGTTGTTGCCAATGTCCTGCTGCCTTTTTCCATATTCACATTTCTTGTCTCCCTTATCCTTCTTGGACAGTCTTTCACCTTATGTTCCATTGATTCACAAATAAAACATCCACTATACATTCTCGGATTGGGGCAGTTGGGAGAGATATGTCCCTTCCGCCCTTACTTATAACACATAAACTTACCTTTAAGACAATCTCCCGAGTGATTCTTTCTGAAATTTCTACACTGCATAACCTGTTCCCTTCCACCTCCTAGCCTAATTTCGGTATTCCCGAAATTATCTCTTTTCCTCTTCCCAGCCCTACTACCACTACTCCCTTTTCCGGCTCTAGTTTGAATTGCCTCCCACAAAAATTCCACCCCCCCCCCCCCTTATTTTTATTGTATAGGTGCCAAAAGTTATCTTTTGCCCCTCTATTACCTTAGCTATCACAAATGCTTCCACAGGGTCAGTTGATCCTCTAAATCCTGGCATTCCGACTGTCTTGAAGTCGTTAAAGTTCGCTAATCGATTTTCTAGCTGATTCCCCACGACTAGTATTCCATTCTGCATATTTTGAGCAACCATATTCGCAAAATTCTGTATTGGGTCTGGTTGTCTTCCAGCTTTATCGACAGGTTCTTCTGTCCGTTGATTTTGCTTTCGTTTTGGCGGCATTATCTGATTAATCATAATTTATCTTTCATCAACTTACCTTCTATATCTTATGGTATTTACATAACGCGAAATGTTCTACTCGAATAATCATGTATTCAAAATATTAGATTTTAAAAACTTTGGTTTAATGTATTAACCAGTGCTCAGATAATTGATTACTATCTTTATACCAATTTATTTCAATAATCCATCATAGACTCATTTTCATAACACTTGTCATTCTATAACACATACTGCTTTAAACATCTTTCATCCCTTTGTGACTACAAAATTCAGGATTTACAGCCTTGACTAATACCAAAAGTTGGGATCGTTACATTAAACATACATACTTAACATTAAATAGACCTACACCACAGAACCTATACTACCTATTTACTACGCCTTTTTCTTGGACAACCTTTCGCCTGATGACCTTCTATCCCACAGATAAAACATGCTCCTGATTTATAGTCGGGACAATACAGAGTGGTATGTCCCTCATAGCCACAAAGGTAACATATTCTTTTCCCTTTCTTCTTATCGGATTTTCCTAAGTCATGGTCTTCTATCTTTTTGTTCCCCTTCTTGCTCGGAGCTACACACGATGTGTTTCTTGAGGCTCCCATCTGATCAATTTGGATTTTAAGCTTATCTTGTTCTTCCATTGTTTCTATTAACGCCTGACGCAGTTGACTATTTAACAGCTTTTCTACTTCCCACAGCTTTTCTAGAGAAGAAACCTTGTTCCTCAGATCCTGCACCTCTGTTGATGCTTGTTCAGCTTCAACTTTAGTGTTCGAATCACTATCTGTCAGCTCCACCATCTTCGGATATGGCACTACGTTTTCTAAAATAACCACCTCGTATGAGTTGTTTTCGTTGTCAGCCTCTATTTCAGCTATAGGTTTCGATATTAGCTCAGGGGTATGGATTTGATCCTTCTTCATGCTATAAGCATATAACAAGCCTTTTTCATCAGACATCTACACACATAAATTATCCTGATTAGAATATAGTATATACACACAACAAATAATAGTTTTATATAAGTTATCTTTTATTTTGTTTGATAATGAACTTATTCAATTCATCTCTTTTTAAACTTTATATGAGTTATTTATATCCTTAGCATTTCCCTCTGTTCAAAGGTTATAGCCTAAGGTCTATCCCACCTAAGGCTTCTAACCCTAAAGCTCTGATACCAACCTGTAAAGCCCCCAAACTCGGGTACTTGAAACCCGAACTCGGTGCTTCACGATACCATTTCTATAAGCGGAATAATACTAATAATAATAACAATAATATAAATATTAAACTTAATTTACATAATTATCAGAGTCTATTCCCAAGTACACAACCTCTAATACATTCATTACATGATAATAATAATAATATATATCATCCTTATCATAATAAAGCAAACTATTACGTAACATATCATAAAAATTCAATCAGCAACCTTCTCTTTTGCTTTATTCTTAGTCGAACCTTCTGCTTGACCACACTTAGCTGAAAACATTTAAATTAAGTAAGGATGAGCATTTGAGTGCCCAGCAAGTAATAGTAATTATATATATAAGCTGAAAGAATTTAAATGTTTTCTTTATAGTACCCTTCTACAACGAATCAATAGTTGTGAAGTAATTCTGAACCAATAATAATAACATAACAACCCTCTTCCAAATTTTTGAAACTACGTACTGACTATAAATAGGGTTAAGGGGACATACTATAAACATTGTTTTCATTTTTGAAAAGGTTAAATAGAACTTCATCTGTAAACCATCATAACTTACGGGCACGAGGGTGTACATCCCATGCACCCTATATTGATCAATACTACATAACAAGAACGATATTATCGTTCACTCTGGCTGCCTTGGGAACATAAAAAGTTTCCCATGAATGGGATGTTCATACCTGTCGGGGTTCCAAACCAAAGCAATTCGGTTGGATAATGGTAGGTTTTATCTTGTTTAACAATAATCTAATAATTCAACCTATATATATACGGGTAATTAACAAAGGTGTATCAACATGTGATCAAATACAATGATTATCCAAGTGGGGACACTTGTATAACCATTTATAGAATTTAATGAGAATGTAATATATATCTGAATTACCATATACTAACATGTTGATAATCAATGAGCATATATAATATAGGGTTAATAATCTGTACAGTCATAATATAATTCTGAAACATTCTTACTCATGTCCATTGCGTAAAGGAAATGCAAATGTAGGATACTTGCCTGATGCGCTTCTTACAATACGCAACTTAGTTTTATCTTTTATATCACGACCTATCATTAATCAGATCATTCGTTCGATTAGAACAATATACTATAACATATAGTCTTCGCATTTCGCACCAAAGACATAACCTAATCACATTATCACACATGTTCAATGATCATTGCATCACAAACAAACATTAATACAATCAAAATATCTAAGTCCGATCAATTCCTAAAATAAATGAATCAATGACTTTATGAGTCTAAGACACTATTCTATAACTCAATATCCGCAAATATCAGTCATATTATTATAAATGACTCAATAAACATTTATTATAATTTAGGGTAAAATTCAGATGACCACCTCTAGTATCTGACATTTCCCACATAACCACCTGTATTACGTAAACCTACATTTAAACACTCGTGGTTTTGAGTTGAAGTGAAAAACAGATAGTTTCCATCTAATCTAACTGTGCGTGAAGTGTACTCGCTAAAAGAGCGTGAGGTATGAGTGTAACGGTCAAATGAGCTAGGAAAAAGTCGATAATGCCCTCATCTTCAACCATGGTTATTAAAGACCCATTTTGTTGGCTATTTATGCCCTAACTCGTCCCTTAGCAGCTCTGTCTCAGTCCCAGGGATTATCAGTGTCTTCATCAAGGTTATTAATTGTCTTACTCAAAACTCAAGGATGTATATTTAGCTTCTTTGAAATCTAATGAGTATATCGAAGATCGAATTTACCCAAATTGACTTTCTTAGATTTCTTAGTTGTGTAATTTGTTAGCAAGATGAGTATAACTCGTTATACAGTGTTATACAGTGTTCATTAGATTTCGTAGTTGTATAATTTGTTAGCAAGATTTGGGCTGAAGTTACTATAAATTTGGCCGCCCAGAAGGTGTTTGTGAAAATGTTGAAGTAACATCTTGTATACATTTGCTTTATGTGCATGTTAGTATGTAAATATTATGCTTTAAATTGCTGATTAAAGATTTTGCTGATGTTTATGTGAAGTAGGAGGCATGTCTTCGTCAAGCAATCATGTAGGATGGAATAATGGTGACCTTCGATACATACCTAGGAAATATAAATGTGGAAAGAAGGCTTTCGTAAGAATTGTCAATCTTAACAAACCATCGAAGGGAAAATTGTATTTTGTATGTGATGAATGTGAATTTTGGGCATGGTGCTTGCCTTTCTACAACAAACTCAAGTGGTACACTTATCATCGATACTAATGAACACAATAAAGGAATGGGGACAACAGTGGTGAGGGGAACAACATGCAAGTGTCTGTGTGAGAAGAATAATCTACATATGAGGATGATGCTTGTTGAAAGCCATGTGAAGATAATAATGATAATTGGAGTTGTTTTTCTTCTCCTGTCATTCATGCTGATGTTCTTTAGTAGTATGAAGTGAAAGTTTGTAATGTGAGGGTTTAAATGTGTAATGAAATATGTAATGAAAGTTTTTAATGTTTTTTAGTAGTATGAAATGAAATATGTTAGTGTAATGGAATATTTAATGTTCTAAATTTAATGAAATGTAAGTTTTTATTCTTGGAGTTGTGTTGAATTTTTTTTCAAAGTTGAATTGTTTTTATTTTGGTCTGGAGTTATAATCTGCAATATGTTGTTCATGTTATGTTGGAGTATTATTGTTGTTCATGTTATATTGGAGTTATGTTGCACAAAAAAAGATGAGCAATCTAACGAGAACAAGCAGTTGTGTAGAAGGAAATCACAATAAATATCAATTCACTTGTCATCATTGCCAAAACTTTCAAATACACAAATATGTTCCTATCTCAAAAATACACAAATATGTTCCTTATGAGCAGCTAACTCTAGTGGTGCCAAAGCAGATAACCAAAGTAGATGACCATTGGTGCCAAAAATATACACTGCCCATTCAAGTTTACAAAAAACTACCAACAAGGCAACTAAAACTAACATCCATGTAACTGTGCCAAAATATAATTACATATTAGTCTAGACTAAGTCCAAGGCAAAATTAGAGCCTTAATCCCCCCCTTCCTGCCTTTTTGGTGAACTAACAATGCAGCCCTTTGATAAAAGCTTCTTCAATTTTGGTATGCTCTTCATTCTTCGTCCAGGATTAGGCTGTGAACTTGACCTTGGTTGATTAGTAGCCCCAGTCCAACATGCAGACAAACTTGGTCCAGGATTAGTCCACTTGGTGGACTGGTTAGGTTGAGAGCTTGATATGGGCTGTTCTGAGGTTGAAGAATTAGGTCCAGGATTAGCACCCTTCCCCTTACTTTGCAACTTTGGTGGTCTGATTTTTGCCTGAAAGATACAAACAAATATGTTAGCTTATTCAACATTGCATTTTAAACCTAGGACCATCATTTTCAACTATTACCTGGGAAGATGATGCCCCAACATTTGACTGGCAATCCTTTGCAGCTGTTGTTTCACCAGTTGGTCTGCTTTTCCCCTACAAATACAAACCTGTTAGCTTCAGATTAAAAAGTCATAATTATATCATCTATATATAATGTAAATACATATCTTCAGTTTGGAGTTTGGATAAAATGGCTGTCTACAAGCCATGCTGTTATGCCCAAGTGTCAAACATCTTGCACATGTTACAAAGGCCACCTCTTCTACTTGCTGCTGTGAGGGTTTTTGGTTCATCTTGTGCCTTTTTCCTTACTTTTCTTGGTCTGCCAGTGGGTTTATGGTACAATGGAGGTTGAATCTTTGGAAATTCGGATTGCACCCATTCATGATGACAAGGAACAGGCTTTATGGTAAAGTTATAGGTGCTTAAGTAAACTTCCTTGCTATAGCAAGGATGGAAATAAACCTCTGGCTGGGATTGCCGTCACTGCATGTTTGCAAGGAATGCCACTAAGCTGCCACATTCTGCACCCACAAGTTTTTTCATTTAAATTGACAACCCAAGTTCTGTCGTCACTTTCAACCTCAAACTCCCCAATTCCAGACTTCAATGCAGTGCATCCCCTAGAATGTTTCTTATTGATCTCTAATTTTTTTGTATCTTGGCCCAATTGACCCTCCATACTTGTCCATGCCCTCCTTTTTAATCTGAAACCTAACCATTAATTCTTCCTAATCCACTGTAGCATGTTAATAATCCCTTTATCGCTTGCCTCAATGATATAATTATTCCATGACTCATTCAAGTTGTTTACAACTACATCAGACCTACAATGGGGTGAAAAATGATATCTAGCCCAATATTTGGGCCCAACAGCCATCAACCACTTCACTGCCTCAGGATCAACTTTGTGCATTTCCTTCATAGCTACTTCAAATGTATACATATCACCACAACTAGCTGCATTCCAGAAAATATCCCTCAACAGCTTCCCCCTAAACTTTATTTTGAAATTGTTGTACAAATGCTTCAAACAAAATCTATGTTCATTATTGGGTAACATTGAATTAAAAACCTCTACATGCCCCTTCTGCCTATCAGAAATAAACACATATCTTCTTGTTTCATTTTCACCAATGAAATCTAACAGTTCTGTGAGAAACCACTGCCAACTGTCCCTACATTCTATTTCAACTATAGCAATGGCAATGGGAAAAATATTATTATTTGCATCTCTTCCTATAGCACTTAACATCTGCCCTCCATATATCCCCTTTAGGAAACATCCATCCAAACCTATTATTGGTCTACACCCAACAAGGAAAGCATGTTTACATGCTGACAGCCTCATATACAGTCTCTTAAATACTAGAAGAGAACCAGGCCCCTCAACACACTGACTGCAGAATTTGAAAACTGTCCCAGGATTTAGTTTTTTAACTATCTCAATATAATCCATAAGTTTGTTGTACTGTTCTCCTACATCACCAGATATATAATGTAAAGCTTTTCTTTTAACCCTATATACGGATTATTTACTAAGACTGGAATGACATTCCTTTTGTGCCTTCTTCTGCCATGCTTTCAAATCCCACTTAGGATTATCTCTCAAGTCATTCAAGTATTTTTTGGCCAAATACCTACTGTCAACAAGATGGTTTTTCTCTTGTCCAGAACATGTGTGATCCCCCCCCCCATTGATTTGATTTTGAAAGTTACTTCACCTTGTTTAACTGATGCATGAATCCTCCAAGAATAATTTTCTGATTTACATTTGATAGTTATTCTTTTCTTATCATTTTGAATGTATAATGTCAAACCCCCCTTTTACAGAAAACTCAACCAAAGCATTCCTAAAAATTTCATGATTTGTAAACTCCATTCCAACCTCAAATTCTATGTTACCCATATCGTTGTCCTCATTAAATTCCATAGACCCATCCCTTCTAAGTTGTCCTCATCATCAGATAAAACAAACTTATTTCTTAATGCCTCTTTCCCTTCTCCCTCATCATCACTCCACCAATCTTCTACAAAGACATCTTTGGAGTTATCAAAATCTATTTTTTTTTTCTTCTTTAAATATGTCATCATCCTCAGGCCCCTCTAGATCTTCATCCATCCAAGAGGGATGGTCTACCTCTTCACCCCTATTTTCATTTCTTTTCATAGGTTGTTCTCTATGTTTATTTACCTTTTCAGATTCCTTCCCTTTAACCTTTTCAGATTCTTTCCCTTTACCCATTTTAGATTCCTTCCCTTTACGCTTTTCAAATTCATTCCCTTTACCTACAACTTGTATTGGACCCTCCATTTGTTCTGCATATAAAACTACCTCTTCACTCTCATTATTAACTAGTATGTCTACCATCTCACATACATCTGTGTCATCACTTAGAATTAAAGTCCCACCCTCCAATAACTCATAACCAGGTACAAGATAATAAATGTTCACATGTGGGATTGGATTTAACTAAAAGTGGAACTCATGTATCCCCATCAAAAATATCTTATCCAACTCTACATTCTCTATAATCTCAACACTACCCCCAACATAATCAATAATTGGTTCTTTAACAAAAGTCCCACCATAATGGAACACAACTCTCACACATATTCTCAGATTAAACATATGAGGGAGAAAATTTTGGATAAGAAACAAAACATGTTTGGGAGACAGGGGGGACCACCAATACTAAAAAAAACAAATCAAAGTCTAGCATGCATGCCACTAAAGCATAAAATATTCCATCAAACACCACCAAATCCATATACACAGAGGGACCAAACAAGTGGGGGCATATTATTGTACAAAATAAATCTATCGAGAAAACATCACAAATCGTAGGACCCCAACACAACAATATTTATTCTTGAAAAGCCATCCCAAATCGCACTAAAAGTAAGATAAACTCACACAACATAGTACATAACACTTAAATAGCGAAGAAACATCAAATCGAATCGAATAGTTAATACTTACCTCGATCTACAGTAAAATATTAGCTTCCAAATACAATTTCTTCCACAAACACCATAAAAGGCTTTGGTTCCACTTAGATTTGAAGCATTCATGAAGAAATCGCCAGAAAATTGCCTCAATTCCAAGCCCTAGACCCGTCTACACAATTGACCATATTTTAGGTCATTTTCAATATATATATATCAAGGGGCAAAAAAGTCATTATCCATTCCCATTAAAAGTCATTTTACTTCAACTCAAACCACAGTGTTTAAATGTAGGTTTATGTAATACAGGTGGTTATGTGGGAAATGTAAGATACTAGAGGTGGTCATCTGAATTTTACCCTATAATTTATCATAAATTTTCAAACATCGGAATCATCATCAAATGATTTAAACATCAAACAATTTTATTATCATTAATATTTAATTAATATTAAACTATTAATGAAACCATTGCTAAAATATTAAAGTTCTTTATAATAACTCAAAATACTTTTTAAAACATTTATATTACCCTTAGATAATTTTTAAAATATTTTAAAATCATTTTTAAATAATTACCATTAATATTAAAATATTAATGTACTATTTATCCAATATTAAAAGTCATTAATTATAACTTAAAATATTTTTTAATTTATTTATATCCATTTTAAATGATTTTTAAATCAATAAAAATATTTTAAAACTATTTATTTAATATAATTATTAAATAAATTTAATATCATTAATGTTAAATAAATATCATTAATATTTAATTATTAATTAAATTATCCTTTAAATATTAAAAGTTATATTTTATAACTTAAAATATCTTTAAACACTTTATTTTCATTTAAAATAATTTTTATAATATTAAAATCATTTTTAAACTAGATTATTTAATATAATTATTTAATAACTTTAATATCATTAATAATAATTAGATAATGAAATTCACCATAAAATATTAAAAGTCATTTAAAATAACTTAAAATATTTTCTTATTCCATAATATAATTTTAAATAATTTTTCAAGTATTAAAATAATTTTTAAATAATTTATTTAATATAATTATTAAATAAATTAAATAATTTTAATATTCCAAAAATATTAAATATTTGTAAAATATATCCAAAATAATTAAAATATAATTTTCGGACTTGAAAATAATTTTAATAATTTATTATGTCTTTTTAATAATTAAAAACTAATTTTCTTTAATTATTTGATAATAATATGATTTTTATAATTAAGCGTCAAGCTAAAGACCACCTATAGCGACAGAACCGTCGCTATAGGTGTTCTTCATGTTCTTCATGAAAACCCAGAACCTTAATAGCCGGTTATCAAGTGACCTACTTTGACCAACAATAAATCTTGTTTCATGATGTTTCTGGGAAAACTAATCATCACAACTTGTAGTACTAGTTCAGTACTACAATATCCAAGAACAAACATGCTCAATAAACACATAAACAAAGAGATTTAAGCCCCTAAAGTGGTACATGGGAATGCATTCTTCATTTCAGGTTTACCCGAAATGAAGAAACGATCTTGACAAGCCCACTTTGGGCTCCCCCTACATGACGATCGTGTACTGTTTTTGTGATCTAACAACTTCAGTGTCTAGCAAACATGTAACTAAGTAGATCTGTCACAAAACAATACCAAAACATCAAAACAAACACGAGATCTATTCTGGTCAAACTACGCCATAACACATAGCCAAAGGTTTTCTAGGTTGCCCAGA